>JASJFJ010000002.1:7200000-8400000 GCA_030412805.1 Westerdykella aurantiaca
CGTGCCGCCGAAATTATCAAGGGACAGATACCAGACGTGGACGTCGTATCGTCCAGTGAAGTGGCAAATCTTGGGTTTCTAGAGAGGGAGAATGCAGCCATTCTCAACGCGTCCATCTTGTCCTTTGCCCGAAAGACCATCGCCAGCTTCCAGCGACCTATCAAGCAGTTCGGCATGCATTGCCCAGTCTTCATCACACAGAATGATGGCACAATCTTGTCAGGGGAGGCCGCCTCACGCCTGCCCATTCGGACATTTAGTTCTGGCCCGACTAACTCCATGAGAGGCGCTGCCTTCCTCGCCGAATTACAACAACGAGAGGGTGGATCCGAGACCATGGTGGTGGTGGATATCGGAGGCACCACGACAGATGTGGGCCTCTTGCTCGCGAATGGGTTCCCACGCCAGCAGGCTGCCTATAGTGAGCTGAGTGGCGTTCGTATGAACTTCAGTTACCCCGATGTAAAGAGCATCGGCCTAGGTGGCGGTTCGCTTGTTCGCAAAGTCAACGGAAAACTCAAGGTCGGCCCCGATAGTGTGGGTTATATGCTCGCAGAGAAGGCCCTCGTCTTTGGTGGAGACACCCCGACTGCCACAGATTATACCGTCGCGGGGACAGCTGTTGAAATCGGCCAACCGGAGAAGGTCCACGGAAAATTCACTATAGAGGATATGGAGGACTTCAAAGCTGAAACGAAGAGAATGTTGGAGCACATCATCGACACCATGAAGACCTCCCCAGAAGACCTTCCCGTCCTCCTTGTTGGCGGTGGTGCTATATTGGCGCCCGATGAGTTGAAGGGGGCAAGCCGTGTCATTAAACTACAATGGTCTGGAGTGGCAAATGCGATAGGTGCTGCTATGGCGCGGGTTAGTGCGATCGTTGATACGGTGAAGTCAACGGAGGAGACGAGCGCGAAGGACGTGCTGCTTGAAATTTCCGAAGAAGCTAAGCGGCGGACAATTGACGCCGGTGCTCTACCAAGCTCGGTTGAGGTGGTGGAAGTTGAGAATCTTCCCCTACCTTATATCGCAAACAAGACACGCTTCATCGTGCGCGCCGCTGGCGACTTTGACTTCTCCCGAGCGGACGACTTCATCGACATTCATAGTAAGAAACATGAAGAATTGGATAGCAAAGATGAACAAGATGTCTTTGAAAACGCAACGTCGACTGTTCATGCCTCTGAGGAGATTGTGGACACCGTTTCTGACGTCGACGTCTCCACCTATGAGCCTCGGGTGGAGAATCGAGTGTGGTATATTTCAGAAACAGACCTAGAATGGATCACCCTGGGTTGCTACATCCTTGGGACCGGCGGCGGGGGTTCCCCGTACTCGAGCATGCTGCGCGTACGTGGGATCCTAAAGGCAGGGGGTGTTATCAGAGTCATAAGCCCTGATGATTTGAATGACGATGACCTTGTAGGATCGGGGGGAGGTGCAGGCTCCCCGACCGTGGGCATTGAGAAACTTGCCGCTGATGAGTACGTTGCCCCGTCGATATGAAAAACCGAAGTGCTGATTCTCTAGGATGATGGACGCTCAAACCGAGCTTTACAAGTATTACAAAGGAGGTCGAGCCACGGCAATGATTGCTCTGGAGATCGGCGGGGCCAATGGCCTGCAAGGGCTTATTCTTGGGGCCAGCACAAATATGAATCTTCCCACTGTTGACGGAGATTGGATGGGCCGTGCATATCCGACCAAGTGGCAAACTACTCCAGTGGTCTTCAATGAGCGAAAGATTGTCTTCGCTCCTGTGAGCGTTGCTGACGGCAACGGAAACGTGCTATATATGCCAACGGCCACGAGCGACCTGAAGGTGGAGGAGGTCATTAGGTCCGCCCTTTCACAGCTGGGTTCACACGTTGGTTGTGCCGATGGCCCCGTCACCGGCGCAGAGACAAGACGATGGGCAGTGGAACACACTCTTTCTCTTTCATGGCGTATCGGCCGGGCAGTATCGCGTGCCAGGAAGGATAACCAGCTCGAACGTGTCGCAGAGTCCATCATTGATGCGGTAGGAGGCCCAGCCACTGGGCGAGTGCTGTTCAAAGGAAAGATCATTGGTGTTGAGCGGACGCTCAGGATGGGACATGTGTACGGTGAAGTCATCATTGAAAGCGGTGATGCTGCCGACGGAACCGGATTTACGTCTTCAGGCTTCTGGGGCCGAATAAAGATACCATTCAAGAACGAGAACATAGCGGCGATACGATTACGTGCCGGTACAGGGAACACTCCGAGCGAGGAGAAAGATGAAGATGTACTTGCCATAGTACCTGACTTGATAACCGTCATTGATGCCCAAAATGGCGAGGCCATTGGAACTCCTGAATATCGATATGGTCTGCTTGTTGTTGTGATTGGTATCACAGCAAGCGAGCGTTGGACCAGCCCCAGGGGTATCGAAATTGGAGGACCGAAAGCTTTTGGACTAGACCACCTGCGCTATAAGCCGATCGGAAAGTTTGTGAAGCCGGTGAGTGTGATTGACGAGTATAACCAGAATACATGACAAAGAAATGAAGAAGGGCGTAGAGCGTGATGCAATAAATTGAAAGGAGACGTTCTATGATGCCTCGGCGCCAACTGTATGGGTGAGACCGGAGTATAATGGGTTAATGACTTTTACAGCTGCTTCGTAGGATGTGAAGAGGATGCCGCCGCTGAACACTGTCCGCCCGAGTCTCATAGTTGTGCCCCTCCAAAATCCTCTAACACCGTAGTCTTGCAATACGGTCTTGATCGCTTCCACAGTGCTCGCACCGTGTGCGCTTTGAGATCGCGTTTTGATGACATCGAAAGGCTGCGTGCACAGTGTGGTGACCACTCCGGCTACGGAGCCGTTTGCAAAGTTGGTCAAAGCGTTTTGCTCAATGTTCCTCTTCGTCTCGAAATCCTTGAGAATGTTGTAGGTTCCCATGCGGAACGCCGTCGCAGAGGCTTGCTTGAGTGTAGTCCCAGCGAAGCCCCGGTACAGGCCCGCAATACCGTGCTCTTTCCAGATGACCGAAGTGGCATGCAAACCAGAGCGGAATCGCTTCTCGTTGCGTGCATCGTCGATCAGGGCCGTCTTGATACGCTCTGTAGGCGTCACGGCGGTGATCGAGGCGACGACGCCTGCTGTCATACCCGCGGCCAGGTTTCTGAGCGGAGAGAGGGTTCCGGTCTCCGGGTCTGAAAAAGCTTGCTTGATCTGATCGAAAAACAAAAAGCGAACGCCATCCTTTGCTATGGAGCCCTATTGCAGAAAGTTTCAGAACCACTGCTACCTCATAATAGATGTGTTATGGAGGTGTTGGAACTGTGGTAGGAAACAAGCGACTCGGGAATACTCGGCAAAGGGGTTCCGAAGCCAAAAAACAATAACCGCATGAGATGAAGTAGACGCCAAATTGTAAATGAAGCGTGAGACCGAGGTGAGAGAACAAGACGTACAACAACAAGCGCGCCGCACCCTTTGTATAGTGCGCGTATGCCTTCGGCTTTGTATACCTGGGTCACGACCAGGAAGGGGTTGCGAGGTGTCGGGATACCTTTCTGGCTTCGCAATTGCACTCTTGTCTTTGCAAACTCCAGAGGATACTGATGAGAAAAGTCAGATACTGAAAAAATGATTGGCCTAGAAAGCTGACCGAAGTGAATGCCTCGATGCCGCCTGCTACACCCCCTGCGGCCAAGGAGACTATCGCAGGCGTCTGTGAATCCTGAGGATGGTGAGCATGATGAATGAGCAAAGAATTTTGCAAGCCGCGGCAAGAAGCGTACTTACATTGGCGCCTGACACCATTGGAACATGCACAGCAGAAACGAGAGTATAGCGAAAACAGTGCAGGTCAGAGTAAATAATGAAGAGATTGTGGTATACACCAGGATAGCCAGGTGCAGGTTGCAGCTGCGGCTGTAGCCCCGGGGCCGAGACCCGAGGCGAAGGCTAGCGCCATCAAAGAGATCCGGCCGACCTTGACGTCAGTAAGAGACATCCTCCTGTGAAGATCGCAGAACGTTCCGTCGATATGTTATATCGAAAATGATATATTCTCCTATTTGGAAGGGACTGGCTTGAGCTGCGTTTGTCATCGGCACCGCAACCGATAGCTATAGATGGAGGGGTGGAAATTACGTGATCTGCTCTTATTCATCACCTAGGGTGCATAAACTTAGGGGTTCGACGAGTTTGCAAGTGGTACGATTGCATGATTGCTACAGGCCCAGGGCCTATTTTATATCTTGCTGTTTTCAGGCTCCTTCGCTTTCATCTCCCGGACCATGGCGAGGGCGGTATCGAGACTCCTCTTCGTGTTCTCAAAGTAGATGTGCGAGAACTCGCTGCTGGCCTGTCCACTGATCGTCCGCGCCTGGATTCCGTGGCTAATGGTGCCACCCTAGCGACAGTCAGTCTGAAATTGGCATGAAGGGTCATGGAATACTCACCCTCATCAGGTGGAAAATTTTGGCCATCTCCCAGTGGTCGTTTCTGGGATCCCAGCCGGTAATTTTGGCGTACTCGTCTAGCAACTCATCCATGCTCGGCATACCTGCTGCCTTCTGGTTCTCAGGATCATACACGGCGCCGCCCATGTCATCACGGGTTGGCCCGTTGCCTGCTTTGCTGGCACGGTTCCAGTACGGCCCAACGACGTAGACGGCATCCATGAGCGGGTGCCCGATCGTACTCAGTTCCCAGTCAAGGATAGCGATGACCCTTGGTTGGGTAGGGTGAAGAATCACATTGTCAAACTTGTAGTCACCGTGGACGATGCTCGCCCTGTCACTGGGCACGTGCTTTCTTACAAAGTCGACAATCTCGTCAAAGTTGGGGTGAGCGCGTCCGAGTTCCTTGCCAGTGTTGACGTCCTTGACTTTGGCTTGCTGGGCTTCGATACGGGAAAAGGTGTTGCAGTGACGGGTGTAAAATCCCGATTTCTTACCGAACCTCTCCAAACCAATGGAGTCCGGGTCGATGGAATGCAGCCATGCAAGCGTCGACACGAGAGAAAACCAAGCAGCGCGACGTTCAGTGGGAGAGAGATCTTTCAGATCCGGATCCGTTATTATGCGACCCTTGACAAACTCCATGACCTGTCTTGTGATTAGTCTATGCTGTTGGCTTTGCACCTGAACACGACTCTCCAGCTTCCAAGGTTCTCCGCGGATGTGGAAACAGGTGATTCGAACGAAGGCCAGATTCGCTGGCAGCATATTGACGGGAATTTGTGACTCACGTAAAAAGCAGTCCCTATTATGGAAGCATCATTGCATAAACAGTAGACCTTGGGAACGGGGAAGCCCTCCACTGAACCAAGCGCTTTGAGCACCCTATACTCGCGGTCGACCTGATGTGCTACCGGGGAGATGATCGTTCCAGCAGGTTTCTTCCGGAGGATAAACCTCGTGTTGTTCGCGTCGTCAATGAAATAAGTCGGGTTGCTTTGACCATATCCAATCTTGGTCGAGACCACGGGTAACTTGAGGTTAGGGAGATGGTCGACTAGATAATTGCCAAGGGCATTATCGTCCAGGTCATGTCTGGTCTTTGATTTGGTGACGCCCGACATTTGGTGTTTGGTCTTGTCTTTCTTGTCTTAACCGCAAGAAAGTGGATGGAGTTGTATACTTCTGCATCTTGAAAGTTGCGACGAGGTTGCTGATGTAAAGTGTCAGTTCGAGTAAGCTTCGTCGAGCGAAGGGTAGCCTCGGCGATATATGGGATATGGCATACGGTAATGCTGTCCGAAACGGGCTAGGCTGTTAACGCATGCGGGGCACCTGAACCTCAGCGGATGTGGCACACTCCAAACCAGAATAACGAAATATCGATGGAGGATAACGAATGAATTGGAGAAGTGACAGAGAATCATTTCCCCCTGTGGTTGCTTCTGGGTTGCATACCAACGGGGAGCAATTCTCGCAAGTAAGCCTCCAAGCGTGGTATTCCCCTTCCTATTATCTCCAAATTCAAGGTTCATCATATGCATGACCTCCAAATTCCTCCACCAATCCGCTCTCTACCAAGAGGGACTTAGTGTAGAGATCCAACGTAGCGGTTTTAATTTAGTATTAACTCAGTAGGGAATGCCCCATTCAAAGAGGTAATGGTCTCAGTGGACTGTACCGTACACGTAGGCAGCCGAAAGGAGCCGGACGTTACCGTAATGGCATCGATTCACGCTTGAGCATATGCGAATATCCGCGGCATGGTGTGGATTTGCAAGACTTGTCTCGAAATGATATAATTCCTCTTCCTCGTAGTGAAGGTAGCTATGTTTCCAAGGCCTCCTGTAGCCGTGGGATGAACCAGTAGCGCACAGTTGCGCGATCAGCAAGATAAATGGGTGTCCATCGATTTTCCACCCTGTCTAAGAGTTGAAGCTGCTGCAGGGCAAAGAATTTCACTGTCCTCATAGGTACGATTGAAAATCGGGTTCTGAGGAGATCAGGTTCATATTGAACTGGTCAAACCAAGACATATCTTAATCCGAATGCGCTACAGATTGATTGTGCTTTCTCCCACGTCAGCCTTATTGGCACGCTCTGCGGAGAGATTCAGGTGCATGATAAACTAGCCACTGCGTTGGTGATGCATAGCGCAGTCAGACAGGGGACGTGCGGTCAGTGATTCGCGCAGCCGGGCTCCAAACGTGGTGCGCAATTCGGCTTGAGGTTGGGAGGATGCTCGCAAAGACCCTTGGGCTTAGGGAGTAAGATTCCTAAGGAGAGAACTGAAGAATTGAGCATTCAACACGCCCGGTGGACGTTGGTGGACGTCCCAAAGATTTTGTAGCTTACATAATTCCCCTTGACGTCATGCCCCCAAGCTCACACCACCACACCTCCACTGATACCAAGACAGCTTGCATCATGCATCAAGATGTGTTTTGAGGTTAGCAAAGCTACATCAAACTGCAATTTCACTTGACATCCATTCGTGTTTTTGGGACTCTGTAACCGCCAGTTTCTCCAGGTACGACGTAGAGATAAAGCGTACTCAGGCTATAACAACAGCTGCTCTCAACTCAACACAGCTACCGGAGCAAATTATTCTCCAACCGTTACCTCCTCCCAGAGATCCTGGCTTTTTCCTACACGATGAGCGGATCCACCCGAGCCACAGCTCTTCGCAACGCCACTCACGACTTCTGCCGGGCACTCGTCTCCCCACCGTCGCCCTCGGACCTCCTTGCCCGCTTCTTCACCCATGATTCTCCCAAGATCACCGAACACGGCCCTGAATGGGCCCAATCCCGCCTTCCCTTCCTCGGCAAGACTTTCTCTGGCCGAGAGGGCTGTCTCTCGTACTTCCGCCATCTGAACGAGACCCTCACGATGAAGCTCCCGTCGGACGCGTTTCCCGACCGGAATGCCTTCATGGTCGATGTGGCGGCGGATATGGTGAGCGTGGTGGGGAAGGGACGGTTTGAGTGCAAGAAGACAGGGAAAGGGTGGGATGAAGAGTTCATCTACCGGTTCAGCGGGTTTGACGGGGAGGGTAAGATTGGGCATTGGGAGATCTGGGCAGATCCATTGAGTGCGTGGGCGACGGTTGGGGGCACTTGGGAGGACGGCGATAGTGAAGGAGTGGAGGGCACGGGTGGGGAGGGGCAGAAGGGTGAGGGGATTCTGGAGGGAGCCGGGTACGCGAGCTGAGGAGTAGTTGCCGTGGGATCGTTGGATGCTTTCTTGAAAAGCCATTGAGAGTGAAAGAGAGTCGGATGCCGCCATGTGGCTTGTCTTTGAATGCGAGGGATGGCTACGGGAATCGCAGAAACTACAGAGAGATAGCCAAAAAGGAGAATGCTCGACAGAGCCATCCCGAGCTTGAAAATGAACAATCAGTGCGCCGACCCGTCTGCTCTACCCTGCCTTGCGCTGCGGTTGCAAGAGGGGAGTCATGCCTGCGGAGGAGAAAGAAAAAAAGAACGCCTGGTACCCATGCCCCGAACCGATTTCCATGCCAAGTTTCCCGTAGGTGTTCCCAAAACGATCTCATGAATCCAGTCCCATAAATGACAGTGGCTAAGGAGAAACCGGTTATCCCTCAAGGCGGATGGTCTATTCCATGGCGGTGAAGAGGCAAACCTGCCTCACCATCTGGCTCGCGAGGAGAATCTCACGGAACACCTGATCCATCCCGCCTGCGAAGTGGATGATGTAGCTCTCGACCTTTCCCTTTTTTTTCTTTTCCCCCCACACGAGGGGTCGCGGTGTGGCGTCGTCCAGCCGTTTACCGGTCCTGCTACCCGGTTTGGCCCAGTCCCGCTGGAACTCGTACAGGGTTTCCGGCATGACGTCGTCGTTGGGGTCTCCAGGCTTCCAGACGAACCGGCGACCGCCGTAGGTGAAGCGGCGTGGAGACCAGGGGATCTTCTGCTGGCGATCCGGGTACTCCTTGATGGGAGTCGAGAAGGGGCCGCGAAGGTGGATGCAGCGAGACTTGTATGCTGCGGTGCTGTCGTGCTTTTCGATGCCGGACAGGAGGATGGAGATGCATGGCTGAGGGAACTCGGCGACGCGGAAGAATTCGGCGGAGGTGACCTGGTTGTCGGAGCGGTGGGAAGCCTCGAGGGTATAGAGGGAGTACTTGTCGGAGTATTCACGTGCGCTGTAGATGTACTTGCGGCAGCCCGAGGTGGTCCATTCGCGTATCCGGTGCAGGTGGTAGGTCACGGGTGGCAGAGAAGGGTCGAGCATGGAGTAGTATGGGATGTCGGGGGATGGCAACTCGTCGTACAGGGGGGTGTAGGGGAGAGGGGAGTAGCTGGCCTGCCATGTCAGGAGGTTATGTACCTAAACGCGGGTCAGTGGCGGTTGTGAAGGCGGCCAGGCCCAGTCTTAGTTGGCACGACGAACCGAAGACAGGCTGCCACTCTCTTCATCCAGATCGCCGTTGGCGCCCCAGTGGTTTGGTGCAGGGACGAAAACGCACTCGCGGCCCTCGCCGTCTTCGACGCCGCTCCCGCTCTCGAGGTGAGGACGCAATGCGCGCTGGCGTTCTCTATGTATCTGGATCTGAGTGCGACGAATGCGTCGGTGTTCGTCTGAATTGTCGTCGGGCGAGATGCTTGTGAGGGAGGACTCAATCTCCTGCTCCAAGGCGAGAGCGGCAGCCTCGTGCTGCATGAAGGACGAGTCGTAGAGCTGGGCATGCTCTGCCTCAAAGGCGGAACTGCGGAGCAGCTCTAGATGGTCACGGTTCATCATCTCGAAGTTGCCCATGGTGGAAGTACTGAAGGATGCTTGTGTCGCAGAGTTTGGGGTGGGCTCGACGAAGGGGGGTGAAATGCACAGAGGCAGCCGCACCAGACCGCTTACATGTCAGACCTGCGACGTAGCGGCGCAGTGGGAGAGGGTACGGGGTAAGGTGGACGGCTCACGGGAGGGGGAGGGAGAGAGGGAGAGGGAGGGGGGAAGCTGAAAAGGTAGCTGGCTTTTTGGGAGAGGGGAGGGGAGGAAGAGGAACAGGACAGGCAACAGGGCATATCTTCCGCGCGAGCGTGGTGTGTGTGCGTGTGTGTGTGTGTGTGTGTGTGTGTGCCCCAAGTGCCAGGCAGGCCAGCCTCCAATGTCCAGGTGCAGCGTGCCAGCCCGCCAGGTGGGTGTGGGTGTGCACTGCGCTGGTGCTGCGCTGGTGCTGCGCGCAAGGTGCAAGGTGCAAGGTCCCCATTCCCCCGTGCCCAGGGGAGAAGCCTTTGGGGAGCTGAGGGCAGGCCACGGCACGGCCATGGCTCCTGGTGGCTCAGGACACTTTTAAATTATGTATTTGCTCCGGCACCTCCCCCTGGTAGATAGAGGGTGGTGAGAGTCTTTGAAGTTTGACCTCTCTTGTTCTCTTCTTCTCCCGCTGGAGTCGCTGCATACGTATCGGATCAGCAGCTTGTTGTCTGCTCACCATTGTATGGCGGCGGTAGGTGGGTGTCGTCGCTGACGTCCGACGAGCCAACCACAGGCGCGCCGCGTACAGAGTAGATTGAGGCCAATATGGGAGGATGCGGCAGCAGCGATGCCACGGCGGTTTGCTGTGAATCCATGGATGATGCTGTGGGTGTTGCTATCCTTAGCAGCCTTTTCATATCGCGAGCCACGAGCGCATTTCCAGCGACCGAGGTCGTGAGAGCCTCCCCAGTAGATAGAATAGAGTATTGCAATTTGTACTGTGTATGCGCCATACGGAGTACCCGAGTCTTTCCTCCAGGTGTCCTTCCCAAGGCTTCTTTTCCGAGTTCCCAACACCGTGGCCTGGTCGCCGGCATGGACGGTGTACAAGAGTTGATCAGCCAACTCTTCAATCTAATAAGCGGGCGTCCAGAGTGGTGCATGACGAATCTCACCCTCCCTCGCAGGGCCCTGTTCCCCAATCCCCAATCCCCATCGGAGTCCGATCCGCGCAGGCTGGCAGCCCATGGTCCATGGATGATGGGCTCCCGCTTGGTTGGACTCCAGGTGGAGAGCCACTAAAAGGCCAGTGGCATCCATGTGCAACCCACGGGGAAGGCCAGGCAGGTCGTGAGGACTCAGGACTGTCTGACTGTGAGGCTTGTCAGGGCCAGCATCCCAGCATCTCGAAGGGTTCCCAAACGGTTCGATACTGGCCAAGTACCCCAGGGTACGTAATTATCGAGAGCCGAATTCGTAAAGGTTCATTTTCGCTCGCAGAGACAGCTCCCTTCTGCTGTTTCTTGCCCCTTCTTGCTTAACAAGAATAAAAGTCACCAAGTCACCATCTTCGTCCATAGTCATATCCATCCATGGAGGATTCCTGGGGGATCAACCATCACTCCACGATCGACGACAGGGCGCGATCGCAATCGCTGCCTGAAACGGAATGGCGCTCTTGGCATCGGCCTCGCCTGTGTCCGCCTCTCCTATGTACACAGTACATACTGTGTGGATAGCCCATCTACCAAGTACCCACGACACATCCTTCAAGAAATGCGGACTGGGACAGAGAATGTGATTATCGCACTCCTCAGGACCACTCTGGGCGGGCTCTACCTTAGGATGTGTTCCCCAAACGGGTCTCCCGTCTCCCAACAGCCTGGTTCCCCGTCTGGGGGCATGCTTCAAACAGGGGCCGACAAGCTGGCTGCGAGGCTGCGACACCACCGTTCAACGCTGGCCCCTGGCAGTATTTGTCTTTTTTCCAGGACGCGTGCTGCTAGTCCATGGCATAGACTCGCACTTTCTGCGTGGTGGACGGTCCGCCAGTTTCAATAGTCGAGCGACTACGGTACACAGTACCGAGTAGTCGGCCCACTCTGAGTGATTAGGTTTCCGCCGTCCGATGATGCGACCATTGTAGTGAATACTCCGTAGGTAGTGAAGGGGTTCACTGTTTCAACCATGTCCACTAGGTTTGATTAGCACGCAACTTTGGACCTGGACCTCTTTCCCACAGAATACAGTACTCCATGATCCCACGCGCCGACGCGAGAGCTTACTGTATTACCTTTGGTGCCAGGGAAAGTCGACTTCAGTTCCTGCATCCTACATACCGGGGCGCCGAACGCAGTTACGCCACGCCGCCCCGAACGGTGAGGGAGCGTGACGCAGGGCAGCGCACTGCGACAGTGCGAGCCATTCTTTTATTGTTCGGATTATAAGTCATCATTCCCTCTGCCCGACGCTGGAGTCTTTGCCATGTGCATGTGCCTACGGAGAATGGACGCTCTGAGGCGCCTCCGCCCCGTGTCCATGTCTCGACTCTCCACTCACGCTCCGCTGCTGAGTCCGCTCCGCTCAAGGCGTCTGGGCGGGCGGCGGGCGGCGGGCGGCCGTTGGGCCGAAGGGACGTGATGCCTGCGTGGTCTTTTGGGGCATTCGTGTCCGTCTGACTCCGTCAGGGATTGTTGGGTGGAGCACCCGTCATGACGCCGCTCTGCAAAGGGTACCTCTCCAACATCTCCAGTACAGTGTATACCTATATGTATGTACCGACCGAAAGCGCCAAGGATTTCCAAGGTTCCGGATTGGAACGATGGGGCGCTAACCCTCTTTCAGCATTTGGTAGGCGCCTTGCCCAGGTAGGCAGGTGGCTGCACTCTTCACCGGTGACCACTATAATACTGTCAAGTTTGGATGTATGTACTGACCACTACATACTGACCAGTCGGGTCCACCGTTCCGCGGGCGCGGACGTGCCAGGGACTGAGTGCTGGTCGCTGAGGTACATACATACAAATTATCAAGTGCCGTGTGTCAGGAGAGCGGGAGGGCAGAGGGGCACAAGTACCTAGGTAGGGGAGTGGGAGCGTGGGATGGCAACTGCCAGACTCCAGCCGGCTGAGACTGAGTGGCAGAGGCAGAGGCCAGGCAGCGGCAGATGGATGTGAAGGAGATGAATGTTGAAATGGACAAGAACCATGCCATGATTGGTGCTGGCCAATCATCTCACAACAGCAAAAGACATCTGCTGCATTGGACAAACAGTACCATTCACATTCCTACTTACCCCCAACACCGCAACCATAGCTATACTCTCCCACTCACCGCCAGCCGCGGAATTCCGAATCGCAGCTTTTCTGGAGGAGAGGAGAGAAGAAAAATTGTTCGTTGGGCATCAGTGACGCCGTCCCTGGGCAGCAAAGCGACCCCCTTGGAACCTTGGAAACAGCAAAGCGCCAGGAACTGCGGGAACTGGCGGGGCGCCTATAGCCAGGTTCCCGCACACGTGATCCCCGTTCCGTCCATCGGACCGCAAAAATCCTCGTCCGCCCGCTTCCACAGCCTCCATCCCACTCTCCCTTCCCCCCTCCCCCCTTCACCACCACACCACACCACCCCAACCCAATTCCTTTTCATTCCCTTCCCCCAAAAGAAGACTATGGCTGCTCTCCGCTCCGACCGCGCGAGGGGTTAGACGCGAGTCTCCTCCAGCATGCGATGACGGCGCTCCACGATCCGCTCCTTCGCGGATTTGTCCAGCTCCCCTTCACCGCATGACGGCGATTCCGCCCCGCCGAGCTTCCTCCCGCGATAGCTTGGCTCCCTTCTCTCATCATCCTCCCCTAGATATATGGACTACTACTTCTGCTCGGCAGAGGAGCTCCGCCAGGAGATTTCACGGCGAGGCTACTTCCCCGTCGGCGGCCAAGACGAACTAAGCGAAGAGCTCAAGAAGGACGACGAGTCTCGCGGCACCGACGCAACCACCCTCAAGACCGTCGATTGCCCCCAGTTTGGCCCAAAGGCAAAGCTGCGCATTGCCTGCTCCCCGTCCCTGGTCCACCCCCACCTGCTCGTGGGCGAGAGTGAGTAGTGCGTCACTGCCGTCTGCCATGGAACCCTTCTCGCTGAACCAGCCCCATCTAGGAATCACAGCATGGACCTTGGACACCTTCTTCCCCACCCTTCAGCTTTTCTTTGAATCCGGCCTCTCCTGCACCTTCGAGGGCGGCTATCGTCAATGCGCAAAAATCGGTCTCGACCAGAACCTGCGCTTCCGCCTCACCGATCTCACCCACGAAGAGGGTGGCTTCGTTGCCAAAAGCACTTTGCCCCAGAAGCTCAATGGCCCGCCCAAATCCATAAAAATAATGGAGGCTGTCATTGCAGAACGCACCAGCATCGCCGTTCAGTCTGTCGCCTCTACCCCCAGCAGCGGGAGACCTTCGAGCCGACCTTCGAGCCGACCGTCGGCGGAGCTTCAAACAGAGCACCACCTCGTCATCGGCCTCCGTCTCGAAGGCATGCAGAAGATGGGCTACGTCTGGGCAAAGGTCGACAACCCCACCCCGAGCACCAACAACAGGATGTGGCACGATGTCAGTATCGTCGGGCTACGAGACGACGTCCCTGTTCCCTTCATCGACTTCCCGCAAAGAACCTCCAAGATGGGGAGCAGGGTAGGCATCGTGCGAAAGGACAGCATGATCAATGGCACCCACCGAAATGGTGTCACCCATTGGGCCAATGGTTATTGACCACTCACGGCAAAAAGTTTCACGATTGTTACGAACCACCATACAGTTTTTCCCTGCCTTGCTTTCCCTGACGAACTCGGTTGGACTTGCGCAGAGATACCCACTGATAAGATGTTAGAACTCGGCTCCTAGACGACGTTGGATCCAGCAAGATGGTTTTTGCTTCAACTTCGGCCTGTGTAAGCATGTTCTGCGCCGGGTCTTCTGAAACGACGTCAGCGATGTCAGCATCTAATGATATTTTGCGAACGATTTGGAAGCGCAATCTAGAAAGAATTGGATACATGAGAATGGGCCATGACCAGGATGGCTGCAGACGATGGCTAGCCCTAGATATCATAAAAACCAAAATTTTCCATGCAACTGATCATATCCATGTCCCAGAGTACAAGTGATGAGGTTGGGTGGAGTCGATTGCCTTAGGTAAGCGCTCGAATTCGGTCGGCAAGTCACCATCTGCCAACTTTAGGACGCGTTGGCACCCGCGCGAGTAGGGCACGTTGGCAGGTCTAGATCTAGGGGCGTACCTCGGGCGGTGTTTGCCATGAGCTCAGCATGATCCACAGCCCCCGCAAGCGAGTCGTTGTCAGTGAACTTGTATATAAAGAGACTGCGACACTGACGCTGAGCTTTGTCGAGACCGCAACAGCATCTTTCTCCCAGTCCAGTGCATAAGTAAGTGGAATAAACACTACCCCAGAGGGATCCTTCTAATACGCTCCTTAGAAGATCATCGTACCTCGATCCCCGGATCCTCCTGTCCCGAGACACGCAGCACCATGGCCGGCCAGGGAACCATCGTTTCTGTCCTCTACCCGCGCAAGGACGACGCAAAGTTCGACCTCGACTACTACCTCGCCACGCACATGCCGCTCGTCAAGAAGCACTGGCAGAAGCACGGCCTCAAGTCGTACAGCGTCACTCAGGTGGGCCCGGACGCGCCCTATAGCATCATGGCCCAGATGGACTTTGAGAGCAGCGAGGCGTTTGGCAAGGCGTTGCAGGACGAGGGCACCAAGGAAATCATGGCCGATGTGGCCAACTTTAGCAGCGAGCAGCCTGTACTTCTCGCCGGAGACGTTGTTGGTCGTGGGTAGAGAATGCTTAGGAATCAACCGATGATGACCACCAAGACATACACTGTGAAAAGGAGAGTAGATGCATGCGAAACCTTGGAAGCTGTGTTGCGGGGCGGGGTAGCTTCACAGCCATCTATTCCTTTCTGGTGCTTAGTGGACCGGTTTACCGGTTCAAGATGCACCGAACCATAGCGCGATAGCCTACCTATAGCTATAGGCTATAACTACGCACTTAGGTACGGAGGTGCCTTTCAAAAGTCCTTGCTCAACCCCTTGTAAGCCACAAAACAGGGGTTCAAAATGCGGCAATACCTCCGATATATGCAGCTATCTAACTCTACCAATATTTCGACCTTCCTTGTACTCGTTGCCTCCATCCAATTCAATTATCTTCTAAATATAGATAGGAATACGCTCAATCCATGCCTAGATCTTGCTCTAAGGTAGCTCCTGCCAGCACTGCTCCTATACACGTACTGCCTCTGCTCGACTTTTTAGTGCACCCTTCTTTGTAGTATACCGCTTCATCTATAGCCAACACGGCTTAATAGCGTTCAAATCAGGTAAGTTACTACACTAAAGTAGCCGTTGGACGCCCTGCCACTTATATACATGACTCTGTATATAGCAATTGTAAGCAGGTGCCTTGTCCTCTTGAACAACTGTTCCTGGCCGTTCAGCTTGACACCGCTTTGCAAAAGGGATCAACTTTGGATACAGGATAGTTAATTAGTATTGATACTAGTCAATTCCTGAGCTCCTGCCTCGGCTAAGCTTGCCAGTCTTTGTATTCCACTTCTACTAAGGCTGTGGGCCTGGCTTTGTACGTAGATCAAGGCGTTGTATACCTGTCTCAAGCTCCTATTGCTCTTTTATAATAGGCTTAATCTCTTAATTTAATTCTTCAATCCTCTTAATAGCAGCTTCCTTCTCTTTCTTTGTCTCCAGCATCTAGCAGTGACAGGGCCCTCGTCTATTGTACAAAAAGCAGCCCCAAAACATAAATTTAGAATAGCCTTTCCATCTCTCACGAATACAGCTTCGTACAAAGGCCTCGTCTGCTTGCCTCCATACTCGGTAACCCCCCCGTCTGTGAAGAAGGACAACTGACGTCTCATCAGACCAGATCACATTCTTCCAGTCCTCAATTGTCCAATGTTGATGTTGAAGACACCAATCAAGTCGATCCTGCTTCATCTTCTTCGTCAACCCAGGCTTCCTCGTTGGCTTGGTCTTCTTGAATCCAGCCGCCCGTAGAACTCGCCATACTGTTGTAGGCAATACATTAACTCCTTGTTAACTAAGCGTCCCCGCGATATCAGCGCACGACTTCTCTCGTCCATAGCGATCAGTGCGTACAGCATTGACGACTCTCTCAGATATCTCAGACTTTCTTGATGGTCTGCCAGAGCGCGGAGCATCTGCAACGTAGCTATTATTGATAGACAGTGGCCGTAGAGCTGGGTCAAAACCCCGTGTAATAGCTCGGCCATATATCGAATCGATCGTCCGTATCGGGATCTTCGTCAACTTATTGACCTCGCTACTTGATTTGCCGGTAGCTTTGAGGCTAACCACAAGCGCACGAGTAGAGATATCGTAGGGAGCCATAATAAGATTGTAGAGACGAACAGAGCACTTGGTCAGAGGCACAGAGAGCCTCTACTGTGTATACAAGACAATAGCCAAGAGCGCAAAGGCCACACAAACTCGGAGTCAGCTCCTGATCGGGTACGTGGCTGACTTATCCCTGTCTCCGCGCTAGCAAGGACTTTTGAAAGGCACCTCTGTAACGAAGTCTCATATGCACTCTGGCACAACCCTCTTCCGTGACCACTGCCTGTGGCCACGCTCAAGGGAGCTTGGAGACCAGCCCACTGATATCTTTATCCGGAGACATTTGGCACCTGTTCATCATACGTTGCTTCACGAGGGGTCCACCTGCTAGAGGTGACAGCAATAAGACCCTCGCGTAGCCGAACAATGCACATCGCTCTCCCCGCATCATCTCCCGAGGCAACCAACAACAACACATCTATATCCAGGGATGAGCAAGGTAGATAATGGCGCTGACATCCGCCTTGCGAGTCTTTACCCTTGAGCTCTAATGCCGCATGGCTTGCCCTTTCCTCCGAACCGTACCTCCGTCGTTCTAGATTTCTCTATCCACCATTCGCCTCCCTTTGTGCTCGGAATCGCAGCCCTAAAGCCACCATGCCGTTCCTAGCTCAGGAACATATCCCTATACCGAGCAAAGACCTGTTATCTTGGATCTTCGATGACCAGAAGTATGACCCAGAGAAGCCCGTGAGCCTGCTTAACGTGTGTATGGCGATGACAAACTGAGGAGGCTTCCAGATATATGCCGATGCCGCACACCCCGATCGGACAATATGCTCCCGTCAAGCTAGGATGATCACCAGGAAACTGTGCGCGGGATTTGGTGCGGTTGGCTTGAAGAAGGGTGACTGTGTCTGCATGCTCTCGTTCAATGATGTGCGTTCGTGCCCACCGCAATGGCCATGATATCCATCTCCCGCTCAAGTTGCCAGAGCAAGCTTCCAGACTAATTGGCCCAGATTTATTATTCCATGGCCTTCCTGGGCATCGTAGCAGCAGGTGGCGTTTTTGCTGGCACCAATCCTTCCCATACGACGTTTGAACTGGCACATTCGTGGAAGATTGCCCAGGCGCGTGCGCTCATTGTCGAGCCCGAGCTCCTGCCCAATGCCCTGCAGGCAGCAAAAGAATGTGGCATTCCGGATTCCCTCATCTTTGTATTCGACCACCACACGCCCATAGACTCACCATCCCATGGGCCCCAGAGAGAGTGGGGTGGACTCAAAAGCTGGCGAGATCTCCTAATACATGGGGAAAGAGACTGGCTTCGATGGGACGACGAGACCAGGAGCAAAGAGACGACAGTGGCAAGACTGTTTAGCAGCGGCACGACGGGAATGCCCAAGGCGGTGGATATGACACACTATAACTTTATCGCGCAGCACACAATGGTTGTAGAGTACAAGCCACGAGACTATCCGGTAATGTCAATGAGCTATTGTGTAAACAGGGAAGATATATGCTTACAGATGGCCAAGATTGTGCGGCTGCTGTGCACGCCCATGTTCCACGTCTCAAATGTTCCTAGAGCGCATACTTCTCCCCTACGCGGAGGGATACAGACGTATGTTATGAGACGCTTCGAGCTGGAACCGTGGCTTAGGAATGTGGAGCGGTTCCAAATCACAGAAGCGATGATGGTAAGCGGTGCCAGCCACTCGAATCTATCCACAAGTCACACTTACACACATTCAGGTCCCGCCGATGGTGATCCAAATCATCAAGTCGCCTTTAACCAAGAAGTACTCACTCGCCTCTGTCCGCAACAGTTGGGTGGGGGCTGCACCACTGGCAGCCGACCCTCAACGGCGGTTCAAGGAGCTCCTTCGCCCCGATGCCCCGTTCAACCAGGTATGGGGCATGTCTGAGACGTCGTGCATTGCAACCATGGTCCACTATCCCGAGTACGATCCGACAGGGTCCGTAGGTCGGTTCCTGCCCAACCTTGATGCAAAGCTAGTGGATGATGAGGAGAAGGACATCACAGACTATGATGTCGTGGGTGAGCTTTGTGTCCGTGGGCCCTTGGTCGTGAAGGGCTACTTTGGAAACCCTGAGGCGAATGCCTTTTCGTGGGATAAAGAAGGATACTTCCATACGGGCGACATGGCACTGCGGAAAAAGGTGAACGGGCTCTGGTACATTGTCGACAGAAAGAAGGAGCTCATCAAGGTCCGTGGTTTTCAGGTTGCTCCCGCAGAGCTTGAAGGCGTCCTCATGTCGCATCCGGACATTGTAGACGCTGCCGTGGTTGGTGTCCCCGCTGGTGGGCCAGGAACCAGTGCTGCAGAGCAGGGAAGTGAGCTGCCGCGGGCATATGTTGTAGTGAAGAAGAGTGCAATCTTGGCGGCGGGGGACGTGCTGGAGTTTTTGGCCAAGCGTTTAGCAAAGTATAAGCAGTTGGATGGTGGCATCAGGTTTGTGGATTCGATACCCAAGAATGCGAGCGGGAAGATTTTGAAGAGGGAATTGAGGGAGCTGGCGAAGAAGGAAACCAGCGCAAAGTTGTAGGGATCCGATGCAACAACCATAGATGACATAGACAACTAGCAAAGACTTATCCAATAGCTCGGATTGACAGGCGATGCTGACCAGAAATTTGCGCTTCTACCCAAAACTGCCCGGGAATAGCACTTTGAGGGATGTGAATGATAATACCACGTGCCGAGCACGTGTCATTCAGCTTACGTACGCTTTACACCATAGCTCGGGCAAGTTCTATTCTAGCTCTTAGCAAAAGATTTGTTGTTTGTGATTCATCTCATGTCATCCCAGCGCTTAATAAAATGCCCTTTCCGTCAAGGACAGCTTCAGCCACCTCCCAGCCTCGCGCCTTGCAATAATTCGCTGCATCGCGGCCAGCCCATCATCGGCTACTTGCCTACCCAGGAGGGTAGCGTGGTAGTTCGCATTCACCACTGGAAACAATGGCACAACTTGAAAGGCTTCAGTCCATTAAGAAAAATCCCTGAGTACCTTGGCTAGGTATGTAGTAAACACAGAAGCCTTCTATAAGGCGATGACACAAGCCACAGGCGGACTTGTGCCAAAGGTCTACGGCTATGTACCTAGTCCTCAGCCTACGATCAAGGAGTTCGGAATAATTGTTTTCTTATGCCTGTGGCTGACAGCAATGGCTATCCCCGAGATAAGTACGCCCCCTAGAGGATGAGCAGATATCTGTTCCGTCGCCGATTCAGTTCTCGTACGAGTCTCAATTAACGGCCACCTGTGTTGCAATAATCCTTGCACGGGCAAGTTGCAACATCTCACTCACACCGCGCCCGACTGGGCGTAGGTACCGCCGCCCGGCTATTTTCTCGTTACCACCAGGCGGCTTTTGGGAGCAACGTTTCGACTGTATGAGGATCGTCGCGTATTTTCCGAGATTATCGAACAACAACAGCACTGTCAGACCACGGCTGAGGTTCACAAAGGAGTCGAGTCGACGAATCTACCTATCGATATGAGCGTCTGTGCATACTCGGTCACAATTAAATGTTTACACCCTCAACAACTATTGGCACGACCCAAGTGACAGCCCCCGAAGAGCGGACTTTTGAACACAGATTGCTCACTCTTGTTTTTTTGTTGCATAGAATTCAAGTGAAGGTTAATAAACCCATCCGCATTTGTTACATGTATCGCTCATCTCAGCAGCAACATTATTACTGCTCTAAATCCTACAACACTGCGGCCAGATCCATGACCGCAGGGCTTTAACCCACGCCACCCCTTGACTCTCGTGCGTAAAACCGTGCCTATTCCGAGGAAGGACGCCTTCTCGCGAGTCGCCCTGCTAAGCTGAAGGGATTCTGTGTCAGATCCTGGCCCTCAAACCTAGTCGTTCCAGTTCGAGAGTCGGGCAGATATCTCCTTCGTCCGACTGTCTTGCATTCCACTTACAATCCTCTTTTCTTTACATTCTTTCTCATTGCACTGCTACTTTCCTTTGGTCGATATGCTCACATCCTTCGCAGTTTCTGGATTTCGAACTGGAGTTCTGGTCGCTTTGTTTATCATCCTAAGTCTCCACCTATATCCTCACGCTCGAATCGACATCAGCCTCCCTATCTCGTCGAGCCGCGCAACTCACGCCAGACAATGGGGATTTAGTTTGGCGTTGGATGAACCATATTCACCACAGCAGCTCTCATTTGGAATAGAAGCCTTCTCGGCATTGGAGTCCGCGAGACCTTCATGCCATCCTATCCCTTCCGTTCAAAATGGCGAAGATCCAACCGAACATCCCACAGACGGTGAGGTCCGGATGCTGTCACGGTCACATTCTGCCATGAGAGAGTCGGTTCGAGACCTTGCCTCCATGCTGCCCTATGAAAAGAACACAACCGGCATTGTCATGGCCACGGAAAAGTCTTCGCTATCATCGCTATTGGTATCACTTCGTCTACTCCGACGAACCGGATCACGTCTTCCGGTGGAAGTTTTCCTTCCCTCCAGAGCCGACTACGACGATGTCATCTGTGGAGAAGTGCTTCCCACCCTTCAAGCCCGCTGCCGAGTGCTGTCGGACACACAAAATACTGGTCGCTTTGGGAGAATGCCCAATCGCGGTCTGCTCCAGACGTTCAGCATCGTCTTCTCTAGCTTCCAGCATGTTCTTTTTCTGGACGCACATTCTTTCCCAGTGCACGATCCCGAACCTCTGTTCGATACTCCGCCGTTCACCACGTACGGCCTTGTCACATGGCCAGCTTTCTGGCCGTACAGCGCATCCGCGCGCTTCTACAATGACATTGCAGGGCTCTCATTCTCCGCATCGAGGGTTCAATATACCACACAGAACGGGATGCTTATGCTCGATAAGGAAACTCATCATGAAACGCTCATGATGATGGCGTACTACAATTATTTTGGACCAGAGTACTATTACCGCATCTTGAAACAGGGCAGCCAGGACATTGCCAGCGAAGGAGACACCATACTGCCTGCGGCCTTGGCAGTAGGAGCCCCATTTTACCAAGTAAAGAGAGGAGTAAGGGTGCTGCGACACGGCGAAGAAGGCAAGGAGGAGAGAGAGACGGGTATGGCGGCGATTGCGCAGGCAGATCCGTTCGCAGATTTCCAGATCAAGGCGGCTCATGTGGCACAGGATTTGAGCGTCGGTCACGTTCCCGTGAAGCAGCAAAATGTGCTTGGGCAGAGATTGAGCAAGGAACTAAGAAGGAGCCCGGAACCTTTCCTTGTGAACACAGGCATGGCGCCGTTAAACCCGGCGACATTGCTCGACACTGATGGTCCTGCCGTAACCGCCGAGGGCAAATACGTTAGGATGTATACCGTGGAGAAAGACGGCGAGAGTTTGGTCGAAGATTTTGGCTTTGACTTGGAACGGAGGATATGGGAGAGTGTGGCGGAGGAAGCCTGCAGGACGGACAGTGAGCTTTGCAACGAAATCGGGAGGTATTTTGAAACAGTTTTTGACGGCTTCGGGGTGCGGTAAAGATACCATAATATCTTCGTCCATAGGTTCTTTTTGCGCGTACTGGATTCAGGCCTAATAGAGGTTGGGGGGAAAGTGTGCACAGGCACGGAATAGATTGCATGGCGTTGGGGTTATTCAACGGAATGCAATGGGAGTCGGGTGCTAAGTATTTTCCTCCCTGTGGTTTGAAAATTTCAATCAGCATGTACAATGACACCATAGCTCACTCCCGCAAGATCCACCGTGTATACTTGGCACGACTTCGAGTCGGTTTATCTCCCAACCTTGATACGCAATGGGAAGTCCGACATCGCTGGTAATCATGGATCAGCTTCAAAAACATTATCCACCACAACGGACCCTGTCCACACTATCTGAATCTCAAGGTTTTCCATATTCGACGGTCCGCTCCGCAGCTACGACTGAGTTCCCTTCAGGAAGTTGCATTGGCCCTCCTCCCTTCTGTCCAAGATCATCCTCACATTTCCCGACCTCTTTGTCATCCTGACCACCGTCATCTTTGTCGGAATTCCAAGCTTCTAGTTCGTCACCCAAATCCTCATTCACCAATGCCCCCACCTCCCCACTGTCATCAATGATACCCTTCGCCCTTTGCTCTGAACAATCGTAATCCTCCATGACTAACAAGATGACTAACTCGGGCACCAATACCCTCAGAACAAAATTCGCCACGCCAGCAGATCCAACAACAGGGTCCTTAACAGCCTGATCACGAATTACGTCGGCAAGTTGAGAGGTTATGCTCTCCATCATCACACGCGTACCGCGAGAGCCGTAGTAACCCGTGCGGGTCAGCGTAGCATTTGTCTCCATCATTCTGCTGCCCGTCTGGCGGTCCATATCAGCATGGACCTGGCGGAAATGGCTCGGGTGTTCATTTCGCAAGATAGAGGCAAGACGGCCAGAATGCTGGGCTATCCGCGTCGGTAGTATGTCCCAGTCTATCTCGCAATACCCTTTGTTCTTGTATTGTTGTAAGGCGGAACGTTTGGCATGCTCTCGGCAGAACAGCTGCTGATACCGTATCGCGGATTTCTTACCCTTATCTCGCCAGAACTCGAGATAATGCTCAGGGTCCACAGGCTTCTCGCACAATGGACATTTGGCGCTGGATTTTTCCACATTTATATCATTGGCATACTGCTCTAGCGACCGTAGGATGTCGCTTCTTGGGAGAGAAGATGGCGGAGTACTGATACCTGCTGATTGAGAGCCCAAAGGAGTATCCTCTTTTCGATATGCCCCAAGAGAGGCAAGGAGATTGGGTCGATCGGTCGCCACAGAAGCTACAGGCTTTGCGACTTCGGCCACTTCGGATTTGCGGGTTCTCCGAGGAGAATTGGTATTCGTTGGCATCGCTTGGACTTTCTTCAGGGATTTCATAGAGACGTCCGATACGTCGGAGCTGTCGCCATCTACCTCGTAGGCCTTTTCCTTGGCGGTGTATTTTATGAGATCTTCCAGCGACTTCGTCTTCTGCGCTTGGGAACCTGCGAAGGGGAGTGAGCACAGGAAAAGCGAACACCTACGATTTGGCATGTACACACCTGACAATTCCCCCGATACTGAACCAGTTGCTCCTTTGCTCCCGTTCCTCTGTATCGATGAGCCTGCAGGGGCATGAATGTTGCCTTTCCCGTAGCCCCTTTGGTTCGTTGTAGGCTTGCGCGCTTCGTACCCCATACCAAAAATGTGGCCTTCACCACTGCCTTTTCTCCTCTTTGTCGAAGGCTGCGGCTGGCGTGAACCATGGTTGTTCTCCTTCTCTGCCTCTCCAGTCTCGGCTAGCAACGCCTTTTCCTTCCTCACTTTCCCTGGTGGGCGTACTCTAACCTTGCGCTTTGTCCGTTCCTTTTGCGCTGTGACCTTTGTACTTTTTGAAGGGGCAGCGCTCAGTTTGGGGTGAAGTTCTCCCAACTTGTCGTCGGAGGCCTTCTCTTTCGCAGAAGTTACGCTGGGTAGACTACTAATAGGTGCAGCCAGTTCGTCATCCGAAGAAAGCGGGTCGCGATATACCTCATCATCCGACGACAATCCCCTTGCGACATTGCTCTCAGCCTCCTCTTCGTGGTCTTCGCAGCTCGCATGCGGTTTTCCTCCTACCACCTTCAGCAGCGGTGCCACTTGGCGCCCCAATTGCGGCATGGATCCCCTTCAAGCTCGCGTCCGAGTCTGCCGTTACTCTGGACCACGACCAAGGACTCGAAATGCGGTTGCACTGATAGTGGGTTTTCGGGTTCGCGCTTGGTGAGACGCGAGCGCGGCTTTGGTTGTTGTGCACAGACTTGGGAGCGGGAAGGGACCCACTAGGGTAGTACGCCGATTGATTGGTCTGGGAGACAGTCGCTGGAACGTGCTCACATGATAGCACAATTCACTGCACAGTATGATCGTTGGTGAGATTACCTTGTTGCCCGCCGTGAGAACCATTGGGATAAGTTAGTTGGACTCGGTGCAAAGGCATGTTGGGTGGCGGTGATATCATCAACCGCCTCCACACATCGCTTTCGCATGACCATACATTCACTCTCACTACCTTCTACACAGTAGCGTCTTATTTTCCATATCACCCATTACGTCAAGCATCCGGTCACCGTATTTGTAAAGCGTTCGACCCTATGTGAGTGCCGCGACAGACACCATCATTCTCTCAGCACGCTGCATTCTCAACACCTTCCTTCGCACCAAATGGTCGGGCAAGGCGGGGGCGTTCGAAAGTACCCTTTTACTAATCAAATTCAAACAGCTGAAATGGCAGTGTTCGGGTGCTTGAGTGCGTCTTGTTAGGAACAGACGAGGACTGGACTGGACTGATCTGATCCCGATCTAGCACCTTTTGTCGTCGTCATCAACTGCTGCAGACCTATCTAGAACTATCTAGATATGCATCCGCTGTTAAAGGGGCCTTTTCATTTATATTACATTAGAAGTGCAATAGCAATGCGTTACTAGTCCCTAGATTCTACAAAGCGCACTCATCCTAAACATCTGCAGTGGTGGAACCGTCTTGGATGAGCCCTCAGACAGCAAATGCACCGCAATGCACCGGAATGGCTTCCCAACAATATTCATGATCCATAGAAACCTAGCTCAAATGCCAAGTAGTCCACGAGCCCTGGCTATGAGAGTGCCTGCTCAACCATCAATATGTTTACCTTCACGCTATTCGATACCAGGGAGCCATCCAAGACAACTAAATTCCTGCGATCCTGGAACACCACATTACCAGGCGGGGGATTGCCTCTATTCGCGACCATAAGGGCAGGCCAGGGCGGCGAACCGTGAGCTGGAAATCGAGTTGAAGCGTTGGTGAATTGTCATTATGGAAATCTGCGAATAGTAAACCACACCAGCTGACTGCGACGAGCTACTGTATAAAGATGAACAACAGCGATACCGGATTGGCAGAGCCGAGCTGTCTGTACGGGTCTGCAACTTCGGAGATAAGAAACGAACATGTTTTAGTTACCCACCCTCAGAGATTAACCCAACACAAATGCGCCAGCGATCTCTACCTAGCGAGAGTGATGGGTGCATTTTTGAATTGTGTGAGATCTTAACCCCAGGATAGTCTCAGTCATGGGTATGCGGGACTGGTAGAACTCGAATGCTGGCAAGTGGTGTGAAATACGTGGTTGGGTATCAAGTGCTATGCAATCCTCCACCGGTCAAATACAAATCCTCCAATTTTTCGGACCACCACTTCTCCCCGCCCATCTACGCGACCTTCCTGCCAACGTTCCCCACACCTCTTCCGACCACACTGACAATCAGTTCGTCCCTGCCTTCCCCATCATCTCTCATACCCCATCCGCTCCCCCCAAACTCTCTCAGATCCCGTCCTAGCTGGATCACTTGTTCACTCCCAACTACATCTCTCCCCATCGCTAACCGCCCCACGTCTTCCGAGCCCATAGCCATTAGGCACAGCATCGTTTCCACGGCCGATTTTTCGACACATCCCCCTTGAGATATGACTTCCAGTAGTTGGTAGGCGGCCTGCTTGCCGATGTCCTCTGGCGGTGACCCTCCCGTCGGGGGGCTCGCCATGTCTGCTGAGAAGAGGCAGTGCGTGGACGACTCTGCTACCAGACTAATCCCAAATCCCACCGCACCCTTTTTCTTTCCTCCAGGGTTATTCTTGTCATTGGAAGGTACGAGCGGCGCGCTCGACACGTCGGAGAAGATGTACGTATCCGGAACGAACTTATTGAGGACCCCCCTTGCCGCCTCAATCACTCTTGCATTGTTGCTCCCGCTAACGCCCACGGCATAGGCCACACCTCGGATCCGCTTTACGCGACCAGAGTTCATCAAATGCAGCGTCTTGGGTAGCCGCACCTGGTGATTGAAGACCAATTGTACCTCTCCACCAGCGCTCTTTCCCGGTCCGGGTGCACAACTCCTCTTTAATATCCGCAGCTCGATGTTACGCTCGATTCCAAAATTTCTGTACAGAGGCAGGATAGCCGTCCGCACAGTGTCTGCCGAAACGTCGCCTGCAGGCGTCGCGCCTGTCACGCAGCCCTCGCCGTGAAACACAACATTCATGTTGCCTTTGCTGAAGGGAGCGAGGATGCACAGGGGAATTATCCACCAGCTCACGCCGCGCAAGGCGCATTCTTTGTGTATCTCGTGGCGGATGACACCGCCAATGGCGCCTAAGCCTTCTGACGACCCAGTGATGAGGCCGGGTCGGTAGACAAGCGTCGTGCCTGTCATGGAGAACTCGATGGATGAGCCATTTGTAACCGCGTCGAGGAGGCGCAGAAACGAGACCTCGGTGGGCGTGAGACCGGGATGGGTGTGCGATGTAGACCGAATCTGCGATATCCGAATAGCGCGACCGGTCAGTGTGGCAAGAAGGAGGCGTGTGGTCAGATGGCGGTGCCCTGTAAAGCGGAGAAGCTGCTGAACATCGGGATCTGTCATGGCGGGCGGTGGTGATTTCGGTTCGTGAACCGTGGTCGAGGGAGGGTCGGGGAACTTTTTTGAGGTTCTGCCCAGGCGGTCTGCTTAGCGTTCGCGAAGAGGGTGGCGTTTCCGCCGTGCACCGCCACACATTGCTGTGAAAGGAGGGAGCTTGGACATCACCGTAGAGGATATAGGGAGATCTATTCAACAGGGTTCCAAATAATAGGGAATAAGATGATAGCGCCAGAAACACCACCTATGCCGCCAATCTCTACCTCCTCGCCCCCGAACTTGCGCTTCCGCTACTTTCCCCTGCATCACTGCCGTCCTCCATCCCCTGCTTCTCATCATACTCTCTATCCTCCTGGTCCTTATATGGACCCTCCTCGCCATCGCTGTCGCTCAGCAGGTCCTCATCACTCTCGCCTGCAAAGGCATCGTACAGCTCGCCGCCCCTTTTGGCCCTGCCCTTTCTCCTGGCTCCCGCCGCACCACTCAACATGCCGGCCCTCGCGCCACCCTCGTCGTCATCCGCGTCGTCTAGCATCTCAAACTCATAGTTATCCCGGCTGGACCGCAACCGCTTCTGCCGAGCAAGGAACAGATAAGTTGCCAAACTAGCGCAGAAGACAAGGATTAGCCCTATGCTACCATAGATCCAAATTTGGGTGCGCTTAGACACACCAAACGTAGGGAAAGGAGATGGAAGGAAGTTCTCAGGCGCGCTCGAAGGTGACGACGACGCGGACACGGGCTCCGTGAAGGTAGTGGTTGGCGACGGGCTAGGCTTCTGGTTGACGGGGCGGCCGGGAACATCAGTCGGGTTGACGGGGGGTTTGGGGGTGTTCGAGGGCACGCTGACCGTCGTGGTATGAGCCGGATGGCTGTCAATGACATCGTGATCGTCGTCGTCGTGCTCAGTAGGCAAAGGCAGAGGTTTTTGTTTGGAGGGGTCGATGCATTCACCCCAGAGGCGAAGCTTCCAGTCAGTGAAGGTGCCAGTTTTGCCATTGTCCTTGACAGTGTCCTTCACGATGACCGTCCATTTGCCAATACCCTTCTCACCAAAGTGCGCGACGCTCATGAAGGTCCAGTCATCGTAGCCTTCAGCCGCTTCGTCGTCGCGACGCGCGGTAGAGAGGTGGCTGGTGATGCCGGCAGGGCTAATGAGCTCGACACTCAAGTCCCCGCGACGTTGGTGTTCGACGTTCATGGTCAAGGTGATGTGTTCGACCGTCTCAAGATTTGCCATCTTCAACATGTCTGCGGTGACCTCAAACTCACTGGCGAGGCCTTCGTTCCCCTCTGGGATTGGGCTTTTCACATGCATCCAGGGCGAATAGAACCATGCCTGAGGCTTCACCTTCTTCCACGTCTTGGCAGTCTCGACAACGGCGTACGCATCGAGCTTTCCATATCCGAATTGGTGGCTGAACGTCCGGCCGATGGCGGTCTTGGTCCAGTCACTCGGCTGATCAAAGGGGACAGCAGACATGACAGTAATCCACTGCATATCGCGCCACGTGAGATCGGGCCGCGCCTGGAGGGCCAACGCGTAGACGCCCACCGCAATCGGGCCAGCAGCAGAAGTGCCGCCATGTGTGCTGGTGCACTTGTTTGCGCCCACATCTGTCGTGTGGATCGAGTCTCCGCTGCCGCTGCTATAGGTCACGGCGAGCTGAGCCGAGCAGGCCTCAGAATAGTAGGGATGCAGATTCTGCTTGTCAATGGCGCCGACGGTAATGCTGTAGATGCTGTTGGTGTACCCATCAAAGTTGCAGTTGTCGTCGGCGGCGGCGCCGTTGCCTGCGGCAAAGACATAGATGGCCCCCTTTCCATTCCGTCCCCTTTGCACGGCATCGACCAGGGCCTGTTTGATGAGAATGTTAGGGGCCTGCATGGTCTTGCCATCGTCAGGGGGTCCCCAGGAGCATGAGTAGAGGTCGTTCACGTCGAGGCCATAGTTCAGTGCGAGCGCTTCATCGACGTCGGTGATTTCGCCAGAGAGAATGCGTACGCCAGAGATCTTCGCGTCATAGGCGATGCCAACACCGCAAGCGTTATTTCTTCCAGCAGCGACCTCCCCGGCGCATCGGGTGCCATGTCTGTCGTCTATCAGGCGAGGCTTGGGGAGCTCGACGTGATCGTTGAAGTCGTAGGACCCGGCGGCGAAGAAATTGTCCTTGAGATCCTCACTGTCCATGTCAAGGCCGTCGTCCACGATGCATGCTGTGACATTCTTGCCCGTTATGCCCTGAAGCCATACATCCGTGACATTGACGTCGTTTCCTGGGTCCTTGACATTGAAAATGTGCCACTGCTCTTCAAAAATGGGATCGTTGATCTTGAGTGTGCGGGCTATTTCACGCTGGGTGTTGACTGCCTCACTAACCTCCACACCCGCTCGGCCACCTAGAGGAGGGATCACGTTCCGCTTCCAGTGTCGCGGTTTCAGTTTTTGTTTTTGGGTAAATTGAATACTGTCGAGCGGATGGTATTCGAGCCCAATCTCCCGCTTCCGCCGCCGCCTCTTGAGTTCTTGTTTCGCATCATCAACGATATCGTTTGCGTGTTTGGGGGCCTTGAACAAGTGATAACCGGAAAGGGTTCCGAGGGGGCCGTCGTGATCGAGGCCGAGATGTGCAGCCAGCTCGGCCGGAGACGTGGAAGAGGCGATGTGGATAGCATAATAATCGTGCGTTGCGTAGTTGCGTGGCGGTAGGTGGTGTCGGCCTGCCGATGCGGTAGCCAACAGGCCCCAGAAGACGAGAAGGCGCATCTCGGACGTCTTTCACAAAGAAAGGGACGGTTTATGTTTCGAATAGCACCATGAAATCAGAATATTCTCTGTGCGTTGTCAGGGGACGAGACGCTCTCGCAGCAGATCAGCGCAGGAACGAGAGGCAGAGACGTTGGGAGTCGCAAAGGATGGCAGTGACCGCAAGCACAAATGTGGCCAACAGGAGTATGCTGGACACACAAGAATGAAGGAGAATACGGCTGAGAGAGAGCCACAACAGCCGACTAGCGGAGTGGTGGGAGTGGATGTGATTGGGGAGTGCGTGGTAAGAAAGAGTGGTGAGAGTGCGGAGGAGTGAAGTGAGCAAGACGCAGGGTCGTCTGGGGAGGAGGAAGGCCACCTTCGCCTTCGTTCGCCCTTTCAGGCAGGAGCCTTTCTATTGAGCCACATTTCACGTGGAACGCCACATCTTGGCAGACCTCCCGACTTGGCAGGCCTTTTTCGGCAGGCGGGTGGCTGGGGCATCTGTGGCGTGCCCGCCTTCCCCATTTCCCCCAACCCCACGGGTCGTACCTTCCCAGCTCTCGGTCCCGCCCAGCCAACGCACCATTTCCCCGACCTCTACCCTCACTTTCACCTCCTCTCTCCCCTCCCCTCCTTTCTTCACTCACCGTTTTGTTTGTTTATTGATTTGTAGCGTTCGATATCTGTCAGCTTTCAGCATTTACCTCGTCCATTGATATTGCATCGTTCGCGCCAAATCCACTGCATATAGTATATCCTGATCGCATTGCACCAGCACCACACCTCTCCACTGTTGCCTACACCTTTCCGAGCCCCCATATACCCAAGCTTTGGATGCATCGAAATACACGTCAATTTGTCTAGCGCCCGATTCAATGGAAGAACCTCGCCCCGCTCCACCGTCCAACAGCGCCTACGGTGGTTCCAATCCCTCTCGTCTCTCCAATGCTCCCCAACGAAGCCCCACAACCGATGGCTACGGCTACCCGCAAAAGCGCACGTCTTATCGCCGGCCCATTGACTCTCAACCAGTACCAGCAGTTCCCAATGCTGTGCCCAGCAATTCTGCCCGTCCCATATCCGCCGTCGCGCCTCCCACTCCCAACGGAATAGCAAGAACACCTTCTCACCGGCGACGGCAAAGCCAGCATGTTCCGCCTCAGAGCATGCATATACCCCCGGCCCCAGAGGTGCCACGCGGCCCCCCTCCAACTTCATATAGGGACCCCTATGCGCCTCGAGGAAGTTCCAGGTCACACTCGTCCTCTCGCTCCTACCCAAAATCCCGTGATCACGTTGTCCAGTCCAATGCCAACAGATTGCAACCTAGCATTCAGATCGCCCCAGACAGGTTGCGGTCGCCCGCAGAGCTTCCCGCTGGTGCTACCCCGACTCAGCAGCGCCGGCCCTCGGTCCCTGATCGATCGCCACTTCAAAAGCTTGAGGGAAAACTAGACGATATTAGCAAGGAGGAAAGGAGGACGCGGATGCAGGAGCTCGAATTGGAAGCCCAGGAACGAGCGGAGGCGGAGGCGAGAGCCCGTCGTGCGCTCCAAGCAGCAGTGACTTCGAAGCAGCAGCGCAACGTGTCAGGGCCCTTGCCCAATGCCAATGTACCAAGCATGATTCCCGGTCGCAACACGGGCGCTAGGCGTCACGTCTCGATGCCTGCACCCCCGACGTCGAGGGCGCAAGAAGACAATGACTTGGGTGACTCGGACGATGGCATGGTCTACGACCTGAGTGACCCCTGGGATCCGTCGGGCGGTGCGCCACGAGCTCCACAGCCGCAAACATTGCGCCCGAGCAATCACTCTTCTGTGGTGAACCGAGCTACTATGCCCACGCAACCCGCCACCAGCAGAGGGCCAGTCGAACCTAGTCGCGGGTTAGGCAGCTTCCGCGACCGTGGTGGCGCTGCTCAGGAGCTGGACAAGCCTGTGAGTACGGCTCAGGGGATGCAAAGGAAGCCAATGTCAGACACCAAAGGACTTGGACTTTATGGTGTAGACGATGAACCGCACGCAGCGCGGCCACTGGGGGCCAACATCGGTCGCTACGAAAGCAAGAGCCTATCCAAAGGACTTCCTCCCGTTCCCGGAGCTTCGGCTCAGAGTAACAACGACCGGCGAAGAGATAGTAGAGGCATAATGGCTGCACAAATGGAGATGAAGCAGGAACAGATCGATCAAAAGAATAGTGGAAGAGGATCAAGCGGCGCGCCGCGGCCTCACGATCCCCTTGGTCCGTCTTCCGGACAAACAGGCCCTTCCGCAACACAGACTGGTGCTGAAGCCTCACGATCCTCGCATCATCACCATCATCTTTCCGACATGTTGGGCCATCACGACCCGGAGAGGAGGTATGTACAGCCTCCAATGCTCCAGGAGTGGAGGGATGCCCCCGTTGCAGCTCTGTTCGCCGAAGACCTCGATCTGGATGTGCCGGAACGTTCTGAGAGCATTAAGAAGGCGTGGTGGGAAGAGAGCAGTGCATCGCGACGACGACGATCGGGCAGCTATGGGGTAGCTGCCTTTGATGAGGGGCATGTTGACGAAGCCACGGGTCAGACCAGCTTTAGCCCACCCCTCTATCTCAAATGCGGCCCCTTGTTGCGGTACACAGGGATTCGAAGGGACGAAAGCAAGCCGGGAAAGGAACAACTCATATGGCGTGGGAGCGTCATGATTGTCACGATCGACCAACACTCATCCTACAGTAAAGTGCCTACTCTTCGCATATTCAAGCAGCCGATGGACCTGCTGCCACCACCCCCCGCCGAGATTGATGCCGAAGGACAAGAACTGCATCCTGCCTACGTAGATCCTTTGGAGGGACAAACCAAGATGTCTAGGACTGGCAAAACCCTCTACGTGAAGCCCATCGACGAGATCCCCGAAAACACCGATCTGTCGAGAGTCGAGGACGATGGCGGCCTGTTTCAAGAGACGCCTATCGCATCGGCCCTCACCCGTGATCAATCCCAGAAATCTCGTCTGCAAAGCAAGTCCGGGGAGAAGGTGGGCAAGGTGACGGAGATTCCGGGGATACGGCTCCATGCTGAACGAGGCGTGACATTTTGGCGCTTCAACATTGAGGTTGAACTTGAGTCGAGCCAGACGCGGCTAGCGTACCGCATCAACCGTGGCCCTGCGGTAGGATTTTGGGTGCCGGGCCGGAGTGACAACATGAACATCATGTTTTACAGCTGCAACGGCTTTTCCTACGGCGTCGACTCGAAGGAATTTTGCGGACCTTTGCCAATGTGGCGCGACGTCCTCAATTTCCACCAGACACGACCCTTCCATGTTATGATTGGTGGTGGAGATCAAATTTACAACGACGCTGCAATGAGGGAGACGACGCTCTTCAAGGAGTGGACCGAGAGCCGGAATCCTCTGCAAAAGCACAAGGCCAGCTTCTCTGAGGAGATGCAAGACGAGCTAGAAGCGTTCTACCTGGACCGATACTCCATGTGGTTCTCGCAAGGGTTGTTTGGCATGGCAAACTCGCAGATTCCGATGGTCAACATTTGGGACGACCACGACATCATCGACGTAAGTCTCAATCCCGTGTCATCGTGATTTGCTTGAACTGACTTGAGCAGGGATTCGGCTCATATCCTCATCACTTCATGTCGACACCCGTCTTCACTGGACTGGGCGCAGTCGCATTCAAGTACTACATGCTTTTCCAACACCAGTCCGTGGTTGCAGAGACTGAGAAGACGGAACCTTCGTGGGTTCTGGGCGCCCATCCTGGTCCCTACATCAAGGAGCAATCCCGGAGCGTGTTCATGTCGCTGGGCAAGAACATCGCCTTCCTTGGACTCGATTGTCGGACCGAGCGTCGTCGCGACGAGATCCTGACGGAAGACTCGTACGATATCATTTTCGATCGTTTGGAGGATGAGTTGATCAAGGGCGAGACGAAGCATCTGATTGTGCTGCTCGGCGTACCGATTGCTTATCCGAGGCTGAATTTCTTGGAGAACGTGCTGACTAGTAGACTCATGGACCCCATCAAGGCCTTGGGTCGAACGGGGCTTCTGGGAAATTTTGTCAACAAGTTTGACGGCGGGGTTGAGATTCTGGATGACCTGGATGACCACTGGACTGCAAAGCACCACAAAGAGGAGCGCAACTGGTTCATTCAGGAATTGCAGCACATCGCCAAGACCAAATCTGTTCGCGTCACCATTCTGGGTGGTGACGTGCATCTTGCGGCCGTCGGCCAGTTCTATTCAAACAAGAAGCTCAAGATTCCAAAGGACAAGGACCATCGGTACATGCCCAATGTAACCAGCTCAGCCATTGTCAACACGCCTCCGCCAGATATCATGGCCGATATTCTCAACAAGCGGAACAAGGTGCACCATCTTGATCCATCCACGGATGAAGACATGATTCCACTCTTCACCCACGATGTTGATGGCAAGAGGCGGAACAATGTCCATCTCCTGCCGCGCAGGAACTGGTGCAATATACGAGAGTACAGTCCTGGGTCGACGCCTCCAGCCACCCCTATAGCCCGAAGCCCGGCGGGAGATGGACCACGTCTCACAAGGAGTCTATCTGATTATGCGCCCGGCAATGTGGTGCGCAGACTCAGTGGACACGGGCAGCGCGGTCGTGGTCGAGGGCCCCCAGTGTCTTACTACAACAATCCCGCCTACGCCAACGCCGCGGAAGAGCAATCGGGCGTACAGTCTTCGTTCTCGCCAGACAGTGAGGAACAACGCCGCTCTCGCAGGAATTCGCTGAGTAGCTTGTTCCGGCGCCGTGCATCTGTGGACTCTGTCCACCCACCGGGGTCTGCGCAGAGTTTGCCGCCACCAAGAGACCAGGACGATGCATCCATGGAGCGGCCTAGCCCTTTTCACCGGCGCCCGTCGGTTCTGGGTCGCAAGGGTTTGAAGCACGAAGGCAAGTACATTGACCTGCAGGGCGGTCTAGACATTTTCCTCAACGTCGAAGTATCGCGAAAAGATCCATCAGGCATCTGCGTTCCATATAGATTGACCGTGCCGGTACTACGATATGAAGAGCAAGAAGCGACCGCCGCCGCCGCAATCGGCGACCGGCGCAAGTCCCGTATCGGAAGCATCTTTGGCGCGCTGGGGAGCAGGAACCGCCGAACAGTGGGCGACGATGGCTACTCGCATTCGGGCAGCTCCATTGCGTCGCATTCGGATGGCGAGCAGGAGCTTGACGAAGAGGAGCGGGCGAAGCAGAGGTACAGGGTTGGGCCGCGCATCCTCATTCCGGGTTTTTCGAAGAAGCGCGACTCCGCTGCCTTCGCCGATGACCCTCCACCCGAGCGTATGGGCATGAGCCAAAACCGGCGACCGGATCCAGATCCAGATCCTACACACCACGCCGGCAGCGGCGCACCGCAAGCTACAGATAGCAATGCAGCCAGGCGCGTGTCGGCACCAACGGCATCGTATAACACCACTCCAGCGCTTGCACCTCCTCTACAGCCCGAGACGGCGCCGACCCGCTCTGCGAGCACGCGCCAACCTCCGCACAATTCGAGCCACAAGTCCCAGCTGCCGGCGCCTGAACCCAAGGTGTACAGGCGTAGCATGGGCGGCATCCTCAACCAACAGCGCGACCCGGGTTGGGAACGCGAAGTGCATGGGCACGGGTCGCACGCGGCGCATCAGCGAAAGCGTGATTCGTTCCCAGCGCATCCAGCGATTGTGGGAGCGGGGCCTGGCAGTCCCTATTCGCGCGGAGGAGTAGAACCCCGCGACGGGCACACAGGGGGCTACTTTGGCCGTGGTGGAAGGAACGGCAACGCGGGCGTGGGTGCGAGATACTTGGGTGGCGGGCGGTATGCGGATGGAAGTTCGGATGAGGAGGATGAGCGGTATAGCGATGAGCTTGGGGATCAGAGGGACAGTCCCGATAGCTTTGTGCCGCCCAAGACGAGGTCCAAGTGGAAGATTTGGAAGTCTTGAACAGGGCCTGGGGCTGGTGCCTGGGGTTGCCTTTTCTACGCTGATTTCCCTCTGTTTGATGTCTTTTCTTTTGCGTCGACTGCTTCCTGATTTACTTTTTCTGTTTGTATAGCGTTTGCGGTTTACGGTTTACGACAGGGAACGATGGTATGTTTAATGACACGTATGCGCGAGTTTTCGTTGAGAGCGACGCGGAGCGTATGAGCGTTGTTCTGTGTGTATTTCCGCGTATACCACACATATTGGGCCCCTCGCATAGTTTTCTGCGGACCCTTGTATATCTGTTCTATACTGGCAATCCTAGTTAGGGTTTTTGGGGGGGGGGGTATAAGACATGGTTGACGTGGAACATGAGGACAGTTATTGGATGGATCTCTTTCATAGGTCTATACATGAGCCTCTTCCAACGTGCTATTTCCCCTCAAAGAGTGCCAGTCTTGGTCCAAACGCCATGCATGGAAAAACATCGTGATTCGTAACTTCGTAAAACATCATCGTGGTCATTATCGTCATCGTTCGGGCGGGGGTATCGTGTAGCATCGCTCGGCTTGTATTGCATTCGGGGACAAAGGGGCTATTTTGCATGGTTGACGATTTCCTCGTACAAGTCGTCCGGGATGATTGCGGCCAGCCTCACGGCCTGTTGTATCGTTGCGTTGGCGTTGAGGGTGGGGAGGTTGCGCAAAATCTGGTTGGGGCTGGAGTGGAGGCATGTGAGCATCATGAAACAAGCGAAATCCGCAGCAGTGACAAGACCACCTACCTGGAACTCTGCAACAAGTCGTCGCGGATCAGAATCAACTGGCCGACGATGCACAGGATGTTCAAATGAGGGCCATATGCAAAAAGAAAATCCCATAGCTGGAGGACGTCAGGCAGACGCGGGGTGCAAGCGCAGAGAGTGAGGACAGAAGGGAAGGCATAAATGCGGGCTTCGAGGCGGTGGCTCATGAGATGTTGGTAGAGTCGATGGTCGCACTCTTGCAAGACGCGGTCAACCAGAGCCAGGCCCTTGTGGACGCCTTCCATGGAGCCACGGACGTATCCGGGCAGCTCGCGGGTGATGAGCTTCTCGAAAGCAGCGAAGGCTTCGACCTCGCTGCGCGCAGCGTAGAGGAAGGGCCCGCAAAGAACGTTCATGCCCTGAACGTAGCCAATCTGTTCGGCGTCGGTGGTGGTGGTGGAGGCGTCGGTGTGGGCGCCGGTGGTGAGGGAAGTACGGGAGAGCAGGGAGGTGTCTGGGCTGCCGCCGAACTCGGACAAGGTTGGGGGGGACATCCAGCCATTGACGCGGGCTTCGTGGGCATCGTTGAGGCGCCAGGCGACGGCATTGAGGACGCGAGTGATGCTGTTCTGGGTGACGCGACGGCGGAAGAGCGGGTCGCCTTGGAAGGTACGGAAGGCGTCGTTTTGGATCTTTGCATGGGCAGGGGAGGCGCCCTGGCGGACGAGATCGAGGTAGACGTCGGTGCTGAGGGGCGGTACATTGAGGAGGATGAGCCAGGCGTAGATGCGCACGTCAGACTGAAGACGTGATTAGTTGACCGAACGGGGGCGCTCTGGGGGAGGTAGAAGGAGTCTCACCCTACCCTCGCTGTTGGCTGGTATACCGTCGAGGAGGATGTGTTTCCGAAGCTCGTTGAGCTTGTCTTCCATGTTGGCCCCAGGACCTTGGAGCATCAGAGCCTCGAGACTCGTCATTGGGGCGGTGATGGCGAGGTTGGGCGAGGTTAGGCGTGTGGATTGGGCCGGGAAGGCGTGTGCGTGGGCGTGGGCGTGGGCGTGGGCGTGGGCGTGGGGTGGAAAGGAAAGAACCGGCGTGTATAGTACCCAGGTGCAAGTCGTCCAGCGGTGTTTTTGTTGGATGTTGATGTTTGGTGTTGTGTTTGAGGTTGACCGGCAGAACGTCGGGAGTGGGAGGGACTGCAGGTGGTTCCAAGGTGCCATGTGGACCGTTTTGGGCCTAGCGCCATCTTTCCAACCTTAAGTGGACCTCGCCTCGATCCACAGATGCACACAGGTTGTCTTTCACCCCGCCTTCGCCTTCGCCTTCACGTCCACCCTCACCTTCACCGGCTCGTTTTCGTTGTCACTGCTGGGGAAGATTTGGGGTTGCATCCCGTATTTCGTGCTGCTTGTTTCCGTCTCATCTCTTTGCAATGCTCCCGACCAGGGGCAGGTGGTTGCAGCAAGTTCCAGCTACTTAGCCAGGTACTCTAGGACCTTTGATGCTCACAGGAACAAAGCAATTCCACAACGCGGCTCTGCCATGGATCCACTCACTGCTTCTCGGAATCTCTTTGCTTTGTTGAGCATACATACCTATCTGTCCCTTAGCGCCACTCTCTCTCCTCTCTCTCTCCTCTCTCGCTCGTCTCCACAGTCTCGGGGCGTGCATCATCTGTGCCGATCAGGACCCAGCAACATTGAACGACTTTGCCGATGTGTTTTTTTTTCTTCCAGGATTCTTATGGTCTTCCGTTGTTGTTGTTGTAGCGATCATGGCGCCGGAGAAGCTTTGCCCGCCGGACTCGACAATAATGGGAAGTGGACATGATTGGTGTCTACCAGCTCCTTCTTTGCCTTGTTTTCTTCAAAAGGAAAGAAAATAAAAACAAAAAGCGGAGATGATGAAACAATAAGTTAATAAGCCATAGCCGAATCCATCGACATGACGTATCCACATGGGGAGAACACGACATCTGCCACCCCGAGCACGCAATCCGCGTCCCTGCGCCCTCTCATTGGCTGCGCTAAGAACCTTCAAAATAACCTTGAACCGTAACGGATCCGCCATCGGCTACTAACCCGACTAGACTAAACCGACTTGCTACACTGTCACTGTCAAGCCGCCCCATGTTGTCATCATCCATCCATGATCCATCCATCAGTAGTCGGTAGTCAGTCAATCTCTGATTGCCATGCTCATCATTCTTGCCGAAAAGAAAAAGGGATGTCGGATGCCCAAATTTTGGCTCGTGGCTCGCTTGTGCCCGCTTCTCCCGTCCAGGACTCCAGGTCCAAATCGGAAATCCACTGTCGGCGACATACAATACATAGTACTTGGTAGACTTCCGTCCCGACTCCCCCAGCACGCAATTACACCCCTCCCCGAGTGAGGCCTAGATTGAGTGATATTGGAGGAAGCCCGCCCTTCTTGTCAGCCAATCTTCGTCCTCAATAATCATCCCCCGCCCGCGCCCTCGCACACACACCACTCCCTTCCGTCCCGCACCCTTTCCCATCCCCGGAAATCTGGCTACTGTGGCTGTTGCTTCATTCCTTTTCTTTGGTCACTCTCTCAATCGCCTCATCTCAGCTGCAGAAATCGCAAGCTTCCCTTCCACGCCCTCCTCGCAAGCCTCCCTCGTCATCCATCTCCTGGTAACTTATATTTCCTGGACGTCGGGTCCGTTTCCGTGGGAGCTTGTGGAAGCTTGAGAAGCTTGTCCCTGCCCGCCTTGCTCCCCTGGGGTTCACTACACTGCCCTGTCTCTGTCCCGTGTATTCGCCTTGCTTCCTCCTCCATTGGCATCCTCAACCTCCCAACAACCCCCCCCCAAAAGGCCCCCTTGATGGCCTCAACCACCACCAAAATCGGACATGGCCTGGCCAAAGTTCTGGGAATCGACCTCCATTACCGCAATGAAACGGGCTCCGATCGCGTCACCAGAGGCGAGTCCGCCTTCTCCATCGAGTCTGCAGACACCTATGTCGAGACGGAGCCAACCGCCGTAGAGTGGGTGCGCGAGGTAATCCCTTCCCGCCAGGAAGTCGCCCACTACTTTGTCCGCCTCTTCCCCTTCCTCCAGTGGATTACTCGCTACAACCTACAGTGGCTCATTGGAGATCTCGTTGCAGGTCGGTGCTTTCCCCCTCCCACAAAACTCACCACCACCACCCAGTCCACTAACCCTCCCCAGGCATCACCGTCGGAGCAGTCGTCGTCCCACAGAGTATGGCCTATGCGAAGCTTGCCCAACTGCCCGTCGAGTTTGGTCTCTACTCGTCCTTCATGGGCGTCTTGATCTACTGGTTCTTTGCCACGTCCAAAGACATCACCATTGGCGTACGTATTCCCATCCCTCCTCACGCGACCCCCCTTCTGACAGCCGCCGCAATAGCCCGTCGCCGTCTTGTCCACCGTAACCGGCAACGTCGTCCTCCAAGTCCACGACAAGCTACCTCACGTCCCCGTCGACATCATCGCATCCTCCCTCGCCATCATTGGCGGCTCCATTGTGCTCTTCCTAGGCCTCGCCCGCCTGGGCTGGATCGTCGAGTTCATCACCCTCGCCGCCATCAGTGCCTTCATGACTGGCTCGGCCATCAACATTGCCGCTGGCCAGGTCCCCGCCCTCATGGGCATCACGGGTGTCAAGACCCGTGACGCTACATATAAGGTCATTATCAACACTCTGAAGCATCTGGGCCGGTCCGATCTCAATGCCGCCATTGGCCTGACGGCCCTGACCATGCTCTACCTCATTCGATTCGTCTGCGGCTATCTTGCCAAACGATATCCCAACAGGCAGAAGACGTTTTTCTTCATCAGCACACTCCGGACAGCATTCGTTATTCTGCTCTACGTTCTCATCAGCTACCTGTGCAATCGTTCCCACCGCAAGAACGGTACCAAGCCCATGTTCGCAACGCTCGGGAAAGTCCCGCGAGGTAGGTCATCCCCCAAGCGCCTTCAAAAGGATCCACGAGACTCATTCAGCTCAGGTTTCAAACATGCGAGAGTCCCGCATGTCACAACGGAGATCATTTCTGCGTTTGCATCCGACCTCCCGTCCACGGTCATTGTCCTCTTGATCGAGCACATCTCGATATCGAAATCCTTCGGAAGGGTCAACAACTACACGATCGATCCGTCGCAGGAGCTGGTCGCCATCGGAGTCACCAACGTCCTCGGACCCTTTCTCGGAGCGTATCCCGCCACGGGCTCCTTCTCCCGGACCGCCATCAAGTCGAAAGCCGGCGTCCGTACCCCCTTCGCCGGCGTCATCACCGCGCTCGTGGTTCTGCTCGCCATCTACGCACTTCCGGCCATGTTCTGGTATATCCCGAACGCCGCCCTGTCCGGCGTCATCATCCACGCCGTCGGAGACCTCATCACGCCCCCCAACACCGTCTACCAGTTTTGGCGCATATCGCCCCTGGAAGTGCCCATCTTTTTCGCCGGTGTCATCGTCACCATCTTCAGCAGCATCGAAGATGGGATATACACCACGGTCTCTATCTCGGCAGCCCTGCTGCTGTTCCGACTCTGCAAGGCCAAAGGGCGCTTCTTGGGCAGAGCAAAGATTCATTCCGTCATCGGAGATCATCTCCTCGACCCCGTGGAGGAGACCAAGGACAATCCCGAACACCCCGAAGACAAGCCCGTCCGCAAGAGCCCGGCAGAAGGCGAGGATTCCGTGCGTGACGTTTTCCTGCCCATCGACCACCACGACGGTTCGAATCCGCTCATCGAACTCGAGGACCCCTATCCGGGCATCTTCATCTTCAGGTTCTCCGAGGGATTCAACTACCCAAACACCAACCACTACCTCGACCAGCTCGTGGATACTGTGTTCAAGAAGACACGCAGGACAAATCCAGCAACCTACGGCAGGCCCGGGGTACGTTTTTTGGCCACGGTCTATTATAACTGATGGACGGAGTGCTAACAGTGACACAGGATCGCCCTTGGAACGATCCCGGCCCTCGGCGCGGAAAAGAAGTCGACTCCACCGATTCGCGACCCACATTAAAGGCCATCATTCTCGACTTCTCCTCCGTCAACAATGTTGACCTCACCAGCGTGCAGAACCTCATCGATGTGCGGAACCAGCTCGACCGCTATGCCGCCCCCGACACGGTGGACTGGCACTTTTGCCACATCAACAACCGCTGGACCAAGCGGGCCCTGGCTGCCGCCGGGTTCGGCTACTATACGCCCGAACCCGAAAATGGCTCCCTTCATCGATGGAAGCCCATCTTCAGTGTCGCCGAGATTGGCGGAGATGCAAGCGCGGCTGCCGAGGCCGAGGCTAGAGAGAACAAGCTGGCGATGCGGGCAGCGTCCAGGTCAAATGCAGACGACATCGAGGGGCTGGCTCCGTCATCCGACAGTTCCGAATCTGATCCGTTCGAAAGAGAGTTGACCCAAAGTAAGGCATATGGGACAATACAAAGGTCGACGAGGATCGCCGTAGTCCAGGGACTCAACAGGCCTCTGTTCCACGTCGACGTCACGGCTGCCTTGAATAGCGCCCTTGCCAACGTGCAGAGGAAATCACATTGAGCCCAGTCATGGAGGGGACGTGGTGCACAATGCGATGGAGCGGTTGTTCCTATTCTTGCACAGTTTTTTCTTTCTTATTATTATTTAGATGATACCAAACGAACACGCATCTCTACCTGGTAGGTGGTTATGTAGATGCCTATCAATGATTCGACATTCCCCGATTTTATCTATTTCACTTCAGCGGGGCATGCTCGCGGGTTGTCAGGTCCCAGCCTTTAGAACGGCACGATTGGCCATCCCCATATGTGTGCATATATGTTGCCATGATGCTGCAGCCACTGGGCCCAGGTTTTGACGGTTGCGCGGATCCATGCGAGCTAGTCCGATTACGTGTTAGCGCGATATGCGGGCAAGTACCTGGAGCTAGACATATCGCATAGCTGTCCTTTAACCATAATCAGCCCAAGAATTCTCCCACATCTCTCTCCGGCACTTTGAGCCTCCTTTCGTCTCTTGCAGTAAAATGACACAGTCCCCTTAGCACTGTGCGTGCACCTCATTCTTTCCCCAGTGCCCTCTCTGGTGTGTTATAGCAATTGGCCGTCCGCGAAGGCGACTCGCCCGAACAGGCCCGCCTGGCACGACTGTCTGTGCAACAGCCTCCAGTGAAACCTGCTTGCCTGCGACACATTGGATTTGCGTCATCCTTTGAGGCATTGGAATCGTCCTTGTGGTCTACAGTACCACGATGCCGGCCAAGGCACGGTTTACTCGGCTCGACGCCTTCACGAAAACGGTCGAGGATGCACGCATACGGACGACGTCGGGCGGTATCGTGACGATAACGAGCTTGATCATCATATTATGGCTTGCGTGGGGCGAATGGGCAGACTACAGGAGAGTGGTCGTGCGGCCAGAGCTGATTGTAGACAAGGGTAGAGGAGAGAAAATGGAGATAGCCATGAACATCACGTTCCCTCGCATGCCTTGCGAGTTGTTGACCCTGGACGTCATGGACGTGTCAGGGGAACTTCAGATGGGTGTCAACCATGGCATCAACAAGGTGCGACTGTCGCCGGAAAGTGAGGGCAATAAGGTCATTGAGACCAAGGCATTGGAGTTGTAAGTGCTCGCAGTCAAACCAGACATCGAGATCTGAGAGGGATTGAGCACCCTCCCTGGGCACAGGACTAACTCACGTTTGCCAGGCACAAGGACGAAGCTCAACATCTTGCACCCGACTACTGTGGCGAGTGCTACGGTGCTCCGCCACCCGCGACCGCTTCCAAGCCCGGCTGCTGCAACACCTGCGACGAAGTCCGAGATGCCTATGCCTCCGTGTCCTGGTCCTTTGGCCGCGGCGAAGGAGTTGAGCAGTGCGAGCGCGAACACTATGCCGAACACTTGGATGAGCAGCGCCGAGAAGGGTGCCGTCTTGAAGGGAGCATCCGTGTCAACAAGGTCATTGGCAACTTCCACATCGCGCCTGGCAAATCATTCTCGAATGGCAATTTGCACGTCCATGACCTGGAGAACTACTTCAAGGATGCGACACACACTTTCACGCACAAGATCCACCATCTGCGCTTTGGACCACAGCTGAGCGACACCGTCATCCAGGACATGCAAAGAAAGCACCAGAACACCGGGCCGGGAGGCTGGACCAATCACCACATCAACCCCCTCGACAACACGGAGCAGCACACGGAGGAAAAGGCTTTCAACTTCATGTACTTCGTTAAGGTGGTATCTACGGCCTACCTTCCTCTTGGTTGGGAAAAGGAAGCTCCGCGACCCGGAAAGCATGACGATCTGCTGGGCGGGACTATCGACGGAAGCTACAAGGGCAGCATTGAGACACACCAGTATAGCGTCACGAGCCACAAGCGGAGCTTGACCGGCGGTCCCGACGAGGAAGAGGGCCATAAGGAGCGCATCCATGCGCGTGGCGGCATTCCCGGCGTATTCTTCTCTTATGTTCGTACCTTCCTCCCTTTCACTTGAACCCGGCACTAATGCTCCCATAGGACATCTCGCCCATGAAGGTGATAAACCGCGAAGTCCGTGCGAAGACCTTCTCCGGCTTTCTAGTCGGCCTCTGTGCTGTCGTTGGAGGTACTCTTACGGTAGCTGCGGCCGTCGATCGTGCCCTCTACGAGGGCGTCAACAGGGTGAAGAAGATGCACTCGAATTGATGAGAACCAAAGCATGTACTTTCGGGGGTCTGAACTTGCCGTGTCATCTGGTCTGGCGTTTGGAGCGATCAGTCGTTGTTTTTTACAGACTTGTCTCGAGCAGGAAATGGGAAAGAAAGGGCGGCAGGGAGATGTGAAGATAAATGAGACTTTTTTTTTAGAGTTGATCGGACATCGGGTGCATATCATTATCCTATTGCCGCGAAAATATATGTGATACTATGTGTTCGTGTTCATCTTTGAATTTTGATCCTATAGCCTATAGGACAATTGAATAACAATTCCCTTTCCAATTATTTGCTGGTTATCGGTTGCTACTCTTCCCTTCTTAACCTGAATGTGTCAATGAGGGGATTATGCAATATGCCATGTTCCGGTGTACTAACGTGTTCCACCACCCATCCGCCACCACCACCCATCCGCCAGGCCCACCAAAATCCCGACGCGTCTTCCACTAAACACGCGATGCTATCACAACACAATATCCAGCAGCTCCAGAAGGAAGGTAGACTAGCTCTATCGAAGCAGGCAATTTAATCTAAGCAGGTTTCAAGCTGTAAAAGGGCTGCAGAAGTGTACAACGTCCCCCGATCGACCCTCCGAGACCGTATTAAGGGTGCTATCCCTCGAGCTGCGCGCAACGCCTAGGGACGAAAGCTACACCTACTAGAGGAGCAGTCTCTATTACAGTAGATATTAGAGCTTGATCGACGTGGATTTCCCCCCCAAATTATTGATGTACGGCGGATGGCAGATTATCTACTAGCTGCGCGCGGCTAGACACCTCTACTAGCACTAGTTGGCAAGAACTGGGTTAATTGATTTATTAAGGCTTAGCTAGAGCTACAGACGAAGTGGAATCGTAGATTCTACTTACAGCGAGCTAGATGCGAGGATCTAGAGGCAATCAACGCCTAGTTTAGGCGTGTAGAGGACACGCGCCTATTGCATAGCATCTCCAACATTGATATCTATAACTTTGACGAGACAGGCTTTATAATAGGTGTTGCAGCTACGTTAAAGGTTATTACTAGCTCTAATACTATTGGTCGACGAGCGACGATACAGCTAGGCAATTGTGAGTAGGTTACAGCAATTGAATGTATCAACGCGTCTAGATGGTCGATTCCACCTTTTATTATCTTCCCTGGCAAGGTCTACTAGGCAGGCTGGTATCAAGGCATACCTGCTAACTGGATGCTTGCAGTTAGCAACAATGGCTGGACGACTAATTAGCTTGGTCTAGCCTGGCTGCAGCACTTTGACAGGTCTACAAGGTCGCGTGTAGTCGGCACCTATTGATTGCTTATTGTCGACGGCTATAGCAGCTATACAACACTAGAATTCGACACCTATTGTACAGAGAACAAGATAATTACCCTCTGTATGCCTGCACATACATTACACCTTCTCTAGCTGCTTGACGTTAGCTGCTTCTCTCCTCTCAAGCGAGCATATAGGCAGGATGTACAGGAGCTAGCTTGGCAGGGTGTCTACTACATCAACAAGCTCAACTTCCTCTTACTCTACATAGAAGCACGGCCTAGAGTATTTACTAAGCAGACGATTAGAAGCAGCTTCTAGGCTACAGGCCTTGTGCCAGCCGATCTACAGCTTATACTATCGTCGCTAACAGTTATCAACAAGACTCTATTACCTCCATCAACCTCATACAGAGAGCCCTAGACAGCAGAGACACCTTATACGACTACTTAGCTCGAGCAGCAGGCTCGCCTTATTAAGCAGCTTCTCTAGCGCAATTTACAGAGCCTAACAAGCTAGGCAATCAAGCAGGTAGTTAAAGGCTGCTATATGGCTCTAGCTGAAACTGCTATCTTTAGAAAGAGAATTACTGAGCTAGAGGCTATAAATCGACGCCGAGGACATAAACAGGATGTGCGCCGTAGGTATATTGCTTAGGGAGGAGCTCTGCAGGCACAGGCAGGCCAGCAGCTAGTCGCACAGTTAGATATTATCGCTCAAGAGGTGGCCTAGATAGAGGCCAACCCTACACGCTAGCGCGCACCACGAACGTGCTCAAAGTGCTATATCCAAGGCCACGACAGGCGTCAATGTACTACTACCTAAGGAATCGATATCTCAATTTCCAGCTCAATTGATTTTATTGTTGTGGCGCTATCGGCCAAAAAGTGCGGTCAAGCTTGGTGGGGCTGGCGGATGGGTGGTGGTGGCGGATGGGTGGTGGAACACGTTATGTTAGACGTTGATGACACATCCCACGTGAACATATACATACCCAGGTTGAACATTGGCATGTGGAGAGAGAGCTACACCAAGCCCATATAGATGCACGTACGGGGAGATTGAAGCGACGCAAGCATGCATGTTAAGGCGGATAGATACCACCTTGCAGATATATTTACCGACCCGTGCCCAACCCGTGCCTTGAAAACTCCAACCTCAAAACATAAACATATGTACAAGAATATATTTGCAAGATCCGAACAAATCCTGACACCGTCTGCATCACGCCTTCCGCACTCGGATTCACCTCTTAGCATGATGCTGCGTCAGCCTCTTTCGATGTTGCCGCACATGCCTTGCACGTCTCAAACCCGGTGTAGATGTTTGTTCAAGAGGATACACCGTTATGAAGACGGTCTCGCGGACCGTCCTGCTGGCATCACCTCGACCGGTAGGAATGGGGATGGCCAACTCTTCCGTCGTGTGCTTGGTGCAGGTCTTCGATGAAGAAGACGCCCCCTGCGCAGGCACAGAAGGTAGGGCAACGGTGGCCTCAGATGTTGTGAGGCCAATACTGGGCAGAGCAGCCGTGGCATTGGTTACCGGGACTGATAGCGCCGCAGTGCTCTGGTTGGGGCTAGTACTTTGGACAGGAGCACTCCCAGAGTCGCCATCCTGATGCGCAATGGGCCACTGGAAACCTCGCATCGGGCGACCACCTGCTCCGCCAGTCGGGAGGGGACTAGGTGCTGATGTTCGGGTCGAGGGCGTCCTGGGTAAAGTAGCTGGCGGTGCGACCGAAGAGACACCCGATGGGGGAGGTGGAATAGCAGTAGGCGGAAGTGGTACTCCAGTGGCCCTTGGGAAGGGAGCGGTACCGGAAATGGACGGTCCAGTTATATTCGTGGGCAGTGGAAAGGCTGGCTCGGTATCAGAGCGGGTCGTCTCTGAGGGCTTGCCTGAAGAAAAGAGAGGGGTTTGATCTGGCGCGCCAAAAGTTGGGGATGGTGTCCCAACCGGTATTTGTGAGGGCAACTGAATCGGCGCAGTTGAGGGCTCCGGTTGAACAGGTTTCGAGGGCTGGGTTGCGTCGCCATTATCCTGGTATACCTTGAGGGCATTGATGGTCCAATAAGCCTCTGCAAAGGCCTTCGGATTGTCGCGCACATACTCTTCGCAGGTAGCAGCCTTGGACGCGCAGGACCCGCTTCCCCAAACATTCCCAGCCCAGACGCCGCAGAACGTTGTGTCAATGACGATCTGCTGGTCGGTGAAGACGGACCCAATGTCACACGCGCCTGAGAACTTGGCAGCGGGCGTGCCCCAAGCGGAGGGATCGGGAGAGTCGCTGAGCACGTCTTCCGGGACATTACCTCGAGGGAAGAAGTAGACGCTGATTGCCTTATCGGTCCACAACGTAGCATAGACACCACCCCGGATCTCGTTCAATCCCGCCCCATAGCTCTGCTTGGAGGGGTGCTTAATGGAGCAGCCGGCATTCTGGAGTTGACCCGGTGCATGGATATCGCAGTTGTCTGTCTCGGCGTCGCCAGTGAACGCGCCTCCTGCCGTCGAAATGGAACATCCGGGACCGGTGTGCAATGTCATTGCATTCACTTCCTGGTCATTGACGCCCTCCAAAATGTCAATCTCGCCGTTTTTTGGCCAGTTGGGTCCCACCATCCAAAACGCCGGCCATGTGCCGCATCCTATGGGCATGTGCTCGACGTCTAAAACCACCAACCCACTGTTGTAACTCTTCTTGCTTGATATTCGAACGCTCGAGCGGCCTCTGGGGGCCACGTTTGTGTTGTCAACGCCCATTGATACAGAGCCCGTGTGGGTCGAGTTGATCAAACCCATCTGCTGCGCAGTAGATTGGTCGACGTACTGCACGAATCCTATATGATGTCAATTAAGTAGTAATCAAGGATGGCCCAGCCCTTGAGAACGCACCTTGGGTGGGATCGGGTGCAGTGAAGAAGTCAAAGCTCCCGAAAAAGTCCTTCATATAATCGTCCTCGAGAACATAGCCAGCCATGGAGAGGTGGAAGAGGGCAGCGCCCGAAAGGAGTGTGGAGAAGTACATGATACCCCGAAAGAATGACTTGCGGACCAGCCGCTAAGAACGAAAGGTGTAAACGGAGAAAAGAATCGTTGGCACGGTACGCGGTAGGCAGCTTGATCGATGTCCTCTCAGGACGAGGCGAACACTGGGGCTCGCCATGTATATAGCAGCCCCAGGGCTGGAGACCCAGAGCCGTATCCATGGAACAGTTACCCAAGCACTGTCGGCTTTCGGCTTACCATCAGTTCGTCTCCCGTTTCTGCTAGCAACATCGTCCTATTCAACTTTGTTTCAACTTAGCACGAGGGCCACAACGAGACCAGGGCGAAGTGCAGCATGAGTGGACGAATGTCTTTACGAGGAAACGGGACCAAGCAAGCGGGAGCTGCAACGACCAGTCGCCTGCATGGAGAGCGGCTGGATAATCGCAGGGCGAGTCCTCCTGATTCGACATGAAGGCAATTTCACTGTTTCGACATTATTGTCGCCATGGGCGGCCCATGGCGGCATGCGTCCGCGAGCTACCGCATGAAACAAACGAATCTCTAGGATGGGAAACACACACGCTGCCGAGGCCTGTCCACTGGTTTTATCGGCGGTCTCAGGGCCAGGGAGAACGGTGGGAGGAAACCCATTATTGGTGGTGTGGATGAAACGATGAAACGCAATGGGGGGTCGCTGGGAAGAGCGGGCCACAATGTTTCAGGTGGGTAGGTGATTCGCTTGCGCTCAATTGCAATTGTCGCCACACTACAGACTTGTCTTTCCCTTCCAGTACTGTGTAAAGAAGATCAGCTGCTCCGGGCCACTAGAGTCTTCCCACGTCTGGAGATATACACAGTAGAACACGACTGTGCCTCTTGTGCTAGTGGTGGCGCGTCTAACTTTTCACCGCTGCCTGCCTTCGTAACTACCATCACGACATGCGTATCTTCTGTCCTGTCCCCTTGGGGCGTTGTCTGTTCATCTGCAGCTGTTCACCGCACGACTACTATACCTTTGAGGATTCCTAGATCTGCATAGATTATCTACCTATAGATATCTGTACATACACATCTACCAATTGGAATGACTCTGAAGTTGTTTCCATGGTCAGCCCTATGTATCGCACTCCTGGACGCACCACCATAGCGCCTCTGAACCCCTGACAATAGGCACCGGTCTGAGTGGCGCATCGGCTGCTGTTCAACAGCCGCGGAAGTGACGTTGATGCATGTCCATGTTCTATAAAAGCGCTCCGCAGCTGCACTAGGGGAGACTTCGCTTTTTCAATTGTCACGGTTTCGCGAAACAGACAGAGCAACTCCAGACCATGGATGAACAATCCCTTTTCAACGTGCTTGTCTTTAGCAAAACCGCTGGCTATAGGCATGACTCCATACCAGCAGGCATAATAGCGATAAGAGCTCTCGCAGAGCAAAATAAGAACTTCACTGTCGAGACAAGCGAAGACGCGGAGGCCACATTCACATGTCCTTCCCTCAAGCGATTTGATGTTGTGGTGCTGCTGCAAAACACTGGAGATTTTCTGGACGAGCATCAGCTCGATGCCCTGAGACAATTTACGAGGAACGGTGGCGGGGTGGTAGCAATACATGGCGCTGCAGCTGGTTTGCTCGAGAATGATTGGTATGGCTCGCTCATTAGAGTGCACTTTCACAGTCATCCGGAACCCGAAAGAGGAAATGTTTTGGTCGAAGCGCCCGATCACTGGGTTCTTAAGAATTGCTGCGGTGGTCGCAACCACTGGATGGATGAGTGGTACAACTTTACAACACATCCGCGGTCCAACAACGCATTAAAAGTGTTATTGAAGGGGGACCCAACGTCGTTCAGCGGCGGGCAGATGGGTGACGACCATCCGCTGTCGTGGTGCCAGGAGTTTGAAGGTGGAAGCCTACACTGACGGCTGGTTCATAGATCAGATCTATCGTGGCATTACCTAGGCTGCAAGGCGAAGCGAAAGTAGATAGTTTAGATCTGTCGGGCCTAAAAATCAAGCAAGTGCTTTGTTTAGTGCACTTCGCTTCTACGCGATATAGTAGAGAGCAAGGCCTTAAAGCCTATTTAGTTTAGCAAAATAGAAGCTCTACATTGCTAAAATAGAAACTTTATTTTAAAACAACTATATAAATAGGCTTTTTATAAAAAAAATAATTAATTTAAAGTACTATCTAGTCTAACTAAGTCTACAAACACTAATTCTATTTACAAATGTTTGCAAAACAAAAAAAAACCTAGATAGGTAGTAGTTGCTACTTTTTCTAGCTTTAAATACTTTTTGTAATAGCTGCGCAAAGCTTGTAGATACCTAGTAATAGTTTAAATCTAATAAAGCTTTAAAAGGTTTAGATAATAGATTTCTATGCTATCTTCTTTAGAGTAGAACAACTATCTACTAGTTTATTTTGTTTTTTTAAAGTAGAACTGCTCTAGATTTTATCTAGGTTAAGCTACCTAGGCACTAGCCTATTACAATACCTCTTTTCTAGCTTTAAAGGTTTTCTTTAAAGCGTATTTTAGTAGAAGCCTTGCAGCAGCTAGCTGTAAGTATTGCGTATGCTCTTTGTATACTTAATCTATTAATCTAGTACTACTATTTTTTTAAACAATTAAGCTAGTTTCTATATAGTTTTAGCGTAGCCTACCTATTTAACTCTATACTATATTTACTATCTTTTACTTTTTTAAGTAATTTTTTTAGCAACAATATTTTCTATAGCCTACTCTAGTTTACTATTAACTATAATAGCTTTAGGCTGCAAGTTATTATTTAGCTAGCTTAGTAGTAGATTGTTAGCAGCTAGCTGTAATTAATTAATATAGAATACGTTGTAGAAGCTAGATAGTATATTAAAGCGTATAGAATGCGTACTAATTACTTTAGTAACTATATATTTAGCGTTCTTCTAGTTAAGCTTCTTGTTTAGCTATTAGGTTTTAAAGTGTTTCTTTAAAGCTAGCTACACCTTGTTTTCTACTTTTAGTTGCTACAGCACTTGCTAGCGTTAATTTGCCTACTTTTTTTGCTTTTGCTAAGCTTTAGCTATTAAAGCTTAGGCTAGCTTAAATACTTCTTTAAACTTGTTAACTATTGTTTTACTAGTCTTTTTGCCTGCTTGTTTATTAATAGTATAATTTAATCTGTGTTGTAAAGCTATAAGCTAGATAGAATCTACGTAGTAACTATACTAGAAAAAAAATAGGCTAACGCCTATTAAAGCGGCATTTTTTAACTAAATAGCTATTATAGCTATACCTAGCAGCTTAGCCTAGTTTTTTAGTTCTAGTTAACGTACGCCTATAGATAAGCTTCTACTATGCTGTTTATTTTTTTAGTTAATCTATTAGTCTAGAAGTAGAAGGCTGTTAATAATTGTTGTTTAATTTCTAGAATTTTGCAGAGTTGTTTCTACAGCCTGCTTGTAAACTAACTGCTTTAATCTAATACAATAGCATTAGGTAGCTAGTAGTATGCTACTATATACCTAATAAATGCCTATACAACTATCTTAGTATCTATGTTTAGTAGAGGTATTAGCACTATATCCTTGCTTAATTAATTAGTAATTACTAGAAAAGTTGTAACGTTATATTTCTTGCTTTTTAGAAAATTAGTAATAAAGTCTATAGATATCTCTTTCTATATCTAATTAGAAAGTAGTAGAAGCCTAAGCAAGCTATAAATACTATTTTTCTATAGCTTAATTCTGCAGTTACTTTTTAAAAGTTGCTAGTCTATCTATTCTAGAAACGCTAGCCTATTGCAATTAGGCAATTAAAGCTTTTTATATGTAGCAAGGCTAGCTACTAATTAACTATAGAGCTTTGCTATCTAACTATTTAAGCTTACTTAAAACAAGTTATTAGACGTTCTAATAACTTTATTAACAAAATTGCTAAAGTTAAAGCTTTTATCTACTATAGCTATGCTTTTTTAGAGTTTAGTATTAAGGCTCTTTAAAAACTAGTTCTTTTTACTTGCATTTCTAAAGGTTTTACTACTCTAAAGTATTAAGTAGTTAAACTCTATGTAATAATTTTTTATAGGCTTCTTTTTTTGCTTTAAGCTGTTTAGCTAATTAAGTGCTTAGGCTTTTAGATAGAAGTTATTAAACTACTAGTCTAAAAATGCCTATATTTTGTTAATAGAAGAGAATTTAGCGTAGGTTTTGCACTAAAGAAAGACTATACTAGCAGCATAGTCTTTTATTCTTTCTATTAGGTACTTAATTTTATATTGCTCTAGCCTACTACTAAAGTTGTTGTAAAGCTTTGCTTTTGCTTTAAATTAGAAAGCTAGGTATTTTGTATAGTTTCTATTAAAAGGTTCTAGGTTAGAGAACTTAGCTTGCTTTTTAGTAGTAACTAGTAGTGTTTTAGAGTGCGGTAGCTTCTAGCTAGGTAGTATTGTAGTAGCAGCCTTTTAATTCTCTAATGCTTCTATTCTACTTATTATCTACTTTATTATTTCTATTATTATTGTAGAAGGATCTAATTGTTCTGCTAGTTAATCCTTCCCCTGTATCTAAGCTTCAACCTAGCTTACTATTGCTTTAATAGCCTAAACTAGCTATTGCTCTTTAGCTAATATCTTTTGTATGCTAGCAGCGACTTAGTTATGTGTAAAGGTCTAACAGATAATAGTTTGTCCTCTATAGATTTTGGTTGGTTCTTAGAGATAAGCGATAGGGTTCTGTGCACAGTAGTTAATATCAAGACAGCAAGTAGGATTTTTCTAAAAAGGATATTGTGTATTAAAAACCAAGTGTACTATAAAGAGTACTAATTTAGGTTGAACACAATAAGCTGTAGAAGCTTATCGACTAAGATTATATACTTTAAGGTAATTCTGTTGCTCTCCTTGCTTTGTAAAAGCAGTAAGATTATAGAGAGCGTCCTGTAGGCTTCTGCTCTCGTTGCTCTATAAGCTCTGTAGAATCGCTAAAAGCTGCAAAAGCACTCCGCATAATTACGTAACTTTCCTTGTACTATGTTCTACAAGGGTGCGAGCATATAGAGCAGAGCGATGTTATCTAAACTTGCTCTAGGCGGCCAAGAGTGTGCTCTGTAACTTTCCTCGCTTAACTAAAAGCAACCCTAGTTAAATAGAGCCTAGCTTTCTTAGGTTGTAACACTAGCATATAAAAAATACTAGCTAAAAAGCAATAGCTAGTTTAGGCTATTAAAGCAATAGTAAGTTAGATTAAAACTTAAATATAGGCAAAAGATTAACTATTAAAACAATTAGATTTTTCTACAATAATAATAGAAATAATAAAGCAGATAATAAGTAGAATAAATGCGTTAGAAATTTAAAAAGCTGTTGCTACAACACTACCTAGCTAGAAGCTAACGTTTTTCTAAATTCTACTAACTGCGTATATAGAAAAACGCGCTAAGTTTTCTAATTTTAAAAAGTTTAATAGTAACTAAGCCTAGTATCTAACGTTTTAATATTAAGTAAAAGCTAAGCTTAAAGCTAACTATAGAAGTATTTCTAAAAAAGCTTAGGTTAATTACGTTTTCTAGAAGTGTATAGAAAATGTAGCAAGAGTTTTACTACTATAGATACTTAATTAAACTACTTTAACTTTTTAAAGCCTATAGGCTTTTATAGATTTCTAATTTAATAACCTATACTTTAAAAGCAAAGCTATAGATTAACTCTATAGAATCTACTAGAGTAGACAACCTATACAAGAATATTTAATAGAATTTAACTAACTAGTCTAATTAACTAGAAAGACTTTTAGTAATATAAACAAAAAAAACCTTTTTATTTAAAAGCTAAGTATTAAACTCTAAAAAAGCACTATTATAATTCTAGAAGATTTTTTATATAAAAGCTTTGTTTATAAAGTAATCTAGATTACTAATATTCTATACTAAGTAAATCTATTAGTAAAACACTAAAATTATACTTATAACTAGCTAATAGCTAGCTTTAACACGTATAAAAAGCGTTAATTGCTTAATTGCAATAGGCTAGCGCTTCTAGAATAGATAGACTAGCAACCTACAAGAAGTAACTAAAGTAGTATAGAATAGAAACAAGCTAAATAGGTGCTAATAGAGAAAATCTAGCGCTAGCAAGCTAATTAGCTATATATACGCTATAGAGCAAAAAGCTACTATATTTAAAAGTACTTTTACTTACTAGCTAACTACTTGTTGCCTATAAAGTTAGCAAAAGCTACTACTACTTAGGCACCTCTACTACTATTGCTTAAAAACAAGCCTACTAGCAAATTAGATTTAGAAAAAAAGTAGCTTCTATTAAAAGTTACTAATAGAAGCTACCTACAACCTATAGGCAAGCTTTTAAAAAGTAAAAAAAGTTTAAAAGCTAGTATATAGATAGAAAGGCTATTAGTATACATACGTTAAGTAATTAAACTACCTACGCTTTCTATATAATTAATTCTAGCACGCTTGCAAATGCTCTAGTTTTACTCTTACTAGCAAAGGCTGTAGGCTTGCTATGCATTAATATTACTTTTTAACAACTGCTAGGCATAGCTAGCAAAGGCGTAATAACCTAAGTAGCTTAGTATACTACTAATATTAAAGAATTTAAAGAGACTAGATAGGCCTACGTTGCTACTAACAATATAAAGTTTAACTTAATCTTTAGATAGCTTTAGATAAATTAGCTACAGGTTATAATTGCGCTAGCTAAGCGCTTAATCTATATTTATTTAACGCGCTAATAGGTTTAGATTAGAAGTTAAAAAAAGAACTTGTCTTTACTCTATCGAGCTACGTACTTCTACAAAAAATTAGTACTATAGAATATAGTTACTACTTCTAAGCTATAAAGAAAAACTAGTCTATTGTCTTTGTAGCTTTACTAGCAAATATTAAAAAAACCTTAGCACTAAAGTTAACAATAGACTTTAAAAAGCTTTTGCTAACCTACTACGCTTACTATAGGTAGATATTTAACCTAAAAACTATATTAAAGATAGTACTACTTTAAAAACCTAATATTAACTACTAAATTAACTTAATTTAAAAGAATAGAAAAGATTTAGAAGTACTATAGAAACTACTATACAATATAAGTAAAGAAAAGCTACTAGTACTATAGAAAAAGCTTACGTTACTACTTAATAAAGAATAGATCTACGCAAGTAATTTGCTAGTAGCTACACTAGTTCTCTTTGCAAAGAAACTAGATAGCAGCTTCTACTTTTGCGTTGACTATAGAGCTTTTAACGCTATTACCTAGAAAGACTAATATTAACTTGCTACTACTAATCTAGAAAACTCTAAACAACTTTAGCAAAGCTTAGTAGTTTACAAAGCTTAACGTTTTGGCTGCCTTATATAAAATTTAGATTAACGTTAGAAATAAATAGAAAACAGCTTTCTATACTTAGTTTAGGCTGTATAAATAGCTAGTTACTTTCTTTAGCTTAGCAAACGCGCCTAGTACCTTTTAGAAATATATTAACTAGGCTTTGTACAAGTATTTTAACAACTTCTATACAGCTTACTTTAATAACATACTTATATATACAAACAGCTCTTTAGCTAAGTACTAAAGCTAAGTTAACCTAGTGCTTAAAGCGCTAGGCAAAGTAGGCCTTTTACTAGATATTAGAAAGTGTAAGTTTAAAGTTAAGTTAACAAAATATTTAGAGTTTATTATTAATGCAAGTAAAGGCCTGCGTATAGACTCTAAAAAAACTAAACTATTAAAACTATTAAAGGCGTGCAAAGCTTTTTAAGCTTTGCTAACTTCTATTAGCAGTTTATTTGTAGATTTTTAAAGCTTATAACGTAGTTTACAAGCAAGCTGCGCGTATAAGCAAGCTACGCGCTCTACTAAGTTTCTCTAACGCGTCCTATACAAAACACAATAGCTTAACTAACTCTTTTTTAAGTACGCTTAAAAGAAGTAGATATCTACTATAAAGGTCTAATAGATAATAGTTTGTTTTCTATAGATCTTAGTTAGTTTTTAGAAATAAGCAATAGAGTTCTATACATAGGTAGTTAATATTAAGATAGTAAGTAGAATTTTTCTAAAAAGGATATTATGTATTAAAAACTGTAACGGCCGCGCAAAGCTTGCAGATGCCTAGTAACAGTTTAGTTTCGATAAGGCTCTAAAGGTTTAGATAATAAGTCTCTATGCTATTCCCTTTAGAGCGGAACAACTATCTACTAGTCTATCTTGCCTCTTTAAAGCAGAACTGCCCTAGATCTTATCTAGGTAAAGCTACCTAGGCACTAGCCTATTACAATACCTCCCTCCTAGCCTTGAAGGTCTTCCTTAAGGCGCATCTTAGCAGAAGCCTTGCGGCAGCTAGCTGCAAGTATTGCGCACGTCCTTTGTGTACTCAATCTATTAATCTAGCGCTTCTGTTTCTTTAAACAGTTAAAATAGCTTCTATATAGTTTTAGCATACTCTACCTATCTTACTTTGTACTGTACTTAGCGCCCTCTACCTCTTTAACTAACTTTTTTAGCAACAATATCCTCTACTACCTACTCTAGTTTGCTATTAACTACAATAGCTTCTAGCTGTAAATTGTTATTTGGCTAGCTAGGCAGTAGATTGTTAGCAGCTAGCCGTAATTAATTAATATAGAATACGTTGTAGAGGCTAGGCAGTATATTAAAGCGCATAGAATGCGTACTAATTACTTTAGTAACTGTGTATTTAGCGTTCTTCTAGTTAAGCTTCTTGTTTAGCTGTTAGGTCTTAAAGTGTTTCTCTAGAGCTAGCTACACTTTGTTTTCTACTCTTAGTTGCTATAGTACTTGCTAGCGTTAATTTACTTGCTTTTTTTACTCTTGCTAAGCTTTAGCTATTAAAGCTTAGGCTAGCTTAAATACTTCTTTAAACTTGTTAACTATTGTTTTAGCAGTTTTCTTGCCTGCTTGTTTGTTAACAGTGTAATTTAATCTGCGTTGTAGGGCTGTAAGTTAGATAGGATTAACGTAGTAACTGTGCTAGAGAAAGAATAGGCTAACGCCTGTTAAGGCAGCATTTTTTAACTAAATAGCTATTATAGCTATACCTAGCAGCTTAGCCTAGTTTTTCTAGTTCTAGTTAACGTACGCCTATAGATAAGCCTCTACTATGCTGTTTATCCTTTTAGTTAATCTATTAGTCTAGAGGTAGAAGGCTGTTAACAGTTGTTGTTTAATCTCTAGAATTTTGCAGAGTCGTTTCTATAGCCTGCTTGTAAACTAACTGCCTTAATCTAATACAATAGCGTTAGGTAGCTAGTAGTACACTACTACGTGCCTAATAAATGCCTATACAACAGTCTTAGTGTCTATGTTTAGCAGAGGTATTAGCACTATATCCTTGCTTAACTAATTAGTAACTACAAGGAGGATTGTACATCCTTTGCTTTTAGAAAGGTTAGTAATAAAATCTATTAATATCTTCTTCTATATTTAATTAAAGAGTAGTACAGGCTTAAGCAGGCTATAAATACTATCTTTCTATAGCTTAATCTTGCTACAAACAGCGCAGTTCTAGAGAAAGCGCCTAATATCCTTAGACATTCTAGGCTAGAAGTAATCCCTTGCAATTGCTTAGTAAGTAGCTGCACGTCCTAGGTAGCTAGCTACAGCAGGGGAGTGTACTCTATTAATTAGGCTTGTTTGTAGAGGTTCTAATTGCAGTACCTACTTTTAATTTCTATAGAGCAGGCATCCCTTCTAATCTACTATATAGTCTGTAATAGATATTTTTAGGCCTAGGCTTAGTAGAACCTATTGCTCTCTATTAAGTATACATTGCTAGATGTTAATATATTAGTTGTTGCTTTCTGTTGCAGACTGCTATAGTTGTTCTAGCGTTAGAGAGTCCTCTTCTAGGAAGGTTAGAGCAGTGCTAGGATTTGTGCTGTTATTGCTATCTGCAGCAGTATTAGTATCTGTATCCGTGTTAGCATTAGTATTAGCATTAGTGTTGGCATTAGTGTTAGCATTAGTGCTAAGCGCTATAGATTAAAACGTAATTACACTGCCTTTATCCTTGTTGTCTGTAGCTAGTAAAGCAGACGTTGCTAGCTTAAGTAGCTGCTTGTAACAATGCTGTATACAATTGTTAGAGGCGTTTTAAGGCATATCTTGTTCGCGCTAGAATAGAGCATTAGCTTAAGGGTTCTCCTTTCTAGGTTAATAAGCAATCTCTATATTGTAGCGTTCTAGAAAAAGAGACTATTGCATTTATTTTTTGTTAAACATTTTTAGCTTTGTAAAATACTCTAGATTCTTGTAATCTGTAATAATAGTAAATTTCTTAACTAATTGTAGCTTAGCGTTCTATTTCTATAGGTACTATACTATAGCAAGTAACTCTTTGTTGTAGATTTTGTAGTTGCACTTATATACGTTTATTTTCTATAAAAAGTAGGCTACTAGCTATAGTAAACTTTAATTGTTGTACTGTAAAAAACACTCTGCTATTGTATATCTAGAGGCATTAGTTTCAACTACTGTCTCCTTTTTAGAGTTAAATTAGGCTAGAACTAGCTCTGTAACAAAAATATTCTTAAGCGTGTTAAAAGCTTTCTATTTAATAGAAGTCTATTAAAAGAGTACGTTGCCTATAAGTTGTGTAAGGAGTGCTACAAGCTTTAAAAATCTACAAATAAACTGCTAATAGAAGTTAGCAAAGCCTAAGAAGCTTTGCACGCCTTTAACAGTCTTAGAGGCCTTCTATTCTTTAATAGCCTTAATCTTTTTAAAGTCTATACGCAGGCCTTTGCCTGCATTAATAATAAAACTAAGATATTTTGTTAACTTAACTTTAAATTTGCACTTCTTAATATCTAGCAGGAGGCCTGCCTTGCCTAGCGCCTTAAGCACTAGGTTAACCTAGCTTTAGTGCTTAGCTAGGGAGCTAGTTGTGTATATAAGTACGTTATTAAGGTAGGCTGTATAGAAGTTGTTAAGATACTTGCGCAGGGCCTAGTTAATATATCTCTAAAAGGTACTAGGCGCGTTTGCTAAGCTAAAGAAAGTAACTAGCTATTTGTACAGCCTAAACTAAGTGTAGAAAGCTGTTTTCTATTTATCTCTAGCGTTAATCTAAATTTTATAGAAGGTAGCTAAAACGTTAAGCTTTATAAACTATTAAGCTTTGCTAAAGTTGTTTAGAGTCTTTTAGATTAGCAGCAGTAGATATTAGTTCTTTAATGTAATAGCATTAAGAGCTCTATAGTCAACGCAAAAGCAGAGGCTGCTGCCTAGTTTCTTTGCAAAGAAAACTAGTGCAGCTGCTAGTAAATTACTTGCGCAGATCTATCTCTTTTTAAGCAGTAACGTAAGTTCTTTCTATAATACTAGTAGCTTTCCTTTGCTTATATTGTATAGTAGGCCCTATAGCACCTCTAGATCCTTTTTGTTCTTTTAAACCAAGTTAATTTAGTAGTTAATATTAGGTCTTTAGAGTAGTAGCATCTTTAATGCAGTCTTTAGGTTAAATATCTACCTGTAGTAGGCGTAGTAGGTTAGCAAAAGCTTTTTAAAGTCTATTGTTAACTTTAGTGCTAAGGTTTTTTTAATATTTGCTAGTAAGGCTACAAAGACAATAGACTAGTTTTTCTTTAAGGCTTAGAGGTAACAATTGTATACTGCAGCGCTAATTTTTTGCAGTAGTACGTAGCTCTATAGAGTAGAGACAGGTTTCCTCTCTTTGCTTCTAATCTAAATCCTTTAGCGCGTTAAATAAATGTAGATTAAGCGCTTAGCTAGCGCAATTGTAACCTGCAGCCAATTTATCTAAGGCTGCCTAAGGATTAGATTAAACTCTATGCTGTTAGTAGCAACGTAGGCCTATCTAGTGTCCTTAAATCCTTTAATATTAGCAGTGTACTAAGCTACCTGCGTTATCACGCCTTTGCTAGCTATGCCTAGCAGTTGTTAGGGAGTAATATTAATGCATAGCAAGCCTGCAGCCTTTGCAGTAAAGGTAAAACTAGAGCATTTGCAAGCGTGCTAGAATTAATTATACAGGAGGCGTAGGTAGTTTAATTAACTAACGCGTGTACGCTAATAGCCTCTCTATTTATATGCTAGCCTTTAAACTTCTTCTACTCTTTAAAAGCTTGCCTATAGGTTGCAGGTAGCTTCTATTAATAACTTTTAATAGAAGCTACTCTTTTTCTAAATCTAATTTGCTAGTAGGCTTGTCTTTAAGCAACAGCAGTAGAGATGCCTAAGTAGTAGTAGCTCTTGCTAACCTTATAGGCAACAAGCAGTTAGCTAGTAGGTAAAAGCACTTCTAGATGTAGTAGCCTCCTGCTCTACAGCGCATACACAGCTAATTAGCTTGCTGCCGCTAAATCTCCTTCTCTAGCACCTATTTAGCTCGCTTCTGTTCTATGCTACTCTAGTTACTCCTTGTAGGTTGCTAGTCTATTTGTTCTAGAGACGCTAGCCTGTTGCAATTAGGCAATTAACGCTTTTTGTGTAGGTTAAAGCTAGCTGCTAATTAGCTGTAGGGCCTTGCAGTCTAACTATTTAAGCTTACTTAGAATAGGTTATCTAACGTTCTAATAACTTTATTAACAAAATTGCTAAAGTTAAGGCTTTTATCTACTATAGCTATGCTCTTTTAAAGTTTAGTATTAAGGCCCTTTAAAAACTAATTTTTTTTGCTTGCATCTCTAAAAGTCTCTCTACTCTAAAGTATTAAGCAGTTAAACTCTATATAATAATTTTTTACAGTCTTCTTTCCTTGCTTTAAGCTGTTTAGCTAATTAAGTGCTTAGGCTTTTAGATAGAAGTTATTAAACTGCTAGTCTAGAAATGCCTACATTTTGTTAATAGAAAAGGATTTAGCATAGGTTTTGCACTAAGAGAAGACTACGCTAGCAGCGTAATCCTTTATTCTTTCTATTAAGTACTTAATTTTATATTGCTCTAACCTGCTGCTAAAGTTGTTGTAGAGCTTTGCTTTTGCTTTAAACTAGAAGGCTAGGTATTTTGCACAGTTTCTATTAAAAGGTTCTAGGTTAGGGAACTTAGCTTGCTTTTTAGTAGTAACTAGTAGTGTTTTAGAGTGCAGTAGCTCCTAGCTAGGTAGTGTTGTAGTAGCAGCTTTTTAACTCTCTAACGCTTCTATTCTACTTATTATCTGCTTTATTATTTCTATTATTATTGTAGAAGGATCTAATTGTCCTGCTAGTTAATCTTTTGCCTGTATCTAAGTTTTAATCTAACTTACTATTGCTTTAATAGCCTAAACTAGCTATTGCTTATTAGCTAGTATCTCTTGTATGCTAGCGGCGACTTGGTTATGTAACTATCCTCCTTCTAGTTTCCTAATAGCGTAGGCTGTTATGTTATCAATTAAGTAGCCTTCTATCCCTGTATCCCTTATGTATGCCTGCAGCTCGGCGCGTACAAGGCTTCCGCTCGGTATCTCAATCGCTCGATCTGTTAATCGCTCAATTCTTAATGTAGCCTACTCCCTGTACAATAGGGACGGGTAGAGCTTCTAATGTAGGCTTAGGCAGGCGTTCTACTACTAGGGTCTCTACACTAGCGTATAATAGAGGTAATTAAATCTAAATGTAACAGCCGCGCAAAGCTTGCAAATGCCTAGTAACTTAGATTTAATAAGGCTCTAAAGAGTTTAGATAATAGGTCTCTATGCTATTCCCTTTAGAGTAGAACAACTATCTACTAGTCTATCTAGTCTCTTTAGAGCAGAACCGCCCTAGATTTTATCTAGGTTAAGCTTGCTCTCTAGGCACTAGCCTATTACAAAAACTAAGTGTACTATAAAGAGTACTAATTTAGGTTAAATACAATAAGCTATAGAAGCTTATTTTCTACTTCTATATACTTGTATACTTACTACAATTACTATAAGCATTATAAGCTTGTATAGAGTATTGTTTTTTATTGCTTACTACAATTACTATAAGCAAGGCGCGCTCTGCTTGCCTTGCTGCCTAGTGCTTACTATAATTACTGTAAGCATTGTAAGTATAAGCGCTTAAAGTTACGTAACTGCAGCGTAGCTTGTTACATTCTTGTCTTTTTGTACAACTACTATTAGTAGTTATAAATCTATTACTGTGCATAAAGCCCTGCAGTTTTATTTTGTAACATCTACCTTGCTATTTTATCTATTAATTCTAACTAAATACAAAGCGTAAAACGCGCTATAGCAATATTTAGCGTCTCTAAAACAACGCTTTATAAGCAATACGCTAGAATTGCTGCGCAACGCGATTGTAAGCCTAATTTAAAGAAGCTTACTAAGCTAGAAAAGAAGGTAATTGTAGAGTATATACTTAACCTAGATTTGCTAAGGTTTGCGCTAACACTAGGTGCTGTACAAGATATAGCGAACAAGCTGCTTGCTAAGCGCAGCGCAGACTAAGTTAGCTAGCAGTAGCCTAGAAACTTTGTTAAGCGAATAGATAGCTTTACAACGCGATTTAATTAACTCTATAATTAATAGCAAGCTTTTTACAAGGATTCTAAAGCTATAAGTGCTTAGTTTAAGCTTATAGTACGTACAAAGGTGTTACAGCCTAAAAGAATTACTCTTATCGTACTCTAGGAACAACGCGGACTAATAAACCTAAGCGCGTTGCACAAAGAGTTACGTAACTAATTAGTAATTAGTAACGCTAAGATTTACTAAGCACTAAGCACTAATCAAGGATTAGTATAGATTAGTGTAATTAGCGCTCTAATTACAACTAATTAAGGGCTATACAGATAAGTATATAGACATAGGCAATAGGCCTTTATAGCTTATTGTGTTTAACTTAACAAGTACTCTACATAGTACACTTAGTTTTTAATACACGATATCTTTTTTAGAAGAATTCTACTTACTATCTTAATATTAACTATCTATGCATAGAACTCTATTGCTTATTTCTAAAAACTAACTAAGATCTATAGAAGACATACTATTATTCGTTAGACCTTTACAAAAGGCGACCTATAGTATCTACAATAAGAATACTTTTAACTTTAACAAAACTAGCTTTCTAATAGGCAAGATATTCTTCTAGCTAGTTGTTATAGGCTTAGAAAGGCGTAGCCTACTAAAAGTAATCTAGCTAGGCAATTGCAAGTAGATAATAGTAATACATAGAATTAACGCTGCTAGATAGGCAATCCCGCCTTTTATTATCTTTGCTAGCTAATACTACTTCTCTACCTAGTATAAAGGCGACGATATACTAGGTAATTAGGCTATTAGCTTTAGCAACAATAGCTAGACTACAAATAAGCTTAGTATTGCCTAGCTATAGCACTTTATTAAGCATACAGTACAGCGTAGAGTAGGCGCGCGCTAGCTACTTATACTTAACGGCTATAAAAGCTACAACTTGCTTAAATTTTAAAAGATTTGCAAAGAAAATAATATATATACTTTCTATATGCTATTACATTTGTTATACTTTTTATAGCTGCTAGACGTTAGCTGCTTTTTACTATTAAAGCAGGTATATAGGCGCTAGGTTAAGAGCCTAATACGCAACTAACGTGTTCTATTAGTTAGCGGCCTACATTAGTTAGTAGCCTACTCTACTAAAATTACAACGCGTCTTCTACTAAACTTGCAATGCTACTACAACACAATGCCTAGAAGCTTTAGAAAGAAGGTAGACTAGCTCTATTAAAGTAGGCAATTTAATCTAAGCAGGTTTTAAGTCTTTAACAGGCTGTACAAATCTATAATATCTTCTAATCTACTCTTTGTTAACGCGTTAAGGGCATCCTTCTACAAGCTACTACTAATGCTAGAAAACAAAAGCTTTACTAATTAGAGAAGCAGTCTCTAGTACAGTAGATACTAGAGCTTAACTAACGCGGATTTCTACTATAGACAATCGACGTACAGTAGATAGCAGATTATCTACTAGCTGCGCGCGGCTAGACACTTTCTCTCTAGCTAGTTAGCAAATGCTAGGTTAATTAATTTATTAAAGCTTAGCTAGAGCTATAGACTAAGTAGAATTGTTAATTCTACTTACAGCGCGCTAGGTGCAAGGATCTAGAGGCAATTAAGGCGTAGTTTAAGCGCGTTAAGGCGACGCGCCTATTGTACAGCATTCTTAATAGAGACACGTACAATTTTAACAAGACTAGGTTTATAATAGAGGTTGTAGCAACGTTAAAAGTTGTTACAAGCTTAGATACAATAGGTTAGCAAGCAGTTATACAGCTAGGCAATTGCAAGTAGGTTACTACAATTAAATGTATTAACGCGTCTAGATAGTTAATTCTACCCTTTATTATCTTCTTTAGCAAGGTCTACTAGAATATCTAGTACTAAGGCCTACTTGCAGACTAGATGCTAGCTGTTAGCAATAACAGCTAGACAACTAATTAGCTTAGTCTAGCCTAGCTACAGCACTTTAACAGCTCTACAAGGTCGCGTATAGTTAGCATCTATTAATTACTTATCGTCGACGGCTATAGTAGCTATACTACGCTAGAATTTAATACCTACTGTATAGAAAACAAGATAATTACCCTCTATATACCTGCTTATACGTTACACTTTCTCTAGCTACTTAACGTTAGCTGCTTCTCTTCTCTTAAGCAAGCATATAGGCAGAGTGTATAGAAGCTAGCTTAGTAGAGTGTCTACTATATTAACAAGCTTAACTTTCTTTTACTCTATATAGAAGCATAGCCTAGAGTATTTATAGAGTAGATAATTAGAAGCAGCTTCTAGGCTATAGGCTTTGTGCTAGCCAATCTATAGCGTATACTATTGTTACTAACAGTTATTAACAAGACTCTATTACTTCTATTAACTTTACATAGAGAGCGCTAGACAGCAAAGATACTTTATACAACTACTTAGCTTAAGCAGCAGGTTTGCTTTATTAAGCAGCTCTTTTAGCGCAACTTATAGAGCTTTACAAGCTAGGCAGTTAACTAAGTTATTAAAAGCTGCTATATAGTACTAGCTTAGACTGCGCTTTTTACTAGAAAGGTTACTAAGCTACAAGCTGCATTTTAACGCTGTAAACACAAGTAGAATGTTTGCTATAGGTATATTGCATAGAGGGGCGCTCTACAGGCGTAGGCAGGCTAGCAACTAGTAGAGCAGCTAAATAATGTAGTGCTAGAGGTAGTGCTAGACAAGCAACGTTTTCTATAGCAGCGCGCACTACTAACGTGTACAAAATGCTATATACAAGGTTATAATAGGCGCTAGTGCACTAGCAGCTAAAAAATCTATGTCTTAATTTCTAGCTTAATTAAATTTGTTGTTATAACGTATTCTATTACTAAGTAGCCTACCTTACTAAGTAGCCTAAAATTTCTTAGCAAGCAATACTACAACTACAACGCGCGATGCCTTAACACTTACAGAGAGATAACGCCTAAAAAGAAGGCTAAATTGAGCTTGCCCTCTAGGCATACTAAAACAGCCAATTTTTAAGCCTACAACGCGCTGCTAAGGCATATAGCGTACCCTAACAAACGTTAACACAACAATACAATAGAACCTTTGCCGCGCTAATTGCTAGCCTAATTGCTAGAAGCTTACTACAACTAAAGAAGAAACGCTTGTTTAATATATTCTTAACCTTAATTTACAAGGATTTGCGCCCTAGCTATATAAAGTAGAAGATATAGCTAATAAATTGTTAGACATGCGTAGTAGTACGCTAGTAGGCAAATGCTAGGCTAAGAGATTTGTAACGCGTTTAGATTAGCTTAAAATAGCCTTTAATTAAGCAAAAGATAGGCAGAGGATACTCTAGAAAGATTCTAAGGTAGTTAGCACGTAGTTTAAGCTAGTTGTAGATACTAAAGCTAAGTATAGTGTCTACAACAACAACATGCACAACTTTAATAAGACTAGGTTCTAGATAGGTATAATTAGGTTAATAAAGGTTGTTACAAGCTTAGAGAAACGTACAAGGCCTAATTTTATCTAGCTAGGCAATTGCAAGTAGGTTATAGTTATCTAGAGTATTTGCGCTACTAGGTATGCAACTCTACTATTTATTATCTACAAAGGACGCGTCTACATCTCTGCATAGTACAAAAAGGCAGGTGTACTAAGTAATTAGAAGCTTTTAGTCTCTAAAAACAGCTAGACAAACAACGCGCTTAGTCTAAAGTAGTTAAAGCACTTTAACGCGCATATAAAGCTGCGTTAAGTAGGTAGCTATAGGCTGCTTATTTTAGACAGCTATAAAAGCTATCTTAACTAGGATTTTAAAGACTACTACTTTAAAAACAAGATCTTTACTATCTACATGCTACTTTACTTATTGCATATACTCTAGCTGCTTAACGTAGTCTGCTTTTTGCTGTTAAAGCGCAAGTACTCTTAACGCGTACAAGACTTAGCACACTAACGCGTCTTTTACATTAACAAGAAAGGCTTTCTTCTAGCCTTTAAAAACGTGTTTTTTAACGTGTTTACAGAGTAGAACTGCTAAAAGGCTTTTAAGGCATTAGAACTAGTCTCTACTAACGCGCAGGTAGTATTAGATTGCTTTAAAGTATAGATACGCACCTTGCTAGGACCTATACTACTACAGGCACTATAGATTTTTAAAACTCTAAGCAATTTGCATAAATTTAGCTTTTAGTTAAAGCTTGTACGCTGTTCTATTAAGCGTTTACCTAACACTAAAACTAGGTTTTTACAGCTTATTAAAGGAGCAGAATTAATGCTACACTAGAACGCGCTTATAAGCTTCTAGATTACTAAGCTTAAAGAGCAAGTAGAGGCGCTAACTTAGCAAAAGTTGCGCAAGCAAAAGCAAATCTAGCATAGCAGTACAATAGAGTACAGCAAGAGGGTAGTATAAGTAGCTGCTAAGGCCTCTTTAGTGCCTTAGCAATCTAAAAAGGCTTAAGTAGAGGATAGTTACTAGATAGCGCAGCTAGGTGTACAGCGCTGTAGGAACTGTAGCAAGACTAGGCACAACGTGCAAACGTGCAAAAAGGATATAGAGGTGTCTTCTAAGTTAGATAGAAGTATAGTATACTAAGGTTCTTTCTTTAATAGTAATAATAATTTGTAATATATAGTTGTAGTGTTGCTTGCTAAGAAATTTTAGGCTACTTAGTAAAGTAGGCTACTTAGTAATAGAATACGTTAGCACTATTAACTAAAAAGCGCGTCTAATCTTAGTAGAGTAGGCTACTAACTAATGTAGGCTGCTAACTAATAGAACACGTTACATTAACTATATTACTAAGCTTAAGTTTCTACTAGCTTTCTATACTGCCTACAACTAGGCAATTACAAAAAAGAATATCTACGCAAGCTTTTAAGGCGCTAGGCTAGTTCTACACAATCTAGAGGCGGTAATATCAAAGCTTAATATAAAGCTTTGTACGCTATTGCTAGCAGCTCTACTAGAAGCTATATAGAAAGCAAAGACACTAAGCAACTAGCGCGAACTAGAAGCTTAAACAACGTTAATTTGTAAGTAGATTCGCGCATATAAAAGCTTATTATCTGCCTCTATTATTGCAGCAATTAATTAGCTTAAAAAAGGCGCTAAAGTAATGCTATATACTGCTGCGTTACTTAAAAGTCGAGTTGCTAGCTTTAAAAGAGCTAACAAGGCTGCTACAACACGTAAACAGCGCAAAAAGAAGCAAATCTAGAAACAAGGCACTCTATTAAAGGCAAAGGGAGAGGATATTATTGCTTAAAAGGCTGTTAAGCAGCAACTAGAGGAAGAAACGCGGCAAGGTAAAGCACAATTAGGTGCGAACTAGCAGGCTTTAGCGCGCTGCACGCGCTGCAAAGAGCCTAGGCATAACTTACGTACGTGTAAGAAGGCTTCTATAGAGGCTACTTAATATATTATAGCTATTGTATTAATAGAAAATTAATGCGTTGTAATACTATACGCTGCAAAAGGCGTAGAAAGTTAATCGAGCGCGCGGCTTGCTTGTAAACTACGTTAGCACTGTTTATACAACTTACAAGCAATATAGCTTTTTAATAAACTTTTATTAAATAGAAAGCTTTTAATATACTTAAAGATATTTTTGTTACAAAGCTAGTTCTAGCCTAATTTAACTCTAAAAAAGAAATAGTACTAGTACTTAAAACTAATGCTTCTAGGTACGTAATAGCAAGGTATTTTTTATAGTACAACAATTAAAGCCTACTACGCCTAGTAGCCTATTTTTTATAGAAAATAAACGTGTATAAGTACAACTACAAAATCTATAACAAAGAGTTACTTGCTATAGTATAGTACCTATAAAAATAAAACGCTAAGCTATAATTAGTTAGAAAATTTACTATTATTATAGACTACAAAAATCTAAAGTACTTTACAAAGCTAAAAATGCTTAATAAAAAGCAAATACAATAGTTTTTTCTTCTAGAACGCTATAATATAGAGATTGCTTATTAACTAGAAAAAGAAAACTTCTAGGCTAATCTTCTATTCTAGCGCAAACAAGATATGCTTTAAAATGCCTCTAACAATTGTATATAGCACTGTTACAAGCAGCTACTTAAGCTAACATCTACTTTACTAGCTATAAACAACAAAAATAAAAGTAGTGTAATTACGGTTTAATCTATAGCACTTAGCACTAATGCTAATACTAATGCTAATACTAATACTAATACTAATACTAATACTAATACTAATGCTAACATAAATATAGATACTAATACTACTATAGATAGCAATAATAGCATAAATTCTAGCACTGCTTTAACCTTTCTAGAAAAAGACTCTACAATGCTAGAACAACTATAGCAGGCTGCAATAGAAAGCAACAACTATTATATTAACATCTAGCAACGTATACTTAATAGAAAGTAATAGGTTCTACTAAGCCTAGGCTTTAAAATATCTATTATAAACTATATAGTAGATTAAAAAAGATGCCTACTCTATAGAAACTAGAAGTAGGTACTATAATTAGAACCTTTATAAACAAGCCTAATTAATAGAGTATACTCTTCTGCTATAGCTAGCTACCTAGAACGTGCAGCTACTTACTAAGCAATTGTAAGGAATTACTTCTAGCCTAGAATGTTTAAAGATATTAGGCGCTTTCTCTAGAACTGCGTTGTTTATAGCAGGATTAAGCTATAGAAAAATAGTATTTATAGCCTACTTAGGCTTCTACTACTTTCTAATTAAATATAGAAAAAGATATCTATAGATTTTATTACTAATTTTCTAGAAAGTAAAAAATATACAACTTTTCTAGTAATTACTAATTAATTAAGCAAGGATATAGTGCTAATACCTCTACTAAACATAGACACTAAAACAGTTGTATAGACATTTATTAGACATGTAGTAGCGTACTACTAGCTACGTAACGCTATTGTATTAGATTAACGCAGTTAGTTTACAAGCAGGCTATAGAAACAACTTTGCAAAATTCTAGAAATTAAACAACAAGTGTTAACAGCTTTCTACCTCTAGACTAACAAATCTACTAAAAGAATAAACAGCATAGTAGAAGCTTACCTAAAAGTATACGTTAAGTAGAACTAGAAAAATTAGGCTAAGCTGTTAGGTGTAGCTATAATAGCTATCTAATTAAAAAATAGTACTTTAACAGGCGCTAGCCTATTCTTTCTCTAGCATAGTTACTACGTAGATTCTATACAGCTTTTGTCTTTTTAACGCAAACAAAATTACGCTGCTAACAAACAATTAGAAAAGAAAGCTATGTTATTAAATAATGTTTTAAAACCTAAGCGTAGCAACTAGATTTAACGTGTTCTACTACTTAACCGATTACACTACTCAACCGAACACCCTACTAAGATCGCGACGCGTCTTTTAATTAATTTACTACTATGTTAACATAGAACACCTAGCAACTCTAAAAAGAAGGTAGACTCGCTCTTTTAATACAGGCGATTTAGAAAAAACACGTTTTAAGCTTCTAAGAAGCTGCGCGACTGTACAACGTGCCTCTATTAACCTTGCATAGTCGCGTTAACAGTGCCCTACTAAAGGCCGCAACAAACGCTAAGAAATAGAAGCTACAATCTACAGAGAAAGAAGTTCTAGTAAAGTAGATACTAGATCTTAATTAACGCAGGTTTCTACTACATATAATTAACGTACGTTGTATAGCTAACGCTTTACTTGCTACGCGCGACCTAAACACTACACTACTCTCTATAGGCAAGAACTAGGTATACTGCTTTATTAATACTTAGCTAGAGCTATAGACAAAGTAGAACTATAGGTTCTACTTACAACAAGCAAAATGTAAGGATCTAGCTACAATACACGCGTAGTTTAGGCGCGTAGAAGAGACGCGCTAGACGTACAGCATAGTAGATAAAGATATCTACAATTTTAATAAAACTAGATTTATAATAGAGGTTGCTGCAACGTTAAAAGTTGTTACAAGCTTTAATATAGTAGGCCGAGCAGTCTCTATACAACTAGGCAACTAAGAGTAGGTTACAACAATTAAAGAAATTAACGCGGCTAGTTAGGCTATTCTACCTTTTATTATCTTGACAGGAAAGGTCTACCAATTGAACTAGTATCGCAATCTACCTACTAACTAGGTAGTTGCGGTAAGCAACAACGGCTAGACAACTAATAAGCTAGGTTATAAGTAGTTAAAGCACTTTAACACATATATAGAAGCTTAAACAACTAGAGCCTACAGGTTGCTTATACTTAACGGCTACAGTAGCTATGCAACACTAGAGTTTAACTAATACTGTACGCGAAACAATATTATTACACTCTATATGCTAGCACACACGTTGCACCTTCTCTAGCTACTTAATATAAGTTGTTTCTTGCCTCTAAAGCGCTTGTATAGTTAAAAGGTGCAAGGCTTTGCACGCTAAAAAGTCTACTATATTAACAAAGAAGACTTTCTACAGCTATATACAGGCGTACAGCAAGCAGTCTTTATAGAGCAGAACATACAGAGTAGATTTCTAGCTACTAGGCTAGTGCTATACAATCTCTAGCGCGTATTATCGTTCCTTACAGTTACTAAAACGCCGTTTCTACTAGGCACCTCTAGTAGAGCAGCGCCTCTATAGACATCTAAGACACTTTACACTATTGCCTAGCTAGAGCAGCAGGCTCGACTTGTACAAGGCCTTATCTAGCGCTAATTATAGAGCCTAACTAGCTAAGTAGTTAATTAACTTATTAAGGGATGCTAGATAGCAATGCATTTAGCTGTCTTACTTGCAAAGGAGAATTTAGAGCTTTGCGCAGCAAATTACTGTTAGAGACAGAAGCTACAGCACTGCTAATAGTATATTGCATAGGGAGGTGTTCTATAGGCACAGCAGGGCTAGTTTCTAGTAGATAGGATTGAAAATAGTAGGCACGTAGGTAATTAGAGCGAGGCTCCTTCTATACGCTAGCAGGCACTACTAACGTGTACAAACTGTTATATTCAAGGCTATACAAGGCGTTAATGTAGAAATATCTAAAGAAGCTTCTACAGTAGCTTTATAGTAATATTTTGTGTAGTTGTAAAGCAATTGTTAAAAGACGCGTCGCGATCTTAGTAGAGTATTTAGTTAAGTAGTGTAATTAGTTAAGTAGTAGAATACGTTATAGACTACTAATAACAGTTGTACAAAGAAACGTATTTTAGACTATACTATAAAGTTACGTAACTTTAGGCGCTTATGCTTACAATGCTTATAGTAATTAAAGTAAGCACTAGGCAACAAAAAACGCTCTACTTGTACTACTTATAGTAATTATAGTAAGTAATATAGTATACTACTTTATATAGCTTACAATACTTGTAGTAAGCGTAGTAAGCACACACGTATATAGAAATAGAAGATAAGCTTCTATAGCTTATTGTATTTAATCTAGTTAAGTACTTTTATAGTATACTTAGTTTTTTAAATATATAATATTCTTTTTAGAAAAACTCTACTTACTATCTTAATATTAAACACCTATACATAGAACTTTATTGCTTATTTCTAAAAACTAACTAAGATTTATAGAAAATATACTATTATCTATTAGACTTTTATAAGCTGCTAAAGCAATTATTAATAAATTTAAAAAAGTCTTTAAGTTAGCCTAAGCTTTAATAGCTAAAGCTTAGCAAAAGCAAAAAAAGCAAGCAAATTAACGCTAGCAAGTGCTTTAGCAACTAAGACTAGAAGACAAGGTATAGCTAGCCCTAAAATAGAGACAATAAAGATTAAAAAACTGCTAAAAAACAAAAAACAAGCTACGCTAGCAAGTAGATAGCTTTCTAATCTGCGCTAGAAGTTAAAAAAGTTAATACAAGAGGGTAGCGCCTATTTAAGCAAGCCTTAGAAAAATGCTAATAATAAGCTTTGCAACGCCTAAAAAATAGCAATATAGAAAACTATATATAGAATAGAGCAAGCAAAAGTGTATAAAAAGAGATAGCAAGAGTGTTTAGAGCAAAAAAAGCAGCAACTACTACCTATCTAGGTTTCGAAGCTTTAGAATCTAGCTTAACTGCTAGAACCTAGGCTTTAACTGCTATGCTTTAGACTTTTTTAACTTTTACAACACTTTTTTTAGTCTTTTGCACGCTGCCTAGCTAGGTTCTTTCTAGCTTTACAACTTTATCTACTATAATGCGCTACTATATTAACTAGTTTAAAATCTAAAGAAATAGTAACAACAAAAAGTTGCTAGAAAAAGTTGTAGATCTACTATACGCTACGTGCTTTAACTTTCTCTATACTTAGAAGAATGTTACTTGCAAGCCTAGAAAAAGCACTACTTATACTTGCTATTCTAAAGTTAAAGCTACGTGTTGCTTTTTTAGTACTAACTATACTACTTTTATAGAGCTCTAGGCTACTATAAAAGTAATATTAAAATACTACGCTAATTGTAAAGCTATAGAAAATACGTATATTATTAATAAAAAAATATATAGGTAAAACGAAGTAAGTTAGCTCTAGGCTTTTTCTAGCTTAACGCTTAGAAAGTAGATGTTAACAATTAAATAGGCTAGGCCTACTACTAAAATAAAACCTACTTTTATACTATACTTTTATTAGTTAAAAAAGAATATTAAAAACGCCTAGAAGATGCTCTAGTGCAAGCTAGAGATTTTCTAGCTTATCTAGTCTAGTAAGTAGTAAAAGGCCTAGAAGTAGTTTTCTTTTAGCTTAAGTTCTATTGTGTTTTATTTCAAGCACAACGTTGCTATTTATAGGCCTAAGTTATTTGTTTAGCTTTAGTAATTGTACTACTAGCGCTAACTATTAGCAAAGCCTAGAAGTAGAGCAACTAACAACTAGACTAGTTTAAAGTAAGTTATCTATATACTCTAGAAGCTTTTATAACTAACTTACTATAGCAAAAAACTTTTACTATTAAAAATAATATTAATTATATAGCTTTTACTAAAGTAGCTCTAGCTTTCTACTACTTTAAGTATCTACTACAAACTCTAACTTTCTAGAGCTTCTACTTTCTACCTACTTTTAGTAGTTCTAGTAGTTGTGCGCCTTTCTATTAATAGAATTTCCTTTTGTCTACTTACAGCTTCTTTAGCACCTACTTCTACTTTTTTAACACTTTAGAGTCTACCTATAGTTTTCTAGGTACTTTTTTATACTACTTCTACGCTAACTTTTCTTTTTTTTACAATATTTTTAAAGTTTTTTTACACTAAACTAATGCTTTTATAGCAATACTTTTTAATAAATCTAACCTATTTATAAACAACTTTTCTACCTACTTTAGCTCTAGTTCTAGCACTTCTAGCAGCTAGCGTGTGTAGTTTTTAGTTAATAACAACTCTAACAAAGAATATACTAGGCCTTGCAACATTTCTATAGTTTTTTTCTAGACCCTTCTAGGCTTCTACTTAACTAGGCGAAGTGTTTGCTTTAGTTGTTGCTAAGCTAGAAACAACCTAGTTGTTTCTAGTAGAAAGGACTATAATAACATACTTAATAAGTAGATTTGTAAAAAACTTCTAATAACAAAAGGTATTTTAACCTACAAACTAAAGACGCTAAGATATAGCATAGTTTTTTTAACTTTTTTAATAAAAAGAACTCTAGTTACAACTAAAGCTACTCTACTTTTGTTCTATTTCTATTTCTAAGCTAGGCTGTTTTTTAAAAGGCTTTTTTTTTTTTTTTTTTTTTTAAGCTAGCCTTTTTCTAACGTGTTTAATTAGTTACCTGCTACTATTAGTTATCTACTAACTCTACTAAAATTACACGTGCTTTTTAATTAATAGCGCTACAACAACAAAATTAATTAAGCTAGAAATTAAAATATAGATTCTTTAGCTACTAGTATATTAGCGCCTATTATAACCTTGTATATAGCATTTTATATACGTTAGTAGTACGTGCTACTATAGAAAAGGTTGCTTGTCTAGCGCTACCTCTAGTACTATATTATCTAGCTACTTTACTAGTTGCTAGCTTGCTTGCGCTTATAAAGCTTTTCTATAAGCAATATACCTATAGCAAACATTCTACTTCTATTAATAGCGTTAAAATGCAGCTTATAGCTTAGTAACCTTTTTAGTAAAAAGCGTAGTCTAAGCTAGTACTATATAGTAGCTTTTAATAACTTAGTTAACTACTTAGCTTGTAAAGCTCTATAAGTTGCGCTAAAAAAACTACTTAATAAAGCAAGCTTACTATATAATAGGCTAGTGCCTAGAGAGCTTAACCTAGATAAAATCTAGGGCGGTTCTGCTCTAAGGAGACAAGATAGACTAGTAGATAGTTGTTCCGCTCTAAAGAAAATAGCATAGAGACCTATTATCTAAACCTTTTAGAGCCTTATTAAATCTAAACTATTACTAGGCATCTGCAAGCTTTGCGCGGCTATTACATTTAGATTCGATTACCTCTATTATACGCTAGTGCAGGGACCCTAGTAGTAGAACGCCTGCCTAAGCAAAAGAAGAGTCTACTAGCTAGTGTAGTATCCTATCGTTACAGAACAGAGCTAGTGCAGGGACTCTAGTAGTAGAACGCCTGCCTAAGCAAAAGAAAAGTCTACTAGCTAGTGTAGTATCCTATCGTTATAGAACAGAGCTAGTGCAGAGACTCTAGTAGTAGAACGCCTGCCTAAGTAAAAGAAAAGTCTACTAGCTAGTGTAGTATCCTATAGTTATAGAACAGAGCTAGAGCAGGGACTCTAGTAGTAGAACGCCTGCCTAAGCCTATATTAGAAGCTCTACCTATCTCTATTGTATAGGGAGTAGGCTACATTAGAAGCTCTACCTGTTTCTATTGTACAGGAAGTAGGCTACATTAAAAATTAAGCAATTAATAGATTAAGCGATTAAGATACTAAGCAGAAGTCTTGTACGCGCTAAGCTGCAGGCATACATAAAGGATATAGGAATAGAAGGCTACTTAATTAATAACATAACAGCCTACGCTATTAGAAAACTAGAAGGAGGATAGTTACATAACTAAGTTGCTGCTAGCATACAAGAGATACTAGCTAAAGAGCAATAGCTAGTTTAGGCTATTAAAGCAATAGTAAGTTAGATCGAAACTTGGATACAGGCAAAAGATTAACTAGCAGGACAATTAGATCCTTCTATAATAATAATAGAAATAATAAAGCAGATAATAAGCAGAATAGACGCGTTAGAAAATTAGAAAGCTGTTGCTACAACACTACCTAGCTAGGGGCTAACGTCCCCCTAAATTCCAACCGCGTACATAGAACGACGCGCTAAAATCCCTAATCCTAAGAAGTTTAATAGTAACTAAGCCTTGTATCTAACCTTTTAATATTAAGCAAGAGCTAAGCTTAAAGCTAACTACAGGAGTATTTCTAAAAAGGCTTAGGTTAATTACGTCTTCTAGAAGTGTATAGAAGATGCAGCAAGAGTCTTGCTACTATAAATACTTAATTAGGCTGCTCTAACCTTTTAAAGCCTATAGACTTTTATAGATCTCTAATTTAACAACCTATACTTTAAAAGCAAGGCTATAGATTAACTCTACAGAATCTGCTAGAGCAGACGACCTGTACGAGAATATTTAATAGAATTCAACTAACTAGTCTAATTAACTAGAGAGACTTTTAGTAACACAAACAAAAAGAACCTCTTTGTACAAAAGCTAAGTATTAAACTCTAAAAAAGCACTATTGCAATTTTAGAAGATTTTTTATATAAAGGCTTTGTCTATAAAGTAATTTAGATTGCTAACATTCTATACTAAGTAAACCTATTAGCAAGACACTAAAATTATACTTACAACTAGCTAACAGCTAGCTTTAACACGTACAAAAGGCGTTAATTGCCTAATTGCAACAGGCTAGCGCCTCTAGAACAGATAGAGTAGCAACTAACAAGAAGTAACTAGAGTAGCACAGAACAAAAACAAGCTAAATAGGTGCTAGAGGAGGAAATCTAGCGCTAGCAAGCTAATTAGCTGTATATACGCTGCAGAGCAGGAGGCTACTACATCTAGAAGTGCTCTTACCTACTAGCTAACTGCTTGTTGCCTATAAAGTTAGCAAGAGCTACTGCTACTTAGGCATCTCTACTGCTGTTGCTTAAAGACAAGCCTACTAGTAAATTAGATTTAGAAAAAAAGTAGCTTTTGTTAAAAGTTACTAATAGAAGCTACTTACAACCTATAGGCAAGCTTTTAAAGAGTAGAAGAAGTTTAAAGGCTAGCACATAGATAGAAAGGCTATTAGCGTACACGCGTTAGTTAATTAAACTACCTACGCCTTCTACATAATTAATTCTAGCACGCTTGCAAATGCTCTAGTTTTACCTTTACTAGCAAAGGCTGCAGGCTTGCTATGCATTAATATTACTCTCTAACAACTGCTAGGCATAGCTAGCAAAGGCGTAACAACGCAGGTAGCTTAGTATACTGCTAATATCAAAGGATTTAAGGACACTAAATAGGCCTACGTTGCTACTAACAGCATAGAGTTTAATCTAATCTTTAGGCAGCTTTAGATAAATTAGCTGCAGGTTATAATTGCGCTAGCTAAGCGCTTAATCTACATTTATTTAACGCGCTAATAGATTTAGATTTAAAGCAAAGAGAGAGAACCTGTCTCTACTCTACAGGGCTACATACCTCTGCAAGAGATTAGCGCTGTAGCATACAGTTACTACCTCTAAGCTGCAAAGAAAAACTAGTCTATTGTTATTGCAGCCTTACTAGTAGATATTAAAAAAGCCTTGGCGCTAAAATTAACAATAGACTTTAAGGAGCTGTTGCTAACCTACTACGCTTATTACAAGTAGATATTTAACCTAAAAACTGCATTAAAGATGCTACTACTCTAAGGACCTAATATTAACTACTAAATTAACTTAGTTTAAAAGGACAAAAAGAATCTAAAGGTACTATAGGGCCTACTGTACAATATAAGCAAAGAAAAGCTACTAGTATTATAGAAAGAACTTACGTTACTACTTAAAAAGGAATAGATCTGCGCAAGTAATTTGCTAGCAGCTGCACTAGTCCTTTTTGCAAAGAAACTAGGCAGCAGCTTCTGCTTTTGCGTTAACTATAGAGCTCTTAATGCTATTACGCAAAAGAACTAATATCTACTACTGCTAATCTAAAAGACTCTAAACAACCTTAGCAAAGCTTAATAGTTTACAAAGCTTAACGTTTTAGCCGCCTTCTATAAAATTTAGATTAACGCTAGAAATAAATAGAAGACAGCCTTCTGCACTTAGTTTAGGCTGTACAAATAGCTAGTTACTTCCTTTAGCTTAGCAAACGCGCCTAGTACCTTTTAGAGATATATTAACTAGGCTCTACGCAAGTATCTTAACAACTTCTATACAGCCTACTTTAATAACGTACTTATATACACAAACGGCTCTCTAGCTAAGTACTAAAGCTAGGTTAACCTAGTACTTAAGGCGCTAGGCAAAGCAGGCCTTTTGCTAGATATTAAGAAGTGCAAATTTAAAGTTAAGTTAACAAAATATCTTAGCTTTATTATTAATGCAGGCAAAGGCCTGCGCATAGACTTTAAAAAGATTAAAGCTATTAAAGAATAGGAGGCCTCTAAGACTGTTAAAGGCGTGTAAAGCTTCTTAGGCTTTGCTAACTTCTATTAGCAGTTTATCTATAGATTTTTAGAGCTTATAGCACTCTTTACACAACTTACAAGCAATATACTCTTTTAATAGACCTCTATTAAATAGAAAGCCTTTAACACGCTTAAGAATATTTTTGTTATAGAGCTAGTCCTAGCCTAATTTAACTCTAAGAAAGAGACAGTGCTTAAAACTAATGCTTCTAGATATGTAATAGTAGAGTGTCTTTTACAGTACAACAATTAAGGTTTACTATAGCTAGTAGCCTACTTTTTATAGAAGATAAACGTATATAAGTGCAACTATAAAATCTACAACAAGAAGTTACTTGCTATAGTATTGTGCCTATAGAAATAGAACGCTAAGCTATAATTAGTTAAGAAGTTTACTATTATTACAGATTACAAGAATCTAGAGTATTTTACAAAGCTAAAGATGCTTAACAAAAAACAAATACAATAGTTTCTTTTTCTAGGACGCTACAATATAGAGATTGCTTATTAACCTAGAAAGAAGAACCCTTAAGCTAATGCCCTATTCTAGCGCGAACAAGATATGCCTTAAGACGCTTCTAACAATTGTATACAGCATTGTTACAAGCAGCTACTTAAGCTAGCAACGTCTGCTTTACTAGCTACAGACAACAAAGATAAGGGCAGTGTAATTACGTTTCGATCCGTAGCGCTTAGCACTAATGCTAACACTAATGCCAACACTAATGCTAACATAGATACAGATACTAATACTGCCGCAAATAGCAATAACAGCACAAATTCTAGCACTACTCTAACCCTTCTAGAAGAGGACCTTCTAACGCTAGAACAACTGTAGCAGTCTGCAACAGAAAGCAACAACTAATATATTAACATCTAGCAATGTGTGCTTAATAGAGAGCAACAGGTTATACTAAGCCTAGGCCTAAAGATATCTATTATAGACTATATAGTAGATTAGAAAGGATGCCTACTCTATAGAGATTAAAAGTAGGTACTGCAATTAGAACCTCTACAAACAAGCCTAATTAATAGAGTACACTCCCCTGCTATAGCTAGCTACCTAGGACGTGCAGCTACTTACTAAGCAATTGCAAGGGATTACTTCTAGCCTAGAATGTCTAAGGATATTAGGCGCTTTCTCTAGAACTGCGCTGTTTGTAGCAAGATTAAGCTATAGAGAGATAGTATTTATAGCCTACTTAAGCCTTTGCTACTCTCTAATTAAATATAGAAAGAAATATTAATAGATTTTATTACTAACCTTCCTAAGAGCAAAGAATGTACAATCCTTTTTATAGTTACTAATTAGTTAAGCAAGGATATAGTGCTAATACCTCTGCTAAACATAGACACTAAAACTATTGTATAGGCATTTATTAGGCATGTAGTAGCGTACTACTAGCTACCTAACGCTATTGTATTAGATTAAGGCAGTTAGTTTACAAGCAGGCTGTAGAAACAACTTTGCAAAATTCTAAAAATTAAACAACAACTGTTAACAGCCTTCTACCCCTAGACTAATAAATTAACTAAAAGAATAAATAGCACAGTAGAGGCTTATCTATAGGCGTACGTTAACTAGAACTAGAAAAACTAGGCTAAGCTGCTAGGTATAGCTATAATAGCTATTTAGTTAAAAAATGCTGCCTTAACAGGCGTTAGCCTATTCTTTCTCTAGGACAGTTACTACGTTAATCCTATCTAACTTACAGCCCTACAACGCAGATTAAATTATACTGCTAATAAACAAGTAGGCAAGAGGGCTGCTAAAACAATAGTTAACAAGTTTAAGAAAGTATTTAAGCTAGCCTAAGCTTTAATAGCTAAAGCTTAGCAAGAGCAAGAAAAGTAGGCAAATTAACGCTAGCAAGTGCCTTAGCAGCTAAGAGTAGGAGACAAGGTCTAGCTAGCCCTAGGCAAACACTTTAAGACTTAACAGCTAAACAAGAAGCTCGACTAGAAGAACGCTAAATACACAGTTACTAAAGTAATTAGTACGCATTCTATGCGCCTTAATACACTGCCTAGCCCCTACAACGTATTCTATATTAATTAATTGCGGCTAGCTACTAACAATCTACTGCTAAGCTAGCTAAACGATAACTTACAGCTAGAAGCTATTGTAGTTAATAGCAAACTAGAGTAGGCAGTAGAGAATATTGTTGCTAAAAGAGTTACTTAAAGAGGTAGAGGACAGTAGATACAGTATAAAGTTAAATAGGTAGGCTACGCCAAGACTACATAGAAACTAGCTTAATTGTTAAAGGAAACAGCAGCGCTAGATCGATAGATTGAGTACACAAAGGACGTGCGCAATGCTTGCGGCTAGCTGCTGCAAGGCTTCTGCTAAGATACGCCTTGAGGAAGACCTTCAAGGCTAGGAGGGGGGTATTGTAATAGGCTAGTGCCTAGAGGGCTTAACCTAGATAAGATCTAGGGCGGTTCTACTCTAAGGAGACAAAATAGACCGGTAGATAGTTGTTCCGCTCTAAAGGGGATAGCATAGAGACCTATTATCCAAACCCTTTAGAGCCTTATCGAATCTAAACTGTTACTAGGCATCTACAAGCTTTGCGCGGCTATTATATACTACTTAAGCTAAGTAGTTGTATAAAGTGTTTGTACTATCTAAAGCTTTCTATATAAAGTTAATAGAAGTAATAGAGTTTTGTTAATAACTATTAGCAACAATAGTATTTGCTATAGATTAGCTAGCACAAAGCTAGTAGCCTAGAAGCTGCTTTTAATTGTTTGCTTTGTAAATACTCTAGGCTGTGCCTCTATATAGAGTAAAAGAAAGTTAAGCTTGTTAATATAGTAGACACTCTACTAAGCTAGCTTTTGTATACTTTATCTATAGGCTTGCTTAAAAAAAAAAAGTAGCTAACGTTAAGTAGCTACAAAAAGTGTAACGTATAGACAAGTAACGTGTTCTATTACTAAACCCAACACATTACCGAACCCGACAAAATATCTTAGCACTACCAACTCCTTGATTATTGCATTATGTCTTAACAGCGCAAGGCTTTATTAGAAGAACACGAAGGTAGACTTTAGCTTGCTCTTTAAGCCTACAATGCTAAGTAGTTTTAGAGCTATTAAGCAGCTGCTGCAGCCTTTAACGTTAAGCACTATACCCTTACTAAGCGCGCTAAAGGAAAGCTATTTTAACGCAATACACAACCTAATTGCTAGAAGCTTACTACAACTAAAGAAGAGACGCTTGTCTAATATATCCTCAACCTTAATTTGCGAGGATTTGCGCCCTACCTGTGTAAAGTAGAAGATATAGCCAATAAATTGTTAGGTGTGCGTAGTAGTACGCTAGTAGGCAAATGCTAGACTAAGAGATTTGTAACGCGTTTAGATTAGCTTAAGATAGCCTTTAATTAAGCAAAAAACAGGCAGAAGATACTCTAGGAAGACCTAGAGGTTATTAGCGCGTAGTTTAAGCTAGTTGCAGATACCAAAGCTAAGTATAGTGTCTACAACAACAACGTGCACAACTTCAACAAGACTAGGTTCTAGATAGGTGTAATTAGGTTAATAAAGGTTGTTATAGGCTTAGAAAGACGTACAAGGCCTAATCTTATCTAGCTAGGCAATTGCAAGTAGGTTACAGTTATCTAGAGTATCTGCGCTGCTAGGTATACAACCCTGCTATTTATAATCTACAAAGAGCGCGTCTACATCTCTGCATAGTACAAAGAGGAAGATATACTATATACTTAGGAGCTCTTAGTCTCTAAAAACGGCTAGACAAACAACGCGCTTAGTCTTTAGTAGTTAAAGCACTTTAACGCGCATACAAAGCTGCGTTAAGTAGGCAGCTACAGGCTGCTTATTTTAGACGGCTATAAGAGCCATCTTAACTAGGATTTTAAGGACTACTGCCTTGAAAACAAGATCCTTACTATCTGCATGCTACTTTACTTATTGCATATACTCTAGCCGCTTAACGTAGTCTGCTTTTTGCTGTTAAAGCGCAAGTACTCTTAACGCGTACAAGACTTAGCACGCTAACGCGTCTTCTACATTAACAAGGAAGGCTTCCTTCTAGCCTTTAGAGACGCCTTTTTTAACGTGTTTACAGAGCAGAACTGTTAAAAGGCCTTTAAAGCATTAGGACTAGTCTCTACCAACGCGCAGGTAGTGTTAGACCGCCTTGAAGTACGGCTGCGTACCCTGCTAGGACTCCTACTACTAGAGACGCTATAGCAGTTAAAGACTCTAAGTAATACGCATAAGTTTAGATCCTAATCTAAGCTTGTAAGCAACTCCTTTACGCAGTTGCCTCTTACTACGCAGGCTGGCTTCTTTTAGCTTGTAAAGGGCGCTAAACTTATGCTACACTAAAACGCACTTCTCTCTGCTAAGGTTAATAAGCTACAAGAACAATTAGCAGTAATAACTAAGCGCAAAGGGCGTAAACAGAAGCAGATACAGCATAGTAGCATAATGAACTATAGTGTTGCATTAACGCAGGTAGCTGCTAAGGCATCTGCAGCGTCTTAGAGATTAAAGAAAGCTCGTAGTAGTAGTAATTACAGAATAGCCTAACTAGCTCTACGGCGCTGTAGAAACTGCGGAGGGACTAGACACAACGCTTGAACCTGCAAAAAGGATACAGAAGGATCTTCTAAATCTAATATAAGCACAACGTATGCAGGCTTACTATTTAATAGCAATGAAAATTTATAATCTTTTACATAAGTTAGTAGTGCCAAGATATTTTGTTAGGTTCGGTAATGTGTTAGGTTTGGTAATAGAACACGTTATATAAAGAGTAATTATCTTGTTTTCTATATAGTAGGTGTTAAATTCTAGCGTAGTATAGCTGCTATAGCTGTTAACAATAAGCAGTTAATAAGTGCTAACTATACGCAACTTTGTAGAGATCTTAAAGTGCTATAGCTAGGCTAGACTAAGCTAATTAGTTGTCGACTTATTATTGCTAATAGCTAGCACCTAGTCTGTAGGTAGGCCTTAGTACTAGATATTCTAGTAGACTTTGCTAGAAAAGATAATAAAGAGTAGAATTGCCTATTTAGATGCGTTAATACACTTAATAGTATTAACCTACTTTTAATTGCCTAGCTATATTGTTGCTTGTTAACCTATAGTATTAGAGCTAGTAACTACTTTTAATATAGCTGCAACACCTATTATAAAGCCTGTTTTATTAAAGTTGTAGATATCTACGTTAAAAATGCTATACAACAGGCGCCTGTTTTCTACGCGCTTAAACTACGTGTTTATTGCCTTTAGATCTTTGCATCTAGCATGCTATAAGTAGAATTAACGGTCCTATTTTTTCTATAGCTCTAGCTAGGCTTTAATAAATAAATTAACCTAGCATTTGCTAACTAGCTTTAGAGTAGGTGTCTAGCTGCGCGTAGCTAGTAGATAGTCTACTATTTGTTGTACGTTAATAATCTAGAGTAGAAATCTACGTTAATTAAGCTCTAGTATCTACTATACAAAGCACTACTTTTCTAGTAGATATAGCTTTTGTTTCTTTAAGTTAGATATTGCTTTTAGTAGTAATTTGTTAATATAGTTGTAGAGTATTAATTAAAAAACGTTATATACTGCTATAGCCTTTTTACAGCTTAATATTCTTTTAAATTAAATTGCCTGCTTTAATAGAGCTAGTCTACTTTTTTTCTAGGCTTACTAGACGTTGTATATTAATAGCATTGCGTGTTTAGTAGAAGACGCGTTCTAAGTTTAGTAAAGCTAGTAGATAACTAATAGTCGTAGGTAACTAATTAAACACGTTACAAAAAAAAGTAGCTATAGTAAGCCCTTTTAGCAACCTGTATATATAATAGTTTTAAAAATTACTAGGTAGAATGCCTCCCTTTCTTTTTCTTGTTTTGCAAACCTATTGTAATTCTATGCGTTTTTATATAGCTTTTTCTACTTGTTAAGTACAACTATATTCTAGAAAAGATTTAAATTATACTAGGTTAGGTTTTTATAACTTTTCTATTTAACAAAAGCCTATTACTTACTTTTACTTTGCGTATTTTTAACTCTTAAACTTTTTTCTACTTTCTACTTAGCTAGGTTTAGGTTGCTTTTTTATAGTACTATAGCTAGCTTTAAGCGTATATTTACTAGTTGCTAGCTTAGTAGAAAGTTTTTAGTAGCTTTTTCTACTAAGTCTAGATAGACTACTTTATATAAGCTACTAAGTAAGTTTAACTTAACTATAAAAAGCAATAGAACCTTTATAACTATATACTTAAGCTATAGCTAGTTAAGCTTAGTACTAGGCTAGTTTAATTTATAGTTCTATATAGAAAACTATACTTTATTTCTAACTTAAAAAAGCTTAGCTAGCTTTTAGCAAAGCGCTACTCTACTCTAATAGTAATAGTATATTAGTAGGTAGAAATTTTGCGCTTTTGTTGTTATAGCTAATCTATTTAATACGCGCAACTGCTAAACCTTGTCGCATATTTGCTTTTCTACTATCTAGAGACAGCTATGTAAGAACTAAAAGTTTTCTACACGTTAAAGCAATTAATTTGCACCTAAGTTCTAATAACATCTAGACAATATAAGCGCTTTTTTACTAGCTACTCTGCGCTATAATGCAGCTTTGCAAGCAGCGTCTACAACAACTACTGCACTACTATTTTACAATTAGTCCTCTAACGTTTATCTCTATACTGTTAATCTTTAAACACTGCGCGCTAATATGCTAGACAAGCTACACAAGTCGCGCATAGCATAAGGTTGCGCATTAGCTATAGCCTTTATACGCTTTTTGTAGCGTAGACTAGATAGTACTATTATTTTTTGCAAACCTACAAGCAGCTTTATACTTGCCTACGTAATACTTTTCTATATATAGAACAAAAAGAAGGTTACTTTCTAGAATATAGAAGTTAATACAAATAGAAGCAAAACTACTAGCAAAATTAAATAAAGGAAAATATAGTTTTATATAGACTAGGCTGCAGCTAATAGGCTATAGCACTTCTAAGTAGAAACGTACTGCATTAACAAGAAAAATATAGTTAAGCTTAGCGTAGAAATTAACTCTATGTTTTAGTAGTACTAGAACGCTGTATAGTACTACGTCTATCTTTTAAATATTTCTAAACTAGAAAGAGCTAATAGCAAAAGTGCGTAGAAAGAGGCCTTCTAGATAAGCTAATATTTTACCTAGAGCTAGACGCTTTAAAAGCTTATTATACTAAAGCTAGTTAACTTGTTTAGCGTAGAAAGGTAGAAACTTAGAAGCAAGTTGTTGCTTGTAGCTAAAATACAAAAAGCTACTAGCATTCTAAAAGCTTTCTAAAGAAATGCACTATTAAATTTTAGCATTAAAGAACAAAAGTTCTAAGCTAAGCGCTGTAATACTATAATTAAAAAAAATAGAGTATACTATATAATTAGCATCTATAGTATAGCAATAGTGCTTAACTATAGAAAGAAAAGAAACTACGTATTTAAACAGCTAGAGAAGAAAGTCTATACCTAGTACAAAGGTAGACTTCTATATAGATGCATAGAACAAAGCAGTAGCGCTAACTAGTATAGGTATAAACTTTAAACAATATACTATAAGGTTTAACTTTAGCTTATTTTCTAAAGCTATATAGTTTGTAGCTAAAGAAAAAAAGCTATTAAAAATGCATAAGCTGCTTTATAGTTATAGTAGTTAAGCTGCTATTGTTCTTTATAGGATAGAAAAAATAAAAAACACTTAGCTAGTAGTTAAATACGTTAGATAGTACAAGAAAAAGCATATAGTAATGTTTTAGCTAAACGCAAACAACAAAGATTTTCTCTAGCTTAGCTTTTGCAGCATTGCGCAGCAAGTCCTGTAGTGTTACCCCTTAGCTAGAGCGCTTAGTAGCGTAGACTTAGAAGGAAACCTTAATTAAGTAGCTAGTATAGTTAAAGCCTAGCTTAATCTTCTAGAAAATGCAGGTTAGCTAATAGTGTACAATAATTACAACAACTTCGAAATTTCTAGTAGTTCTAATCCTTTAATAGTAGATATACGTAGATACCTACTAGAAAGCAACTAAAGCTCGATTATTATTACAGCGCGCTTAGCGCGCGTTACCTAAGATAAGCGTCTCTACGTTTAGAAGCTAGTAGGCCTAGAAAACAAGCTAAAGATTTTAACAAATATATCTAGAAAAAAAGTATAGAAAACAGTATGTTGTATATATATCTAATAAAGTGTTTAGAACTAACAAAATAGATTCTAATGCAAAAGCGCTTGTTTTAAAGCTAGATAGCCTGCCTTTTACTTTCTTTGTAGCTAGAGCTTACTTTAAGCACGTAAGTACTAGCTTTGCAAAGTATCTTTAGCTATATAAGGCATTGTATCTAAAGCTCTAGAAAACAAGTCTAACGTTAAGTTTATACAAAAACTAATTGCTATACACAACATAGCAGGTTACTTTTAATTAGATATAAAAAAATGTAGTATTAGCCTAATTGCTTAAGCTATAGGCCTATTTTAATAAGCAAAACGTATAGTTTAGACTTCTTTAGTATGCATGCAATATAGACAATAAGTAGATATAGAAGCTTACTAAAAACAAACTAAACTTAAACAGAATAGTTTAACTACTATGTATAGTCTAGTTTATTTAGAACTGTTACTTAGACAACTATCTAGATCTATAGAGTATAGAGTATATAGCTATATACACTTATAGACAATATCTATTTTAAACAACAAGTAAAATAATAGTCTAGCATAGCTAGCTTTTACTTGTATAGCATCTAAAGTTTCTAGCAAAAATATAGACAAGTAGTAACGTATTCTATTACTAAGTAGCCTACCTTACTAAGTAGCCTAAAATTTCTTAGCAAGCAACACTACAACTATATATTACAAATTATCATTACTATTAAAGAGAGAACCTTAGTATACTGTACTTCTATCTAACTTAGAAAACACCTCTGTATCCTTCTTGCACGTTCGCGCGTTGTGCCTAGTCCTGCTGCAGTTCCTACAGCGCTGTACACCTAGCTGCGCTATCTAGTAACTATCCTCTACCTAAGCCTTCTTAGATTGCTAAGGCGCTAAAGAGGCCTTAGCAGCTGCCTGTGCTGCCCCCTTGCCGTACTTTATTGTACTGCTATGCTAGATTTGCTTTTGCTTGCGCAACTTTTGCTAAGTTAGCGCCTCTACTTGCTTTTTAAGCTTAGTAATCTAGGAGCTTATAAGCGCGTTCTAGTGTAGCATTAATTCTGCCCCTTTAATAAGCTGTAAGAACCTAGTTTTAGCGTTAGGTAAACGCTTAATAGAACGGCGTACAAGCTTTAACTAAAAGCTAAATTTATGCAAATTGCTTAGAGTCTTAGAGATCTATAGTGCCTGTAGTAGTAGAGGTTCTAGTAGGGTGCGTATCTATACTTTAAAGCAATCTAATACTACCTGCGCGTTAGTAGAGACTAGTTCTAATGCTTTAAAAGCCTTTTAGCAGTTCTACTTTGTAAACATATTAAAAAACGCGTCTTTAAAGGCTAGAAGGAAGCCTTTCTTGTTAATGTAAAAGACGCGTTAGTGTGCTAAGTCTTGTACGCGTTAAGAGTACTTGCGCTTTAACAGCAAAAAGCAGACTACGTTAAGCAGCTAGAGTATATGCAATAAGTAAAGTAGCATGTAGATAGTAAAGATCTTGTTTTTAAAGTAGTAGTCTTTAAAATCCTAGTTAAGATAGCTTTTATAGCTGTCTAAAATAAGCAGCCTATAGCTACCTACTTAACGCAGCTTTATATGCGCGTTAAAGTGCTTTAACTACTTTAGACTAAGCGCGTTGTTTGTCTAGCTGTTTTTAGAGACTAAAAGCTTCTAATTACTTAGTACACCTGCCTTTTTGTACTATGCAGAGATGTAGACGCGTCCTTTGTAGATAATAAATAGTAGAGTTGCATACCTAGCAGCGCAAATACTCTAGATAACTATAACCTACTTGCAATTGCCTAGCTAGATAAAATTAGGCCTTGTACGTTTCTCTAAGCTTGTAACAACCTTTATTAACCTAATTATACCTATCTAGAACCTAGTCTTATTAAAGTTGTGCATGTTGTTGTTGTAGACACTATACTTAGCTTTAGTATCTACAACTAGCTTAAACTACGTGCTAACTACCTTAGAATCTTTCTAGAGTATCCTCTGCCTATCTTTTGCTTAATTAAAGGCTATTTTAAGCTAATCTAAACGCGTTACAAATTTCTTAGCCTAGCATTTGCCTACTAGCGTACTACTACGCATGTCTAACAATTTATTAGCTATATCTTCTACTTTATATAGCTAGGGCGCAAATCCTTGTAAATTAAGGTTAAGAATATATTAAACAAGCGTTTCTTCTTTAGTTGTAGTAAGCTTCTAGCAATTAGGCTAGCAATTAGCGCGCGCAAAGGTTCTATTGTATTGTTGTGTTAACGTTTGTTAGGGTACGCTATATGCCTTAGCAGCGCGTTGTAGGCTTAAAAATTGGCTGTTTTAGTATGCCTAAAGAGCAAGCTTAATTTAGCTTTTTTTTAAGCGTTATCTCTTTATAAGTGTTAAGCTATCGCGCGTTATAGTTGTAGTGTTGCTTGCTAAATAATTTTAAGCTACTTAGTAAAGTAGGCTACCTAGTAATAGAATACGTTATTACTTTTACTTTCTATTAAACTTTAATTTCTACAACCTAGCTTTATATTTATATAGATATTATACTTAGTATACTTGTTATTATTACTACTATTAAAGCTACTACTTATTATTTATCTATTTTTATAAAGTGCGTTACTATTGCCTATATATTTTATACTACTTTTCTAGCGCAATTTTTAAGTAGGTTACTATAGCTTATATTAAACTTTTTTACTACTATTTTTACTACTTTCTAGAAAGTAGCTATAACTTTGTAAATATACTTTACGTAGCCTACCTATACTTTTAAGTTCTAAAGCTTTACAACTTTCTTTCTAACTATTTTATTAATACTTTTTGTTTTTTTTTTAGTTTTAGTTTTTTTTTTTATAATTTTTTATATTATTACTATTAGTAGTTAACCTACGCTTTTAAAACGCGTTTAGTTAGCTACTATAGTTTTCTAGTATATACGCTTGTAACATTATTCTACAAGTAATACAACTTTGTATACTAATTTTCTAACATGTTTAGCTATTAATTAATATAGTTTTTAACTAAAAATAAAAAAAGTTAATAGTATTCTATTAAGTTAATATAATAAAGTAGCGCTTGTTTAAACAAGCTTTAAAAAATGCTAATAGTAAGCTTTGCAATATTTAAAAAATAGCAATATAAACAACTAAGTATAAAACAAAGTAAGTAAATATATATAGAAAAAAATAGTAAAAGTATTTAAAGCTAGAAAAAGTAGTAACTACTACTTATCTAGGTTTTTTTTGTTTTGCAAATATCTATAGATAGAATTAGTATTTATAGACTTAGTATAAAAGTACTAAAGTAAAATACTAAAAAAAAAGCAATAGAAGTAAATTACGCTAGTATATAGAAAATTAAGTTTACTTTATAAGTAAAGCTAAAAAGTAAGCTTATAAAGTAGTATAGAAAAAAACAACTATTTTTAAAAGTTATATAACGTACTTTACAAGCAAGCTAATTATATAAGTAAGCTAATTACTATGCTAAAACTCTACTAAAATATACTATTAATACAATATAATTACAATATTTTAACTACTTAACAAGCTACTAAAATCTAAAGAAGCTTAACTATAGCTTGCGCTTTGCACTATTAAACAAAATAGTACTACTATTTTAGCAACGCGCTATAGCTATCTACAACGTTTTTTAAAGTATACTAAGCACCTAACACGCTAAAATTAGCTTTTAATACAACTATATGCCTAACTTAATAGCGCTTTTTTTAACAAAAAAGTAGGTAATTGTTTAGTATATACTAAACCTAGATACGCAAGGATTTTTACTCTAGCTTGCTACTGTTAAAAATAACGTAGTTTACAAGCAAGTGCGCATTACAAGCAAGTACGCACTCTACTAACTTTGCCTACCTGTTCGAACGTGCAACCTAACTACCTTGTAGAATAATAGATAAATATTAATAGAGTAGATTAAAAAGTATTTTAAGTATCCTTTTTACACGTGCGTAAGTTGTGCCTAGGCTCTCTACACCTTGTACAGCGCGAAAAGCCTAGCAGCTAAGGCCTAATTGCTTTCTATTTTAACGCTGTTCGTAAGCAATCTACTACTTAACTTCTTGTTAAGCAAGTATATTCTTTCTTTCTACTTTTGTTAAGGTCCCCTGCTTCTATATACGCTTTCTTTTATGCTATCTACGCTTTGTTGCTGCTTTATTAGCTTTTTTAAGGCTAGCAATCTAATTGCGCATAAGCTTAGCTAAAAGCATTATTACTTTAGCCTTCTTTTTAAGCTAATTAATTGCTTTAATAATTAAGGCTAGTAATAAGCTTTTATACTGCTAAATGCAGTTACGTATTAGCGTTAATTAACCTTTAAGCTTACAAACGTTGCTTAGTGTACAAGCCTTCTAGAAGGTCTCTAACAAAGCAGCTAGTAAAGGCGTATAGAGCTGCATATCTAGCTTTAACAAGACAGCTTTAGGCTAGAAAGGAACTAGGCCTACGCCTTGAAAGGCTAAGTAGATGTTAGTTAATGTAAATAATTAATTAAAGGCTGCTTTAAAGGCTAGTAGAAACTTAAGCTTTGTAATATAGTTAATATAGTAGTAGATTAAAGCCTTAATTTTATAGCTATACGCGCGCTTTAATAGCGCAAAGTAGCTAACGTTAAAAGGCTAGAGTAGGTGCAATAAGTAAGCTAGTATGCAGAGCGTGTAGATGTTGTTTTCTTTGCAGAATTCTTAAAACTTAAAAGACTAGTAGCTTTTGTAGCTGTTAAAAATAAGTAGGCAACAAGCACCTACAATATAAGTCTTAGTATAAGCGTTAAAGTGCTTTAGCTACTTAACTTCTAGCTTGTTGTTTATCTAGCTGTTGTTACTAATAGCAATTGCCTAGTTGCAGAAAATATTAGCTTTCTTGTACTAGGCAGAGAGATAGTATTAGCTAGCAAAAATAATAAATAGTAGGATAGCCTAGCTAGCTGCGTTAATTCCTTAGATTACTATTACCTACTTGCAATTTTCTAGCTAGATAGCTTTTAGCTAACTCTTTTTTTTAACTTAGTTACAACAAGCTAAGTTATAATCTTGCATATTATAAAGCTAGCTTTGTTAAAGTTGTAGATGTTTTTATTGCAAATGCTATACTTAGCTTTTGTTTACTCTATAACTTTAAACTAGCGTTGTATAAAGACAAAATCTTTGCATAGCGCTTTCTACCTATTGTATAGTTAATTAAAACGCGTTGTAAGACTGTCTATACGCTTAACAAAGTTGCGTAGCTAGTAGATGCTAACCTAGCCTACGCTATATACAGCTAGTAGCTTGTTAGCTATATTGCGTACAGCTATATATATAGGCGCAAATCTACGTTAATCTAGATCTAGTATATAGCTAACAATTACTTTCTTTTCTAGCTAGGTTAGCTTCTTTAAGTTAGGCTAGCAATTGCGTTAGGCAGGCTTGCTAGCGCGTTAGCAATAGAGTGTATTTTAAGATACATTAAACGTCTAAGCAGCAACTACTTTAGCTTTAATTTGTTTCTATTAAAGAGCTAAAATTGCAAAGTATATATTAGCCTTATAAAAGGCTAGCTAGGCTTAAGTTAAAGGTGCTATAAAAGTTAGAAGTTTACGCGTTGTAGAAAGTTAGTAGGGTGCGTACTTGCTTGTAATGCGCACTTGCTTGTAAACTACGTTATAGCTAATTTCTTGCTAGCTAAGCGCTACTAGAATCTAGTTAGCTAGAACTAGGCTACAACCTTTGTTAAGCGCTAGCTAGAGCTTAAAATTAAGTCTAATTAAAAGTACAACTATAAAAAAGCTTTTTACAAAGATTCTAAAGTTATACAAAGCTAGTTTTAGCTTGTAGAAAATACTAAAGCAAAGTATAGTATTCTAGACAATAACACCTACAACTTTAACAAGTCTAGCTTTATAATAGACATAATATTAACTAAAGTAGTTGTTATAGGCTCTAGGCGTTAAAAACAACTAAAAAGCATCTAGCAAAGCAACTAAAAGTAGACAATAGTTATCTAAAGCATTAACGTAATAGAATAAGCAATTTTGCTTTTTATTATTTTTTAAAGCAAGTACTACCTTTCTACCTAGTATAAAGACAAGAATCTACTTTATAATTAGGTTATTATAGTTTCTAAAAATAGCTAAACAATAAATAAGCTTAGTTTGCAGTAGCTAAAGTACTTTAATAAGTATATAAAGTAGTATACTATTAGCGCAGTATATTTACTTATTTTTAATAGCTATAAAAGCTACAACTTGCTTAAATTCTAGTAGTACTATAAAAATAACAAGATTAACGTAAGTAGCAATTAAGCTAATTAGGTAATTAAGCTAATTACTAAATATAGCTACCTACTTCTAAATATAAATAACTTAATACTATAACAAGTTATTATAGTATAAAAAAGCTTAAATAAATTTTCTATATATACTGCATCTTTTTTGTATATATACTTATTGTGCTTTGCTTTACTATAGGTTTTATAGCGTTAAATACTTCTACTACTACTACTTGCTTATACTTTCTTTTTACACTTTTTTGTTTTAAGCTAAACTTTAACATTTTTCTAAGTAACTATTTTTTCTACTTTTGCTTGCAATAGAGTTTTTTCTTTCTATATCTACTTTAAAGTTAGCTATTCTAGATACTAGAAGCACCTAAAAATGCACTATTATTTTAGCTTCTTTTTTAAACTACTATACTATTTTAACAATTAAAGCTAGAAATAAACTAGCGTAAGTTTAAATCTAGTTTAAAATTAGAGTTAATTAAGCGTCTATTTCTACTATATTGCTTAGTGTTTTTAGTTGCTAGGTAGAGCTTAGTAGAAGTAGTGTTAGCGTATAAAGCTTTACTTTAAGCTTAGATAGCATAGCTTTAAAGTTATATAGAACTAATCTAATTGCTTTAAAGCTTAATCTAATATTATTAGATAAAAAAGCACGCTTATACACCTTTCTATAGGTATTTAAAAAGGTTTTTTATTAATATAGTTAATATAGCTATTTGCTAAAACTCTAATTTTTTTTTATATGCATGCTTTAACAAAGCAAAGTAGCCTATATTAAGTAGCTGCAAAATATATAAAGTGTAAAAAAGTATATAAAAAGTAATAATTTTACTTTTTTTATATAGATTCTAGAAGCAAGCAATTAGTAGCTTTTATAGCTATTAAAAATAAGTAGCTTATAACTACCTACTATCTAAGCTTTTATATACTAGATAAAGTACTATAACTAGGCAAAACTAAGCTTATTTATTGTTTAGCTATTTTTACTAATACCTATTTTTTAATCTTTAGAGTTGTAATACTAGGTCTAGTTGTACTTTGCTTTAAAAATAAAAAAAGATAGAATAGACTACTTTGTAGCGTTAATACTAGCAATTAACATTACTTACTTACAATTGCTAAGCTAGACTCTAAGTAGCTTAAAGCGCTTTTTAGAAGCTGTTACTACTTTAACAAACTTTTTAATACCTATTTAGAAGCTAGTTTTGTTAAAGTTGTAGATATTTTTGTTTAAAATACTATACTTAGCTTTAATATTACGTACTAGATTAAACTAGAAGCTAATAACTACTAGATTACTACAAAAAACTTTCTAGTAATTTCTTTGTCTAGTAATCTAAAATTTAATAGTAGGCTTTTGTTTAATTAAGTTCTAAGCCTATTTCTTTCTAACTTTTCTATTTCTATGCGTAGCTACGTGCGCTTTATAGCTAATTACCTGCTTGCTACGCATAGAAGCAAATTTTTACGTGTTAAGCTTTTTTATTTGCTATATAATTGCCTTTTTTTTAAGCTTTTAAAGCTTTAATTAGCTATAGTAGGTATTACGTTATACAAGTATTGTAGCACGTTAGGTGCTAAAAGTGCTTTAAAAAACATTATATATAGTAGTAGCGCGTTGCTAGCTTAGTAATACGTTTAATTTTAAAGCTTAGATAGCAAAGATAATTTTATCTTTATAAAAAAGTAATTTAAAATTAAATTGTTAAAGCATTGTAATAGGTAGTAGAAAAAAGTATAGTTTTAGCAAAGTAATTAGCTTAATTACTTAATTAGCTTAATTACTGCTTATATTAGTATATATTAGTAGAGTTTTAGTATAATAATTAGCTTACTTATATAATTAGCTTGCTTATAAAGTATATTAACTATATATAATAAAAAGTAAAAAGTAAAGTTTAAATCTATTATACTTAGTTAGACTTAGATAGTACTTTAAATTAAATTTTTTTATAGTATTTAAAATGTATTAAATAGTAATAAACTTAGATAATAGTTATAGTATAATAGTATTTAGTAGAAAAAAAAACTTTCTAAGTTTGTAACTAAACTTTTTTAGAAAAAAAAGTAATATAATAGTTAGATTTTATTAATTTCTATTAAGTTTAGTTAACTATAGTAATTTTCTATAGATTACTATTATATAACTACTACTTTTTATAAAAATAAAATAAAGCTAAGCTTTTAGTACTTTTTAGTAGAAGCTAAAGTTGTATATATAGTTTTATAGTAGTAGTAGTTTTCTACTTTCTACTTTTAAATTTTTAATAACTCTATATAGTTAATAGTATAATAGAGTTGCTGTATTTTTCTACTATATTATAAGCTTAATATGCTAGAGCATCTACAAGCTAAGCTAGAAACGCTAGATAACCTGTCTTTACAACTACCTTGCAAGCCTAACGTATTAGCGCATTAGTAATTAGTGTTAGAAAGGCTTAGCAACCTATCCGTACACTAACCTCTAGTTGGCATGTAGAGCGAGTAGAGAGGTTAGCTAACCTGTCTTTACATATCTCGCTTAGTTATGCGGACCCAAAAATCTTCAATAATCCAAATACCCTGTTTAATAGTGTTAGCTTTTCGTTGCAACGATAAATAGAGTAGGTAGACTTGCCGCGTTACTTATGTGTGCTGGTCGTTCAGTGTTTACAATCGAAAAATCAAAGCGCCTTAGCAGCTAAGTGCCGTTAGCCTTGCCTATGCTACATGCTATGGGACCACCTACCTCAACAAAGATCTTGTGAAACTCCATCCATGCAACCGACTTGCCTGGGCACTGCCACTTGCCGTAATGGAAAGCAAGGTCAGATGTGTTCTTCATCTCTGCCAGGCGCGATGATGTGGCTTCTAACCAGCGTTCCGGTCTAAAGAGCTTGGCGTCTTCGCCAAATATCTTCGTTGAATGATGAACCCCCAGTGGTGAAGATCCGATCTGCGTGCCCGCTGGAACGAATTTGCCATTGATAATATCTCCACCTGGGGGCACTGTTTTGAAGAAGGCGCCAGATGCGGGCGGGAACATACGGAGTCCTTCCCTAATGACCGCTTGGAGATACGGTAACTGGCGTCCCTCTGCGTCCGTGATTGGTGATGAAATCTTTCCCGCCGCGATGGCATAATCGATCTCGCATTGTAGCTTCTTGTATGCGACTGGGTTGGTTAGGAGATGTAGGAGCACAATCCTGATGGTGGAGGCGGACGTGTCACTGCCTGCAATCACCTGTAGAATTGCCTCTCCGGAAGCTTCCTCTTGATTCAAACCATGGCGAATAAAGGAGCCCAACATGTCACGAGGAGATGTGGCTGAAGGATCGAACCGCTCGGCGACGGCTCGCTTTGCTACGCTACACATACTCGTTAGCAGATACTTCACCAGGCAAATCGCACGCAATACTGACCCGATAAGCGCACCGAAGCCCGTCTTGTCACCCTCGACTGGTAGTAACCAGCTGAACATGCGCGAGTGCAACAGGTTTGTCAACGTAGGCACATTGGCCATGACAAGCATGAATGGAATAAAGGAGGCGGTAATCTTGATGTAGTCATAGACATCGTCGTCTTGTTCCAGGAATCCAAAGGCCTTGCTGAAAGCCAAGTCACTAATCACGTCCAATGTGAAGTATTGGACCTTTTGGGCGAAATCCACGGGTCGATAATGCTCCGATGTTGACAAGTATTTTGTCTGAATCAGATGCACAAGATTTGCAACCTGCTTATCGATGGTGCCCTCCATGGCCTCATTCTCCTTGCCAGAGTACTTATGAAGGTTAGGATCCGCTTGTCAGAGTTTGGAGGGTGTCGCGGCATGCAACGTACCCCGGCTGCCATCTTGTTTCGCAGCATCGTGTGCGCAATATCATCGCGCGTGGAGATGAGATTGTCTCGGCCAGGTTCCATTCGTAGCGCATCATACCCTGCCACATTCAGCATAGAAGGACTAGTCTTGGGTTACTTGGGGCTGTACAAGGTCCTCTGGTGTACGGTGAGCGGATGGCCATCATCCTCCGCAGAACGTCGGGATCATCCGTGACTAGTTCGTTGGGACCGATGCGGGCCAAAGAGCCTGTATGGGGGATGAGCAGGCCAGTTGAAGGGCCATGGCAGGGCAAACAAACCATATCGATCCGTGACCTCCTTGATTGCGATCGGCTGTCTCCCTTTGAGCGACTCTTTCACCATCCAAACCTTGGAAAAGGCGGCCCAGAATGGGCCCGGGATATGGGACAGCCGATACCATTGCAAGAGGATGCGTACAAGCAGCGTCAAGACGAGTGAAGCCACCAAAGCCGCCACAACCGTTGCCCTGGGACAATCCTCAAATGGTGGGACGCTGATGACTTTCTTGTCAGGCATTCTTTCCTACCTGAAGGGACGTAACAAGCAGTGAAGACCAACTAAATGGGCCAGGGAGATGAGGATGGCGGGGTAGTCCAGCCATCTTCTATAGGTCACGCCTATACGTGGACCGCTGGAGAATATGTAGGTCATCTCGTTGGTTGGGACGTATGCAGCCAAGCGCAGAGACCGCAAGCATGTTGCCCAAGGAGAAGCATTCGCATAAATGTCAGATTCGGGCAGGTCCATTCACGGCTCCCAATGATGTGCGGACTCGGTGGAGCAAGCTGTGAAACGGACCTCCTGCAGTGAGCACCGTCCATGGATGGGTGCTCCATACTTTGGGGATGGTGGAAATCGACTATCTACGGATAGATTGCACCTGGCCGTCTTCACGAGTACCCCGACATCCCGGCAGGCACTCTTCGCCGTTCTTCTCTGCTTTCGGCGTCGAAAATGGGCGGGGGGAAATAAAAAGAAAGAAACTCTACAAGCATTATTGAAAGGGGAACGTGGGGGCCGGAGGGTGGGCCCTGGGGGGAGCGGTCTGGGAGTCCAGAAGGGGTAAGGCGTTTCGCAGAGGCCCCCGCTTGTTTACAAAGCCACCTTCAACCACGAGGTCCACGGGTGCTGCCACGAACACCAACTCTTGCAAAACTCAAGCCAACCTGCACAAACCACTACTAAATTGCAGATGAGATGGGCTCCAGAACACCCGACGGTCATCGTCAAGGCCCAAACGGTATGGTCGATCCGTAGCCAGTCTTGATCGAAACTCGAGTTCTGACAGCTTTGTATAGAGCCGCCAGCACACGCGACCATTGACGCCATCAATCCTCCGAAGCCGGCCGCTGCAACTGGCCTCGTCGAAAGCGCCCTGGACGGAAAAGAAGAAGACGGAGACGGTGATGATGACGATGATGATGACGACAAGCTCGGGTCCGACCTAAGCCCCAGTGAGAGACCCAACACACGTGCGTTCTTCCCTCGTGGGTTCAAGTCGAAGGCTTACACCCGGCAGTCAAGAAGAAACGACGTAGGAACAATAGAAGAAAGAAGAGCAAGAAGGCATGCGTCACGGCGCAGACCAGCCCCCCAAGGACCGAGCTTTCCCGACTTTTCCATGGTAAAGAATATCCCCATGGCGAAATTATGGAGTACGCTGGCGGCGACGAGAATCTTCAACGCACCACTGCCGAGGAACTTCGTCACCTGGCGTTGGCCAACAACATGGATGATGAATTCTTGAGCGATTACCGCCAAGCGGCCGAAGTGCATCGCCAGGTCCGCCAGTACGCGCAAACGCTGATCAAGCCGGGGGTGTCCATGAGCAAGCTTGCCCATGAGATTGAAGATGGCGTCCGCGCGCTAACCGGCCATCAAGGCATTGAGACTGGTGATGCTCTCAAGGCCGGAATGGGGTTCCCCACAGGTCTTTGTCTGAACAATGTAGCTGCGCATTGGACGCCCAATCCCGGAGCGAAGGAGGTCATTCTCCAATACGACGATGTCTTGTCCGTGGACTTTGGAGTTCACGTCGGCGGTCGAATCGTCGACAGCGCTTTTACCGTCGCGTTCAATCCCGTCTACGACAACCTCCTCGCCGCAGCCAAGGCAGCGACCAATACCGGGCTCAAGGTAATAATACCCATCTGGTTCTGCTTCTGACCCATTGTTCTGATGAAGCGTGCAGGAAGCAGGGATCGACGCCAGGATATCGCACGTGAGCGCGGCAATTCAGGAAGTCATGGAAAGTTATGAAGTCGAGCTCAAGGGGAAGACCATTCCGGTCAAGGCCATTCGAAATATCACGGGTCACAATATTCTGCGGTACCGCATCCACGGCGAGAAACAGGTGCCATTTATCAAGACCCGAAGCACCCAGCGCATGGAAGAGGGTGACGTGTTTGCAATCGAGACATTCGGCACGACGGGCAAGGGATACCTGGATGACGATGTCGGGATCTATGGCTATTCAAGGAATGAGCACGCCAGCACTGCCGGCCTCCACCATGCCTCGGCCAAGGCGTTACTGAAGACAATCGATGCCAATTTTGGCACTATACCCTTCTCCCGGAGCTACCTTGAGCGCGTTGGGGCGAAGAACTATCACCTGGGCATGAGGACGCTCATCGCCCGTGGCATTGTTCAGTCTTATGCTCCCTTGGTGGACGTCCCCGGGTCGTATGTTGCGCAATTCGAGCATGTGAGTAGAGTCCTCGTAGATACCATGGCAGCTGCTGACATTCGCCCAAAGACGGTCCTTCTCCGGCCCACTTGCAAAGAGGTCATTTCTCGAGGTGACGATTACTGAGAGGTGACTCTCGATCAAGTGATGCGCAAGGGATTGGTTTTGTGTGTTCTTTTCTGTTCTCCTATTTCCTGGTTTGACGGCCTTCAACGCCCTTGTTTACACCCCCAGGAAGGTTTTCAACAAGCCTTCCGAAGTACATTGACAATCAAAATTGCTTGACCTGTTTTCCCGCTTCTACGTCTCGGCCGTGCACGTCCGGCTGGTCCTCTGGTACTTCTGCTTTTACAAGATAGCGTCTCCTATCGCGATGAAGTGGTGCATTGTCGGCATGGATGCGTTGTTTTGCTTACGTACCTTCCGTCAACGGGCGCCGGGGCGCCGCACCAAGAACTCCACGGTATAGCCATGCTTAGCAGATGCCAGAAAGAACCACAGGCGTGATATATCTACAGACACACTAGCACCATTCAGCGGGAGTAACTACATCATAAAGTAGATGGGAAACACAAGCCGCGTTCGACACGAGAGCAAGCGCTAACTTGCGGCGCGTGATTGGGGCGCTTGAATCCAAAGCGGATCGAACCAGGGCGCTTATGCAGGAGCGGCTGTGCAGCAACAGATGGGGGCGGAGTGCGGCGCAGTTACACGCGCATGTGTGATCGCGACAGGTAGAAAAACAGAGTCCCAGGCACCTGTGAGGCTTGGAGCCGGACGACGCAATAGTGTCACAGTGTGTAGAAGGCACGCCTTCTGCTGCTCGGACGTCGTCTACCTCAAGAACTTAACATCGACATGCGTGGATTTATCCGTATAGCCATGGCATGGAGCCTCTGGTTCAGGCCGGGCAGTGCGGGATTCAGATTTGGTCGACCAGCCGAGCCAGAGGCTCCTAGAATCAACGATCCCGTCCACCCTATAGCCCCCATTGGGCCAAACCGAGTGCATCCAGGAAGATGGGATGGCGAGGGACCTGGGCAGACGAAAGCAGTGCCCACGCAACGGGACTTGGAACTGATCATGTCAAGGGTTGAGGAAGCAGTGGGTGCTGTCATGGATGCGTTTGGCAATGGCCCCGACGGCGACGGGCTCTCGGTGGCAGTCTCGGGGATGTTAGCGACACCGAGATGCACATGGCGAAGCGATGCAGATTTTGCCCGTTTGATCGAGACTCCCAGTGCAACGGCGGATTGCACATCGGTCGACTGTGAGTGCCGTCCTGCGAGACGAAACGTTTACGGCGGCGCTGACGGGCGGATGCAGTGGAGCGGAAAACCGTACTACCGACCGAGTCGTTCTCGGCGTGTATGTCGTACGCGAAGAGGATTGCATCGTGCGCATCTGCGACCAGTTCCTTCTACTCCCTCGAAGCGACGGATCAAGCATCATGCGTCTGTTACTCGACACCTGCCACGACGGGTTGCACGGGGAACACTGTTGTGCAGGTGACGGTTGCTCCCACGCTCGCGACAGCGGCGGTCGATGAGAGTGCGAGGACGTGCCACGAGTTGTTCAGCATTCAGGGATACGATCACGTAGCCCAGATGCTCAGCGGGCGGGCTGGCAACCAAACGGTGCTGGGAGCTGGGTTCTGTAGGGAGATTGATGACGAGATCAAACGGCAAACGAACTTGACGCGAGGGCTGAGCGGGTCACTGGAGTCGACGGAATATACGAACTGTCAGGGGCTTGTCATGCCGTCGGAAGAAAGGGGATTAGGGATACATGGACGTGGTGTTGGATCTGTGCGTAATACCATGGCAGTAAGTGGCGCGGCGTCGGTTGCTTGCAATCGAACCCGTGGTGCAATTGCCATTGCGAGGGTTGAGAGAGTGCTGACATTTGTTCAGGTGGTGCTGGCCGTCTTGCTGGCGGTCCTTCCGCTGATTGTGTACCCCTGAGGACGGTATGTACTCGGTATGCGGCAGTGTACACGATGCATGGAAGGGCGCGTGCAACATAACAGCATATACACGGTAAGGAAGCTGAAGATGACGGGCCGCATTTGATCACGTCTTTGTAGGCGTTCAAACGACGGATGATGGAGTGACCATGGAGGAGGACAATGACCAGGAAGTTCTGAACGTCAGCAGCCGCATAGCGGCCATGCCACCATGGATTATTGATGCCGAGTCCGACCGGCGGGGGGCATCAGGATTCCGCAGCCTTGATGACCTCAAGAGTCCAGCGTGGCTATAGAAATGGAGTTGTTTTGGCTGTGACTGTGTCAGTAACCTAGGTCTGAGAGGCACTCCACCTGGAGGGCTGGAGGAGGAGTATCATCACGTGCTCGACGTAGAATGTGTAGTATGCCCAGGTGTATGGACTGCAGCTGCAGCTGCATGTGCAGGCGACAGCCCTAGCACACCACCCACACCACAAGCACAAGGTAATAATATAAGGCAGACTTGTCAGTGCGAGGCGAGGCAAGGCGAACAATGGGCGACGAGGCGGTCTTCCCAAAACCAAAGACGGGTGACTGGAAATGCAATAATGCTCCGCAGACGGCTCAGAGTCAGTCTCTCTCCCCTTTTCCCCCCTCCTCAGCAGCTGCCCAACCCCTCTCAAAAAGCTCGCAATCATTGCATCAACTGACAACGACCACGTTGCTCTCCTCCTCCCTATCGCAGCTAGACCACTTCCTCCCCACTTCTGTCCGGATCCCTCGACGACCGGCCTCGTTGCTTCTTTTACCTATTGCATTTCTTCTCTCCCACCCCCCCACGCCCCCGCCCACGCCCACGCCTTACCTACACTACATACAGTAGTCCTCAGTCCTGCTTGGACCTAGCCAGGCTAGACCAACTGTAGAACATTGAAGCTTAACATTGGAACCAGTGCTTGGAAGGGCCAGGGCTCACGTGGAAGCACAGGCCATTTCCTGGCCCAAGTCGTTGTCCACCAACCAGGGCTGGGCTGGCCCTCTCTCCCTCTCTCCCTCTCTCTCCCTCTCCCTCTCCCTCTCTCTCCCTCTCTCTCCCTCTCTCTCCCTCTCTCCCTCTCTCTCGTTCTTCCCGCCCTGTCCATGGTCGAAGCTCCTCTCGCTCCACCCTTTCCACCCCCATCATCCCAGCCAGAAGCCCACGCCTTCACTTCTGCACAACCCTCCCCCCTTTTTCTCCACCACCTCCGCCTCCCGACGGCTCCCGCTAGCCATCGCGACTCCATCCGTCGCCGTCCCCGTCACCATCGAACCCTCTCGCTGCTTCTCGCTGCTTCTCGCTATTCCGCCGCCCCTCACTTTCGCTGCCTCTCACCCGTCGCTGGCGTCGCTTTCTCCCCGTCCGCCGTGTAACCCTGTGCCTCGCCATCTCCCCCACTTGCCATCCAACCGTGGGACATCGTCTTCGAAATTCTACTGCACCTATCCGCCACCCTCAGCCCCAATACTCCGACTCTGCTCTCTCTCTACTTCCACCTTGTCTCCCCGACCCGTCCTCTAAACCAATCCTCAGCCCCCAACCCCTATAGGGTCCCTGAGCCCCGCCTCCCGCAGCCTCGATCCTATCCTGCGAGTAAGCTGAGCGACCCAGGGTCAGCTGCTCTCATCGCCTCCATTCAACCGCACTTCTACTCCTACTACGTGGCCTGGTGCTTGCACGACTTCATTCTCCATCCCTCCAACCTCCAACCACCAAAATTTCTCCCTCCCCCTCCGGTGCCTCTGTCCACTCGCTCCTCTTCTTTATCCGTCCTTCCCTGGGTCAGCGACCTGGCTCCTTTCTCCGTCCGTCCCCTCAGCAACCGATTTGAGAACCCACTCGTCTGAACCTCCTTCGCCATGGCGGGGAAGATGACTTTGTATAAGCTGGTGGTCTTAGGCGACGGAGGCGTGGGCAAAACCGCCCTGACCATTCAGGTGAGCTTTCACCCCACCAACCCTTGGCCCATCTACTCATTCCATGCTGACCCTGCCCTCCAGCTGTGCTTGAATCACTTCGTCGAGACGTATGACCCTACCATCGAGGACTCGTATCGTAAACAGGTTCAGATCGATGGCCAATCCTGCATGCTCGAGGTACTGGATACTGCTGGTCAGGAAGAGTACATTGCTCTGCGAGATCAGTGGATAAGAGATGGCGAGGGCTTTGTGCTCGTCTACAGCATCTCCTCGCGCTCCTCCTTTGCCCGTATCCAGAAATTCCACTCCCAGATCCAGCGCGTCAAGGAGACGGCCCTCTCCGGCTCCCCCACCTATCCAGGATCGCCCCTGAGCGCTTCTTCCCTGGGCTCCGCCAGCTACGGCCCCGCCCCCGTCATGCTGGTCGGGAACAAGTGCGACCGCGTCACCGAGCGCGAGGTCTCGACACAGGAAGGCAGCGCTCTCGCAAAAGAATTGGGCTGCGACTTCGTCGAAGCCTCGGCTAAGAACTGCGTCAACGTCGAGAAGGCCTTCTACGAGGTGGTCCGTCAGCTCAGGCGCCAGCGGCACCAAGGCGCCGGCAGAATCGACAAGCCCCCCAAGATGTCCGCACGCAACGGCACCGGCAGGGGCCGCCCTTATATCAGCGACGTCGATGGTCCGCGCGGGAGCGCCAGCAAACACAAGGACGGTCGACCCGGCGACCGCACAAGGAGCAGGCCGGGCAACGAGAAGAAACCCAAGTGCACCATCCTTTGATCCCCCCCCCACAAATCTTCTTCCGCTCCTGACCCTCCAACCCCCATTCCTTCAACATTTACGAGTCGAATGATGCAAGCGTTTTTCGCTTTCGCCACCAATTTCTGTCGCACGAGTGCTCCGGTGATGCACTGATAGATTCGGCCACCAAGGCGCAGGCATCGGAGCGGCGTTTAACTTTTTCTGTGCACGACAAAGCATCCGGTCCAATTGCATGATCTAGGAGGCGTTCTTTGGAGTCCTCATTTTGTTTCGAATCTTCCTTCCACCGAAATCTTGATATCTTATTGATAGATTTTGTATGACGATTGGATGGAGGTTGGGTCGTGTCCATGGGTTTCGTTCGTCGGATTTTGTGCGTTTCTACGGCCTGCCAGCGTTTACCCATCACCTTTGAAGTCAAAAAGAAAAAGTCCGGGATGTGTCCACCTTCTCTTTTTCTCCCCTTCCAGTCCCTTCCACTTAATCGGGCTGCACGTCTCGAGACGGCTTAGTTCTGGCTATTCCAATACCATCCTTCCTTCATTTGGTGTCTTTGCCTTTCCCAAATGCCCACGAGAGAGATGCCTGAGATGCCTTCTCCCTCATGACAACACGAGGACTTGACGGGAACTACTCGGCAGCTGCACTTTCTGGACAGTCAAATCTCCTGCAGACTGCAAAACATCCATTTGCTGCTATGACTGACGAACAGTATGGGCCCATGCCAGAAGACAACGTAAAGATATGCTTATGCTTACACGACGGCGTATAGCACACCCCACGCTCAAAGTTTGGCCTTGACCTCAATTGCCTTGTGCAAGCTCGCCCCCTTTACCCTGAAGTACTCCCTTATCTTCTCCCTCGCCACCTGGATGACCTCGGCATCCTCGATCGTCGTCGGCACCTGCACCTCCTTGTCAAAGTCCCCATGCGTCGCGTTTTCCACCAGCTCTCGCAGGACACGACGAAGGGTCTTGCCGCTCCGGGTTCGCGGAATCATACCCTTGCCTTGGATCATCCCTCCCAGGCTAGCAATGGCCCCAATCTGCTCTCGGACAAGCTTCTGCACTTCCTTGTAGAGCACCTCGTCCGGTACGGCGGGATGCGGGTGGTGATGCGTAGAGAGAGTCACAAACGCGAAGGGGAGATGGCCTTTGAGTTGATCCGGAATCCCGACCACGGCTGCTTCAGCAATATCTGGATGGGATGTGATGGCTTGCTCAATGGCCCCTGCATCTTGTCAGCGACTTGGGGATCTTGCGGCTCGTCGTCACCGCAAACCACTTACCCGTGCTGAATCGATGGGCGGCCACATTGATGATGTCGTCGGACCGCGACATGATGGAGATGTAGCCTTCCCTATCAATCATCCCCGCATCGCCCGTGTCCAACCACTTGCCATTGAACCTTTTGAGGTAGCCACGGTAGAACCTCTCCTCGTCTTCCCACAACGTCGTAAACGCCGTCGGAGCCAACGGTATAGCCATGACGATGTTGCCCATGCAGCCCCTCTTCACCTCGTTGCCGTCGTCGTCCACGACGCGGACGTCGAAGCCCGGCATCGCCTTCCCAGCTGAGCCTGGCTTGATGGGCAATGGCTTGGGTCGAGCCGTTGCTCGGAAATCCTGGCCAGCAGCCGCGCTCAGCGCTATCCCAGAGATGGGACTGCCACTCTCGCTGGACCACCAGTTATCCACCACTACGGCACCGGGAGCACAGTGCTTGGTGAGGAGTTGCTGGTACATCTCGACGATGCTTGGCTCGCTACGTTCGCCCGCCAGGAAAAGCGCGCGCAGTGTCTTGAGGCCCCCTCTGCTACCGTAGATCTGCTCAAAGTAATCGTTATCGGCGTCTTCACGGCGTATCGCCCGAAGCGCGGTGGGTGCGGTGAACATGGTGGTGACCTTGTACTCCTCGACAATTCTCCAGAACGTGCTCGCGTCCGGAGTCCCGACAGGTTTGCCCTCGAAGAGCACAGTGGTTGCGCCCGCTAGAAGTGGCGCGTACACAATATAAGAATGCTATCCTTGGTCAGCACGGGTTGTGTAGGGTTTCGTCGGGTCGTCTTACCCCCACGACCCATCCGATATCAGAGGCAGTAAACATGACGTCTCCCGGGCCATGGACACCAAAGAGGTATTTGATCGAAAAGTTTAGGCCGACGGCATGGCCACCGGCTTCCCGTACAACGCCCTTGGGGAGCCCGGTGGTTCCGCTGGTATAGATGATGTAGAGACCATCGGAGCTGTCGACTGGGACTGCGTCTGCTTTCAAGCCACGGTTTCTCGCGCTTTTGACCAGTCTTTGCCAGTTACGCTGGCCCTCCTCTTTCAAGACGGGGTCCCATCGAAGCTCGTCGCGTTGCCAGATGATGGTCTTCAGAGGCTTGAAGGAACTTTTGTGTATGGCTTCCTCGAGGAGTTTCTATCCACGGACTCCCGTCAGCAAGCCGCCCTAGGATGTGTTGGGTGATTCCGTGGAGCAAGGGTTGGATTACCTTGTAGCCCATGGGCCCTTTGTTTCCCTCGATGCCACATGAGGCCGTCATTACGGCCTTCGGCTTTGATGCCTCCATGCGCTGTGCCAACGCGTTCGGGGAGAAGCCGCCAAAGACGACGGCGTGGATGGCACCAATCCTGGCGATGGCGAGCATTGCAAACATGGCGGCTGGTATCATGGGCACTGGTACGTGTTACTCTGGGATATCGCACGGCGTACTTTCCCGCCCCTCCGTCTCTTTCCGTCCAATGTCGACGAAAGACTACGCCACTGGTCAGGAGGGCGGGGAGGGACTTACTGTAGATGAGCACAACATCTCCCTTGTCGACGCCTTCCTCCCGCAGCACGCCAGCCAAGGTTTCAACCTCCTGAAGGAGTTGGTTATATGTGTACTTTTCTTTGAGACCCGTGACCGGGCTGTCCCAGCATATTGCGAGCTTATCCCCGTTTCCTGTCAAGGTCAGAGAACTGAGCCGGGCCGCAGGCGGCTGTAACCGTCTATGGGAAAGCTTACCGTTAAGAACATGTCTATCAATACAATTATATGTGGTCGATATCTGGCCTCCGGGGAACCAGCTCCAGTGGTCGTGCTTGGTACCGCTCTTGAGTGTCTTTGTGTGTTTCTTCAGGGCTGCGTACGGCTTCTTGTGCCAGTGCACATGGTCGGCTTGGGCGGTCCAGAACTTCTCGGGGTCCTCCAGCGACTGACGGAGCACTTCGTCTTGGATGTGTCCTGCTGACATGGTGGAGGTGGTGCCTCGTGTCTGTTGCTTTGCGTTGGTGGATCCGTCCTGGAGGCTCTGGATTCGGGCAGGGCAGCCGCTGGATATAGGCCTCAGGGATTCAACGTTGAGTCGGGGTCCGTGAAGCACGTGTTGCGAAGTGGTCAAACGGATGGTCAAAAGTACCCTCGGCTATGATGGGATGGAGCTCAAGGGGCGAAGGGCGGGACGGTGTTTGTTCGTGATTGATATGTATCAACCAGATAGATACGGGACAACCGATGTCATACGATTCTCGAATATATATCCTGAGATATCCTGAGAGATCGGCCATGCGGAATCCGTCCGGTGTGCCGTCGCCGAGGGTGATGGTGCTGGTGCCGGGCTGGGGGGGCGCTATCCCTTTGGGGGTTCCCCGGAGTGTTGGACAGTCCTTGGACTAGACCCCGCAAACTACTCCAGGTCCCGGCCTTGGCCCCCCCCCTCGGGGTAAGAGACCCTGGCGGATGGAGGCAGTGGCGATTGTCCAGCATCATTTGAGGTAAACGGTTCAAGGTTGTGGTGCTTTCCGGTATGGCTCAGGCTGGGCGTGTTGTTTGGGTCGGTTGGGTCGGTTGGGGGCAGTTCCCTTCGTCCTTGGCCATGGGGTGTTGGGTGACGTGGGCTGGCTTTCGTCTCGTGTTGCGCAGCTACCCAGCAACTTCGCACTTAGCTGGGAGGATCGACTATGGTTCCTGGGGATGATGTGTCGTTATTTAACCGTCGATGATATTGTAGTGGCCTTTGTGATTTCTATATGTATAGGAACTTATTTTCCCTCTCTGGAGTGTTTTGTTGCTGGGGTTGGATTTATAAATGATTGTCGTTTGTAGAAACCGTGTACAAAATGTAGAGCACATAGGTGACGACATGAACAGCCACAACAACACACTAGAGGAAAGAGAGACAATCAACATAAAGGAACCTACGCTACACATATTGCCTAATGTAACTTTACACTACATTCAACATGTATTATAGGGATATACACGGCACTTTACTTATTAGTACATTGTGCGAATAAATGGAGGGAACCGACAGACGACAGCACAACGGACGAATTGGACATGCGGTCAGACAGAGGCAACATGGGGTATTTTCAATTTCATACTTCTATAGACAGCCTCGAGGCCAAAGCCAAAAAGCCAGCCTCGTCCTCGGACACCCAGAGATCGACCCAGCCCTCCTCTCGCGCCCTGTCGACATCGGCGGGCTCCCAACCCTCTTCCGAGGGCCTCTCGACATAGAAGGCGAGCAAGCCACACGACTTTGCGGCCTTGAGATCAGCCAAATGGGCGGCGACCATGGCACAGTCGCGGGGTTGGAGGCCCAACTTGTCGACGGCACCCAGGTAGACCTTGGGGGAGGGCTTGTAGGAACCAAAGGTCTCGCCGCTGAAGAGGTGGGCGAATTCCAAGGAACCGTGGACCTTTAGGTCGTGTAGGAGGCTGAGATTGCCGTTGCTCAAGGTGGCCGTCTGGCAAGCCGTGTTGAGTGCCTTGATACCCGGCGCGGAATCGGGCCACGGGGCGAGGCGATGCCAGACCAGGGTCAGAGACTCCAACTGGGCATCGGACCACAGGCCATCCAAGCCCCATTTGGTTACCAGGCCCCTCAAGGCCTCCAGATGATGCTCATCCACAGTCTTGAAGGGGATGGTGGGGTCGGTGGCCAACGCGGAGACGAAGCGAAGATAGGAGTTCCTCCATTCTTGGGCAAAGCGGGCCCAGTCATCCTCCAGGGTCATAGCGGAGGCTCGACTGCGCAGCTCAGGGGGGAGAGAATCCGGATCTGAGCCGAGAGCTGCGTGGGCTTCATTGTGAAGGGTATTGGTGACCGTGGACCTCCAATCGACGCAAGTGCCGAAGACGTCGAACAAAAGGGCCCTTGGCGGGAGGGAGGAGGCCATGATGGTTGGTGTACCGATAGGGGATATGGATGGGGGACTTCTGGGAGCCGTTGGAGAGTCCCTTTATAAAGGCTTCTGGGGCGCTGACAGATCGGCTCACGCAGCATGAGAGGGGAAGCACGACATGCGGATGCAGACAGAGGTGGAGGAGCTACCCGAGCAAGTACCCAGGCAAGTGAGGGAAGTTGGAACAGGCAAGAATGGACAAACAGGGGCGAAACTCTGCAACATTGTAACGGAGGCACGTATTGCACACAGAACATGTACCATTACTACCGGCGAGGTACATATTGGGATGGATGCACGGAGGGAGAGCACCTGGGCGTGCGTCGAGATACGCTATACTGTGATGGGTGGGGGGAGTGGAGAGAAGCCGAGTTCGGTTAGCGCCAGAGTAACGGTCGAACCTCTGGCCATGCACCGGGGGTCTCACGTCAACAAAGGACGCGACGCGACAGGCAGCTTCACAACCAGCAGGACAAACAGGGAGAAACGGAGCAAGGAGCACGAGTGAGCAATTATGCAGGTATCATTCCATGTTTGAAGCATAGCCGTAAAACTCCGTAGCCTATGATACAGGCAAACCCAAACCCAGCCAGCACCAGACGCGACCAGTAATGTGGAGTCGGTCAAAAAGTCGTAACACGAAGGAGAAGAGAGCAAAGAATCTAGCCACCGAAACCGTAGAGGGTGCCTGTGGGAGTCATTGTCAGACGCGTGATGTGTAAAAGGGGCGTGGCGAAGCGACTTACGTCCTTGACGCTTGAGGGCATAGACGACGTCGAGGGAGGTGACGGTCTTGCGCTTTGCGTGCTCGGTGTATGTGACGGCATCGCGGATGACGCTCTCGAGGAAGGTCTTGAGGACACCGCGGGTCTCCTCGTAGATCATGGCGGAGATACGCTTGACACCACCACGGCGGGCGAGACGGCGGATGGCGGGCTTTGTGATACCCTGGATGTTGTCGCGGAGGATCTTTCGGTGACGCTTGGCTCCACCCTTGCCGAGGCCCTTGCCACCTTTGCCACCTGTTGAGAGAGCGCGTCAGCGAGTGTCCAGCAGGAGAAGAGAGAGAGGGTTTGGTGGAAGAGACTTACGTCCAGTCATGATGATGGAAGTTGAAGTGAGAAGATGTGTGTGTGTGTGTGTGTGTGTGGAGAGAGAGAGTTTGTGTGAGAGAGCGAGGCTCAAGAACTTGGGAGGAAGTAGTAGTAGTAGTGGTGGGAACTGAGATGGAGAAGAAGGAGAGAAGGCGTGGTGGAGAGTGGGCGGGTTGGGGGCTTATAATGTCGCGAAGGGTCGCGTTGGATCACAACAAGCTTGAGAGGCGCGGGGGTCCGTGCGTGGCGGGACTTGCAGCTTTGCTGGATCAAATTCGGATCAGGAAGGAACAAGGCGCACGGGCCCACGAAATGCGGTCTGATTTTGATTTTCAAAGTTGCTGGAAAGCAGGCGGCGCTAAGAGAGGGAAAGTCGCAGTAATTGTGATCTGTGTGATCTGTGATCTCGTAGGCAGCCGCGCCCCCCCCCGCCCCGCCGCATACAAAAACCCTTTGCCCGCCCGCCCCCTCTGCCTTTTTCCTTCTTCTCTCTCTCCATCCACAACCCAAACCCAACCACCACCACCACCACCATCCGCTTTTTGCCACTGCGCATTCCATCAACAACTCCATCTTCTATCATCACCAAAGAGTCATTAAACAATGGCCCGTACCAAGCAGACAGCTCGTAAGTCTCTCTCTTCCCCTGCGCGCATTGCTGTAGCAGTCCGCCGCTCGCTTTTTGGTGTTGTTGTTGGTCGCGTCGCGCCCACCTTCACCTATCGCGATGCCTTGGCACCCTCACACCAACACCACGCCTTATCTCTACATCATCATCACCATCGCTAACCATCCTTTGCAGGCAAGTCCACTGGTGGCAAGGCCCCTCGTAAGCAGCTCGCTTCCAAGGCCGCCCGCAAGTCCGCCCCCTCCACCGGTGGTGTCAAGAAGCCTCACCGCTATAAGCCTGGTACCGTCGCTCTCCGTGAGATCCGTCGCTACCAGAAGTCCACCGAGCTTCTCATCCGCAAGCTGCCCTTCCAGCGCCTTGTCCGTGAGATCGCCCAGGACTTCAAGTCGGACCTCCGCTTCCAGTCTTCCGCCATCGGTGCTCTCCAGGAGTCCGTCGAGGCCTACCTCGTCTCTCTCTTCGAGGATACCAACCTCTGCGCCATCCACGCCAAGCGTGTCACCATCCGTAAGTCGCCCTCTGCTTCACATTCTCCACCTAGAATGCATCCACTAACGCCGCCCGACAGAGTCCAAGGACATCCAGCTCGCTCGTCGTCTCCGTGGTGAGCGCGGTTAAGCCTCTTTCTCTTTCGCTCGCTCCAACATGTCCGGCGGCAAGCACTCTCATCGCCCCTTGGGGGTGATGCGAGGAGCATGATTGGATTGACACCTTTTCTACTCTCTGGCGTTTAGGGTCACATCACGGGTCACGGTTTTCTCTCAGGGTTTCGGGTGCTCGGGTGCACTGGTGCAGATTACAGTGCTGACATGTATATCCCCATAATCAGTGATAGCTCACTGCACAAATGGATTGACGACGGGTCACTTTGGACTCCTTTCATTCATGCCTGGCCTTTGCCTCTGTGACGTGCGATTCCCTCTTCATCTTTTCCTCCACGCCCATGCAAGTGACACAAGTGACAAACGCGCGCGTTTTGCCGTGTTGTGCTTCGCCCTTTGTACCTGTTGTGACCGCGTTGGCGCCACCGTGGTTTGTGGTGCTGTGGTGCTGTGGTGCTGATGATATCATGAGGGTTCGCGCCTGCCTGCCTGCCTGCCTGCCTGCCTGCCTGCCTGCCTGCCCGCCCGCCCGCCACCTGCACCCCAACCCGCTCATCCACCCTCACCGAAAACTGCTGCGTCCATACCCTTCACAATGGCATGGCGGCACCTGGAACCCCTTCCATGACGTCCCTGGGCGCGAATAGCGACTATGGCTCCGACATCGACTTCGTGCCCAGCGAATATGGCTCCGATTTCGACTCCGAAGAAGACATTCTGATTGCCAACCTCCTCGACAACATTGCGGCAACAGCGCCCACCCAAACAAGTCTCATCCATCACGGTCCCGAGGGTCCCGACCATGATGGCCATGAGGCAGGCCCAACCGTCCTCATCCACCCTTCGCCGCCTTCTGCCCTGGTGCGCCTCCACAAGGGGGCAGTTGTTGACCTTCAGAGCACCACCTCCGGCTGCGTCCTTTCGGCTGAGCACAAAGGCTGCATCGCCTCCCACGGCACTGCTAGGGGTAAGTGCCGTCCCGAGAATGCACACCATCGCGGCCTACGCCTTGGATGGACTGACTCACTCCCAGCGTCCCACAGCCCTTGAACCCTCTGTCGCTCACCGCGCGGGCGACGACGAGACGCCCGACGCCCCCCACTCCCCGCCAGACGGCTGCTCCACCGAAGATGCACGCTCGCCGCTGGAGCGATTTCGTACCAAGCCACAGAAACCACTCTCCGTCACAGACCTCGTCTCTCCCGCCTGGTGCGAGCTGCAATACTGGTACGTCCTGACAAAGCATGGCCGGAAGCCTCGAACCGCGGCCATGAAGCAGGGCTCCAAGGTCCACAGAGAGCTCGAGGAACAGGTCCATGGTTTCGTGCCAGTGGAAACCCGGTCCAACGAGGACCGGTTCGCCCTGAGGCTCTGGAACACCATCCTGGGCCTGCGCACCCTACGCCAGACGGGCTTGACGCGTGAGCTGGAGATCTGGGGTCTCCTCGATGGCCAACTGGTCAATGGAGTGATCGATGAACTCTCCTACGTGAGCCCTGATCCCGCTTTCGAACAGGCCATGGGGAGCGCGACGCTGCAGCCCCGCGGCCCTGAGCGTGTCGTCTACATTGCAGATGTCAAGACGAGAGGTGCGAAAACACTACCGGCTGGAGCCAGCCTGAGGCCGACCTGGATGCAGCTGATGCTGTATCGGAAACTACTCGAATCACTCGCTTCAAACGGCGTTGACGCTGACGTTGTATTCGCGCGCTACGATTTGCAACCACTGAACCCGTTCACCGATACCTTCGTCGCTGAATTCGTCACCGTCTGCGGGGAACGATCCGAGGTTGATTCTCACAACAACCTCTCTGCACTTTGGTCTCTCATGATCGCAGAGTTCGCCGAGACCGTAGGCTCCGTCAGCGACATGTTACGCGCCGAATTCCGCCACTCAAAGTCTGGCGAGGTCATTGGAAGCGAGCTCTTCGCCTACGACGCTGTCGCCATCGACGGCTACATCGCCCACGAGATGAGCTGGTGGAAAGGCAAACGAGAGGCCGTCGGGGTCGAAGTCGAAGAGGCCTTCAAGTGCAGAGTCTGTGACTTTGCCGAAGAATGCACGTGGAGGAGGAACAAGATCGAGCAGGCGACCGGAAAGCACAGGCAGAGGATGACCGCGAGGACCCAAGCTATTGCGAAAGGATGATAAAACTTTGCGCCCCTATGATACAAACAAGGCCCCGCGTCCCAGCTGCCAGCAAAAGGAAAACCCCCACTGGCCCGCGCCTCTAGCGGCTGTCCTGACCACTGGGAACAGGATAGGGTCCATACCCAGGCTTGGGGAAGTTGGGCGTCCCATCCTCGTTCCAGCCGAACCTCTGTGCTCGAATCGTCCGGGCTGCCCACCCGTTTGTCGGATCCTGCATACCGTGATACACAATCCAGTCCTCCGCACCGTCCGGACTCCGCACGAAGCTCGCATGGCCGACACCGTAAGCTTCCCCTTCGGCGTTCTCATAGAATATGCATCCCTCGTCGTGTTTCGCCCAATGCTGTGGGTTCATCGGGTCATCCCCAACCAGCGCCAGCTGGCCGAGACAATAGTTGCGATTATCCGAGCGGCCAGCGCTGTAGATGAGGAAAACCTGACCTGTCTCTGGATTCGTGAGCTGCTGGGGCCCCTCGTTGGTGGAGAGGCGATGGTTGAGCGGCCTGTCGTAGGGGGTCTTCTCCCATGGATTGGTGGGCTCCGAGATGATCTGCCGCTCCGAAAAACCCGAAGAGACCGTCCAGGGATTGGACATGTTTGTTATGCAGAGGTTGGCTGGCCACGCGTCGTAGGCCCCGTGCCAGCAACTGTATACATGGTACAGGTTGCCCCCATGCTGCAGGTACGTCCCATCGATGGCGAACTGATCGTACGTGTCCAACTGGGCCTTGTACTCATACTGGGCGGCCCATGGGTCGCTGCCGGCGCCTTCGAGTACGAACATGCGGTGATGTACGGCGGGACAGTTGAAGACACACAGCATGTCGACTTCTGGACGAGGATTGTCGTTGCGAGGGTCGGCTGTGAAGATGACGTACCAGTTCCCAGACAAGAAGTGAAGCTCGGGGGCCCAGATGTCGGTCGAGTAGTTGAGCCCAGGTGGAGGCTGGAAGATGACTCTTCTCTCCGCAGTGTTCCAGTCTCTAGACAAAGTCAGGCCCCGAGGAAGCGATACACTGTGGAACAAGCCATCATGCGAGGCGGCTCCCACCATGGAAAGTTGGACGTGGCACGTACGTTAGGACCCGACTTCGAAGAAGGGTTATGTCATCATTGGTAGTGTAAGTCATGTAGTAGTACCCTTCATGGCGTATCACCCAGCTTTCGCAATGTCAGCAACGAATGGATACGTTCTTCACGCCAGCCACGTACGGGTCAGCGCCTACAGCATCCAAGATGGGATTGGTGAAGGTGGTCGCTGTCGAGTGGTTTTGACATAGGCTCGAAGCGATCCATGATGTACATGTCAGGAGGAAGGGGAGGATCCCCATGGTGGGCACAGGCAATAGTGAGGGAAGAAGGGTCGGGCTATCTTGCACCATTTGTATGTACCTGCAAAACATCGTCATGTCTGGATCGGCAGCACGAAGTCGTCGTCAGTGTGCAGACGGGCCTCCTGGGTCGGTCAGGTGGTAGCAGTACTAGTACTCCATCCTTGCAACCTCGCGCATGTGTTGTGCCTATGCAGTCCTGAAGCAAGCTCTGAAGTAGCCCGCTCCGCCGATCTGCTGGCGGGGGAACGAGAGGGGGAGGGGGAGAGGGGGAAGATTCCCATCCATCGTACTGTGCTTCTAAGGGAAAATCACCGGCGCCACCCGTGGACCTCCAGGAACTCCAGGTCTTGGCACAAAGGCCCCCCGGACCTGCAGTGCAGCTCCAGAACTTCACATCCGTCGCACTGCTCCCCCTCCTCCGTACGGAGAGCACACATACCATGAACAATCAGCAATTTCGCAGCTTGCTTCTCAGCAACTCGCAAAAGAATGATGGTGGCGCCACCACCGCAGCCAGTCCTCCTACCACCCGCCCCTCCGCAACACCCGCCCTGGGGGCCCGCAAGCGTTCGGCCTTTCCCATGACACCGCGCCAGGTGGGCCGTCACTCCGGATCTGCAGAATTCGCCCGGCAGCTCGCCGAACGCAATAATGGCAAGCCGGGCTCGGGCATCCAGCAGAAGAAGTTCAAGTCGTCATTGCCCAAGGGCGTCAAGCTCGCCGCTGGCTATCGGGATCGGACCAAGGATCGCGCGGAAGCCGATGAGCAGGAGAGCGAGGTGGCGCAGCGGGTCAAGGCCCTAGAGGAGGCGATGAAGGAGGGCCAGATCGATCGCGAAACCTTTGAGAATCTCGTCCAGGAGGTCGCCGGAGGAGACCTTTCAGCAACACACCTAGTCAAGGGTCTGGATAGAAAGCTTCTCGAGAAAGTTAGGAAGGGGGAGGTCGGGTTGGAGGATGCTCTGAAGGAGCAAAAGGGGAGCCCGGGATGGGACGTCGAAGATGAGTTCGAAGAGCTCGCCCAGCAAGAGATTGCGCCTGTCGTCAAGGAAAAGGTGGAGAAGAAAGGGGAGCGGGCACCCCCGCCCCCAATTGCCGGCGTAAAGAGGACCAGAGATGCCATCCTTGCGGAACTCAAAGCACAACGGAAAGCAGCGGCGGAGGCGGCGGCAGCAGAGCACCAGATGAAGTATCCTACGCTGGGACCCGGTTTCCGGAAAGTTGGCCCAGACGGCCAATCCACCAGGATCGAGATCGACTCGGGTGGAAGAGAGGTCCTCATCATTACAGATGCGAACGGCAAGGAAAAGAGGAAGGTGAGGAAGCAGAAGGTCGACCAGCCGGAGGTGGAACGCCGATTCGATATCGAGAAGAAGCCGTTGCCCATCAACGAAGATACCCTGCCCCCTCCGAAAGAACAGGAGACAGGGCAAAAGGACGAGGACGGCGACGGCGACGGCGACGACGACGACATCTTCGCCGGCGTAGGGTCCAATTACAACCCACTTGCGGCGATTCAGGGGGATGAGGAGGATGGCGATGAATGTTCAGAAGAGGAGGAGGGTCAGGCAGCCGCGGTCGCGGGCAAGGGCCTCAACGGAGACACTGGTAAGGGGGAAGATGGAGCGCCCCCAGAAGAGTCCAGGAGAGAACCGAACCCCTCCACCGAGCCATCAGGATCCCGCGCGCGTAGGAGCTATTTCAACGACGTTCCAACCTCTGCCAATGAAAGGGAGAAAGACGCTGCCGACGCAACCGTCCTTGCAGCCCTCAAGAAAGTCCGAACGCTCGACGTAAGCTCCTCTCTCCTTCAGGATTCCGAAGAAGCTCGGCTCGCCAAGCGTGCCGCTGAGCTCGCTGCTCGTGATCGAGACATGGAGGATCTGGATCTGGGATTTGGCGCGAGTAGATTCGATGACGCCGAGGAGATGGAAATGGATGGCGACAAAGTCAAGTTCTCAGAGTGGAAGGGTCTCGGTGCCGACGATGACGACGAGACGAGCCATCAGGGCGGCCCTTCCAAGAAGAGGAAGCGCGGACCCAAGAAGAAGAAAGGGGATAAGAACAGTGCCGCGGATGTGCTGAAAGTGATGGAGAGGCAAAAGGATGCAAAGACATTGGGTTGATGCTCGTACGCGAGCATTCATTTCTATCATGATACCATATTCCATTTCCACTGGAAAAGCCTTATTCGTTACATAGGCAGACAGCACGGCAGAGCATTAGCTGCCAAAATGCACAAGTAACTCCTCAACCCCATGCGCTACCAATCGTTCCCTTGATCCACTTGATCTCGCGCCGCTACTCCAGATCCGCAGTGACATTGGAGAACTCACCCTTCTCCAGTTTGGTCTTCCAGAAGATGGGGTTCGTGTCATTGAAGCCATGCTTGACCCAACCATCTTCCTTGACATGGTAGAGATTGATGAAACCGCCAGAGTATGCATCGCGGTGGGTCGCGGCAAGGATGCTCCGGCGGCCCAGTTCGAGTGCATCCTCATCCGACAGGTCGTAGCTGTATTCGGCATCCAGCACGCCGTAAGCAAACGTTTGACCCGACCCAACGCAGAACAGGTTCCCCGCAAGACGCGTCCCATCGCTGTCAATGTAGTAGAGAGCTGGTCCTTCTTGTGGCGTTACACCGGCGCACATGGTACCCTGCCATGGTTAGCTTCGGACAAAGCAGGAGGAGCCACATCAGCATACCATACTCAATCCCATTCCTTTGTACGAGTATACGAGATTGGCGAGGATCTTGGACGCAGCAGCAACCGAGATGCGGCGCTTATGTCGTAGTTCGTGGAGACGGCATTGCATGCCCAAGTACGCCAGCCAGTATTGGCAATCCTGTATCAATCAGTCCTGTCCGTAGGTTGTGTATGGTAGTATTGTGCTCACAGCGGCGCCTCCAGCCATGGTTCCGAGCAGGCAACTGTTGATCTCAATCACTTTCTTCACCGTCTGGCTGGCGATCCAGTTCCCTGCCGTCGCCCTAGAGTCCGTCGCCACGATAATGCCGCCCTTGAACCTGAAAGCAAGAGTCGTTGTGCCGTGTGCTATTTTGATCGGGCAGTTGGGGTTGGAGTAGTCGTCGGTCATCGCGCGCAGCCACGACGAGGACTAGAGCCGCAGTCAGCTTTCCACTGTGAGAGCGCGATTGTGATCTGAGACGGGGAGGCCGAAAGAGCGTACCTGCGCTACGGGGGGCAGGGCAAACTTGAGGGATAGTTCTGGGGTGGTCTGCGCAAGCTCTTGCTGCTCTTCGTAGGACTGGCCTTCGTCGGCGTGGGCCGGTCGCGAGTACTGGGCGACTAATGAATCCATGGCGGGCAAATCGGGACTGGATGCAGTAGCTGATACTAAGTAGGAATTCCCCAACAGGTTGAATTTGCCTCGGAGGTGGATTGAGAAAGAGGATGGGCGTTTGTGAGCTGTGCTTCTCGTTAGAAGGTAGAGGTGTGGTTGCGGAGCTCCATTGGAATGGGAGGCTTGGCTAAGGCGCACAGACCCATCCGTTCAAGCTGTCGCAAGCCTCGCTGCAGCCTTCGCCTTCGCTCCCAGGTGCTGTTCATTCACTCGCAGAATACACCTCAAACGGTCACCACGCACCACGGTCCCCTAAGACGTGCTCCTACTCACGCAGTCCCAGCTCCATGGCACCTGTTTGCTCAGTACCTCGTAGCCAGCTACCCTGCGCAGCCTCGTTCGCTCCGGCTTCACCTCCCTAAGCGCAAACCTCGTCGTTTCGCGGACTTCGTGCACTCGGTGGTCTGCCCGCTCCGAGATGGGTTGTATACGGTAGATGGGGTCTGGTACAGGCCGGGGCGTTGGGATGGGCATGCGGTAGATGGGGTCAGGGACCACCCTAGGCTTAGGAACAGGCTGTATACGATATATGGGTTCTTGCTCTGGACAGCTGTTGGTAGGCACCCCTCTCGGTGGCACTGGTGCTCGCTTCTTTCCAGGGCCGTGGAGCTTCACGGGGACGGGGTGCAGCCGGAGAGGGTGCACCTCATGGTAGTGGTGGTGTCGGTGACGGCGGCGGTGGCCGGCTTCCAGCGTTATGATGCGAATGCTTTCTTGACGACCCTCACACTGACTGGTAGGTGTGGGCGTCTCGTGGGCCAGGCGGTCTCGTCGGATGAGATGCTCGATAGAAGAGCGAAGGCTGGAGTGTTCATCGTGATGGTGGTGGAAATGGCGGTGGTGTTGGTGCCGGTGAACTTTTGAGTCTTTCGGACTGAGCGTGATCCAACACATTTTGGCTTGCTTTACGGTGCAACCGTACTCGCGCGGTGCTGGAATTTCGTACCTTTTGGACGACTACATGCCATCTTGCACGGACGAGCAACCTCATCTATATATAAGGGACCTTTGCTGTACGCTTGATCACATTGCCCGTCTAAGACAAAGAAAGTCAGCGGTCCACCGCGGGGAGATGTCATCTATGTGGGCGATGTTAAGGGGGAGCACGCGCTCTTCACCCCAGAATCACCACGGGGCCATTTTGGCAGTAGTGACATTTTGCCAAACTGAAGTCTCCCGGTTGCGGATGACCAAGCCCAGAAGCATGCACCACACTTGGTCACTGGTGGTCTCAAAAGACCACACACCACTCGCTCAGAGGTCTCACTTGACCGCACCTCCCGCCATGTCAGTTTTCCGGACCACATTTACACAGAGCTGCACTGCCAGTTTCAAAGCCATTTTGAATTAATGCTAGAATGCGAACGGCGCCGCAAGCTCATTTACATGGCGACAAAAGGAAAGCCTCAGAAAACTGTTGACTATACCGATACATGGGATATACACATATCCCCCCATTCTTTCCATCAAAACACCTCATCCGAGTGCCCGACGAAAGAGAATAAAACTGTGATCCCAACCTTACAAAGTATACCTGTTGGATATATATATCGCCTTTTAACGCCTGCGGTAGGTGAACAGGACTGAGTCGAAAAATGAAAGCAAACTCCCTAACATGCTAAAGAGGAAAAGAATAGTTAACTCGGAGCACGAGCGATGTTGTAAAGGAAAAGAAGAAGAAAATGCCTCGAAAAAAAGAAACGCCCCCACAGCTCCTTACTAGAAGTTGTCTACTTGCTGCGTCTACGAAGGCCATGCTCCTCCATCTGTAACTTCAAGGCTAAGGCGATGCTGGCCATGTCTTCGCTGGTCCCGGTCTTAGGAGGACTGGCCCGTGGCTTTGGGTCGGATTTGGGTTCGGCTCTCGGAGAGTCCTTACTGTCTCGACGGTTTCTCCCTCCCGGAGTCGTCTTCGGTGTGCTGGTCCTTCCATTCCACGCATGTGCAACGTTGGCCTTGGACGTTCGCGTACCATTCGGAGTCATACTTGCCGGCCGACCACGACTGGCATTCTGGACTGGTGAGTCCTCGGTTCTAATATTATTGCGGATGCCATTGGGCGCGCCAGATGGTGGCCGTGGAGTCTTTGGCTCCGGATTAAGCAAAAAGGGGTCCACCGGAGCCGAAGTGGCAACCTCCTGAATCTTCTCGATGGACGAGTAAACCGGCTCTTTAGAGAGGGATTGGGAAGCGGAAGTTGCCCGGGGCGCTTGCATTCCGACCTCGTGCGTCAGATCTTCCGTAAAATTGGGGCCTTGGAGGGAATGAGATTCCCTAATGTTCCGCGTCGACTCCATTGTCATCTCATCTTGCGAATCTGAAGCGCTCGCGAGCCGGGGCTTCTGTAAGGGATACCGATTCCAATGGGATACTTCGCCGTTCACCAGACCAGCAAATGATTCCATTTTTAGTTTCTTTGTGAGGGCTTCACCATCGTCATTGTCACTGACGCGGCGTTTCTTGGTAGCAGAACCTCGAGGAACAGGTGCCTCAGCAGCCTTGATCGGGTCCACATTTCCGTGTTCATCATGGATGCAACGACGCTAGGTTGGGTTAGCTTTGTTGGAGCGGGCCAGTTGGTGACATACCTTGCTCTTGCGACAGTCTGCGCAGGCTTTTACGCGGCCCGACTTGCCGGCGAGAGGATCGACCGTCACGTCGGTTGAAACGGGACCACCGATCGTACTGCCTTGGAGATCGTAGAGGGAAGAGTATGTGAATGAAGAGGATGGGATATCGGCATCGCTGTACCGTCGCATAGCCAGCCCCCCTATCGAGGTACTTGGGGGAGAGCTGGATGCCGTTGCATTGAGAGGAATGGCACCTGAAGCGCTGGACTGAGGCGATTCTACCAGCTCGTCTTTGTGCTTGCACCGTATCCGTCGCTTACGACAGGCATCGCACGCTATGCGTTTTGGGCCCAGTTGAGAGGTCTTCGGTGTTGTGACATGTTCTTTGTGTGGGCGCAGAAAACCGGTTACAGGTGGTCCTCCCTGTACACGAACGTCACCATTCAGCGAAGGCTCCGACGCTCTTGCTCGCAAAGACGAATGCCTCTCTCCACCACGGACAAGTTTGAGCGTTTCGTTCCAAGATTCCCGCTCCACCTTTCGGCTCTGTGCGGTGCTCAGCTTCTTATCTCCTCGCGAGTCTATGGCATCCGACAATACGCCATCTTGGAGAGCCCAATGAGGAAGTTTTTCATTTCCTCTTTTCCACGCAACCCACATGGCGAAACGACGAGCTAGATCCGATGGCTCCCCATGGCCTTTGGGAATCGACCTGGTCACCGCATTCCGAGTTTGCTGCGATATGCCCTCTATCCTACCAAGCGATATCATCACGGTCCTCCAGATATAATTTACCAGGTCCGGGAGGCCGTCAAGTTCAGCTTTGGGATAGTAGCGAATATTGTAGTTGTCTGGACCCGGGTCCGAGTTATGGCCAAATTTGTCTGGTGCACAATATATGGGCACGGTCCGTTTGAATTCCTCTCCTCTTAAAAGAAGCTCTTCAATCTCGACGGGAAGAGGATCCTCCAAAAGATACTTGATGACGGCAAGCCACATGATCTTCTGAAAGAATGGATAACGGAATTTTGCGGCTACTTTTGTGTTCTTCTCGATCTCCAGGACCTTGATTTGCATCCCATAATGGATGCGCGTGAGATAATTTCCGCCAATGACCAGACTATCCTCGGGAGTCCATACAGCATGAATCCAACCGGATGGAATCAACATGGTATCTCCTGGATATAAGTCAACCCGGTAGCATTCTTTGACCTGGTCTCCTAGGAACTCATGGCTTTGTCTAGGGGACAGACACCAATCCTCGTATTTCTTGAGGTTCTGCTTGGATGGCGGTATGAAGAAGAACGTCTTCCTTCCTTTGACGATATGATAATACACCGATGAGCCTCCGAAATCGATATGGAAATCGGTATAGCAATCTGCAACCGACATAAGGCAGTAGAATTGTACTGGCGGGGCGTGCATCTTGTCGTCTTCCGGCCAGACCGAATCTTGAAGATCCATATCACGTACAACCTTGGGTCGTCGGATCAATCTGCCCAACTTGCTTCGGGATACTTCGAGACTGATCACGTTGCGAACTGGCTTTTCCCCTTGCTGCTCGTAATAATCGGCCCACTTGGCCATGGTCCATCGTTTATCTTCGCCTTCTTGCGCTTTCACATCAATGACAGGAACGGTCTCCATCGGCCCGTAGAGCTCGGACACGCGACGCACAGTAAGCCCGTCAGGTATAACCATGTCAAACTTGTCTTGTCCATCGTCTGGCACTAGTTCAAGACCATATGGCTCCTCATCGGCGCTGTTGATCTGCGAAGTCTTCTCCTCCTCGGACGTTGAAGAACCAGTAGGTGGATACGGCGGCCTTGGATTCAAAGCCGCAGGGATGACCACAGGATCTGTGAAGCCGTTCATCTTTTCGATGAAGTCCGCTGTAACAAACTCGGGGGGCAGCCGTGCAAATGTCTCAGGTGTGAAATTGAGATCTCCATTCTTGAAGGCTTGTATGTAATGATGCTCCGGATTATCATCAGATGTTTTCAGGATACCTTCATTTAAGCCGGCATAGTCAACCGCGGTATGGGCACGCGAAGACTTTCGCAATTCTGATAGCAGATTAGGATATTTTTCTTGAAAGTGAAAGTCTAACTTACTGGTTGTATTGCCATATTTCGGTTTACAGCCATCACAGTAGAACTTGTCGATGACGCGGACTTCTCGTTCACTCTTGAAACCGGCACATACATAGTGAAACCACCCTTTGCATCCATCGCAGCTGATCCACTGTTCGCCATCGCCTATCGATGTAAGGGAGTCAGATGAGTGACAGCCAGCACAAATAGTGGTTTGCGAAGCATCGCCAGGTTTGTCGATATCCACGAGCGTGCCTTCCGTTGAAGAGGGACCGGCAATCGTGGCGGCGAGTGGGGGAACACTCTGGGCCCGTGATGAAGTGGTCGTCCGAAGGACGGCTGATGCGCCAGGGAGGGTATCGGAGCAAGAAAGCCGACGAGGAGGCACCGCCCTGCTGCTCGGCGGAGTTTCTCGTGGTGTGATATGATCAGGAAGACCTTGTCGAGAAACCACATCAACGTATAGCGGAAGACTTGGAGGGGAATAGCGTTGATGGACACCAGAGCTTCCATGATCAGCACTTGTGCCTTCAATCTCAGCTTTCGGGGCAGGCTTCTTTTTCTTCCTCTCTAAAGCAGTCGGGTTACGAGGACCTCGGGGCTTCCCCTTCGGCCAGCCCTGATGCTTCTTCGGCTTTTTATCATCTACATTGGTGACCCATTCTACGCTGCGATTGAACGTCGTACTTGGAGCGTCCTCCGGAGGAGAATGGGGGTGTACCGAGAGCGCAACTGATCCATGTATTGAAGAAGCCAGCGGATTGGCTTCTGAAGACCGTCTTTTTGGCTGTGAGTTCCCGTGAGACAAATGATCTGTTTTTTGGACTTCGTGGTATAAGGTCGGAAGATATCCATTACTAGGGGTTGGCATCCCATATATAGTTCGTTGCCCGGAGGACTCTGCATATGGAATGCTCCATCGTTTTGGGGCCGAGACATGTGGCTTGACCGCATATGGCGCGTTCGCGGCAAAATCGAGGAGTAGCTGGGCTTCCGACAGCCTCTTGGCCTGGATGTCTTCGGGATGGTAAGTTGGTGCGGTGCTGTCCAGAGGCAGGGGGATGCCGTTATCCGCCGTTCGCAGCGGGTTGTACGACCATCCTGAGTTGTGACTGGTGGCAGGCCTCGCATATTGCTGGTCGTGAGAGAAAAGGCTGGAACGAGCACGCTTGGAGGGTCGGTCGCCATACATGGGCCCGTCTTCCGCATAACCATGCTTGCGTACGCGGCCATCATATGCAGGAGCAGGTTCGGTCGGAAGAGAAACTCGGCTTCGCGGGAGACGACTGGAGTGGTAAAGAGGACTCGTATCGGTAGAAGGGATGGCAGCGTTGGCGAGGGGATATGTAGGTGATTCAACGGTGGATGAGAGAAGCGATCTGGACGGCGGGAGCGGAGCGGACTGAAGCGGCTTGTGGAGAGCTCCGGGGGATGACTCTAGGTGGAGGGGAGCAGGTACGCTTCTATCATGACGCGGAGAGAGCTGCTGGGTTCTCTTCACCTCGTTGCCGTTGAGTGTCGGGAACACCTCATTGTCGCCGGCGGGGAAGGCCGCTCGCGCATTGCTAGGCGCAAGAATGGGTGAGATGGGCTCACAAACCGGCCGCTGAGAAGCAGTCGCCGGCAGCGGAGCATTCAGAGCTTGCAGCTTGAACCCGGAGACCCTCATTGTGATAGCCGTTGGCGCGCAGCCCAGGCTGGGGGATGTGCGGAGTATCGGGGGTGCCGTCTGCAGAGGTAGGCCTCAGCAGCTCTACGGGGCAGCGGCGCGTCGGGAGCAGGCAATGCAGCAGCGGCTGAGAGACAGCATAGCCTGAGACGTCGAGAGAGTTGGGAGAAGGCCGGGCGAGCGAGGGTGGACGCGAAGGTTGGAGGAGGATGGAGTGCGCTCGTCGTCGGAGGTGTAGCGGGGCGCGTGCGGAGAGAAAGTCAAGAGCGCGCAGGCGCGGGAGAGCAAGCGGAATGGCGCGCCAGATGTCGAGCGCTTCTGCCGGGCCAGCACCAGCCGCCGACGACGACCTGAGAGTAAGTCTCGGGACGGGGAAGAAGAGACGAGGCAGCGCGGACGGGGCACGGTGAAGGGGGATGGAGGTCGAAGGAGTAGAGCACGGGGCGCGGGAGAGGTGGGTGGTTTGTTAGGCGCACAAGCCCGTCTGCTGTTACTTTAACGGTCTCCGCCGTCTATGTATGGCGCAGTGCTCTACACAATACTAGGACTCCAGCACCGCAAGGACGGGGGAGGCAGCCCCTTCTGGTCTGTGATCATGGATGCGTAGCTCCATGGCTCCGTCCGACCTGTAGAGCTTCATGCCCGCTCACTTATCCATCCAGCTCCATGGCCATCTGCCCGCATCAAGATTCCCGCAGGCGCGCTTACTCATATAAATTACACGTGACCGCCAAGAAACCCATCTCGCATGGCCGGCCCTCCTCTCCACCTCCGCCTACTCACCACTACACGCCCGACCAACCACGCCCTATCCTACTTCTGCAGCAACACCTCCGTTCTTTTAGCTCCGCATCAGTCGCCAAAGTATGAGTCGCGGCGGAAAGCTTGCCCCAGAAGTGAACCGGTAAGCCTTTGTCCACGCGAGCGTCCTCGACATCTGCGCTAACCCGCTTCTTGCAGTGCTCTATTCGTCAAGAACCTGAGGCAAGTTCTGTACAGCTCCCATGCTCTGTATATCGATCCTAACATTCCGGATAGCTTCAACGTATCCGCGGAGGAGCTCTTCGACCTATTCGGCAAGTTCGGCCCCGTGCGGTACGTTTGCGCCCTCCCTTGACACGGGAACTGTCCTCGTGTATGTTCATCCCGCTGATAATACATAGCCAAATTCGCCAGGGCATTGCCAGCAACACCAAGGGCACTGCATTCGTCGTCTATGAGGACGTGATGGACGCAAAGCAGGCCTGCGATAAACTCAACGGCTTCAACTTCCAGAACCGCTACCTAGTCGGTATGGATTCCATTACTCTCATTGCCGGCATTTGGAGTCAGCCGCTGACGTACCCTAGTATTATACCACCAGCCCGACAAGATGATCAAGGCACAAGCAGATTTGGCCGAGCGCCAGGCCAATCTAGAAAACCTCAAACGCCAGCACGGTATCGATTAGCATGAGGCGAGGCCCACGGAGCAGGACAAATTGCGAAACAGGAGCAGCTGTAAGACTCTTGTGGGCCTCGAGCCGGAGCGACACCCAAGCGCTTCGAGCGCGAAGACGCGCACTTCGACAAGCTCGCTTGTTCTGGAAAAGCGTCGAGCCGCCCCCCCGCATCGAGGATGCCGCCATTGCGACTGGAGCGATGTGAAGGTGGGAATGAGACAGTTTTGGAATCGGCTGAATGGGTCGGCGTTAAAGGGATCATGACTGAGATGGCGGACGGATAGCCCTCTACATTGCGGTTTACTTTGGTTTCATGACTGCCTGGAAACAGGTGTGGGGACATGGGGACCTGGTTGAGACTCAAATTGCACCTCGACCTGGTGTTTATTCTAGTTCGGGCTTTTGATATTCAACAGCCGACACTTTAGCGACAAACGATCAATGTCGTGATATTTTTCTGATGAAGTTACTGATACGTCAATGCGTATCCCGTGGTCGTTTGAACTTCATGTCCACTAGCGTGTGAACCCTGACAATGTTCAACCCCTCTCTAAGACTGAGGCACCCATGAAAAACATGACGAGTGTATACCGGACTGCTATGGAAGATAACCGCTATCGTCCGCCCTTCGGACACCAGGTGTCCTTTCAAAGTCCGCCAACCCACCGAGGGGATCTCGATGCCTCAGAGAACATCCCCTGTTCCCGAGACAGCCCCGAGCTCCACCATGTTGCACCCCATTCACGCCTTCATTCCTGAATATCTGCCCACATCCCCCCATTCCCCAGTCCTGTTCCTGTGATGGGGTCTACTGTCTGTACCTGACGCGCAGATGGATACGAGAACACCGTTAACACGGTCTTGATGCCGTGGCCCTTGGTAACCACCTCTATGCTAGTTGGGGAAGAGGAGGACCAGGACAAGGAGGAAGATGCTGCTGACGGTGACGGAGAAGAAGGGTCGTTTGTGATGGGATTTATATGAGACCCGCTTGGGCGTGTAGCGCCACTGGGTTGGGATACAGAAGAGGTACCTCCCCTAGACAATATTGGCGGCATGGAAGTGTTGCTGCTGCTGCCATCATCCGTGGGTCCAGCATGTTGCATGGAATGCGGGCATGTCGTTGACGCCGACACAGCAGCGTCTGTTGCCACGGACTTGGGTGTGGAAAGGGGCGCCGTCGTCTTGATGTGAGTCGTGTTCTTCGGTGGGACAAGTGTTGGGAACCTTGTACGGTATCTCGTCCTCGGGGACCTTGTTTTGGGAATGTAGACCGTGGTGTAGTCTGTCAAAGTGACCCACACAGTGCTAGGTGCAAGGGCGGACGGGGCGGCGGTAGATGAAATTGTGGTGCTTATGGAAGACAATTCGCAGACGGTCGAATGGGCCTGAGAAGATGCGGCGCCCCAAATCGCGGCGAGGAGCAGTCGGAATGGGAGGGCGAAATGCATGGTAGCTTTTCAATCTGATTCGAATGTACCAGAGAGCATGGTAGGGCGGTGAGTTGATATAAAACACTAAGCGGAGTCGATTTGCCGCTGCGAAGCGGTTATATAAAAGCCGTTGAGTTCAAGTCTCTGCATAGTACATTCACATCGCTCTGGCCAAGGGGGGTGACAAGCTGCATAAGCACTCCCACGTAAATCTCAACATCACAGTGCATTCCATGACAGCGACGATCATAGAATATAGCACTGGAAATACGGAATCTACCACCTGTTACGCTTTGGCGATGCCTGGAACTATTCGCCGTCACCGGCTATCCTTCACCGAACGACTTGTTCACGACCACATCGTTGAAGTGCGGGATGGCAGTGACCTGAAGAGAGACAGCGGGATGGCATTCACACCTCGTATGAAGGATTTCGAGAGGGTAGGGATTGTATGACAGCTTGGAAAGCTAGTTGCATTAACGATTTCGCTATAATCCACACCACACACGGCTTTGCCCCTAGAAACCAAGGCCCCACTACAACTCCGCAACATGAGGGTATCGAAGCTGGCAATATACAGCCAGACATTTAGGAAAAGACCAGTGGTACAAACTAAAGAAATAGTGATGCTGTTTGCGCTTGAGCGCGAGGCAATTCTAGACCCTGCGGTCAAATACGTGAAGGTGCAGTGGCAACAAAAGGAAAGGGTCCAGGAAAAGATGCACAGAAATCATCATGTACACTTTCACAGCGTTCGTCAAACAGTGACACGTAGAAACCCGAACGGGGGGACTTGTGTGAAAGACGCTTTTCGGTCTAGGATGGAAAGAAGAAACTGACCGAGAACGGCGCAGCGGCAGCAGATCAGAACCCACGGAACGGATCCGTACGCTCCTGCGGGAAATCCTCATAAAGTCCCGCATGCTGCTGGGTGTCGTTCGTGGTTCGGCTCCACTGGCTATTCCCTCGACGACGTCCCATATGAGACCTAGCCGCAGGACCGTATCGATCGTTCAAGGAGTTGTCAATGAAAGCTTCCATCCGAACCGTACCCATAGAGTCGAAGAAATGTTGTCTCGTCGAAGTACTGGCTTCAGAAGTCCTGGTGCTGGCCATGACGCTCTGAGGATTATACACAGATGAAGGAACAGAAGGTGGCATCGTATTATACAGATCGGACGACCCCGAGGAATATATGGAAGGCACCTCCTGGTGTGAGAAGCTCCGGAAGGGGACGCTAGGTGGCGGCGCAACCGGCCCAGTTGAACTTCGTTTTCGACCATGAAGGGGACCACGAGGAATACTAGGAGGATCAGCAGAATCCGGGACAGGCCGATCCTGCCGAGACCGGGGAAAGAGGTCTGGCATTGGCTCCAGTCTGTCGCGATGAGCGACGGGGTTGGCCTTGTTCTTGGCGAGCCGGACAGAGTCACGCACATGAGAGCGGCGCAACGTCGCTCCCAGGGGTTTGTGGGATGGTTCCTCCACCTGAGGAGGTACAGGGAGTACTGGACCGAGTTCGGGAATAGGAGAGCTCGAGTGGGCGAGGAAGGAGAGCGCCGTGAGCCAGAGGTAATGGCGCTCTCTCGAGATGGTCGTGAATTTCAAAGCGCGAGCGGGAGTCAATATCAAAATGGACCGATTGAATAGGACCTGCGTTCCCGCGTTCCGAGGTACAGGGGTATTGTCCGCGACGTCCAGGACAGATTGGATGGTGACTGTCATGTGTGGTTAGATTCGCTGCCGCCAATGGGATGGGATGGGGTAGAGGGATAGTGTCACTTACGCTTGCGGCCACTCTTCCCTATCAGAGCCGAACTTGTGGTTGGCTGCTTACTGCTCCAAAGCACCGAGCGCTCATATGGGGAGATCCAAACCCAGCGCTTATGCCGCACTCCGTTGCCATTTAAGACGGAGGCATCGTCCCCAGAACGAACGTCCGCGGGTGACTCGGGGCCGCCAAAGGCCTTTCGCTTGCGGACATACTTCCACATCCACTCTCCGACCATGGTAGCGGCGATGGAGTCGACCACGCTTGCCTGGTAACTTGAACTTCCCACCGAGTTGCTCGCCGTATGGTACGTCTGGGTCGACAGCTGGGAGCGATGGCCGAAGCGATGGCCAGTGACAGAATCCATAGGGAGTGGGGGCAGCGGAGGGCTGGGAGGTATCACGGGCGTAGCAGGCAGGGGTGGCGAACGGCTTCGAGGACGACCTCCTCCCTTCTGTATCACAGCGGCCGACCTCACTTTTCGTAGACTGTCTTTGCGCTGGTGCGGACGCATGCCGTATGGGCGTCGCCCGGGAAGGGCCCCGTTGCTTCTTGGAGTCGGACTTTGGGAACCCTCACTCTTGCTCAAGGGAATTCTCCGGGAACTTGAGCGCGTGGGGACAGGGAACGGCGGCTTCACGACCAGTTGCGAAGAGGCGCTACTGGTCAAACTTGGACTACGCGACCGAGCATGGGCGGCAGTCCCATTTTGTATCATCGCCGAACGACGGATGTTTGGTTGGCGAGCCAAAGAACCGCGGGCATGCTTGCCGACTCTGGAGGGTTTGTCGAATGAGCTACGGTCCGAGGTATACTTTCCAGATGCCAACGAATCTTCCGACGGCCGGCAAGTGGACTCCATTTCCTTGTCCTCGGGTACTGGTGTCGGCGGGTTCGCAAATATGCGGCCGTTCTTGACATTGCGAGAAGACAGCATCGAGCCTGGGTGCTGTGGCATCCGGAAATCGTCGTCGTTCAGGTCGGCAGTATCGTCTTCCTCACCTGAGGAGGGGCCATCAAAGCCTGCAAACAGACTGCTTGTTCGGAAGGGTCGGCTGAGCACACTGTCCTTGCCATGGGCCAGAGGGCCATTGTCATTATTGCCTGGGTACCGGTCCTCTATTTTCTTCTCCCCAGCCTTCTCAAGCAGTGCCATGAGGTCCTGGCGGGCAGATATCATGCCATTGGGCTTCTCCTTCGCTTTGGCTTGTGGGACGGGCAGCTGAGGTTCCTTGCCATTAGTAGTTACTGGCGACTTGTGCTCCTGTCTAAGCTCTGGCGTTCCAGGCCTGGAAGAGATGGCAGAGGGTAAAAGATGGGGTGGCAGCTTGATGAGCCGCTTGTCGATCCGGATGGGATCGGTTTGGATGCCCACAGACCTGACATCCTGTCTCAGGTCTCCGGACGTCTGCGTAGCGACACTCTTCGTACCAGGTGGAAGAACAGGGTCCTTTGGCGAGGGTGGCGCCGAAGTGGGAGCATGGATGGTGATGGATGGGACCGTTATGGGCACGGGAGGAGGCGCCCGCCTAGGGCTGCGCGGTGGGACCTCTGGCAGTGGCTCGGGATCTGTCTGGGTGGAGACGGAAGTGACGTCGGGCAGCTCCATCCTTTGAGAAACAGGTTGCTCCAAGGAGTCCAACACTTTTGGTGTGGCGGGGGGACTCAGCGGATGCTCTGTAGGTTTTGGCGCCGATGGTCCCATAGGGAGAGTTGGCGTCGTGTGCAATTGCTCATTTTCCGGGGAGCTTGGAGCTACCGAGACGCGCTTTCGGCTCTGGTTCGCCTCCACCTCCATGGCCGAGCTCATTCGGTCTGTTGATTTACCAGGCGCGAAGGAGCTGGAGGATTGGCTGGATTCCGGGCGCATGGGAGAGGGTGGAGGAGACGGTTGGACACCTCGATCGACATAGATTGGCTTTGTGGGGGGGAAGATCAAGTGGGCGTCATGCGAGGTGATTGTGACGGACGTCGCTGTCGCAGTACCGCTTATCCTAGGCGAACCCGGCTGACTGGCGGAAGAGACGTCGGTGTTGGTCGGCTGGTTCTCCAGGCTCAGGCTCAGACCCAGGATGCGCTTGGCCTTTTCATCCTGACGCATGGACTGACGCGACTCGAGGGCTCTCCTCGCACGCATCTCGTTCTCTGGGAAGTCGTCCGAATCCAGTTCCAATTCGTCCAAGTCCTCCTCCTCCTCGTCGAAGATGAGCTCGTCCGCCAAGCTGAGACCATTGGAGCGGGCCTGTCCCTCGGAACCGGTCCCGCTCATGAAAGACATGCGGTATCCGCGGCCGATACTGCGGTAGCTCCCGTTGCTCAGGTTGCGGGAATGGCGGGCAATACGGGTGGAAGGCCTTCGCTGAGGGGAGGATCGGATACTGGCGGTATCGCTCTCGTGGCCGACGCCGCTGTCACGGGTCATGTCTTCACCCTCGCTCTGCGACTCTGCCTCTTCCTCGATGGTCTCTCTCTCTCGCAGTGCCAACTCTTCGAAGAGCATCTTCAAGCGGCTCTCGGACACGTGTACACGGCGTTCGAGCAGCCGCTTCTCTCCGGCCCATAGCTCCTTCTCCCGGGCCCACATGTCGTGGACACGGGTTGAGTCCTCCTCCTGGGATCGTAGTTTTTTCTGAAGAGCCTCGAGTTTCGCCTTCAGGTCGGCATTTGTGTCCTGGGCCTTGTCCCTTTCCCCAGCCAGCTCCTCGAGGGCAGAAAGGGTGCCGCTTTCGAACTGTTGGAGCTGGCGCTTCACTGCCCTCGTCTCCTTTGCATTTGCGGACAATTCGCTTGTCAAGGCATCGTTCTCGGCGCGTGATTTGTGTAGACTGGTTTCCAGGTCCTCGATGGATTTGTGTTTGGCATCTAATTCGCGGCGAAGGTTGAGGATTTCGGAGACCAGAGAGGCGTGCAAGGTGGGAGTGAAGCGTCTGGGATCGAGGATGGAGACATCTTCCGAGTCTTCTGTAGGATCTGGGGGGAAGGGGGCCGGGGAGCTGGGCATGTCTGTGGAAGGGGTGCCATATCGCGAGGTCCTCCGTGACAAGGAGTGGTAGGGGGTATCGGAGGGGGTTGGCAGGGGCTGGTTGGAGACGAAGAGCTCATTATCGGAGAAGTAGTCGGTTGACATGTTGTACAGGGGCGAGGCGGAATCGTCTATATCAGATGGGTTCCGGACTGGACTTTATATTGTTGTGTTTGCGATGTCGAACCACGTCGAAGGCGGCCCAGGGAGTATGCAAGATTCAGCGCATGCCTATGGCCATGGTGTCAGCTTTTCCGCATTGTGGTATAACGCGTCGAGATGGACCAACTTTGATAGTTATATCCGGACTCGGGTAACTGGAGCGAAAGAAGGGAGCACCACGCCAACGACAAGGCGACTTTTTGGACAGGGAACGGGAGGGGCGCGTCGGAATTCGAGGTCGAAAAAAGTGATGGCTGGTTCACGGACAAAGTTGGGGACGGCTGAATTGAAGAAGGGGAAGGTGAAGACTGTGGAGAAGTTCAGGATCTGTTCGGTTGAATGACCATAGTATAGTACAGCAACAGCAGTCGCTACTTGGGGGATGATAGCCTGGTACTCACGATTGTTCTTAACCGTAAAAACACACACAAAAAACAATCAAGTTCGAAAGGATGAAGGAGTGGCACAGCAGGGCTGCTGGAGTCTACTATTTTCGCAACGAAACTCGGGGGCAATGGAAGGCAATGCTAGCAATGGTGACGAAAGAAGGATAACAGGCAAGCAAAAAGAAGGAGGGAGGTGGGGGCAAAGGGGGGAATCAAGGAAGACAGCGAGCCTGGGAGACTGTGGGGTACAAGAAGGGGGGAGAGAGGCAGGTACTGGGGGAGTCGTCGAGGCTCGAGCAAACGAGGAGGAAGAAAGCTCGGGGCATCGCCATGGCGCAACAGTGCACTCGCGTCGCCCGGAGTCGGGAGAGTCGAGGACCAGAGAGGAGCAGAGGAGGCAGAGCGGTGGGCCAGGGCCCCTGCTATGGGGAGACGGGGAGGCGGAGGGAGTTGGGAAATTGGCGAATGGGGGATTATCAGCGAGTGTTTTGGCTATGCGGGTTCGGGAGAGGGCTCGAGGAGTCCAAGAGAGTCAGACTGTCAGAGGGCTCAGGGTTGGAATTGGATGGAGACTACTGGAGTTCCAAGGTTGGACTTGGATGGGGGGCACTACTACTCCAGGGCTACTACTACTGGGCGTTATGCACGAGACGAGCCAGGAGTACTTCCCAAAGAGGTAAGGCTCCGTGAATTGCGCATCGCCCCTGATTGGCACAATCCAGCGCCACTTTTGGGATTCCACGCCGCCCCATTCGTTGGGAAAACGCGGGAATCGACCATCGCCAGCCAATCGCAGCGCCCCGAGAAAACCTCCTGAAACGTGGGATGTGCGTGCGCCGTGTTGGGAAATTCATATCAACGCGGCATCTGGACCTGGAGCATGCTGTTGGATGGGGACTGGAAGGGACACAGTCCTGTGTAATCCCAAGATGCGCGATGCGACATGTGAGTAGCATAACTGGTAGCCGAGCTCGAGCTGGATTGCCTGTATTGTTTGTCCTGCGTACGGTGTAGTACAAATCACTACAGGTACCACTGTCGGTTAGTGCCACCAACACAGTGAAAATGCCCAGGTGCAATTTGAATTTGCAGGCCGACCGGCGACAGGAGCTGAGGAGCTCGGCTGCTTGAAACTCACTAAAATGAGACCCAACACAACGGTCAAAGTTGAAAGGCACATTTTTGTTTCCCACGCTAGCAGCGCCATCGACCGACGCCGCCACGGCTGGCGGGAGCGCTGGTGGGAAAAAAAAAAACACGACCAGCATCCAGCCGTGCAATTCGAGCCACCAGCCCTCCAACCCAGTCGAACGGTGAGCGGGAGACCCCGAGTTGGCGTGCCTGGCAGCCCTGGCTTCCGCCGCCTTTGTTGCTGTACTGTACCAAGTTCCGCTGTCCAGCCGTCACACCTGCACTCGACTTCACGGCGTCGCCAGCAACATGGTTTCAACAGCAAAAAAAAAACACCCCCCCTCCCATCTTGGTGACACGGACCGAGGCCTCTAGCGCACTGCCGGAATCATGAATGCACAGGGGCGTGATAGGAGATGTGCTCTTTTCATGCAATCGCCTGGTCGATGCGCGCATGAACCATGCTCTTCCTCTTCATGCGTGGGACCGTGGCCACCCACTGCGGAATGGCGTCTTCCTCGTCCAGCCTCCACGCGGCCCACGCCTGCTCAGTCACACCGGATCGTCACCTAGCCTCCTGCTTCTGGGTCCTCGGGAGTCGGGTCTGAGTTATTGCAGCTGCCAGTTACCTTGGCCCATCACATCCTCCACCACGCTTATTATTGTGAGTGTTCCTTGAATCCTTGCTGATCATGGGCGCCCCGTCGATAGGACTGGTCCGTCCAAAAGCAATGAGCATCAATTATTGCGAGGACAGCAATCCCCTTCATCTTCGAATACATGGGCGAGTGGGCGCAGGGCCGTGTGCGTGTCAGAAGATTTGTATAACGGATCAATCCCCCGATGAAGACGAATGGATTATGGGAGAGGGAGGTAAGCAGGGACAACCTGGAACCTCGGAAGTCTAGGTATTCTTGGGTGTCACGTGATTTTGTTATCGATAAGCCACAGGTCCATGGAAACCTCGGAATCCAATTCGGAAGCTTCACGGCGTCCCGCCAAAAAGCCCACATCGGACAAGTACGCTCGATGACCTGACACCTGAAATAATTACCCAGGTACTCCGCTGTCTCCCCGCACATACAAGGCACCATGGCCAGTCAACCGGCACACAATGGCGCCCTGCAGCCATCCGCGAACCTTCCGCCTGCCATGGCGGAAATTCAGTCCCAGACCGTCGACGATGTGCTGCGAGAGATGAACCGTCTGCCCCTCTTCATGACCACATTGGATGACACGGACGGTGAAGGCGGCGAAAATGTGGCTCTCGAGGCCCTCAAGGCCCTGGCATACGAAGGCACAAGGGCCGAGGTCGCTGAGAATTTCAGACAGCAGGGCAACGAGTGCGCAAGAGCAAAGCAGTGGGGGGATGCAAAGGAGTTCTACGACAAGGCCATTGCCGCCTTGCATGGGCCGCAGGCGAAGCAGGCGGACGAGGTCGATGAGGAGACCAAGATCCACGTCGAGGTGGATGAGGAGGCGGAAAGGGACAAGGAGAAGGAGATCGAGGAGGTCTGTTACGTGAATCGGGCGCTGTGCAACCTAGAAAAGAGTAAGCGGTTCGAGCTTTGGCATTGGAATATAAGTCGAATCACGTTCCTCCATCACCTGAACCAATCTTTCAATTCCGATTTGTACCAACCTTTGAAAGTCTCGAGGCTTCGTCCTCGCGGAAACTGCACAGTTCACAGCTTGATGTCATCCTCAATCTTGCACAATCACACTAACAATGCCCCTAGAAAACTACCGCTCCTGCATCTCCGACTGCGCCTCCACCCTCCGCCTCAACCCCTCCAACGTCAAGGCCTACTACCGTTCCACCCGCGCCTGCCTCTCGCTCGACAAACTTCCAGAAGCTTTGGATGCCTGCACCCGTGGCCTTGCCCTGGATCCCTCCAACGCCGCCCTCCAAACCCTCAAGGCCAAGATCTCCGACCGGCAGAAACAGCTCGACGCACAGGCAAAGGCCCGCAAGGAACGCGAGGAACGCGTCGCGTCGGAGAAGGCGACGTTGAGCCTGGCACTGAAGAGTAGGGGCATCTTGACAAGAAGTACAGACGAAGCTCCGGATCTGGAGGATGCGGCCGTCAAGCTGACCAACCCCCTCGACCCGAGTTCCGATTTGTCCTTTCCCGTGCTGCTGCTCTATCCCGCGCACTCCCAGTCAGACTTCGTCAAGGCTTTCTCAGAGAAGGAGAGGTTGGATCAGCACCTGGAGTACATATTCCCCCTGCCCTGGGATGACGAGCACGAGTACACTGTGGATGGCGTCGAGGCGTACATGGAAACGGCGGCAGGGGGTCTTATCAAGGCAGGGAAGAAGATGGCGTTGGGCAAGATCTTGGGGTGTGGAAAAGTGGAAGTTGTGGACGGGCTGGTCAGAATCAGTGTGCTACCAAAGGCGAAGGCTGCAGCGTGGGTCGACGAGTTCAAGCGGAGACGAACCCAAGGATGAACTCCAGCGTGATAACAACATTACATGCATGCACGCTTGTATGAATTCAAGAATCCTCCCGCTCTCGCAACTCGCTTGTCGACATGCAAGTGCTTTGTGTGATTTTAATTAAAAAGCTGACATGGGCTGTCGTCGCGTTCCGGCATCCCGGGGATTGGGCATGGCGGGACAGAGACAGAGTTTACACAGTACTGTATGGATATGAAATGCCCCCGTGCCTCGGCCAGAGTTTTGCCAAATAGCCATCGGACCTGGTGGGAACAAGAAAAAAATTGGCTTGAAATAGATTGTCTGGTAGCAGCAGCTAATAATCACAATCTTCTCGGTTGATGTTGTGCATGCACCTGGCTGACTGCAGCACGCAGGGGCACACACGCTCGGCATAGGGAGGTGCTGTTGATGATAGTATGTAACGCAAAGTGGTCGAACGGTCTCACATACTGTACCGTCAGTCGACTAGCAGTTGAGAAAAAAAGACGATATTCGACAAGCTATGATATATTGCACATCCATTACATGACTGTCTAACCGAATATTCCCCTACCCATGGAGCACCCCTCAGTTCATCATATGCATCCCTCAGTACCAAAACACAACCTATCTCTTCCCATGACGCCTACCCATCCCAGTCCCGGAAACCCTAGGAGATACAACGAAAATCATACCGTAGTACCGTCTGTCCTGGAGTTGCCCTGCCCATCAAACATGTGTGTCGTAAGGAAACTCTCATCATAAGTCTAACCTAGTGAAGCCCAGGGTACAGCTTCTTCTTCCTCGTCATGATGTCCACCAATTCCTTCTCGATATCAGGGAAGATTTTCTGGACGTGGTACCAGCTCGGGAGCCGGCATGGGATCTCCACCTCATCTGCCTTGACCCTCTCCAGATAACTGAGAAACTTCACATCTGCCCTCATCAGGGACCGTCGGCCGGAGAAGTGCAAGCTGAGTTTGCGGAGCTTGGCGGACCGGAGGATACGCAGACAGTCGATCAAATGGTCATCGTTGACATAACGTCTGGCTTCCTGGCCGGAAAGATAGGGTGTCGCAGCTTGGCTTGCGTCCTCAAATGTAATGGTGATGTCGCGAAGGCAGGCGAGGCTGTCAGGACCGATTGATTTGAGGAAAAGGCGAACGTCCTGGTAGCCAATCTCTTTTGGCGTGGGATCCCAGTAGGGGCTTCGCTGGTGTCGATTCCGGTCGAATACGAACCTGTTCTGGCCATAGAGCACGCTACACCCTTCTCTCCATACCAACTTGCATGTGCGCAGGAACTGGGCAGACCTGCAGAAGTTCTCGGGATGGGCAAACTTCAATGGCGCATCGGCCACAAATAGCATCTCGTAGATCTTGTTACGAATCTCTGCTGGGAGGGCTCCGAAGCCACGCGAGTTTTGCACCTTTGCTTGCATGGCTGGGGCATGCGTCTTTGCTCTTTCGGTCAGGCTTGTGGACGGTCCCCGCAGGTCACGGGGTCTCTCTTGAACCACGTCGAGGACCTCTTTATCGAGCTTGACAACCAACGGCCCATGGAATCCCAAGGGTATGTTGAAGGTCAGTTCGATGGGCGCGTTGAGGGCTTTGCAAGCGGACCAGCTTCCAACCCTCTCACTGTCGGATGGTTCGTCGGGGTCTTCATTGTATATGACTGGATTGAGCGGAGGAGGTGGTGGGGAAAGAGAACGTTTCAGCCTCTTCCGGGACTTGTTGGGTTCTCCAGTCACATCTTCGTCATCAGAGGGTGCTTCAGTGATGTCATCGTCTCCCAGCTGGAGAAGCGAGGAGTCGACATAGTCGCGATCCGCTCTCTTCTTCCGGCGTCGAATTGGTCGGCCTTGTTTGTTGTACTGCAGGGCGAGAGAAAGATCGCCTAGCTCGGGGCTGCTTTGACGGGGACGCACCTTGCTCCGAGGCATGTTGAGGCGACGGTAGATGGATGGGGTTTTCCGTGCGCAGGATTGCCCGGTGCCGCAGATTGACAACAAGAGGGGTCGGCAATTGGGCGAGGATCCGAGTGTAGGCGAGCAAGTGGGCGGCTGATGATGATGAGAGGGAGAAGGACGGGAAGAAGAAGAAGGAGGACAGGGAGGAGAAGAGAGGAGAGGAGAGGAGAGGAAGGAAAGTAGGCGCGTGTGTAGGTACCTACCTAGGTAGGTAGCGGGGGCCCTTGGCGGGATCGTGAGGCAGGCGCGAGGCAGGCGCGAGGTAGCGGCGGCGGCAGGTGCCAGCCCTGGAGGGGAGCGAGCGCGCACTCGCCCGTAGGTCGAAGTGAAGCTGAGAAACGGCAAGAGGAGGAGAGGTCGCAGGTCGCAGGTCGCAGGTCGCAAATATGCCGGTCGCCAGTTCGCAAGTTCCGGAAGTTGCGGGAAGCCGGAGGGTTACGTAGATGCTCTTTTAGTGGCCAAGGGGCGGCGTGAAGCCGGAGAATTAGTTCGCAGTCAAGTGTATTTGAGGAGGAGCAGGTGGAGGTGGAGAGGAGGGGTAGAGGTTGAGAGGTAGAAAGATGGAGCTAGAGGTAGCAGAAATGGCAGGATAACGGCAGGCAGAGAAACAAGACGAGACTCGGTAAGAGGGAGAAACCGTCTCTATGCATTGGGGAATCCTATACTACCTAAGAACGAGTAGAGAGAGAGAGGGAGGGACGCTGCCGAGTGTAAGAGAGACACTAGAGAACAAGACATGGTCCGCCCTCCCCGCGTCGCTCCGCGCGTCTCCGCTACTACAAACAAACGCCGGCGGCGCCGGTGGCCTGCAGCGCGTCCAGCCCCATGGCGACGGTCGGTCGCAAACGGTCGGTCGCAGGCCCTTTCTACAACTGAATCCGATCATATCTTCTGAAGTGTCCCCTCTGGGTGGTGAGGTGCCCCGGGGCATGTCAACAGCACCCACGCCAACCAGCAGAAGCCAGCCGGGTGAGCATGCGACTGTCGCAAAGGCGTTGAATCCTGTCTCCGCGGTCAGCCTTGAGACATTCCGATGGGGTATGGGACGCAAGGAAGAGGGTGAAGAAAGGAGCACGACTCACATTTCGGATGTTAGTTGTGAAGAATCAGACGAGGTTGGGGGGTCAGCGACAAAATATATAATCACACACACACAATCGTGCACGGCCCCCGTCCAGCTCTTAGCGTGCCGAGGCCCTTGGCATTTTGAGTCGTGTCACGTGATGTGGGGAAAGGTGGTCGGCGCAACATCATCCCCGACGGATGACGGCCGACGTCTGAGTGGCAGCCCGAGATTCATATCTCGAGCTTTTCTACCCCGTGGTCCAGCTCGTCCGCTCACCCACGATCCTTTCCCTCCCCTCCAACATGGCGGCTACAATGTCCGCCTGGCGGGCCTCCCTCGGCCGTTGTCGCCGCTCGGCTTTCCTGGTCGCCCAGAGCCATGCCCGCGTACGGCAACCTCAGTGGCGGGGATACGCTTCGTCCCTGGAGAGCCAGCAAAAGGTACCATTGCCCCATGATTTTGTTGTCAACGCCGAATACTGACACACTGGCAGCTTCTATCTGCAGACCTGGAAGATGCCGATCCAACTGTATACAACATCATCGAAAAGGTACCCGTTGTCGACCCGACGGCGTTCCTCCCGTCATCCTGACCCAATTGCAGGAGAAGAATAGGCAGAAACACTTCATAAACCTCATTCCTTCGGAGAACTTCACCTCCCAGGCCGTTCTCGATGCTCTTGGCAGCGTTATGCAGAGTAGGTGGACGACCAACTCTTTGCTCACCATGGGTCCAAGCTCACATCATTGATGGCAGATAAGTACTCGGAAGGTTACCCGGGAGCGCGGTACTACGGAGGAAACGAATACATTGACCAGGCCGAGCGCCTGTGCCAACAGAGAGCTCTGAAGGCATTCGGCCTGAGCGAAGAAGAATGGGGGGTCAATGTGCAGCGTGCGTCAGCGATTCCACTTCATTGACAACTTATTGACACGCTGGAACAGCTCTATCTGGGTCTCCCGCGAACCTCTACGCTTATTCCGCAATCCTCAACACCCATGACCGGATTCTGAGCCTTGATCTTCCCCACGGCGGTCACCTTTCCCATGGCTATCAGACCCCAACCAAGAAAATCTCCGCTGTTTCAAAGTACTTCGAGACACTCCCTTACCGGTTGGATGAGAGCACGGGACTTATCGATTACGCAAAAATGGAAGAGCTCGCCATGTTGTACCGCCCCAAGGTCATCGTGGCAGGCACCTCCGCCTATAGCCGCCTGATCGAATACGAACGAATGCGGAAAATCGCCGACCAGGTCGGAGCATATCTGCTGTCAGACATGGCACATATCTCTGGGCTGGTGGCTGCTGGTGTCATTCCTTCGCCGTTTCCCCACTCCGATATTGTGACCACCACCACCCATAAATCCCTCCGAGGCCCGCGCGGTGCCATGATCTTCTACCGCAAGGGGGTCAGGCGCGTGGATAAGAAGGGTGTGGAGGAGAAGTACGACTTGGAGGGACCCATAAACGCCTCGGTATTCCCAGGACATCAAGGTGGTCCTCATAATCATACCATCACCGCATTGGCCGTGGCGCTCCAGCAGGCCCAGACCACCGAGTTCAAAAACTACCAACAGACTGTTTTGGATAATGCAAAGGCTCTCGCTGAACGTCTGGGCAATAGCAAGGAGAACGGTGGTCTTGGCTACAATCTTGTCAGCGGCGGCACCGATAATCATCTGGTGCTGATTGATTTGAAGGAGAAGGGAGTCGACGGCGCTCGTGTCGAACGTGTCCTAGAGTTGGTCGGAGTTGCAAGTAACAAGAACACCGTCCCCGGAGATAAGTCGGCCATGAAGCCCGGAGGCCTTCGCATAGGCACACCTGCCATGACCACTCGCGGCTTCCAGCCGGAGGACTTCCGCAGAGTTGCTGACATTATCCATCGTGCGGTGTCCCTCACCCAGAAGCTGGACAAGGACGCCCGAGCCCATGCGGAAAAGACGGGTAGGAAGAACCCCGGGAGCGTTGCTGCCTTCAAGGAATACGTGGGTGAAGGTGATGAGGTGACCGATATTGTTCAGCTGCGGCGGGAAGTCGAGGACTGGGTCGGCACCTTCAGCCTTCCTTGGGAGAAGGGTTCGTGACGCTCCAGTGTCCTACCAAGCATAGTTGGGCGATTCACGAGTAGTTAACGTGGCATGCGGTTGTATTTTGTTTTGTGACTCGGCTTCTGTCTTCTTTTAGGTTCAAACAGCTTTGCATTCAACACGGAGCTTAGGGTACATGATCATAGCCTGTATTTTGTTTTCTAGTTGTGTAGCAGCGAAAAATAGTAAAAGCAATGGGTGGGTCTCCCATGTTGCAGTTGTGTCTATCACCACTCCACATTACTATTGTTCTATGCATCCCACTATACCTATCAACCTTCTTATACATGTATCCTCGACTTGCCTCTTCAGTTCATGCCGACGTATCCACTTGTCCCTCATCTACTCTGCTCCCAGTTAGTCTTGCCTCTGATTGCCGCTGCATCTCTCGGGTCGCATACCTTAACCTATTTTGATATCACTCCGCATCATCACGATGCCTCGTGGTCGCTTCTTATCATTCCTTCTTCTGGCAATCAGCATCGCCTTCTCCGCAACCGCGCCTGTCACAGTGGATACGAACAATGACCCGGGCGCCACCCAGCTTGCAACCGCCTTCCTTCACCCCCCCACAGCGTTCCATATCCTGGAGTTCAGAAACACTCCAGAGCACAGGACACAGTCCACGACAGACAGCGACCTTGACCATAGTAACATCTTGGCTGGAATCTTGCACATCCCACCTGCAACCAACGCCGCGTGCAAGCGGGACTTTGACTGCACGGAAGGATTCTCCACTAGCACCAACGAGGCGCCACAGGAACGAGAAGACTCACTGTCGAGCGGTCACGACGCCGACCACAACAACACAGCCGAAGAGGCCGGCTTAGGCTATGGCCCATGGACGGATGCAGTCACCTGGGCCCTCATCGTCTACGTCTGTGGCAGCTTCTTTCTGCTCACTTACCTCTGGAGCATCGGCTGGTTGGATAGAAGCATGACTGTGAGCATTTCTTGTTCATTTGTCTTGTTGTTTCTCCCCATCACATACTTCCGATTTGGCCTCGCCTTGTTTTACTCCACCGACATTCGGAATCGACATTCAAACTGACTGGAATTAGCCTACACCGCGTGCCCCTGGGCTCGAATCAGCGAGAGGAAGGGAAGGACCGTTCCCAGCACGGTATCGTGGGGTTGTCCAGGCAGCTGCAACTCCGTATGCATTCTCCCCTTACACGGCTCAGGCCGTGAGGATAGACGGCGAAATGCGGCGGTGGGGCCTAACGTGAGGTATGAACATTAAAGAGGTGGGACCCGTGGAGTCTTCCAAAACCCCGGTTACTTGCATATTGCTGCGGCATCATCAGATTGAGTAACAAACATCGCCTATTCTCAAGGTCCTGCGTGTTTGGACAGCGTTGTGGAAATGCCGTCGAAGAGCCACGTACGGAGGCGTGCTCTGTCGAGTGGGGAAAGCCGCCACAGGAATGTGTCATGGTGGCAGATGGTGCTGCGATGGCACATTGTTACCTTGGTCTTGCACACTGGCAATGCATTATTGCACAATGACAGAAAATTCCCCTTGTATGAGAGAAAGGTCATTGGGGTGACTGTAGTTTTGTCACTGCTGTTATGCGCGTGTATTGTGTTTGTCATCGACCAGTCTTGCAACACCTGAGAATAAAAAGGAAGCAAGAACAATGACCCGGAACTGTCAGTTGTTCGCAGGCATACATTCCAGATAGCGGCATTACTCCAATATGCGGGACCGTCCAGCGTTAGAGAAGTCTGCAATAGCGACACTGGGCACCGACCCATCGCCCCCCAATATCCCGCAAGGAGACTCTATGGATGTGGAAACAAAGTGCATACTACCAGGCCACCGCTCACATGCCGTATATAGACGACCAGTCTCTTCCCCTCAAGTGACGCTAGAGCAAGAGAGGTGAATGTGATCCGACCCTTCGGGAGCCAGCTCTGAGGCTTGACAAATACTCATCTCGGCATAAGTTCCAAACTCTTGCGCTGAACTCTATCCTCCGGGACCGGCGCCTTAGCCCACTAGACCCTCCCGATCAAGTGGCAGCTCGAGAACTTAGTTGGCGGGACAAGGGTTAGGTGTAGCTGGACTGTACCTAGGTAGCATGATGGTGTAACGGGATTTTATCGACGGACAAGGCCACGTTCAGTTATGTTTCCAAGACGAAGACAAATTCCGTAAAAAAACATGTCAATTCCAAAAGCGAGTGTCTGGTCGACCGGGGGTATTCTAATTGGGGTATGCTCGCAAGCAGATGAGGCGAAGAAGGGGATATATGCTACAATAAACATGAAGGTAGGGTCAAGCAACCAGGAAAGGAAACGCTCAAACGGCTCGAGAATACACATACATAGATAAGAGAAGGTGAAGAGATGCAACATGGATCGATCGTCCCTCGTGATATGCAACGGCCGCGCACGATGGACCCGCGGAATACTTCCAGCCATCGTTACCCCAGGCAGCCTATCGCATATATTATATCGGAAGAAAATCAGCGCGCCTTGTGCTGTTGTGCAACTGGCGCGCTTGCAGAAAATATGGGTTGGTCGAGGGACTAGCCCCCGCTGTCTGTATCATTTCCGTCGTCACCTCCTGATGCTCGGATTCCTGAAAGGTCCAGGGACTATGCTTGTTCTCTCGTACGGCCCGTCGTCGACATTGACCCAGTTGGGAACAGTACTTGTTCGCTTTGTCCTCGAGTTGTTTCTTGTCACGCTTGCGCGAACCTGTCGCCCTCCCACACGGCCAAAGCCAAGGACTTCTGGCCGGTCCAAGTCAAATGGATCCGATTGGCGTCCAACTCTTGGTACTGCAGATACTCGAGACACCTCTGAGAACATGTTGGTGGTGGGCCTGCTCGGCCCCGGCTCACCAAAATAGAACGATCCAGTCGATTCACGGGATGCATTGCTCGAGGTTGCGTCGAATGTAGGGAGACCGGCTGTATAGGCGTTCATCGGACGCTTGGGCGGATCAGGAGGCAGGGGTTGCTGGGGCACGGGCGGTGCATCTGAAGGGTCCCAAAAGGGGTTCTCAGCCGTGGTGTATATGGAGGCAGAGTATTTCGAGGGAGGATGCGAACTAAGAGCCATGGCACTTTGTGTCCGCTTGTGCACCGAACCCCGATGCCATTCTGGAGTAGTGTTGCCTTTCCGATCTTCTAGCTCGTCCAGTATCGAGGCGAAAGGGTCTTTGGAACCTCGATCTGATAACGTTGCGGCCTTTGGCGTGATAGGTGGCCTTTGCTGGTCCTGCAGTCCGTCCAGGTTCCGCGGCAGCCTGGGGGTGGCTTCTCTTGAGTTGGGATCTGGGTTGAGAACATGCAGGGTTCGCGGAGCGTCGAGGGGTTCTGGGTCTGCAAAAGGGTTGTCGACAGCATTGCTGTTTCGAAGAACCGGATCGTCCACAATACCGGGGAACGGGGACTTCGCGCCGACGACCAAGCTGTCCTGTCGCTTCTGCAAAAGTGTCCTAGATCTCTTCAGGCTGGGCATGCGGTCACCAAACCTTTCGCCCATGCCGCGCAATTGTTGTCGGAACCTGGAAGGAGGCTCGCTTACGGACTGACTTCTGCGGTTGGGCCGCGTTGCGTACACAGAGCTGACACTGCTGCGGGCAGTCTGCCGGTCGAGTGGGCCCTGGGTGGACTCAGATTTCTTCCTTCCCAGCTTCGCAAAGACGGCCGCCGCCTTAGATTTCCATTCGGATGGAGCTGCCCTGAGCTTCGCCACGAAGCCTGGCTTCTCCTCCTTCTCATCACTGATGCGCTGCTGCCATCTCCCAAACGTGTTCCTCGACTTGCGCTTCCGCAGACATAGAAAAAGAAGAGCAGTGATGATAACTACACCGGCAAAGCCACCTACAACGCCCCCGACAATACCACCGACATTCTCGGTGCCTCTGGATATGGAGAAGGGAGAACCCCGTCCACCATCCTGATCTGGTCCAATGATGCCATCAGGCCCGGCAGGCGTACCAATCGAAGTGGAGGCCGCTCCTGCATCGGTTGCCGTGGGCTCCTGGGGTACAGGAGCGCTCTGATCGATGGAAGATTGGGCCGGATCGGATGGTAGTGGCACGATAGACGACAGCTGCGCTATGGAAGAGAGAGTAGCCAGAGAAGTGCTGAAACCAGATGATGAGGAAGCTGCACCTCCCGTCGAGACAGGCGCAGCTGGTGCCGCAGCAGGAACCTGAGTGTCGCTGGGTTCGGGGTCGCTGACCACTGCTACAGGACCTGGTGCATTAGCAACCGGCGGGGTAGGGGCAATGTTGGCAAGCGGTGCAGTCTGTGCGCTTGTGGCAGGAGAAGGACTCGTAGTTGGACTCGTCGCTGGAGGAAGGGCTTCTGGTGCCGCTGCCTGGGTTGATGTTACGGGAGGGGACGGCGGCGGTTCGGTTGACGATGGTGGCGGAGGAGGAGATGCCGCAGCTTGGGTTGTCTGGGCCTGTTGTCCTTGCTGTCCTTGCTGGCCTTGCTGTCCTTGCTGTCCTTGCTGCACGTCGTCTTGCACGACTGGAGGTGCTTGGGTGGGAACGGCTTGGGGCGTTTCTGTTGAGGAAGTCGACGTAGCCAGTGTGCGGACGCGGGTGCGAGTACATCGCCGACCGCTCACCGTAACGATGGACCCTCGAGGAGTGGCCATGCAGAACGCAGATTCATGAAAGGAGACGCAAACGAGGGCTCCGGGCTCGAAAAGAGGCGCGGAAAAAGAGACCTTAGGACACGACGGGTGCTATGGGCATATAGACGATGGGAAATTGATGTTTCTGCAGAAAAAGTGTGGGGAGAGAGGAAGAAGGAGATGCAAAGTCGACGATAGGGCCGGATGGGTAGCAACCGTTGGGGCATAAGTGGTGGGTGGGACATGAAACGGACATGAGGCGACTGAAGCGCCAACCTCGCGAACGCAGCGGCATGGACGTCTCAGCCCAGACCTGTGCGGTGACGAGGCCCAGGGTGAGCATGGAAGACCTCATCGTTGAGTAGCATTGGGGTACTGGACATGGCAATTACTGCGAACACAGCTGTTGGGTTGTGCTGGTGATACATGACCAGGTGGGATTGATGAGGTGAGGTTCAAATGGTGAAGACAGCCGCCACGTGATACGGCCTTGGCCTACCTCTACCTACCTAGGCAGGTAAGCCCCTGCCGAGGCGGGGACTTCCGGGAAGGCGCGGCGGCGGGGCGGGGCGGGGCATGACGTTCGTGAGCACGTGACAGGGGCATTCGCACCGCTCCCTTCTCTCTCAGACGGCGTGTACACTTGTCGATAGAGTAGGTCCGATTGACGCAACAAGTCGGCCGCATTGGGCCACATGTTCAACAACTTTAGCGGTGAGTCTCTCTCACTACTGGAGGGGGGTGGATTAAGGTTCTTTTGAGCTGGTTTCCCATACCTTATAGTGCAGCTGGCTGTCTTTGCAAGTGGCAGTCGCCGGTCGGTCTCTCTTCGCTGCGTCTCGAGTCAGTGGACTAGCAGCGTATCCAGCACTGTCGTTCGGCCACTGATAGGTATTGAATCGCAGGTGGCCTCCTCGCAGGTCAGTACGATTGTAACAAGGAAAGGCCACCCCCTTCACGGCCCGTAACCGCGTCTTTCCCCTCTCTGTCGCCGCCGCAGCCGTGTCTAGAGTCTCCACCCGTCTCATGGACAGAGAAACCGAGATTCCCCATTGCTGCACACTTTCTCAACTTGAAGAAGCCATCGGATGTCAATCTTGAGACTCTCAAGCTTTTGAACGTCTCTATCGACCCGCCATGTGACTTTGAGACGTTCGTACCGTCCTCCTCCGACTCTCCAGAGCCCTTCCTACCACCCAAGTCATGGCTGGAGCGTCCAGATGAAGATGAAGCAAGAGTCGAGGGGAAGTCGGGCGCGTCCTCCCCTCTTTTAAGTAATGGCCGGAAAGTACCATCCCGCACTGAATTTTATACTCGTGCGCAGGAGCTACTGGTCAACAATGGAGACGCATTTGCAGCCTTGACAAGGAAACCACTACGGGGTCAGCTTCCCCCTCGATTGGCCCATTTTCGAAAGTTCTGGGAAGGTCTCGATAACTGGGCATACTACTGGGACGATTCCTTGGACGAGTATCTACCCCCAAAACAGCCAGACCATGACATCTGCAAGAATGGAGCAAGTTCATCCGAAGGTGCCCATGGGAGTGCCCGTGAGTCAGAGACTCTAGCCGACTCCTCGTGTCCCTCGAGAAATCTTGAGGAGCCTCGCAAGAAAGTAAAGACCGAAGCGGGCGATTCTGCTGCAACTGAGCCACCCCCCTTGCCCGGATTGGGAGAAAGCGATATCCCGACCCTTGAAGAAACAACACTTCCCGTGCAACAGAAACCCTTTTCTATACCTTCTAGCGCCTCCCTCCCCGCCCGCACTGCACCGCCCAAAGTGCCATGGGCTACGAACATCCAAGCCATATCCGATGCCCCTGCCGACTTGTCCAACGGCTCCTATCGGGGCTATCGCATCGGCAACGGCCCGGAGATGCCCGACCAATACCGTCTTGACTGCGTGCGTGGGTTCCTTGAGGGTGTTGCTTGGGCATTTGGCGTAATATTCGCCCCGCATCGCCGCCCGCCCGTGCTGTGTCTTGATCATGTGAGATTCCCCGTGAGGATGAATAGTGTAGGTTGGAGAGGGCCGTCGGATAGGATGAAGGCGCGTCAGGGGTGGCTGGAGGGACCCGTCATCGGAATCCAGTGTCGTCCAGAGACAAGTTTTGGGTCGAATGGGCATATGGAGGCAGATGCTGTGCTTGACGTGGTTCGCGAGATTGGGGGGTTGTTGCTTCTGGCTCAGGAGCGGGCTAGGGAAGGGAGGAAGGAAACCAAAGCCGGCGAGGGTAAATGGTGGACGACGAAGCCTCGATGGGGTGGTGGGCCTGGAGGAGAGATTGGGGAAGCTGCGGGGGCAAGTGATGCTCCTGCTACGGAAACACCCCCAAAGGAAGAGAAAACGAGCTTTCGGATGAGATTGAGTCAAAAGGACCGGAAGAGGCCATCACCGGCTGAGGCTTGGAAAATTCTCAAGCCAGGGAACCCCCTCTGGGATCCGAGGATTGCTTATGAAGCAATTGGAAAGGAACCAGATAGTGATTGGGACGAGGTATGGGCTGGGCTCTATTGGGGGCGAGACTGGGCTGACCACATGACACAGGTATTCATGGTTTCATCACTGAATCACCACATTAGTATCCTAAAGCTCCGCGTCCATCGCCTGTACTTGCAAGTCCTTACCGAAGGCACCTTTCCCAAGGAAGACACCTCAGTTCCCGCCTGGTTCTCTCCGCAGTTGCAGAGGACGAAATGGTTCGATTTATTTAAGGTGGAAGACCGAGCAGAGGCTATGCGCGGCCTGTGGGGTATCATGCATTATCTGATGCGACCCCGAGAGAAGGTGTCTGGGGGTGGAGACGCTCTGAAGGACGTATGAGCGATCCAGCTCGCTGTTGCTAGTATGATACTTTTGAACGCCGTTGAGGATATCACTGTTGTGGCATGTTTTGGATCATTTGGTCGGATTTTGAATTAGGTGAATTCGTTGCTTGTATTGGGAGGGTATGACCTTGTTGTTTAGACATGGAATTTAAAAAGAAGCGAATGCGTCTATGCTTTTAATCAGATTGGAGATATGACCACGAGCATTCGCTCATGAGTAGAGACCAAACCGGGCGGCTTGGAAAAGCGGGGAAACATGACCCATCTCTCTGAAAACAGACTGCCGTACGCACTTCTATACAATCATCAATCGCTTTTGCATTGGCAATACCACGTCATGCAATTCCAACCGAATAAATACACAGAATCCCGCGAACACTCATACACTAGCGCTGTATCCCTGAACGACCCCCCTCGGCCCCTTCCACCTAAACACCCACTTCCTCGCCTCGTCGGCCCAAAACACACAACTCGCGACCGCTATCAGATGCACAAGATCCAGAAAGCCAAGAGCCTCGGTCTGAAATACTCTCTGCAACGGGGGGAAATATATGACTGCGAGCTGGCCCAACAGACTGCCGGAGACAGCGTAGTTGAACATTTTGTTTGAGAAGAGGCCGATTTCGCCGGCTAGGACGGACTTGGATTCGGAGCGGCAGGTGAGCGCGTTGAACATGTCAAAGAGGACGAAGCAGGTGAAGGTCATGGTGGTGTCGCGGGCTGTGACTTCGCCATCGACGGTCATTTCGCGGTAGTAGGTCGTGAGGGTGCCCATCATAATGATGGAGGCGGATTGGAGGACACGGAGGAGGAGCTGGCGGGTGAGCACTCGAGCCTTGCGCGGGCGTGGTGGGCGGCTCATCACAGCCGGGTCGACAGGCTCGACACCAAGGGATTGGGCGGGAGGACCGTCCATGAGGATGTCTGGGAGATGTCAGCCAGGGTATGACCAGGGAGGCTAAAGTCGGAGCGTACTTATCCATAGAATCTGCATCGCATTCAAGGGGTTTTGGAACCCAAGAAAGGTGCTCAGGAGCACCAGGCTCAACGCAGCGGCGCTTGTGCTGAGCTGGAAAGTGAGGAAGTTTTGTATGTTGTAGAATATCCCCTTGCCTTCCTCAATAGCATTGAGGATGGTCGAGAAGTTGTCGTCGGCGAGGATCATATCCGCCGCTTCTTTGGCCACGTCGGTTCCCAGTCTGCCCATGGAGATGCCAATATCGGCCTTCTTTAGGGCAGGGGCATCGTTGACCCCATCACCAGACATGGCCACCACATCGCCCCGCGCCTGGAGGGCCCGTACGATCTTCATCTTGTGCTCAGGGCTGGTCCGAGCAAAGATGGTTGTGGTGCCAATGGCTTGGGCAAGCTCCTCTTCGCTCATCTGGTCCAACTCGTCGCCACGAAGGACGGCGTGTCCCATGGACGGGTTGGAGCTGATTGGCATCCCCAATCTTCTTCCAATTGCTACAGCTGTGGTCTCGGCGTCTCCAGTGATCATAATGACCTTGACCTTTCCCGCCATCAACCTTCGTATCGCCCTTTCTACACCCTTCCTTGGCGGGTCATTCATGCCTACCAATCCTGCAAATATCAAACCGCGATAGTGCTCGTCTTCGCCAAGCCCGGAACTGGCACCTAAGCTTCCGTCTGCGGATGGCGCTGGGGAGACAGTGCCGCTCCCACCCTTCTTGGCCCCTCGTCTGGCCTCTTTTGAGATGCCGCTCGCGAATCCCAGGACTCTTAAACCTTCTTGTGCCATCTGCTCAGCAGCTTTGAAGGCTTCCTGTCTGCGTGTGTCGTCTAGGACAATCTCGCGCCCGTGCTCCGAGATGTACGTATCGCACCGATCGAGGACTTTTTCCAGAGCACCTTTAATATATGCCACGTCCGGGCCCGCAGATAGCTCTATCCCAGACCTCCCATTGATTACCACGCCCATCCATTTGCGCTCGGAGCTAAAGGGTGTCTCGTAGCGGCGGGATCCGATTCTATCCCTTACATCGTCCTCTCCGAACGCGTCCAACAGATCCAACAAGGCAACATCGGTAGGCTGTCCTACCCAGCGACTCTTGGCAACGGAGGCGTCATCACCCATCGTGGATGACAAGACTGCAGCTGTCGATGCTCTGCTTGCATCTGGGCTGAGAAGCCGCGCATTGTTGACAATGTTGCCGATTCGTAGAATCGTGCGGGTTGGGGAGTCCAGATCGGCGGAGTCATGTTTCTTGGTCACATCGACGGGAGATGGTTCACCGAAGTGCCATAGCTTAGTGACCGTCATGTGGTTCGTTGTCAGGGTGCCCGTCTTGTCGCTACATATGACGTTGACCGAGGCCAGGGTCTCGACACTAGGCAGGCGTCGAACGATTGCATCTCTCTTGGACATTCGAAGCACTCCCAGTGCCAATGTCACCGTGACAATGATGGGCAAACCCTCCGGGATGGCGGCCACGGCCAGGGACACACCGATTTGAAACATGTCGAGGAACGGCCAGCCCCTCCAGAGGCCTAAAAGCATGATGAACGCAATGACTCCAAAGGACATGTAACTCAGTTCCTTTCCAAGTCGGTCCATGGACAGCTGGAGCGGGGTGCGCGGGCTTTCGATCTCCTGTAGGGAGGCGGAGATGGCACCAAACTCGGTATTTGCCCCTGTTCCGATGACAAGTCCTTGCCCATAACCCGACCTGACCAAGGTACCCATGAATGCAATGTTCTTCTGGTCATTGAGGCGGATGTCCGCACCAACGGTGCCGGCTGCAGGCGAGGCGTAGAAGGGAGAATGCGGACGTGAAATGGCGAGACTCGGCGTGACGGTCGCTGGGGACTTGGAAACGGGTTCGTTCTCGCCAGTGAGGTTGGACTCGTCAATGGTAAGATCAGCAGCATGGGTGATTCTGATATCCGCGGGTATGCGATCGCCAGTATGGAACAAGACCAGATCGCCGGGTACGAGCAGTGACGCCGAAATCGTGGAAGAATGCCTCTCTGCCGCCTCCAACGATGGCGCGGTGTCCTTCAGATCATCCAACTCGACGCTCTCTGGACCCACTCCATTGGCCGAGCGAGCACTTCGCTGTTGTTCGACGCCGGCACGGATTACGTGTGCGGAATGGGGCACTAGCTGACTCAATGCTTCTATGGACTTTTCGGAGCGGTATTCTTGAACAAAGCCAACGGTGACCACGATAGTGACGGCTGCGGCGATGCTAATAGCATCCTCAAGGTTTCCCATGACCAAGGAGACCAGTGCGGATCCGAGAAGGAGGAGTATAAGGGTCTCTTTGAATTGCTTCAGGAAGCGAAGCCAGAGGGGCTCTGGCTCCTCATGGGGAAGCTCGTTGAGACCGTGAGTATGTATGCGGGCAGCGGCGGTGGAAGAAGAAAGACCGTGGGCTACCGAGGTGCCTAACTTTTGCGCGGTCTCTTGCGCAGAGAGGAGCGAGTAAGATGAAGTGGCAGACTAGAGGGGCACATATATTAGCTCTGAGATCTGAGGAAAGGATGTAAAGAGGCATACCGAAGGCGTTGTGCGCCTCTGGGGTGTATCTGAAGGGGCAAGAAGCGGTGGTTCGGAGCTGCTGCTCTTCTGGCCTGTGCGAGAGGCATGATGCAGCGGCAAAGAGGGCGTCGATGCTCTTGACATACTGTCATGGCCTAAAGGCCACCTGTGGCCTATAACGAAGAAGGCAGCGCGGAGCTAGGGAGGTCGGATGAAGGGAGTAGCTGGGCAGTCGTGCTATGTCATTGATGCGGAGGCATGAGACGTTGGGGCAGAAGCTCTGAATCCGGGGGGGCTGAGAGGAATGGCAAATGCGACAACAATTATATGATGCTGGAGTGTGTATGAGACATGTTGGACGGCGGTTGTATTGAAGCCCTCGCGTGCAGGGGTCAACCAGGAGCGACGGCAGGGATCTGGACGCGCTGCCGCACAAGCCCTGAAGAGCCGCGGAGTCGGACACCAGGACACCAGGACACCAGGCACGCAGGCGCAACAACCGATGCAGAAATGTCACCCATTGAAATGATGAAATGATGGTGATGGTTCTTTGTGTCTTGCCGGTGATCATTGGTGCTGCATGCAGCCAATGTCGCGCAATTGGGTCCCTGGATTCAGACGGGACTCAGGACACAAGACGGAGATGCGGGAGTGGAACCAGAGCTTTGACAAATCGAATGGGGCTCCTTGACTACCGGTATATACTATAGAGTGCACTGTGTATACGTGTCCACATATTGCCTTTCCAGTTATGGGGGTCGGGGCTTGAGCAAGCGTCACTTGGGTTCAACTTCTATGACTTCTATCTACCACTCGCCCGCGGGCGCCGGTCGAAAAACGGGGGCTGACATAAGCGACAGCAGCCACAGCAGCCACAGCAGCCACAGCAGCCACAGTAACGATCACGTGACCATTCCCCAGCCTCCCGAGCTCTTCGAGGCTGCCCACTGCCTTCCAGCCACCGCTTAGTGGACCATCGTCACCGCACCGCGTCTCTACTCTCCTCCTCCTCCTATCTCTCTCCACAACACCGAACCCCCCCTTTCGATCTCGACACGCCCCTCCACTCGCACCGTCGCTATTGTCGCGGCTCCTCCGCGCGCGCATATTTTGGTGCCCATTACTGCCATCTCCACATCATTTGGCTGCGCGACCTCCCCTATCGAGAGCGCGGTCTTGGTTCTCGTTCCCCTGCCGGCCGACGCGCCGCAAATCAAAACAACATTTCGCGAGCGCGGGCCCTCCACCCCCACCACCATCTCCCAGCCGACATTACCCACCGTCTCCAGAGTCCAACATGTTCTTTCCAGAGCATCTGCTCTCCAAGTCGGGCCCACTGGCCCGTGTCTGGCTCGCCGCCAACCTGGAGAAGAAGCTTTCGAAGAATCAAGTCCTTCAGGATAAGATCAACGATGACATTGCTGTCATCGTCAGACCTGAGGTTGCCGGCGGCCCAATGGCACTGCGTCTCAGCGGCCAACTCTTGCTTGGAGTCGTGCGTATCTACAGCAGGAAGGCGCGCTACCTCCTCGACGACTGCACCGAGGCCCTCATGAAGATCAAAATGGTAAGCTTCCTGTCCCTTCCCTCGGCCACCTGGGCAGACACCACTAACGCCTGCGAACTAGGCTTTCCGTCCTGGAAACATCGATTTGCCTGGGAACCAATCTCACATCGCCAACCCCGCCAGCTTGACCTTGCCGGACGTCATCACCGAAATCGATCTGCTCGCTCCAATGCCCGATCCCGCTCTGTTCTTGTCACAGTCCCTGCAAGATGTTTCCAACCTGGGCTTAGATGATACTACTGTTCCAGATTGGGACAGCAGTCAGTTCCTCTCTGGCAGTGTCGAACAGCCTCGTGCTGAGCCCATGCTTTTGGATGACGCTGATGAATTGAGCCTGGACTGGAACGACGAGCCGCACCCGGACTTCGACGAGGGAACCAGCATTGAGAGAGGCCGTAACGCGCCACTTGAGCGTCGCCTTTCCGACGACCTCGCCTCGAGTCCCAAACCACTGGAAGACGATGATCTTGGGCTGGACTGGAATGATGGCGATACCACTGCAATCCCGGCAGCTGCCAACATCGATCTTGGAAACCTCGACGTAGACATGGAGGATACCTCCCATATCGGCCTTCTTGTGGACGACGCTGGTCCGACAGAGCTAGCTGCGGATGAGGAAGGCGTCCCTGGATTGGAACGCGAACGTGACACCATTTCACCACTATCATCTATTCGCTCCAGCGTCGAGCGCGATTTGGAACAGACCTATCATCACGAGCACAACCTGACGGCAGTCGAACTCGAAGATGAAGAGCAAGAGGACGCCGTTCGACAGACTCAGCGAGCAAAGCGCAGGAGACTGCTGCACGCGGATGAGGAAACACAGATCTCGAACAACCAAATCCGACAACAACAAAACGACCGCAGCAAGATTCTGAAACCTTCAGCATTCCTACCCCGTGATCCTATGCTGCTCGCTCTGATGCAAATGCAGAAGTCGGGTGGGTTCGTCTCCAATATTCTTGGCGGCGGCCGAAGCCGTGGTTGGGCACCTGAGCTTAGGGGCATCCTTTCTCTTGAAGTTGTCTCACGGCCTGGGCAGAAGCGAAAGCGGGATAGCGGCGTAGCCGATCTAGGTTCCGAGGAAGAAGATGCCGCAGCGGGCAAAGAAAAGACCCCGCAACTGGAGTTTGACCAGACGGAGACGGAGCTCGAGGGTGTAGCCGCACCTTTCGGTGGAGACCCTTCGCTTGCCCAAGAGGAAGACGTTGTACATCTTCCTAGTGATGAGGGAATTCCTGCCATGGACGAGGATCATCTTGAAGAGGAGGAAGTCTTCTCACCCGTTGACAACTTCGATGACACGACGGCACCCCTTCTTCATCCGGCCGACAGCGGACCAATCTCTGTCGGAACCAAGCACGCCGTGCACCTCCTTCGCGAGCGATTTGGGCCCGAAACTGAAAGCAACGAGTCGGAACGACAGAAAGCTAGCGTTCTGTTTCAAGATATGCTCCCCGAAGCCACCACCAGCAGGGCAGACGCAACCAAGATGTTCTTCGAGGTGTTAGTGCTTGCCACGAAGGATGCCATCAAGGTCGAGCAACCAGTGGACGAGCTTGGTGGGCCCTTACGGATACGTGGTAAGCGAGGTCTTTGGGGTTCATGGGCTGAGACGTCTGCCAGCGGAGAGCTGGCATCACAATCTGCGCCGGAGGCATCTGCTGCTGTTCTGGCTGAGGCGTGAAAAGTCCTCTGCACTTGCGATTATTCTTCACTTTCATTACTTGGGTAGGCTTTTGCGGGGCTTCGGTTTGGCGTTGGCTGAATACCCGTGTGTCTGGCTATCCTGTAAAACGCGCTTTGGTGCTCTAAGGCTTTGCATTATTCTGGGTCTTGCTTTACTTGAGGTGCTTGGTCTTCCTGAGTAGGAATGGTAGTGTAAGCTATGGATATCAATTCTTTCAATCAAGTATTCAATCTCATCGCTTGCAAATGGTCTAACGAACCATTTATGACTCGGTCTCTGTCTTTGCGTCACCTATCTCTACAATGTAGATTAAGACCCATACCAAGATGTGCAGGCCAAGCGTTTCCCTCCCAGTATCATCCCTGCACACCCCGCTGAACTTTTTGGCACAACATTTTGCGCAGACTCACCAGCTCCACACACATGCTCTGATGCTGATAGCCTCCTGCCACCTCCCAAATGTACAAATCACGAGAATTTTCTCTCTCCATTTCCGCGGTCTCCACTCTCGGGCACAGCTGCCGCAGGCGACAGTATTGCATACATCCTGGACCCCTCCTGCTTGTGGACCCCCACTGAATCTTCACCGAAGCAATACCCACCAGAACCAAGCTATTACCAGGAACAGAATAGATACCGGAAACATGACGTCGACAATGGAGACAGACATCCTTCCAGTAGACCCCGAGAGTCTGGGGAAAGCATCATTCCACTCCTCGGGCGACCTGATCGATGAATGGAGCATCGAATACAATGAGCAATCACAAGACACGCTTAACCTTCGGCGTGCCGCGCGTGAGCTGGCGCAATCGGATATACCCGTTGCTTTTCCTACGGAAACAGTATATGGTCTTGGAGCCGACGCGACACGCAGTTCGGCAGTAAGAGCTATATATGCGGCGAAAGGGCGACCTTCGGATAACCCGCTGATTGTGCATGTGCATTCCCTTGCGCAGCTGCGAGGGCTTTTGTCTGGCCCTCAGGATGGTGATTCTCGGGGAGAGAACGGCGCTAGCAATGGGCATAAGAACGGACGTTCCGACCACCAGATACAAGAGAACAACACCAACGATCCTATCCCGCCCATCTACAGACCCCTGATCCAGAAGTTCTGGCCCGGTCCCCTCACCATCATCGTCCCCAACCCTCCAACCTCTCATCTAGCTCCCGAAGTCACCGCTAATCTCTCGACCTTCGGCGCCCGCATGCCTCGCAGCATACTCGCCCTCGCCCTTATCCGCCTCGCCGGGTGCCCCCTCGCCGCGCCTTCCGCGAATGCATCCACCCGGCCCTCTCCGACCGCCGCAGAACACGTTAAAGATGACCTAAATGGACGTATACGCACAATCGTCGACGGGGGGCCCTGCGAGGTTGGTGTGGAGAGCACAGTCGTAGACGGCCTTTCCTACCCGCCCGCCATCCTACGCCCTGGCGGTATCGGCGTCGACGAGATTCGCAAATGCCCCGGGTGGGAAGACGTGGTTGTGGGATATAAAGATGCACAACTGGAGGATGGGGCCAAACCTCGTGCGCCGGGAATGAAGTATCGCCATTACTCGCCTACGGCGAAGGTGGTGCTGGTGGAGCATGATGGTGCGGATAGTGGGTCAGGGAACAGGTTGGAAGAGATCGTTGAGAAGTATATCAGGGATGGCGAAAACGGATACAAGGTTGTTGGCGTGATTCGGACGAGAAACTGGCCTTTGGGCATCGGCTTGCCTCTCGTCGTTGAAGGAAACGCGTCGAATGGAAACGAGCGACCCGTGGATGACCAAACCGAAGTCAAGCCGCTCAGATGTGACCCCCTATTGTCCAACCTCCAACGCTCCGTCATCCAGCATCACATCCCGCGCGCCGTGAGATTGCCCATCTCCCTGGACGAAGTGCAGCCGTGTCGCTTGAAGGAAGTGTGGGATGTCAATCTCGGCGGAGAAACAGAGGGTGTTGCTCGCGGCCTCTTTTCTGCGCTCAGAGAGTTGGACAAGAAGGGCGTGGAAGCTATTTTCGTGGAAGGTATCGACGATGCCAATGGTGATGACATAGCCGCTGCGGTCATGAATCGATTGAGGAAGGCCGCCGCCGTGCGGGTGTAATCACAAAATGCGAGCTTAATGTTTATTAGATTCGACCTGTGGGACAGGATAATCAATCCTTATATGTTGAGCGTAAGGATTTGCAGTAGAGGAAAGACATTTGGAACGGGTGGCAGAGACCATGTAGGTTTCTATAACTTTTGAAAACTCCAGCATTGCTGAAAACACAAACTTCAGCGTTGAAGCATCGCTAGTCCATCAATTGTTCATGAATGAATTGCTCCAGGGCTTCGGTTACATGTGCCCAGATCTCCCCTCCAATCCAAACACACTTGCCTGGAAGGGAGAAAGACTTGGCCGTTACTACATGTCAACCATGCCCATCTATAGCCCATCAAAGTCCCCAGCTGCATCATCCTCGTCGATATCACCCTCCTGTATCTCCTTGGCGAGTTCTCGCTCCCGATCCCGTGCTTCCTGCGCGTTCTTCAGCTCCAGACGATGCTGGTTCATGGGATACCGCATCGCCTTGACACACTCGTCATGCAGAGCAAGACAGGCGCGAATTCGCTCATGGAAGACCTCACCCGGCTCGCGCGTAGCATAGATGTCTCCCGCCTGCTTGGTTTGCATGAAACCCTTCTCGTGATCGATCGATGCCTCAATGACACCATCTCGGATAGCCTTTGCGACAATGTACTCAGCGGACTCCTCGCTCTCCAGGCCAAGACGGATGCAGATGTCACGCAGCGAAATGCGGGAATAAGACAGGGAGAGCATGCGAATGCCGGTTTTGATGACGTTCTGACGTAGTCGAAGAATCAAGGTATATGTGCCATCGCGATGGAACGTCTGGGCAAATGTCTGTACAATCTTCAGAAAGCCTTGGAGATCTCCAACGCGGACGGCCTGGACGAGGCGAAAGTAGGGTTCCAGTGCGCGCTCCAAGCGGGGTTGGCTGAAAGTAGCGCGATCCGGAATATCGCCCATCAGAAGCTCAACAACGATAAGAAGCTTGGTGGCAGCCTGGTAAAAGCCTGTTGCCACGGTGGTCGTCGGCGACTTACGAGTGGCGCTTGTGAGATGCTCATGGGCTTCGGTGTAAGACAATTGAATGGCCCGTATGCGACCCAGGTAATACAGATATCTTGCAACCTGGTTATTCGGTGCGGTTGCGGGGAACTGCGTTTGCGCGACAAGGAGATCGGCTTGGGTGATGTCGGCGGTGGCCAGATAGTTCCGGAGGAGCAGCGTCGTGACGGAAGCCTGTGTTTCCTGGTCCTTTCGGAGAACAGCACTGCGAAGAGCCGCGAGTAATCTTCCCCGGATCGAAACCAACGGTGATTGTTTGGAAGGCGGTTTAGGGTCTAGCTCTTCGTGGAACAGAGAGAAATAGAAGTATGCCTTCGCCGCAAGCGAATCCAGTGTCCTCCGGTTCAGTTCCCGCACTTTGTCTACGAGCTGTGTTGAAAACTCCGCTCCCTCTTCATACTCCTTCTGATCATAGAGATACACCTAAGTCGTGTCAATTCTATTCATTTGAAGAGAAGGACCAGGACTTACCTGTATCAAGATCGCGATATACACGTCCACTTCAGGTAGAGGCTCCTTGGGGTTCGCCTTCAGTTGCATTATCTCATCCTTGTACTGTGATGCCACCGCCTGAATGGCCTCTCCGTCCATGCTGATCGCGTCGATGAGCACCCGAGCGGTAGTATTCTTCGGTGAATAGGTCAGGACGATAACAGAGCAAAGCACACGCTCATCGAGCTTCTTTCGCAACGCCGATATTGATCGGAGCGCTCTTAGAGTGAAGCGAGTATCGAACTGAGTGACGGCACGTTCCAGGAGTGCGAAGTTGGCTCGGATATCTTTGGTGAGCTGGTCAGCGCTGTCAGGATGGCGATACTTGAGCTCCGCCAGATGAATCGCAATCATAAAGCTTGAGCACATGCGCCGATGACCGGGAGGATGAGATGTACAAGAAGAGCATGGGCAGTGAAAGGTAACCATGGTCGGATACGATGAGATAACGTACCAGCAACTGTCTTCTGCTCCACGTTCTCGGGTGTGGGCTGCTCGCCCTCTGTGACGACGCCTTCCATACTGTCCGCCATGGTGACTGCTCTGCTGGGATGGGCGCTGGGAGGTAAGGAGCAGTGGGACGATCTTGAGTTGGCGAAGGACGGTATGATGCGGGATAGGTAGGCGTGAAGAAGGCGATGTAAAGCACTGCACTGCTGAGCTCTGGTGCTTGGGTGTTGCTTGCCTCAGACCGGCTCATAGTTCGACCGCCGCCGAGGGCCCAAGCTTTCCAATCTGGTCTTCCACTAACTCAAAAGCGGAATAGCTTTACTCATCGCAACAACATCACCACAACACGACAACAGCTCCGCACGCAGACTGCAGAGCGGAGTCTGGGAGCGAAAGATAAAAACTGCAAAATGGCCGCCATGAACCTTCTTGATGCTCATCTTGAGCAGATATCTCTGTGCGCGGCGTCAATTGCTGAACTACCGTACGCTACTGCAGCTTCAGTCACATACACTGCTCATAAACTGCCAGGTTCCCCCCGCCTAAGATCTTTACGAATGCCCTACTGCAACCTCACGATATTACCACACTGATCCGGGATACCGAGACCCATGAACGCGCTCTATTCTCCGTGCCCGCGCCGGCGCCTCCGCCGAAAGCGCAGGACCCTATGACAGGATCAAACAGACGGAACACTACTTTCAACATCAACGGTGGAGGGAGCAGTGGCATTACTGGAGGCGGCGCCAATGCCGTCAGAGCGCCAAGACGCAACACCGCCGTTGCCGCTGTGCTTGGGACAGATTTGGTTGAGAGGATCCGAATAGGGGGAGGGGGAGGGGCAGGCACAGGTCTTGGGTATCGTTCCTTGGATGGGAATAACAAAGGCGACGTGGATGTCGAAACCCTCCTGGAAGGGGCCGAAAAGCTCCTAGGGGTCTAGTATGTGATCCTTCCCGCGGACCTTCATCGCAGCACCATTGACCGCCTTCAGCCCTATACCAGGTGTACGAGAGAGGATAACGGCCATCCGACAGCGACACAGCAGACTGCAGTCATCCATAGATTTCTACGAGAACCGTCTTGCTGAACAAACTGCTCAGCTGAGTAGGTTAACCCGATCGAGAGATTACGCGGCAGACGATGCCGCTTGCGACGCTGACCCCGAGGCTACTACCACAGTCATTCAACCAATGTCCGAAGAGGATCTACGGAGGGAGGAAGAGGAGGTTCGGCAACTGGAGAAAAAGAAGCGAGGCCTCGAAGATCGAGTCACCTCGATGGGTCGCGATATATCGGGAGTATTGCGATGATCAAATCATTGAGACTCGACATATGAGACTACGAGACTTGTAGACGAGTCCGCCGGACCAAGTTGCATCCGTGGCAGATGTCACTCATAAATCCAAAACGTGATCTTTCTTCAATGATCCCTCGAAGACAACCTGGAGAAACATCCGAACGTCCAGAAGTCAATTCTGTGGGTGAGGACTGTCGGCATTCGCTCAATCAAGCATGGCCGAGGGGACGATTTCATGCCGAAACCGCATCCGCGTACAAGAATTGGCTCAAACTGCACACCAGGTGGAAGGACGTCGATATAGGATAGAGGGATTTAGACCTTGTACATACAAAACCTGGTCAAGGCAGTCATGCTTAGCTTGCGCATTAAAGAAGATCCGCGAGAGGACAGAGATGAGTGACGTTGTGTTCGGGCTGACACAGTACATGTGTCATAGCCAGCGCAATCCACCCGTTCTCGCAGAGTATCCCATGAATCCTCCGACCTTTGCATTGCCGGCCTGAATCCCGACATCCTAGACTGTTCTGTGAAGCGACATTGGCGAACGCGGTTGCGGAATCTGGCCGTGCAACCTGGTCGAACATGTGGCTTACTGTGTGAGAGATATCCTATCAATGCTGGTGTATGACTGGAGGGACTCTTAAAGGAGTTATTGCATGCTCGCCGCTATCCTTGAGACGTGAGCACGAGATCTAATTCCGTGCGGAAGGTTCCAATATAGGGCAACAGGTAGCACTGGGCCTGTAGATATGGATACGGACCGTCTTGAATTTAGGGCGGGATGTAGAGCTGCTCTGTTGATGCTCAAGTTTTTGACGTTCGTTCCCCGTCTGAGTTGAATCCAAGCCCTTCAAGTTGCCGTATAAGCTCGTTGATTTTGATTACCTTCTCGAACTGTTCTGGGAGAAGGGCAGCACCTTGCTCCTTCTTATCTTTGAGCTCCCGTGCTTGACGTAACTTTTTAAGCAACTTTTTCGCTTCCTTTTCTTTCTGTACCTCCGGGTCCACGGGTGCTTGAGCTTCATTTGATTGCTCTCCTTCCACTTTCTTGGGTGCTTGTCCATCGCCTTGGGTTCTACTACCAACGCCAACCCCGGGCTCGACAGAAGCAGCTGCAGCTTTCTTCCGAGCCTCTCGCCTTTTCGCGTTTTTGTTCGCAGCGACACTCGGTTTGCCGTCTTCTTCACCGGCCTTCAAGCCTTCAGCGCCGGGTACACCGCCGCTGCCCCTATTTTTCCATGCTTGAGCCGTCCTGTTCTTGTATATTTCTACATCCTCTGGGGGTCGATAGCCTGGGCGCACTCGGATTTCTTTCCGTATTGACCCGTCCGCTCGCCTGGAGGAAGGGATATGGCGCTCGCCAGTTGCTGTGGTCGCGATTCCAGATGTCGATACGGCGGGTGTCTCGACAGTAGGCATCGCGGAAGGAGAGGGTATGTCAGAGTGGAGTGTATACGCTTGGATGAGGATGGAATGGCAGGGCAATCAATGGGTAGATGGGATAGAGCAAGCACGGGAGGTACTGGTGTGGTCACGGTTTAGCCGGAGATCCGCCGACCGAATCCGGTGCGGCTCTTTTCAAGACTGGGGCGGGTAACTTCATACCATCAGCGACACCACTCAGAACCTCGGACTTTCCCCCTAACTATACCTACGTGTCTGCGTGCTTTCAACATGTCGAGCGTAAGTCAATTGAAAGCGTTGTGATTTCCAGGCAGCCGCGCTAACTTTCAGCACCAGCTCTCAACCAGCATCTACAAGCAAGCCGCTCTCCACCCCATCCCGTCGTCCGCACATACTGACGATCCATCGCAGCCTTTTCTTCCGGAGCAACAGGGCCATGTTGGCCACTGTCTTCGCTTCCGCCTTCGGTATCCAGCTGTATGTGATGTCGACTTGGATGGTTGGCTGGAGGGGAGCTATACTGACAACCGCGTCAGGGCATTCGATCAGGGATCCGACAGAATCTGGGACTCCATCAACCGGGGAGTACGTACATTTCCTAGGATGTTCACAATTCAAATATTGACAGGTTCGCTAGCGCCAATGGAAGGATATCAAGCAGAGATACGTGCAACAGGCGGAGGAGGAGGAGGAATGATCGGGAACGGACCTCGACATCTCGGGACCTTACTATAGACTCTCGCGCTGTTCCTGGAGTTAGGGGACTCATACTGGGGTCAGAGGAGGACCTGCACTGTATTTTGGTGTATTCTACAGCGTGCAACAAGTCAATTCCCATTCAAAGGCTGGACATTGTGGATCTGTCACCGTGATGTACGCGCCATTAGGCAGTGATGCTCCTCGCCATTGGGTTGGAATGTCTGGACCTTGTAATGGACTGGCTTCGTTTTCTTCGCCCGCGAAGTTGCGACATGGCTCATGTTCCAAGGGCGAGCATTATTCACCTTGTCGCGAGATCCGATGGTCTTGGCTTAATCAGCCCTAAATCCCCCACGTTCATTAGCTACCCGTACGATGTACTACGTATGTGCAGAGTACCCCTCCATGCTACTCTAAACCTCTTTTCATTACAATCCATAAACACATTACTCCGGCGATATACCAAAGACAAGATTCGCGCCTCGGAACTTATTACCGCCATAGCCCGCCAGCTGCGAGTACGCGAGTGCCACGGCGAGGCGCGCGCTGGTCCTGGAGCTCTGATGACGATCCGCAGTTCCTCCATTCGCCGTCTCCTCCCCCAACCTCGACACCACCACCGGGCCTAGACTTGAACCTTGCAACCCAACTTGAGCAGCGACTCCGAATACACACAAAAGTTCCCGGCCTCTCAAGGTCCTCTGGGACCCGCTTCTCCGTTGTGCCATCTCCCCATCCCACACCCGACTGCTGCCGGCGTTATGCTCGTATCGTCGCAAGAGCAGCAGCTCTGTGCCCTACTTTGCAAGCTGCCTAACCGCTACGATTGTCTCTACACTGAAGACGCGAAGCGAGAGCTCGTCCAAAGTCTCTTCCGATCCCTCGCAGGGCACAAGGCCGAGTACCTCTCGCTGTTATTCCCTGACGGGCCCCCTTCGGACCCAGAGACAACTTGGAGCTTACGCGATGCCCAAGGAGCTGTCGAGGGAGCCGAATACACTGCTGCGGCGCGCGGTAAGCCATGTGGACACATTTTCAAGAGTGGCGAGGCCACGTATAGATGCAAAACGTGTACGGCCGACGACACCTGCGTGCTTTGCGCCCGCTGCTTCGACGCCTCAGATCATGATGGACATCAGATATTCATCAACATATCTCCCGGGAACTCGGGCTGCTGTGATTGTGGTGATGATGAAGCTTGGGCCCGCCCTGTACACTGCAATATCCATTCGGCCTTGCCTGATCCCGGCTCGAAGGCGGCTGGCAAGGCAAGAGAGGGCTCTTCGCTCCCAGATGAGCTCCTTGAAAGCATTCGCTTGACCATTGCAAGAGCTCTTGACTATCTTGTCGACGTATTTTCATGCTCCCCGGAACAGCTGCGCCTGCCCAAGACAGAAGAATCGGTACGGGAGGATGAGCGCACCTCAAGGCTGATCGCAAATTGGTATGATCCCGGGGACCAACCGGAGCCGAACCAGAAGTTCGCCTTGGTACTGTGGAACGATGAGAAGCATACTGTCAATGATGTACGAGACCAAGTTGCACGGGCTTGCAAACAGAAGCTTGCCTTCGGCTTAGCCAAGGCCTATGAAGTGGACGAGGTCGGGCGTAGTGTGATCACCTATTCCAGCGACATCAAGGAGCTATTAAGAATGGCTAAAATCATCGAAGACATCAAATTGACGGTTACAATTCGGTCCGCTCGAGACACATTCCGTGAGCAGATGGCTGGAACCATCGTCGAATGGATCTCAGATATCGCCGGATGTAGCGTTGGACCTGACAACCAGATACTCCGTCGTACGGTGTGTGAAGAACTCTTGAAGCCATGGAGGGTTGGCAGTGTGGCATCACATGAGAGTATTGGAAAGGATGGTCTCGATGATCACGAAGTGGAAGAAATGGAGGCAGAAATCGGTAGCGACGTGCTTCGCCAATTCATGGCCATGGAAAGACGGGCGGCAAGGCTCCCAAGGCGGCGAGGAGCCCAGAACACTACCAATGATGATACGACAGGATCAGATGAAGATGAGACCGAAGACCAAGCAGGAGAAGGTGAAAGCACTGGCGATGCGGCGGAACGCATGGAGATCGACGATTTGGCCACAGCTCTGGCCCAAGATCAGGACGGCGACGTGGATATGGAGCCTTATGACAGTCCGGATGAGGCTTTGGAAGTCTCTGAAGCTACCATGGCGGGATACGCGCCTCCTCCACCTCCCCCGCAAACCGACCAGCGCGCGACGGAGAACCTGACCCCTCTGGACTCAGACACCGAGCCCGCCCCTGCGCCGCCTCTACACCATGTAGAGCCTTCGATGTTAGTACCAGAGACCCCGCGGACGCGCTACATACCGCCCGAACCTTCGCACCCTCCAAGATACTGGGTAGAAGCACCAGACAATTATGGCAGGAAGCCAGGAGTTCCACCACATGAAGACATTTGGCAACGCTTGCGTCTCGATCATCTCATTCTCTACGATCTGAGGATGTGGAAGAACCTCAGAATTGGAGTGCGGGACGTATTCATCAGCACAGTTGTCACGATTCCGGAATTCAAGCGACTATTGGGCCTAAGGTTCGCGGGGGTGTACACTGCACTAGCTCAACTTTACCTCATTGCGGACAGGGAACCGGACCACTCTATTATCAACTTGTCACTACAAATGCTTACCACGCCGTCCATCACGGCTGAGGTGGTTGAGCGCGGCAACTTTCTTACGAATCTTATGGCGATATTGTACACGTTTCTCACCACTCGTCAGGTCGGTTATCCTTGGAACATCGACCCCACTGCGACTTTGGCATTCGAGCAAGGAGCTGTGACAAATCGGCGAATGTACCATTTCTTCCTGGACATGAAATATCTTCTCGGCTCGGAGTATGTCCAAGAACGGATACGGGAGGAAGAGAGATATCTGCTCCAGTTCCTAGATCTAGTGAAACTCCATCAAGGCATCTGTCCTAACGTTCGGTACGTGGGGGAGCATGTGGAGTACGAGAGTGAAGCATGGATCAGCGCGTCTCTCATCACTCGGGAAATCAATAAGCTGTGCAGACAGTTTTCCGAGGCCTTCGTGTGGCGTCGAGATGAGGATCCAACGAACATAAGGCGCGCCATTCGTGCGGCGGCCAGGGTTGCCATAATCAACTCGCTGGGTGTGGAACGGGAACGGTTCGACCAAGCCGAATTGAAGTCGGAGACGAAGTTCAAAACCTTGGAAGTCTTCGAATTCGATGCTGATCCTGCTACCTTTATGGGAACCTCATACAATATCGTGGATTATACTGTTTCCTTGCAGTACATGAGTTTCCATCACGCTCTTCACTACACGCTATCCTGGCTCATTGATCGGGCACGCAGTATGCCCCGAGACGACCTGCTCCGTTTACTCCTCTTTACCCAGCCGGAACTTCAGGAGCCTCCGACCGTGCTTAGCACACCGATACCCGGCCACTCACCCGAAGAGTATCTGTTGGCTCTGTTTGATTTTCCCATCAGAGTATGTGCGTGGCTTGCTCAGATGAGGGCGGGATTGTGGGTGAGAAATGGAATCACCCTACGCCATCAGATGAATCAGTATAGGAGCGTATCCCAGCGAGACACCTCATATCAAAGAGATATATTTCTCCTACAAGCCGCCCTGGTTTTGTGCGATTCATCCGTCTTCCTGGCACAGATGGTTGACCGCTTTGATCTTATGGGTTGGATGACTGGCAAGTACAGCAGCGAAGATATCGAAGACGAAGACAAGTTTGAGGACACACAGGTCATTGAGATCGTCGAGGATTTTGTACATCTTCTCGTGATCCTCCTAAGCGACCGCACGCATCTTGTACCTGCTGAAGATGATGTCGATCCGCACATCGCATCAATAAGGAAAGACATCGCACATGTTCTATGCTTTAAACCGCTCTCGTTCTCAGATTTGACTAGCCGCTTATCTGACCGTGTTCAGAATGCCGATGAGTTTTCGGATGTGTTGAATGAGATGACAACATTCAGAGCTCCAGAAGGACTCTCAGACACGGGAACTTTCGTCCTGAAAGAGCCCTATATCGAGTTGATCGATCCTTACATACACCAGTACACGCGGAATCAACGCGAAGAAGCAGAGACTATCTACAAGAATTACATGGCGAAAAGGACTGGCAAGCAAGCCGCCGACATCGTCTTCGAACCCACGTTGAAACCCATCGCCTCTGGCGTCTTCCAGCGCCTTTCAGACTTCACTAGGCAACCATTATTCACCCAGATCATTTATTATCTGCTGGGGTATGCCTTGGTCGCGCCCTCCGTCACTCCAAGTGTACCGGTAACCCGCGTCGAATCTTACGTGTCGTTTGTACTTCAACTTCTCCTTGTTGCCATACTCGAAGATAAGACCGAGCAGCATGAATGGTCCCAGTCTGCGCCGGATTCATTTGCCACTTCCGTACTTACGAAACGTGCCAATATGGGCCTCGCGGGCCATCCTACGATTTTATCGTTGCTAAAAACCTTATTGGAGCGAGAAGAGTTCAAATCGTGTGAGCCCAAGATCAAGTTGATTCTGCATCGCTTGAAACAGCGGCAGCAGAACACCTTCATCATCGCTTCAGAAGCTCTGCACCTTCCCGCCGACCGGTTGGATACGGCTTCGCCTGCATCTGTTACACTTCAAGAAAAGGAGTTGAAAAAGAAGCAGGCCTTGGAAAGACAGGCCAGAGTCATGGCCTCGTTCAAGGAGCAGCAAGGCAAATTCATGGCAAATCAAAGCTTTGATTGGGGAGATATTGGCGATAGTGACTCTGAAGTCGAGGCCGGCGAGGGTGGTACAGAAGCCGAAAAAGTCGTCAAGTATCCATCAGGCACTTGTATCCTTTGCCAAGAAGAAACCAACGATCAGCGTCTTTACGGAACCTTCGGGTATGTATCACAGAGCACCTTACTTCGACTCACAGACGTCAATGATGATGACTGGGTCGAGGAGGTGACTGAGACACCAACCAGTCTTGATCGTTCCGCGGAGGAGATACGGCCGTTTGGCGTGGCGGGGAAGAACAGGCGGACGGTCGAAAAGATTACTTCCACGGGCGAACGGGTGCTTGCTGAACGACAAGACCTTGGCAAGGGGTTTCCATACACGCAGACAAAACGCGGACCGGTCTCGTCTGGTTGTGGACATATCATGCATTACTCATGCTTCGAGGTCTATCTCCAGGCCACGCAAAGGCGCCATGTGAGCCAGATTGCCCGAAACCACCCCGAGCGACCGGACTTCAAAGAATTCATGTGCCCGCTCTGCAAAGCACTCGGGAACATGTTTCTACCTATCATCTGGAAAGGCAAGAAGATTTCGTATCCAGGTGCCTTGGAAACCCATAATTCGTTTGACGATTGGCTAGCGTTGCGGGCTGTCACTGAGAGCTCGAAGCGAGAAAAAGACCCAGGCAATGTTTGGGATGCCTCAGTGGAGCGCGCCCAATTGGAGAGCGCATTATTGGACTATGGTCTCCAGGAGTTCATTGAACCCGTTGCAAAGCGCCTTCCAGACATAGTCACCCCTGGCTTCATCAGTATGCCCGTTCCCCAACCCCCGCCAACGCATCGATTCCAGATTCCAGCCTTTTTGCCTGTACAGCATGAGGATCCGCGCGACCCCGTTGTTCTGCCTCCAGAGAATGCCCCGACTGCGCAAAACAACTTCTCCATTTTGGAGCTTGTGAGAGTGTATCAGCGCTTGCGGGACACGTTTCGAATCAACGCGATACCCTCGTCCTTCTCCTACCCTCATACCCCGGCGACGGTCGTCGAGGACTTGACGCACACCGATTCTCTAGCGCGAGCTTTAGGCTACTCGATTGCAGCCGTTGAGATTGCTCAACGAGGAGTAGAGTCGGACCATCCGCGTGGCACACTGCTCGACAAAATCTCCCCACAGTCCCTGACTCATCTGCGTGTGTACTCGGAGACCATTTCCTCCTACGTTGCTGTGGGCAGTGTAAGAAGTCAGGGCTCGACGAAGACGCTGGATGAGTTCCTTGAAACCCAGGCCCGCCAACTTCGCCAACTCTTCCCGGGCAAGCCGAACAATCTGCCGTTCGAATTGAAGGCGATTGCTCCTCTGCTCGTTCAGGATCCATTCATCTTCCTGTCAGAAGCGTCTGTGTGCCTTGTACCTGCGCAAGGGTTTGACATTCATCATATTCTCCGCTTGTGCTATATGGCCGAGATGGTCCGTGTGGTTCTGGCCTTTGTGACTGAAAGTAGCGAGTTGGAAGGGGCTGGACCGCGCTTCCAGCACCCCCAGAGATTCACCAACCCGGCAAAGAAGGTCGACAATGGCAACTCCGATGAGGATATCAGGAAACTGCAGAATATCCAACAGTTTGTAGCTTGGATCTACCACATGGCGGACGTGGACGTTCCAAACGTTGACGTGGAAAGCCCGGTGGTGGCGGTTCCCGAACGCCTCAACGACCGCAATTTCCTCAACTTCGTTTACACCATGGCATCTACATATGCGCTGACCTTTGTCCGCAAAGCAGCCATTCTTATGCATGTCCGCTACGGCGTGGAACTTCCACATATCCCCTCCGAGCTAGCCGACGACCCTGAGCTCGAGCGTCTTTCCTTCCTTCTCAAACTCCCGACACTGCACGAGATGTTCGACTCCTTCAACTCCAACGCCCAATCAGGAAGCGTGACGCGGTACGTCGTGTCCGTCTGGATCCGTCACTGGATGTGGGTGCGCGAAGGCAAGCGCGGTGCGCAACCCAGCATCGCACTGGCTCACCCGGGCATCTTCGAACTGGTGGGGTTGCCGAAGAACTACGATAGCCTCACAGACGAGGCAATTCGGCGCCGGTGCCCGACTACAGGGAAGGACGTTACGGACCCGTGCGTGTGCCTCTTCTGTGGGGAGATTATGTGTAGCCAGGGAGTGTGCTGCATGACGGATGGGCACAAGGGAGGTTGCAACAAGCATCAGGCCAAGTGAGTCCTTCCTTTCCATGGTGAACCTTGCTCTCGCATGGGATCATGACGAACATGCTGCTAACGCAAAATCCCCAACAGTTGTGGCGGTACCGTGGGCCTCTTCATCAACATCCGCAAGTGCATGGTGCTGTTTCTGAACCAGGACAATGGCACGTGGGCCGTGGCTCCGTACCTGGACAAGCACGGCGAGGTCGATCCCACGCTGCGGCGCCACCACCAGCTGTTTCTCAACCAGAAGAGGTATGATGTGCTCCTCAGGAAGGTTTGGTTGGAGGGCGGCATCCAGAGCTTGATTGCAAGACGGTTGGAGGGGGACATTAACAATGGCGGGTGGGAGACTCTGTGAAGAAGAAGAGGTGGGGGAGTGGGTCGGGCTGGGAGGGATTAGCCATATCATTGTATCATTGAGGGTCGACAAAAGAATTTGCGTGCGGTATAAGATGGTGTGCGAGATTGCGGGGCGGTGTCTGTTGGGCGTAGGGGTACGCCGACATTCGCATGGAATCAGGAGTCCTTGGAGTAGGGTTCTCAGAAGCGGGTGTTCCACTCGCGCGGGATCGCTCTTTCACTTTAGATGTACCGATTGCTCTCGTTACTGTAGATTCCGTGTAGAATTCAAACCCACACTATCTCATGTGACGGATGCAATGCCACGAGACGGGGACGCACTGACTACGCGGTCCAAGCTTGCAGCACTGGGATTTTACGAGTCTGCCGGCAAGGCACATCAATTCAGTCACACGACGCACATGGACGGGGTTGAAGGGAAGAATACGTATTACGGTCTAAGCCAATGATATTAATAATGGCCGCTGCCTGTCAGGCATCAAGACAAAACAATAGGGGGTAATCAATCCATGGCTAATCAATCCGTCGTACAACACATATCCAGTTCCCAGATCTCCCATGATCCAATAAGTCGTTGGAGGAAAATGACCCAAGAACGCCGCCATAGAAACCGGTTAGGATTGGAGCCGCGAGCCGCTGTTTCGGGTCGTTCGGCTTCGGGTATGTAAATCTCGAAACCAAAACTGTATTTTTTGACACGCATGTTCCAACCCGAATCTCGCAACCCAAATTTAGCCCAGAGTGCCGAGTCCCCGTCATCTATCGAACGATACCGTCACCCTTGCCTGGCGGCGGGCCCGGGGGTGGAGTGTACACATTGTCGGCACCGGGGTTGTGGTACGTCGGCTGTGGGGTTTGCAACTCAACACCTTGCTGCTGGCCGTAAGGTGCTTGGTTGTTGTAGTACCCGTAGGTTGGTTGATTGGGTTGCGGTTGAGGCGAATAAGGCGGGGCAGGCTGGTTGTACTGGTTGTTGTAGTAAGGCTGCTGGGTATATGGTTGGTTTCCTCGGGCCATCCAGCCAGTACCGTAGAAGGGGTTGCGGCCCGCTTTGCGGCGTCGACGGGCAGATATGCAGCTGGAAGGGTAGCGATCAGCGACCATCCATGTACAAGGGAATGGGAAGTGTGGACTTACGAGCAGAGGACGAAGAGGAGGAGGAAGCCGAGAACTACGACGACGAGAACGACCCAGCGGACCCAGTCGTTCCAGGCATTGCGCCGACAGCGGTAGTTGCCGTAGCGGTCGTAATAGCACCTAGCCATCGTTCAGTCTCCAAAACGCCGCAAGATGCCGGGTGCCAGAAGAGTCGATGGTGATACGAAATGTGGGGTTATTGACAGAAGTTTGAGGAATGACAAGACACGTGCAGAGAGGCGAACTGTGAGACTGTGATGGGCGATGGAGGAGAAGAAAGTGAAGAGACGGGTGACGGAGGAAAAGAAGGCAATACATACTCATAATAGTCTCTTGGGTACAAGGAAGGCATGCTTGGCCGTTGACGACAGTGAGGGAAGCCGGGACCTGGAGCCTAGGGGGAAAACGATCCCACTACGTAGGGATGCGACCTTGGAGATACAGATGGTGGTTCAAAAGGGGAAAGGAACTGCGATGGCAACGGTATGGAGTGGGAATTACGTAGAGGACAAAGCAGGTGAGACGTGGAGGAGCTAGAGGAGAGTGTCGATGACGACGCCTGGGGGCCGGGGTCGCTTGATATGGGGTTGAATGAGTGGCTGCACACAGCCACAAGCCAAGCCACTTGGAAGCTTGGCGGAGGTCAGGTCCACGGCTCCCGGAATGGTCATGGAACGCTCCAGCAAGCATCACTGGTAGAAATGCCTTGACATGTTCATGGAATCATTCTGCCGGCAACACGTGAGGCGCACTGCCTAGGTACTTTGGACTGCGCCATGCGGAATGTGGTAAGCAGATATCGTGAGATGATGCATCATCAGCAGACAGAGAAATCACGTGAGCTCGGTTGTCTCTCCAATGCTCGCCCACTAGTCCGAATGCGGTCACCCCGCGCCTTCCACGAGGCGCAGGGGTGTTCCGCCCAGCGATCGCCAACGCTGGGAATGGCTGGGGGGATTATGGCCAATCAGAGCGGGCCGTCCTGCTCAGCTTCCCTGGCGCAGGGCTAATGCACGATGAGCTGGCACGAATTGTTCGCAGACGTTTTTGATGGCCCACGTCCGGCCCGGCCCTTCCTCCGCCAGCACTGAAATAATACCTGCCGCGACGTCGCTGCTTTTTCTTTGTCTCCCGTCTTCCCCTCCGTTTGCGCTCAAGAGAAGAAAGAAGAAGAAGAACAAGAAGGAACCCAGGTCGACGTCCAGGTGTCGCCATCCGGTGCACGTAGCATTGTTTGGAGAATTGGCTCTGAAAGGGATTACAAACTACCTAGTCGGTGGCCGCTGTCTCGTCGTCAACATTGGCCTTCCCCGCTGGCTGCCCCGCACTGCTTCCTTCACCGTCATTAAGCAAAGAAGCCAGCTCAAGAATATACAATAATGGAGATTCTGACAGCACACCGGATATGCCCCAGGGACAACCGCTTCCTTCCCGCTGAGGGCTGAGGAGAAGAGAAAAAAAAAGAATCACGCTCGAGAAGATCGCTTCGCTTGCTAGGATGAAAGGGAGGAAACAGAAGAAAACAGAAAACATGCCACGAGCTGGGAATCCAAAGTGGCCATCGCTAGCCTGCAGACCAAACTGCCAGTCTTTCTTTTCCGTCACGTCGTAAAGATCGTAAGAATATGTCGTCAAGAACCAAGCGCCACCCACACTCCTGGGACCGGGCTCTCGAACAACGTCTCGTATATCAAACACCAAGCCGTCGCGCTCCCAAGCCTGTCGAGCTATCAATGGATGGCTCTTCTGCGAATCGAGCGCTTCAAACGCCTGTCCCATACCTTTTTCATCGGCACCGCAGCGTGCTGCGGCTTCATTTGTTTGCTCGGGCAATCAGCCACTGAAGGACCGCATCGAGGTTGGTCTCCTCCTTGGCGCTAATGCCGTAACAGCTCACTTCACGGTGCGAGACGGCCTTGAGGTTCAGGGCCTCGATCAGCTCGTCGACTGAGAGCTTGTTGGGCAGGTCCGACTTGTTCCCCAGGACCAGGAGAGGGATACCCTCCAGGGCCGGCTTCTCCAGCAGCAACTTGAGCTCCTCACGTGCCACGGGCAGAGCCTCGCGGTCGGCGGAATCGACGATGAAGCTACAAACATGAGCGGGGTCGCTTCCCAGGCGGGACAGGAAAGGAAAACGACTTACACCATGGCATTCACGCCGCGGCAGTACCTCTCCCACATGGAACGGAACCGTGGTTGACCTCCGAGATCCCAACTACATTGGGCAGGGGTGGTCAGCAGACGCACCTCTCGACGGGATAAATTGCGCCGACATGTGCAACGCACGCCCGTCCCCCGCTTGGCATGTTTTGGAAGAGACGGGCGAATGGAGAGCGTGACCCACGGCGGTACGGTACCAGAGCAGGAGGAGACGGAAAGAAAAGACAGGACTCACCACTTGAGGGTGACGTGACCCTTCTGGACGCGCTTCATGTTGAAGCCAACGGTCGGGATGGAGCTATGACCAGGTATTAGTGCACGGACCAACATGGACAACATCCTGGAGACGGATAGGACGAGGACGGCAACGAGGAAGAGGAAGGAAGCAGGCGGGGGCTGGTCCGGATCGCAAGGGAGCAGCATTGACGTACTCGACTGTGAACTCTCCGCCCTGAAGGGAGTCAGTAGGGACGTTTTGGTCCATGGGGCATGGGGCGCAGGCGCCGATGTTGCACGACAATTTCCCACGGCGGAAAGAGCACTCACCGCCAGAACTCGCAGCAACGAAGTCTTGCCAGCATTCTGCAGGCCGATCATGGTGATGTCCATCTCGGTCGCCCTAGATGGGGGGAAGCGGTCAGCATCCAAATTTTCAAGGTGGCCGAGGACAGGTTTTGCTTTTTTCGGGAGGGGGGAGGACAGGTTGGATGGGTGAAAGGCGGGTAGGCGATGCTCCGGGCAGAGACGATACGGGAGCCGGAGAGGGGAGGACGCACCAGAAGAGGCGCAGGAGCCAGTCATAGATGCGACGGAATATGCTGGCCATGATCAAGTGTCGGCGTCGGTGGGCTGTGACGGGTGGTGGTGGGCGATATATGGAGGAGGATAGACTGGCGGGGTGCTCGCGGGTGGGCAGCAGCAAGTCCTGGCAAGTTCTGGCGATTGACGGGAGAGGCGGGGAGGGGACAGCCGCGGCAGCGCTAGGGTAAAGAATTAGAGAATTAGAGTGCGAAAAGCGCACATGAAAGCCAGGTTCAAGTGAATGCAGAGGTGCGGCGAGGACGAGGAGCAGCTGTGGAGAAGAGAGGCAGCTTGTTGGATGAGGCACTGTCAGTCTGTGAGAAGGTGCTGCGGTGCTGGGTGCTGGGTGCTTGCGCCGCCCCGCGAGCAAGGCGCCAAAAGGACCGAGACACGCTAGTCCGTTTTGGTGTCTAGCCTCTTCCCTGCCCGCGCCCGGCATCCCTGCAGCCCTGCAGCGCCCGCTGAATCTTTTTTACTTCCCTTCTTGGGTGCCGGAACGAGAAATTCTGCTTGTTGCTGTCCACCGATTGTCCACCATTGCTACCAGCTTCACCCTCCACCCTCCCACCCTTCAGTCCCTTCCACGGCTCCCGTGATCCCCCCGGGTGAGGGTCTATACCGCCGCTGGAGCACCCTTGGCCCTCCCCTCCTCGCCGCATTTGTGTGTGTGTCTCTGTGCGCAGCCAACACCATGGCGCCGTCCGCAACAAGCACAGAATGGTCCACCGACTTCAGCACGACGCGCCGCCAGCGCCTCTTCAAGTCGCCTCCCAAGGACAAGACAGCTTATCCCATGCTGGCCGCCTCCGTCAACCCCCACATCAATTCCTTCAATACCATCTTCGCTCGGGGCGGCCAGATGGCCGAGGCTGTTAAAGACATTGGCACCAAGATCTTCCTCGACGGCGACCCATATGCGCCCGGAATCGAGAGCGGCGAGAGAAACAGACTCTATGTGCGCATACAGGAGGTCTTCCTCGACAGACCCGTCCTCCCACCCTCCAACAAGCATGCCCTCAAGAACCGTAACATCCTCCCCGCCGAGTGCAGAGAGCGCCATGGCACCTACCGGGGCAAGCTCCGTGTTCGAATCGAGTACAAGGTCAACAACGGTGACTGGCAGGAGGAGGTGCGGGATCTAGGCTACGTTCCCATCATGCTCAGAGTAAGTGCGCCTGCAGTCCCGCCGCACCGCCGCACCGCCGTACCGGGTTGGGATGCGAGCTGACCCCCTCGTGAACAGTCGAACCGTTGCCATCTCGAAAACATGAGCCCCTCCGAACTTTTCCAGGCCAAGGAGGAGACGGAGGAGCTGGGAGGCTACTTCATCGTGAACGGCATCGAGAAGATCATACGCATGCTACAAGTCAACAGGCGCAATTATCCCATGGCCATCAAGCGTGGTGCCTTCACCAATCGTGGCCCAGGCTACACCAGCTACGGTATCCAAATCCGCTGCGTACGCCCCGATCAGACCTCCCAGACCAACGCCCTGCATTATCTGAGCGACGGTAACGTCAACTTCAGATTCTCGTGGAGAAAGGCCGAGTACTTGGTCCCCGTCATGATGGTCCTCAAGGCCCTCGTCGAGACCAACGATCGCGACATCTTCGAGGGGATCGTCGGTGCCGCCGGGTCCAAGGGCCTGGAGGAGAAGCAGTTCGTCACCGACCGCGTCGAGTTGCTTCTGCGAACGTACAAGGTCTATGGTCTGCACTCCCAAGCAAAGACCAGGGCCTATCTCGGGGAGAAGTTCAAAGTGATCCTACAGATACCCGAGGATACAAGCGATGAAGATGCGGGTGTCGAGTTCCTCCGCAGGATCGTGTTACCCCACCTGGGCGCGCACAATGTCACCGAAAGTCAAAACGCGGACAAGTTCCGGATGCTGCTTTTCATGATCCGGAAGCTATATGCGCTAGTGGAGGGAGAGTGTGCCGTCGATAATCCCGACGCCGTCCAGAATCAGGAGGTCCTCCTCGGTGGCCATCTGTACGGCATGATCCTCAAGGAAAAGCTGGACGAGTGGCTACTCTCGTGGCGCGCTGCCCTCCATGACTGGGGTCGTAAGGCGGACTGGGCTCCCTTCACCTCCCAGCTTTTCCAGCGCGAGCTCATCTCAAAGGTCGTCCGGAGGACCAACGAGAACATAGGCCAGGCCATGTCGTATTTCCTGTCTACTGGAAACCTGGTCAGTCCCACGGGGCTGGATCTGCAGCAGACCGCCGGCTTCTGTGTGGTCGCAGAAAAAATCAACTTCTACCGATTCATCAGCCACTTCCGCATGGTTCACAGAGGTGCATTCTTTGCACAGCTGAAGACGACGACGGTGCGAAAACTGCTCCCAGAGAGCTGGGGATTCCTGTGCCCTGTACACACTCCCGATGGCAGTCCATGTGGGTTACTCAACCATCTCGCACACAAATGCGAAATTGCCACCCAGGCCGTCGACGTCTCAGCAATCCCTAAGCTAGTGGCGGAGCTTGGTGTGTCGAATAAATCTTCCGCATCCCTGGATGCAAGTGTGGTCGTACAATTGGACGGTCGTGTCTTGGGTTTCTGCACACCAAAGCAAGCCAAGATTATTGGAGACACTCTTCGATACTGGAAGGTCGAGGGTACCCACGGCGTGCCGCTTGAATTGGAGGTGGGATATGTGCCAAACTCAATTGGTGGCCAGTATCCAGGAGTCTACATGTTTTCGCAGTCCGCTCGCATGTACCGACCGGTTAGGTACCTGCCCCTCGACAAGTTGGACTACGTGGGTCCGTTCGAGCAACCCTTCATGTCGATAGCATGCACAGATGCAGAGATTGTGTCAGGCGACTCTACGCATGTCGAATACGACCCGACCAACATCTTCTCCATCGTCGCGAACATGACGCCCTTTTCCGACTTCAACCAGTCTCCCCGAAATATGTACCAGTGTCAGATGGGCAAGCAGTCCATGGGAACCCCGGGCACCGCGATGCGATACCGCACTGACAATAAGACCTACCGCTTGCAGACGGGACAAACCCCTGTCGTGCGACCTCCGCTCCACAACGAGTATGGCTTGGACAACTTCCCGAACGGGACCAACGCTGTGGTGGCCGTCATCTCGTACACTGGTTACGACATGGACGACGCTATGATCATAAACAAGTCCGCACACGAGCGCGGTTTTGGTCACGGCACCATCTACAAGACCAAGATCTGTGACCTAGAGGAGGGATCGCCAAAGAACCGGTCAACAAAGTCCGTCTCCAAGTTGTTTGGATTTGCGCCGGGAGGCTTGGTCAAGGCGCAGTGGAGGCAGACGATCGATGATGATGGACTTCCTCTTGTCGGCACGGAGCTCCGCTACGGAGACGTGCTTGCCGCCTGGCACAACGTCTCCTACGATCCTGCATCGGGCGAGTACATCAACCGCGATGGCCAGACCAATTTCTTCAAGTACAAGGAAGATGAGACGGCCTTCATCGAGGAGGTTCGCGTCATCGGCGCAGAGAGTGGCAATGAGCCGTTGCAGAAGATCAGCGTCAAGCTCCGAATCCCTCGCTCCCCGGTCATTGGAGACAAGTTCTCGTCGCGACACGGCCAAAAGGGTGTCATGTCGCAGAAATGGCCCGCCATCGACATGCCCTTCTCCGAGAGCGGCATTCAGCCCGATGTGATCATCAACCCCCACGCTTTCCCGTCTCGTATGACCATTGGTATGTTCGTCGAGTCGCTGGCGGGCAAAGCAGGCGCACTCCACGGTATACCCCAAGACTCGACCCCTTTCCGCTTCGACGAGAAGAACACTGCAGTCGACTACTTCGGGCACCAGCTCATGAAGGCCGGATACAACTACTACGGCAACGAGCCCATGTATAGCGGCATCACGGGTCAGGAGCTCGCCGCCGACATCTACATTGGCGTCGTCTACTACCAGCGTCTGCGTCACATGGTCAACGACAAGTACCAGGTGCGCACGACGGGTCCGATCAACCAGCTGACGGGCCAGCCCATCAAGGGAAGGAAGAAGGGTGGTGGTATCCGTGTCGGAGAAATGGAGCGCGACGCGCTGCTTGCCCACGGAACGGCCTTCTTGCTGCAGGATCGGTTGATGAACTGCTCGGATTATACAAAGGCGGCCATTTGTAGGGGATGTGGCAGTTTCCTGACCACGGCGCCCACCGTCAGCGAGTTCGACAAGAAGAGGAGAGGAACAAATAAGGTGCGGTGTAGGAGATGTGCGAAGTTGGCCGAGGGCATAGAGAGTAGAAGTGAGGTGTGGATGGATGGGCAGGGGATTAGGTATGTGGGCGGTGACGACGTGGCTGTGGTGGCCGTGCCGGGTGTGTTGAAGTACCTGGATGTGGAACTGGCGAGTATGGGAGTGAGGTTGAAGTTCAACGTGGAGCCGTAGGCGGAGGTCGGGGCGCGGGAAGGTCTCCTATGGTTGTATTATGTCTGCATTTGCTGGCGCCCGGAGGGAGAAAAGGGTCATGTACATGGGTTTCTTCAGAATAGTTTGTGTTCAGATATCAAAAACGGAATGCAGAGTCATTTACCAGTCATTGCTACAGGTCATACTAAGCAGTCAGGCCTCATAGTTCGCATTATGCTGGTCCCCATTTCATCCATCATGGCAGTCTCCCGCGTGGATTGTGCGCCGGGGACAACGAAATTCATCCGTCCTCTCTCTCTACTGGGACCTCCATTGCTGGATCTCGCTCTCACTCAGATGCCTCAACTTATTCACGCTCGGCGCCTCCCCACCCACGATTCCCTTGGCCAGCTCCACCACACCGCCCACCACCGTCCTCTTCCCGATGGCATACTGCGCCGTGTTCGCCTTGACTCGGATAATCCCAATCCTGGGGTCATCCGGTCCGCCGTCGTGCGTGCCGTCCCCGAGATCACCAAGCCACGCCTTCAAGCCGGGGCTGTAGTACTTCTTGATCTCCGCGCGGTCGGTCTCGATGGTGGCGTGCCCCGAAATGCTGGCCCAGTCACCGGATGAGGTGATGAAGGAGATGTTGACGGATGGATGGGTGTGAAGGTCGTCCGTCTTGCCGGATTCAGTGTTGGTGTGGAAGAGGAGGTCGAAGCCGTGGCCTTCCTGTATTCGACAATCATGTTAGCAACTTCCCTACTCTGGGTAGTCGTAGGCGGAGGAGTTCCTCCGGGTATGTGGATTGGTGAGAAGACGCTGGTGTATGAGCGTGCAGAGGTAGAACGCACCTGCGCAGCCAAAGCCATGGCCCGCGACGCCAACAGATCCGAGTTCGCTGTCTGCGTCGTCATCATGCAAAACTTGGTCTTGTGCATGAAGTTGAGCAGATCCTCGACCTTCTCCTTCAGAGAGGGCTCATCGAGGTTCTTCTGCGTGTATGGATCCGCAGGCTTGCTACCCGTGTCGGTGTTGCTGAAGGTGGACATGGTTGGTTGACGTGATTGTTGGTGAAGTGGTCGGGCTGAACTTGAAAATTCGCGAGGATATTTGAGCAATTGGGGGTATAAAAGTGGTGGCTATTTGTTTGCGGAGATGTTCCAATGTTTCCATTTTATACTGCACAGACGGCACATATTGATGACGTCAAAGCAATTGGCCCCTCTCGCAACGTCCCACAACCTGTGGCCCTGCGATGTCCAAAAAGCGGGTCGCGCGACCTGGACGGATCCCCATCAGTAGCTGTGCATCGGGATCTGCGCGCATCTTTGCCATATCCACGGGTCCAACTTGTAGTGATGGCGTGTCTGCTTTTGGGTTAGCTTCGGGTTGGTGTACCATGCGTCAAGTCTCCCAGTTAGCTGTGAACATCATCGTGACACCACCAAGCAGGAGAATAGGTTGGAGACCGAAGAAATGAGAAAGAATAGAATGCTCGCTAGGTATCCAGCGCGTCGCAAGGAAAAGAAAAAGGAATGCCCAAGCCCTGAAAATGCACCTTTTTGGATACACTAACAATGATCCTCAAACACACAAGAAGGCGTACAGAAGTCCAATCCTCAAAAGGGGCAGCTCCACACCTCTAAACCGAACCGTAACTAGCCTGGATCTTGGAAGATGAGGCTAGACCATCACCCGCGTGTCAAAGCGGTAACCAGGGGACTCCTAGGCCTCCGTTGGCTGCTCGTTCTCCTTGTCCTCCAGGGACGCCTTCTTCAGATCCTCCACGACGTCGGCCTCGGCATCCTTCTCCTGCTTCAGCTCGGCTTCGGCGGACACAGACTTTCCATTGACGGCTTGGTTCTTCTGGGCGGGTTTGCGGGCAGTGTCGGTGCTCGCATCGCCTTCGAGGCCTTCGGCTTCAAGACGTTCAATCTCCTTCTGTGCCTTGGCGATGTTCTGCTACTGGTTAGATGGATCATTTCGTGGAACATTCACGGTGAAACTTACCTCCTTCGTCTTGCGATCCTGGTCCTCCTTCCAGTGAGCAAGCTTCGCCTTCAGCTTCTCAACGACGGCAGGCACCTCGGCTTGGCTCGAGGGCGCTTCCACGCCGACCTTCTGCAGCTCTTGGAGGATGCCAAAGTTCACATTGAATTTGGCGTCGGCAGGGGCAGCTCCACCCTTCTTGCCCTTCTTCTTCTTGCCCCCTCCACCAACGAAGTAGTCCTCCTCGTCCTTCTTGGCAATCTTCATGCCCTTCAGGCCGGAGTCGTCGACGGTGCGTTGTGCAGACGCAGCGAACTTGCTCTCAGTGGATGCCTCCTTGGCAGGCAGGGCAGACGGATCGAAGTACCTGATGAGGCCCTCGGTGGAAAGGATCTCGTCTTGATAGGCAGGGGCGGACGCCTCTTCCAGTCGCTTGGCAGCGGCCTCCTTCTTCTTGTTGTTCTGCCACTCCAGCTGTTCCTGACGACGGCGCTCTTGGCGAGCCTTGCGAGCCTGGAAATCGTACTCTTGCCATGCCCGCTTTTGAGCGTAGTAAGTGTCCTTGACCTGCTTCAGGGCCAAGTATTTCTCCTGTTGCTCATTTCTGGCCTTGGTCTGCTCATCGCGCAGTGAGTTCAGGTTCTTGTAGGCATTGTCCTGCTCGACCTTGAGGCCATCGAGCTCCGCCTGCAACTTGGAGTACTTGTCGCTGAGGGCTTTCTGTTCGGGGTCGTCCAAGAGCTTCTTCTGTTCGGCAATCTGGGCCTTGATGTCGTCAATGGCCTTCTGCTGGGCCTCGAAACCGGAGAAGTTCTTGCGGAGCTTGTTCAAGTTGGTGATTTCCGTGAGGGCCTTCTTCTCGTCGACCAGCTTCATGGTACCCGTATCGACCTGCTTCTGGAGGTGGGCAATCTCGCGATCGACATCCTCGACAGACTTGTAGTTGACGCGGCCTTTGGCGGTCTTGAGTTCCGCGAGGCGGGACTTGAGTTGCTCATCCAATTTCTTGATACGCTCGTGGACAGCGTTGCGGGAGGACTTGTTGCCCTGCTGGGTCTGCCGGATCTGAGCCAGTTCGGCCTTCAACTCCTGTTGTCGCTTCGCATTGGGCGAGTCCTTGTTGGGCCCACCGCCCCGGGCGAGGTCAACCTTGGCCTTTGCAGCGTTCTGAGTGAATGTCAGCAGCGTTCTTGGAGTCGTCATGTGGGGGACCAGCTAGGTGCAGCGGGACTGTGCTACTCGAATTGAGAGCGGCGGGCAATATACTACTACTTACATATTTCTCCTGAGCGGCTGCGTGGGCCTTCTCGGCCTTTGCGAGTTCCTCCTTGTACGCCTCCTCGTCAGGCTTCTCGGGCTTGACGGTTTGCTGCTTGCCCTCAGCGGCAGGGGCTTTGGTGGGCGCGGCGACGTCGGCCATTGTGGGAGTTGGCGACAGAGGTGGGTTAAGGGGTTGTCGGAAGTTGGGTAGGGCTCTGGGGGGGAATGGAAGGCGGTGGAGGGACTGGATTGATTATATGCCAGGCGGGGGGCCCCGTTGTGAAAGTTGTTGGGGCGACGTTGACTTCTCGAGGACCGCCGAATTTCTGTGGACCGCTAGAGTAAGATTTCCCGAATCCTTGGCACGTGCGCAGGGGTCTCGCAGGGGTTCACAGCGCTTAACAACTCTCTCGTCTCTCCCCAAACGAAAAACAGACTTCCCCATTATTCCACAGGACCATGCCGCCGAACGCGAGGGGCAAGGCGCCCATTCTCCTTCTCAAGACCAGGTCAACGGCAACAGACACGTACGAAGAGTACTTTGCTGCTGACTTCGACCCGGTCTTCGTCCCCGTCCTAGAGCACCACAGCAAGGAGGATGCCTTGGCTCGAGTCCGCCAGGATATCACAGAGGGAGCTTTCCTTCCCGAGTCTAGGCAAGGCCAGAACAAGTACGGGGCCATCATCTTCACCTCTCAACGAGCTGTCGAGGCATTCGCCAAAATCGTCCAGGACTTACGAAAGGAAGCAAGGAAGCCTGTAGACGAGCTACTCCCTGCAAGTCTCCCTCTCTATGTGGTTGGGCCTGCCACTGCCCGGGGTCTCCGAGCACTGGGTCTTCACTGTCCCATTCTGGGAGAAGAAAGTGGGAATGGAGAGGTCCTGTCGGCTTTCATGTTGAAGCACTACAACAATGTATATAATGGACCCAGCAAACCCGCGTTGCTGTTCCTCGTTGGCGACAAGCGCAGGGATATCATTCCAAAGACCCTGCAATCAGAGGCCCTGAGCCCTGAGATGCGCTGCCGGATAGACGAGCTGGTGGTGTATGAAACCGGCGAGATGCTCTCTTTCAAGGATAATTTCTACTCGATTATCCAAAAGAATCTCCAGAGTGGGGAGCCAAGCCAATGGGTGGTGGTCTTTTCTCCTACAGGATGCAAAGCCATGCTAGATGGCCTGGGCCTGCTCGATGAACAAACGGGGAGGGTGAAGTCTGACGCTCGCCGTTCTCACAACATATTCGTCGCTACTATAGGGTCGACGACACGGGATTATCTCGTCAACGAGTTTGGATTTACGCCCGACGTTTGCGCCGAGGAGCCCACGGCCGAAGGAGTGGGCAATGGTATCAAAGCCTTTCTTAATGATAGTGAGCGGTAGCATACACCTACCTACTGCTGTAAAACCATCGTGCCCCAAAAAGTAATCAAACACAAGTCAAACATTCCATCTTGTGCTCATGGAAGTTGTGTGTTCACAGGAATTCGGGATAAGTTATAACGCGACAAAGTCAAAAGCTCTCGCCCCATGTTTTTGCTCCCTACTGTTAAGTCTATTGTTAGAGCGTGTGTTTGCTCTTTATTTTATGTTATTCATGTGTACTCTCAGGAGAAAAATAAGGAGAAGAAGAGAAAGGCGATTGGTGAGTGTACCGTGGTCACTGGTGTGGTGGTGTTCTCTATTGACGTCACTCCTCCGCCCCCTCACGTGCTGCAGGAATGCGGAAACCAGAGACCATGGGCGAAGATAGCCCACACACAGCAGCTCATACACCTAGTCACATTCATCTCAACAATTTTTGAAGCCCGCAATTGAACCTCCATCATTGCTCGTTCCTGCCCACCCATTGGTCTTGGCGTAACGAAAGGTGAAGCACCATGGTGACGACACGCTCCGGTTCCGGTCCCAAGCCGGAGGGAACGGTTGCAGTGGGAAGCAAGAGAAAGGAGCACGCCACTGGAGAAAAACCCAAGGCCAAAGCAGCAAAAAAGCAAACGAAAATTGAAGAGACCGTCCCGGAAGTAGGCAAGGAAGAGAAACCGGCTGATATGGAGATGGAGGAGGCTCCTCCAGCTGAAGAGGGTACGGGGTCTCAAAAGAAGACAGAGGAATCCAAAGTCGAGGAGAATGGTGGCAAGTCGGAGGCGCCTGCGAAGCCTGAAGGTGAGGCCATTGAGAAGGATACCGAGCGAGCGGAGAAGGCAGCCTCGAGCATTGTAGAAAAGGGCATCATCTACTTCTTCACGCGGAGCCGAGTAGGAATCGAGGAACCAGAAAGCGTTAGCGACCTCCAGAGAAGCTATTTTGTCTTGCGTCCGTTGCCGGCAGATGCAAAGCTGGGTCAAGGCGCCATCCCCGACGAAGGAAACAACCGGTTGTTTGCCTTGCCCAAGAAGACATTTCCCAAGAGCCACCGCGACCGCTTCATGGCATTCGTGGAGAAGGCCAAAACGGGCATCAAGGATCTCAAGGAGAGCTTCTTCAAGGCGACCGAGTATGAGACCAAGACTGCTGGTACGCGCCGTCAAGAGCCGGCAACGCCCGTCGCCGAGGGCGTGTACGCGATTACGCGCACGGAAGATGGGACTACGCACCTGGCATATGCATTGACGATCCCTGAGGACCTGGGCGAGATCCAGGAGGACCTAGGATTGCGCACGCAGGGCAGCTACATCATGAGCGTGAAGAACCCTGAGCGCCCGGGCCCTGCCAATGCACGGCTCCCCAAGGGACCAGAGTTCCCGAAGGAGATTATCGAAGAATTCCGCGGCTTAGCATGGACGGAGGTCAAGCCCAAGTATCTAGACTACGAGAATGCTCAGATCCTGCTGATCGGGGAGAAGACGGAGAAGGCGGTGGAGGGAACGGAGGCAGACGAGAAGCATGGGAAAGAGGCACCCAAGGAGGAGCTTGAACAGCTCCAGCATGAGGACGAGCTGCGCGTGCAGAACCTTCAGGGTAAGCGGTCCCTAGTGGTGTGAGGAAGGGCAAGAAGATAGTGGCTAACACATATGGCAGGCGATGATACTGTATTTGTTGACCTCAAGGTCAGCAAAGGGGAGTATCCCAAAGTACCGACGACATGGTAAGGAGGATGCATTATCACAGTGCTGTATACTGTAAACTGTGGCAAATGGCGTATACGGGGGTGGTCGTTCAAAAGTTGGTTGTTCTTCCTGGAAGGGCGATATTTGTATCGAAGGGCGAGAGTCTGACGAGCTGTTGGGGAGCTTGGAGATTCGGGATTCTCCATACTGGATGGCATGATCTCATGCAAGTGGAGGGTGTCCACTACTATCAGACAGGAGAATGCAATAATAAGCGCATGGTATGTACAGTAGGCTCCGGGCGCTCAAAACGCGATATGCACATCATTATGTCCTGTCAGCCCTATCATGCATTCTCCTGCGGTCCGCCGACCACGACGGCACGACAGCACGACCTGTCACCTCTGCCCTGTTGCACCGCAACTTGCAAGATTTCTGGAAAGGGGCCCATTCCCGTCGCATCATCCGAGGGATCAACGGCTAGAGAGTCGTGGACAAAAGCCCTGCTATACATTTGACCGACGACAATGCCGTGTTCCTGACTAGAATCTCGACTAGATTCACTAGAAGCTTGACTAGAATTTCTAGAAAGGGGTCAAGCTTCCGAGTGACGTATTTCGGCCCTGGCACCAGCGGGCGATCAAAGACGGCGCATCCTACTAAGCTTGGAATAACAGCCCTTGGTGCCGCCCCTAAACGATTCTTTCGAATCGACCAGCCTTGGACTTCATGCGTGGGATGGCTTTCTTTTTGCCATGGCCGGCACGGCTGCCATTGGGTGGATGAAGGGTGAAGGGTGAAGGGTGAAGAGGCGTGAGAGGGCACGTGCTCGCCGTCAGCCCTCTCAAACCCCCAGCCCACCTGGGCAGCCCAGCCCGGCCCAGCTTCTCCTACATACTTAATTAAGATACTAGCCTCTCTCTCCTCTCCGTGCCATCTCCTCCGCTTCTTCCAAGGCCTGGGGAGGCGCGCATCGATTTATTAAAACAATGTGCCGCCGATGAAACGTTGGCCGCCGTATCGCGGCGCGCCGGATCAATTGCGATGGATGGGCCCCTGGGCCTGCGGTCAGCACACGACACTGCCAGCAGCTCCATCTCCACCTCTGCCCTCCAGCGAGCTCCACCTCATCAGCCTCCTCTCGCTGCACCCACCCGACGGCCTCTCCAACCGCCGTCGCACCACAGGAACCACCAGAGGCGCCCACGCGCCCGTACCACCTCCAGCGGCACCGCCACGAGCCCTTCCTCCGCCTCTGCTTCCGGCCACTCCTTCACCGTCGCCAACTTCAATCGCGGCATCATCTACCTGAGGCCCGTCGTCCGCGCCCCGTCCCATCGCCTTCACCACTCTCCCCCCTCCGACCCCTTCGCCGTTCCGTCCCACTCCCTCGCCGACACTGCTGCACTCGACCTTCACCTCCGCGACCCGAGCAATGACGGATACGATTCGCGCTCCGACTACACCACCCTGCCTCCCGCCCTAGCTGGAGAAGATGCCCGAGACCACCGCCCCGCCAACTTCACCACTCCCCCACGACCTCCCGCCGCTCACTCCCGCTCACGCTCCTTCTCCACCATTGACGCTCACACCGTCACCTCCCTCAGCACCGAACCAGGCACCTTCAAGGTCGTCATCGAACGCCCACCTTTCGCTCGCCCCAAGACTGCAGACACCAGCTCCGCCCCTCTCCTCGAAGTCCCCATTCCCCACTACCGTCTGGGCACTCCGCGTTTCAGCGCCCACGGCACGCCCATCCTGCGCAGCTCTGTCTACACCCGCGCTTCTGGCACCGATGATATCCGTTCCACCCTGCTGAGTCCGCTGCGAGCCACTCATTCCTTCCTATCCTCCCGTCCCCGTTCCGAGGCATATTCCTCCGCTCCAGCAAATTACCGCACCACCATGGACCTGACCCCGGGACAACACGCCGCTAGTGTCCCTTCTTCAGCACGCGTCTCAAAACTATCGATTGGCCCCGAGGTCTACGATGCCCTCACCATCAATCCCGACGACCATGCCGTAGTCCGCTTCTCCCCTTCAGGCGATATACTCGGAGCTACCCCCTCGCGCCTGGTTGCCCATATCACCTCTCCAAGCTTCTTGGATTATGAGCTTCTCTCAGATTTCTTCCTGACGTTTCGATCGTTCCTGTCCTGCCGCGATTTGGCAGCTTATCTGATATCCCGTTTGCAATGGGCTGTAAACAGGCAGGATGACTTTGGCCGCATCGTACGCGTCCGCACGTTCGTTGCCCTACGGCATTGGATCCTCAACTATTTTGTAGATGACTTTGTTCCCGTCTATTCTCTCCGCGTCCATTTCTGCCAGCTCGTCAACTCCTTATACAACGCCCTTCGAGTTCGCCAAGATGGAGGGGGCGGCGACATCAAAATCGTGGGCGAACTGAAAAAGTGCTGGAGACGTACTTGTGCATTGCATTGGGATAGCGACGATGGTATCGGCAGCGACATGGCAGACGAGGACCTTCTTCCGGGTGGCCAACCCGGCTCGTCGATTGCTTATGAAGAACCCCCACAGTCACTACCAATGCCTTTGACTCCACCCCGGCAGCCCGAACGTACCGCCAAAGTGGAGACTATGGGATCCAACCCGAGCGATCAGTTCGCCAGCGGCCACATTGATTGGGCTCATGGCGTTCGTCATACTCCTCAGAATTCGCAAAGTTCGCCTTTTGTGCCCTCCCAGGACAATGCCGGGACGAGGGTCCCCCTCTCCCCAGAGAGCGAACGGAGCATTCCAGTACTGTCTTGTTCCATTCCGATGCGCGTGCTGCACAGGGGTGATCCTCCACCCGAACTGCCTCTGTATCCGCACCCCGTACCAAATACGGCTACCCCACGCTTTGCGGCCAGTCCCCAGTTTTCGAGCCCTACCAAGAAGCCGAACCGCCCATCCCATTCGCACAAACGGAGTGGCAGCTTCTCCGATGCCCTCAGAGACCAAAGAGCGCCCCTTCCTATCCCCAAAAATGCGCCCCCCGATACAAGGCTGTCGGCCTTGTCAATCGTGCCGGGGAGTCTGATTCGAGGTGGCGTTTTCCAACCCACTTCGCCGTATATTGACGTCAAGAACGGTGGTTTGCGCCACACGAGATCTCATCTCGAGCTCGAGCAAGTCGATGGAATAGGCGAGGAAGTGCATATTCGCGGTGGTCACGGGGCCAATCCAGGCATGAAGAAGATCTTCGGAACCATGCGACGAGCGTTGAGCACCAAGCAACCGTCCGCCTCCGCTCCCCATCTTTCTGCGGCTGCGCATTCCCATCACACAGCGACCCCCAATCGAAGCTCGAACCCTGCCTCAGTCTCCACGGCCTCTGGAGGAGTCCACAAACGCAGATATGCACGGCCGCAGCCTCAAGTCAGAATTGATCTCCTTGCTTCAAAGGTCGTGGACAGTTTTCGCGAAGCCATCAGTCAGCAAGTACGAGAGGATCAGCAGCCTCAGCCATCGTCCGATTCCAAGGGTGACCTGAGCGAGTTCGTTTTCGACTTCGAAAATAAAGAAACACCTATGCCTGAGGCTGCTGCCAACAAGCAGGATCCACGGATCTATAGCAGCATTACAGCTGGCAGCAAATCCATCGTCATCATGGATGACACAGGTCCGCCTGATCTTCCGTTCATGTCGGGAGCTTTACCCAGCCCTCCCACTGAAGCGGATGCCGTCACACCCGTCCCTCCGCAGCCGGCGACTTCAACTAGTGAACAACTTGTGGAGAGTACAACCCCAGTTCCAATACATGCCATCCCTCCTCTTGACATGGACTCCAATAGCCAAAGCGATTTGCAAATCTCTGCTGAACCTGCAACACAACCCCCTACTCGAAGACGATCAATGTCCGACGGTCGCGAACAAATGCACTCGTTCCGGCGACGCGGTTCAACAAAGGCTTCAATGGGCCGACCCGCGTCACTCAGGAGACATGCATCCCATAACAGTGGTCTTAGTCGGCACGATACTACAGCCAGCATTGCAACTTTCCACACCATGTCATCACACAACGACCCGTTCTTTTTTGATCGCCAACCCACTGCGCCAGCGGCCCCTGTGCGGCAACTCAGGCGCCGGCCTGGAGGCGATTTGCGAGCTGTAGACAACGTACACGACCTAGAGCACATCCAGCGTCCAGCCTCCACCGGTTCAATATCGAATCACACGCATTCGATCGTCAATTCGGTCATCCTGCGTTCCGATCGCTTCGTAGAGTCTTCCAGCGCACTCAATAGCGTGGAGAATGGGGATCAGCCTGAAGTATCGAAGAAACCTATATCTCTGGTGGACACACACTCCTCACAGCCCAACCTAAGACCCTCCTTTGAGGCCGAAGTGGCCAAGTTGGCCGCCTTGCCGGATGACACCGATGACGACGGAGGTATAGAAGCCGCTCTCATGAAGTTGGAGGGTCGTTATGAGAAAAGATCGCCGGATCCTTCACCACGAGGAACACTAACATCACCACATGACGTCGCCGCTTCTTCCCAAAGTTCAATTCGCGAGCGCGGTACCACACTGTCGAGTACGGATGTCCTCCAAGGTCGATCACCCACGTCACCCGGAGCCAACAATCAGGGCCTATACCAATCGTCCACCGATAACTTCCACCTTGGCCTTCCGGATGCACCATCCGGCATAGGATCAGACGATTCTTACTCTGCAACACCGCTCCTTGACCGGTTCCCAAGCGACGTGGTAGATCCACTTAGACCAGACACATTCCAGTCGATGGCTTCTTCGGCAAAACCTGAGCCCCTCAAACCCAACAGTCCACCGACTTGGTTTGACAAGCCTTCTGCATCGGATCTTGCATCGCCGAGCTCATCTGTTGAGCACGTGATTGAGACCGAGTCCATGAAGAAGATCCCCAAGAATGGGACGATGCCTCGCTCCTCCGTACCCCGAGAGTCCTTTCTCCTGGACGATGATGAAGACCTTTCCGACATGACGGACGATGCTTCTGCAATGGTTAGCCGGTCTGACGGGACGAGCCATGGCATCCGAAGCTTTTTCGACGACGAGCCCGCTGTCGCGGAGGACGACAAAGAACCTCTTCCCATGCATCCCTTGCACCATCCGCCCACCCCACCTCTTACTGCCAATAAACTGGGACATGGTCCGCAAATCAGCACCACTGTTTTTGATCGCGGTCTGCCAACGCCCGGCTTGACACCAACGTCACGATTGCACAATCAGCCTTTTGGGGATGGCACCCAATTGGCGGATGGTAAAACTGAACCCGCTATCGAACTGCAGGAGCTCAAAAAGGACAACAATCAGCCTCCTCCCGCGCACTTACCGTTTGTGCTCGCGTACGACTCCGAGATGCTTACTCAACAGTTCACGTTGATCGAGAAAGATGCACTTGATGAGGTCGATTGGAAAGAGCTGATCGAACTTCGATGGAAACAGTCGTCCCCTCGTATCCGTGACTGGGTAGAATACCTGCGAACACAGGACGCTCGTGGTGTCGACGTCGTAATCGCCCGATTCAACCTCGTCGTGAAATGGGTCGTGTCAGAGATCCTCCTCACGGAAGCCATCGAGGAACGAGCTCGCTGCATCGTAAAATTCATTCACATAGCGGCTCATGCGCGTCGGCTCCGGAACTATGCGACCATGTATCAGATCACGATTGCGCTCTTGTCGTCGGACATCTCTCGCCTAAAGCACACATGGGCGTTCATTCCGGCGTCGGAGATGCACACGATGAGGATGTTGGAGGCACTTGTGCAGCCGTTGCGTAATTTCCATAATCTGCGGGTTGAGATGGAGACAGCCTCGGTGGAGGAGGGCTGTATCCCTTTCATCGGTACGTAGTTCCCTCTTTTAAACTCCCAAAGAATCTGGACGGCTAATTGAACCTAGGCATCTACACCCGCGATCTCATCTACAACGCGCAGAAACCAGCCTTCATCGACGCACCTCCCGTCGACGGCGAACGCCTCGTCAACTTCGAGCGACACCATACGGCCGCTATGATTGTCAAGAGTCTGCTGCGTCTCATCGAGGCGAGCGCAAAGTACAGTTTCAGACCTGATTCGAACATCATTAGCAGATGTCTATGGATGGCCGCCTTGACGGATGAGGAGATCACAAAGTTGAGTCGGCGATACGAATAGCTGCAGCATCTCCATCTCTGGCCACCTCTCTCTCGCCATCTTCTTTCTCATATTTCTTTGCACCTTTTCTGCCATCTGTTTATTTCTGTTGAAACTTTGTGGCAAAGTTAATACCCCCTCTAGCGTTGGCATTTCTGTTTGCCTCATACCTTTGTCCATGTCCTGACGACCATCGCATGCCTACGTGCATATACCCCTGCTTATGCATTGCGTTTCCCTACTATATCTCACTATCCATCCATCTACCTGTCTCGTTGCCGAGACGCCACACACTTCGTACACATGCATTTTCTATACTACTACATTAATGCATTACATGCATAGACATAGTCGCTCACGCTTGAAAGAAGAGGAAGGGAGGGAGGGATATTAAATCTATTGTCTATTGTTTATTTCTTTTGTTAATCGGTTGATTAGTATTGATGAGGGGCAAAACGTCGCAGACACAGCCGCGGATTGGGGGGATCGTTGTTTTCGTGCCGTTGATAGTGGAGAATATGATAATTTGTGACGCTGATAGTCACTTGGATGTGATCTTGCCCCTTATACCGTGTTTGCCCTGGGTACAGTGGGTGGGACATTTCAGTGTTGTGTCCTGAGTTAAGTAGGTATATTCACTCAAGCCGAGCATCAAGGTGGATATTTTTATCAAATTTGTGTATTGCGCCCCGTCACGTCGCGCTCCACTGAACATATCATGTGTACAGGGACAGTTGAACCGGAACATTACCGATCAAAGTGGGTATCATTACTCCTTCCAACAAGACTGCGACAAAGAACGAGCAAAACAATACCATAGACAAACAGAATCCGTCTTCCCGATAAGCAGAATTGCGAGAAAAAGAAAAGGAAGAAGCATTCGCGGCCGTGGCGACTGGTCATCTTTCGTGACGTCAGGATCCTCTTGGGTATCTTGCCAACCGCAAGGGCACAAATCGTCACCTCATCTCGTTCCAACATACGCGGACACATTGCGTAATTTCGTTCTGGTTTCCCGCCATGGCGCGAGAAATGTCGGGATGCTCTCACCGCTGCCGTTCTAGAAAGCCAAGTGCACAAGGCCTGGTCTGGCTCGGAGTCTGCGGCAATCACAGACGGGCTCGCCCTCTACCTCCATGCATTCAGGAATGCCGGTAGGTTTTCTCTACTACCGCAGGCGATCTTGCAGATCACACGACGGTTTTTGCAGCAACTTCCTCTCCTCGTCTTCAACCAGGCTTCTTTGAGGATCCCGCAGGCGGCCCCAACAACCCCGCACTGGCCTCCTTCTCCAGCGTAATCTTCATCTCCAGCCAGGAGTAGAAGTTCGGGGATTCGCAGAAACTCTCGTACAAGCCGTGCTTATAGCGGTGTCGCTGGAGGGGCCCCTGACCCCGAAACTTCACTGACGTGCCATTCTTCGCCATGTCGCGCAGGAAATCGCTGGCCGAGAAACTGGTGTAGGTTGTATATCTCCTCGACGGATCAATGTCCGGAGAGACGGACGTGGCCATGAAGCGCGCGAAGGGGGCGAGGAATTGGGCTGTGAGTTCTGCGAAGAAGCGGCGGATGACGGGGTCCAGTTTATGGGGCGGATCGCCTTCGAGCTTGAGTAGCATTTCTATTTGATCGACGAAGTAGGAGTCGGACTTCAGGAATCGTTTTGAGGGTGGTTGGGCGTCGATGCCGCCCCCTGGGAGGTCGAGGAGGGCGTTGCGGCTGGATTTGCGGTGGAGCGAGTGGTGCCTTTTGGCGGGGACAGGACCGTCGTAGTTTTGCAGATAGAGAATGTGCGGTCTAGCTCGTTTCTTGTCCGCGGTAGCTGAGAGCACTCGTTTCAGGAGGAAAGGGTTTGTTATTCCAAGAAGGTATGGTCTGGGAGTCCCGCCGTCGATACCGATACAACGAAAGTCCGACTGCATTGTCATGTAAGGTCTGACTTCTCCGGCGTAGGGGACCGGGCGGATAAGGTCGAGAAAGGACGATATGGCCTCACTACAAAGCTGTGGAGATTGTGCTATGACAACCACGCTTTCACATAGGAGTAGCTTTTCGTACAGCACATAGAGATCCGTTATGCACGGAAAGAACGGCATGATGACGTCCCAAGAACCAAAGGGCTCATACGCGTAAAGAGACATGGGTTTCTCCGTTACCTGTAGCGTGGGTCCCGGCAGACCTTGAAGAGGAAATGCGTGGTGTGGAGCGATGTCCAACGTAATGACTGATCCCAGAAAAGGAAGCTCGTGTCTTCCCGGCGCAGGAGGAGGCCACGCAACAATCTGCGAGTAGGCGGCTTCGACGGTGGCGGGGTCGCTTATGGGAGCTGACTTGGTCATGTGCTGGAGAAGGCGATGGTAGAAGGACTGAAACCTATGATGGGATATGAGTACCAGAGTCCTTTGGTTGAAGCTTCTTTTCATGGTGTCATCGAATTGTTGGCGGAAAATGCAGCATCCGTAGAAGGTCGTTGGGCTTCCATGGGGAGCCTGAGGAGAGTTGAGCTTGACGTCAGGGGAGTTGTTGGTGATGGCGAAGTCGAAGGAGAGGTCGACTGCCGTTTCGGAGTTTTGCTGCTCGGGGAAGCTGTTGAAGCACATTGCGGTCAAGTCTGCCGTTGAAAATGGGACATTGGGAGGATATAAGAATTCCACTTCTGGTCCCTACATGGGGGTCAGTGGTCGCTCGAGATCGCCGGCTCATAGCTCTTGAACACACCAAATCGGTATTAAAGTTGCAAACCACACTGTCCATATCAGTGAGCCTGCGATACAGAGAAGTTTCCGTACGGTGCAGGGACTACTGAGACTTACAACGCAACGGCCCACGGGGAGGTCACGCTGGCCATGGTGGGCTGCCCACCCTGCGAAGCCTCTGCCATAGCGTCTCTATCGAGTGCATACGCAAGGCTCTCAGAGGACTGCGGTTCGAAGAAAAGCCAGATCGCCCGAGGACATAGGGGGCTGCGATGTTGGAGGGCAAACGGGTAACAGCGGCCAAACTGTGAGTTCCCCAATCTGGTTAGTGCACGTGGACGTGGACCACCCCCAGGCCCCTCGGAGCACAATGACGTGCATTGGTCGAGACCCGCATAACACGTCGACAATCTTCAACTTTCACCGGCTGAGCTTGAAGTCGCGTCGACTGGGAGATCAACACGCCCACACGCTCACCGCGCCATGTAGCTGGGCCTATCACCACACCCAGCTATGGACGCCAACATCACCAAGGCCCTCAACGACAAGCTTTACGACAAGCGCAAAAGCGGCGCTCTCGAGCTCGAGGCCCTCATCCGCGACTGTCTCGCAGCTCAAGATCATGCCAAGATCCAAAGAATCGTTCTACAGCTCTGTCACGAATATGCCTACGCTGTACACCAGCCACACGCGAGGAATGGTGGCCTTATAGGCCTGGCCGCCGCGTCCATTGCATTGGGGCCGGTACCGCACACCCACCTCTACACGCAAACCACCGCTGACTGGTTTCCAGGAAGTCGCCCGATACCTCGAAGAGATAGTACCTCCCGTCCTCGCCTGCTTCTCCGACCAAGATGCCCGCGTCCGTTACTATGCATGCGAGAGCATGTACAACATCGCGAAGGTCGCAAAAGGGGAGATCTTGGTGTACTTCAACCAAGTCTTCGACGCCCTATGCAAGGTATCTGGAACATTACCACGCGGCAAGAACTGGACTAACATGTGTATAAGCTTGCCGCCGACTCGGAGTTGTCTGTCAAGAACGGAGCGGAGCTGTTGGACCGACTGATCAAGGACATTGTTGCCGAGTCCGCAGCCTCCTATGTTTCTATACTACATACTCCATCCGAAACGGAAGGGGAAGGAGACGCTGCTGCCGATGATCAAGGCCGCCCGATTACCGATAGTCCTACTGCATTCTCTCTGGAACGATTCCTTCCGCTACTCGAGGAAAGGATAAACGTCCTGAACCCCTTTACACGGACCTTCCTCGTCGCTTGGATTAGCCTACTGGACTCTATACCCGACCTGGAACTCGTCACCCACCTTCCACGTTTCCTGCGTGGACTGTTCAAGTTCTTGAGCGACCCCAACCCAGATGTCAAAACTGCCACACATAAGATACTGGAGCGATTTTTGAACGAGATCCGCTCCATCGCCGGAGTGAAGCGAGGTGTTGCCGAGAGCCGTCGAAGCTTGGGCGATGAGGCGGCCAAAACCTCCGCGTCTAGCTTGCGAACGGGAAATGAGGATGAGAGCGAAGCCAATAGCACGCTTCCTGGCCAGGGCGTAGCTCCCGAAGAGAAGGACAGTGAAAGCGCCATCACCGAAGGGACAAATTCTGATGAAGATGACGACGACGACGACGACGAGAGGTCCACACGAGTTGACGACGACTGGATACCAGGACAAGATGTCCAAGTGGATCATTCGAAAATTTTAGACATCCTAGTGTCATTCCTCGGCGAAACCCGCGGTAAGCCATACACTGCAGCGTTTGGCCTTTACCTGACTGATCATGTTCTAGAAGACGAGAAAGAGGCCCAAAAGGAAATCCAGGTAACCGCCCTAAGATGGATTAATAGCTTCTTTCAGATCTGTCCAGAGGATATCATGCCGTTTGTACCTCGCCTACTAACACATGTACTCCCGATGTTGTCCCACGACATAGACCAGGTTCGCATAGCTGCAAACAACGTGAACACGTCACTCATGGCATACATTATGTCCTTATCTGACGATGACTATCGGCTCGAGGCTGGCTCCGATGGCCACCTTCAGCTGTTCAATCCTATGTCTGGCCTGAACAAAGATCTGACAGGGGGAGAGCGGCGAGACTCCAATCTCTCTGGAAGAATCTCAAAAATTGCAAGCGCAGAATCGAAAGACAAAGGCACGAGGACCCCGACGCCGGCAGAGGATCGTCCCCCTTCGCCGCCTGCAAAACCACTGCCGGAGGTTGACTATCAAGGGGCCGTGAATGCCCTCACTCTACAGTTCCTGAATGAGCACGAAGATACCCGTGTCGCCGCTATCCAGTGGCTGATAATGCTGCATAAGATGGCTCCTGGAAAGGTTGGTTGCCGCCTCACCGTTCGGTACGTGCTCGGATGCTTATGAGTATCAGATCCTCTCAATCGAAGACGGCACCTTCCCAGCATTGCTTAAGACGCTTTCTGATCCGTCGGAGGCCGTCGTTACTCGAGACCTGCACCTTCTTTCACAGATCTCTAAGAACAGCGATGATTCGTATTTCACCTCTTTTATGGTCAACTTGTTGAAGCTGTTTTGCACTGATCGCCGGCTACTCGAGACACGCGGCAATCTCATAATCCGGCAACTTTGTGTCAGTTTGAGCCCTGAGCGTATCTACCGAACCATGGCCGACTGTCTTGAGAGAGATGAAGACGTCGAATTTGCCAGTATTATGGTGCAGAATCTCAACAACAATCTGATCACAGCCCCGGAATTAGCGGATCTCCGGAAACGACTTCGCAATCTCGATAATAGGGCAAGTAGCGGACATAATCTGCTGAGGATACTCTATAACTAACGAGGTCAGGACGGGCAATCTTTCTTCGTTACTCTGTTCAAGTCTTGGTGTCACAATGCGGTGGCGACCTTTTCCCTGTGCCTCTTAGCCCAAGCGTACGAGCAAGCATATCATTTGTTACAGATATTGTAGGTTCGCATCATCATGCCAAGTACCATGGCTAACTAGACAGTGCCGATCTTGAGATGACCGTGGACATGCTTATTCAAATCGACAAGCTCGTCCAGCTGCTCGAGTCACCAGTGTTCACTTGTAAGTGGAGCGAAATATCGTCCTTTTGGGAAGTACCGCTAACTCGCCCCAGACCTGCGGATGCAGCTCCTCGAGCCCGAGAGATACCCTCACCTATACAAGTGCCTTTACGGTCTACTTATGTTATTGCCGCAATCTTCTGCGTTCGCAGCACTGAAGAATCGACTCAATAGTGTGAGCGCGATTGGCTACCTTCATATTGCGCCCCGCACGTACGTTCCCTCCTCCAACTTCAACCATTTAAGACAAAAAAGCTCAGACGCCGGTGCTCCCAGCAGCCAAGCAGGTCCAGCCGCATCCAGCTTCGAACGGTCCAATCGGTTGAAGTCGAGGGAAGAGGGAGGTGTGAAATGGGTCGAGTTGTTGGACAAGTTCAAAACGATCCAAGAAAGAGCAAGGCGATCCCATCGGATAGCGACCTTGGGCGAGGATGCAGGGCCTGCGGAGCAAGAACCAGAAAGCATCCCCCCCGAGGTCCCACCCAAGAATATTCCGTTACGACCGACACCACCATCTGGCGGTATCCGCCCTTCGCCCTTGCAGCAAGTTCAAGCTCATAAGCCGAAGTCAAGCCTGACCGACTTTGGTAGGAGGTTTGGTGGGGTGGGTGGACGGAAGAAAAAGTAAGGCTTGGGCTTAATATATCTTTTGTGTTGTCGACCACCTGTATCTGGATATATGCTTACTAGCATAAGCGGTCGGAGTTGGGATCTTTTTGGGTCTTCCAGATGATATTTGCATAGCGATAGGGTCCATAGGGAATTTGCTTCATCAACGGTGCTTGCCTTTCCTGTATCTAATCCCTTTTTCCATCTGCTCTTTGGATGTGGATAGACTGCTTTCGTGTTTCTCCGAGGCCCCGTCGATAACCCAACTCTGGATTATTTGTTTGATCTCTGGCTTTTTCTTCTCTTTCAACTTTGCCTCTTTCACCCTCCTCACGTATCCGTTGTATATGATCACTTCTGCTATGCCAATCAGGCCACTTCCACTCATGCTGAGTCCCAGACGTTTCGGGGCGCTCCAGTGCCGCGCAGCTACCCATATGAAGACGCTGCAGGCAATTATGGAGACCAATACGTTGATTATCAAGATCACTTGACGGTGGACATCCTGGTAGGTAACTTCATCCTGCTCAAACGCTGCCTCTCGGGGGTCAAGATGTGCGAGCGTAGGGACGGTAAATTCAGTAGCTGGGTGGGGATTGAGCATGCGCTGATACTGCCTGGCTTCTTCCTCGCGTCGAAGACTTTCCATGAGGGCCTTATACTCCGGTGTCTGTAGTTGGTCAGCCCGTCGCTTGGTATCGTGCAAGGAGACATTGCATACAGGTTCCTTCTTTGGTGGCGGAGGAGGAATATAAAACTCTGAACCCCTGAGCAGTTTATCTAGCGTATAAATTCCCGGCTCGCCATCCACATCTTTCTCCGAAAGTTGGTTGACATGTTTGCGCAATAACTTCGACAGACCGATCAACTGCCCATGGGAGATGGGGTTTCCAACTTCTGCTTTCTCTAACGGAGGTTCTCCCAGCATGCAAAGCTCCCGCAGTTCATCTTCGGCAATTTTATGAGCTTCGTGAATCGCCCGCACGACCGTAGAAGTCATACAAAGGAGCATGTTCGTTGGGCGGGAAAGTGGTCGCGTTGACGTTGACGTTGACGCGGTGGACCCTGGCACTCCCGAAGGCAAGGCAGGTTATCGTTCGCTCACCTCACTGGCTCGTCTTGGCGCGGATGCTAGCGTCATGGGTTTCTCAGAATTTCTGCAGGTGCATCGATCCAGGAACCGACGAACGAAGCTGCGAATACAGCCAATTGTTCCCGGAGAAGCTCACTCGCACGTTCAGAACCCTCAATTTTGAGAAACTCATTCGATGACCAGCCGATCCGTGCGGCTCGCGACGAGCTTTGCACGACAAACATCGCGCCTTTCGACCTGTCCGCACGCTTCGACTTCGATATGTCCCTCACCTTGGGTTTCCACATTTTACCACCCATCGAGGCGGCGTAATCAATCTAGCTGGGGTGCTGCTGTATCCGCTGCTCAAAAAATATTCAATGCTCCCCCTCCAGGGCCTGATGCGCCCATATCAGTGGACCCCTTCCGAACGGTTGCAAAAGAGATGAAGTTTCTCACCAAGAATATAAGGCAATTGCTAGGCTCAGGCCACCCTACACTGGATACGGTTGCCAAATATTATACCCAAAGTGAGGGGAAATACGTTAGACCTATGCTGGTTCTTCTCATGTCTAGAGCGACCGCACTGGCACCTAAGATTGAGAATAGGAGTACGACATACTCTGTAAACCAACCGATCACGCGACCGGATATTCTGGCGGACGAAAATCCTTCCGCGGGAAGCCCTTCCATTACGGACGTTTCGCACGATACCGCGTACACGACCAGCGATTCAGATATCCTCCCTTCGCAAAGACGACTGGCTGAGATCACTGAGCTAATCCACACTGCTTCTTTACTCCACGACGATGTCATTGATCACTCAGAATCGCGACGTTCGGCTCCGTCGGCTAACATCGAGTTCGGAAATAAAATGGCGGTATTGGCGGGAGATTTCTTGCTTGGAAGGGCGTCTGTCGCTCTGGCGCGGTTACGTGACCCTGAAGTCACCGAGCTCCTGGCTACCGTCATTGCAAACTTGGTAGAAGGCGAGTTTATGCAGCTCAAAAACACAGCGCGGGATGAGAAGAACCCGAGTTGGACGGAGGACACCGTCACCTATTACTTGCAGAAGACATATCTGAAGAGTGCAAGCCTGATAAGCAAGAGCTGCCGTGCGGCTGCCATTCTCGGCGGCAGCACGCCCGAGGTGGTGGAGGCGGCTTATTTGTACGGAAAGAATCTCGGGTTGGCGTTCCAGCTTGTCGACGATATGCTGGATTACACCATTTCAGAGGCGGAGCTGGGAAAGCCCGCCGGTGCAGATTTGGAGCTCGGACTTGCGACGGCGCCCTTGTTGTTCGCTTGGAAGGACAATAACAGTCTTGGAAGGCTTGTAGGCAGGAAGTTTTCCGGTGAAGGCGATGTGCAGAAGGTGTGTCTAGCTCTCATGCGACATTCACATGGGTTGAATGACTGACCGAACCAGGCCCGTGAAATCGTAGCCGCCAGCACTGGTCTCGAGCAGACCCGCGCACTTGCCCAGCAGTACGTCGACAAGGCCATCGAGGCCATCAGTGGGTTCCCGGAAAGTGACGCAAAGAACGGTCTCATTGAGATGTGCACCAAAGTGATGAAGAGGCGGAAGTGAGCAGATGAACGGTGAGCTGGTGGAATCCTCACTTAATGTTTCTTGTAAGAGTACCCATATGCGTCGCATCACCATATAGAGAGACAGTCGTCACTATAGCAGGGCGTTGTCGGATGGTCGCTGGTTTCAGCGATGGCATAAAAGCTTCTATTCTTCGTCGGCGAGCATGAGAACCAATAAGCTTCGGGCTTTGTACATATATTGTATATACACTTTTTGCTGTTTGGGCGGCATATTAGCATTGCATGGATTTAGCGCTGTTACGCTGTTTTGCATGTTGTATATCTTGTTGAATGGGTATCTAACCAAACTGCCTGTGGCATTTCATAGGACCTGGCCAGACACGACGCCTCCTTTTTTTGCAATCAAACGAGAATGCGACTCAGCCAAACGGATAGGGGGGCAGTTCGGGAGGCAGTTCATGCCCATTCCCATTCGTCTCAGGTTCTGGTGCGCCATTTGGAACCTCTTCTTCCGCCTCTGGATGGGCATTATGTCGCCAAACCCTCACCGTTTTGTCCAAACCCCCACTTACAATCAACTGCTCCGACGGATGCGTGTCGACCGATAAAATGGCACCCTTATGCCCCTCTAGCCTCTGCAGCACATTCTTCGAGCTCACATCCCAAAGGTAGATAATGCCATCCTCACTCCCCGAAGCAACGAACGCATACTGATTTGGCGGGTCTCCACCGTACGTCCCGAACGCCCCGGAGAGACTATATTTCTCGTTCAAGAGCCCCTGGTACGTCTTCACGCATTTCCCCTTCCCGTCGATATAATTCCACAGCCGGATACACGAATCCAGCGTCCAGGCGAGGATATACTTCCCGTTCGGCGAGAAACGCACAGCCGTCACAGGTGCATTGTCTTCATGTACCAGCGTTCGCAGACACTGGCCAGTTGCTGTGTCCCAGACTCTTATTAGACCGTCGTTCGCACAGCTAACAATGAGCGTGCCATCCCGCACAAAGTCGACGCCGCCAATGGGGTCGGAATGGGCGGGGAGACTGCGCATGATCCGAGCGGCACGGACGTCCCAAAGGAAGACGGCTTCGTCGTAGCTGCCGCTGACGAGCATGTTTCCTTTTGGCGAGAAGGCGACGGAGTAGACATAGTTGTGGTGGCCGATGAAGGCTTTGGGGTGGGCCAGACCAGTCGAAATGTCCCAAAGGCGGATTGACTTGTCGTCTGAGCCGGAGGCGAGGATTTTGGAGTCGGGAGACCATGCAAGGGTGTTGATACCAGCCAGATGGCCAGCCAAAGTGTGCTCTAGGCGGCCGTCCGGGACGGACCATAGGGTTATGGTGCAGTCCGCTGAGGCGGCGGCTATCCAGCTTCCATCCGGAGAGAATTTTACACAGGAAATGCCTTTCGTGTGGCCACGGAGAAGGAGGAAGGGCTCGTAGTGAAGGGAGGACGGTTTGCGAGGGGTTGAGGCTGGTAGAGGAGTAGCGTTGCGATGTCGGGAGCGCGAGTGGGAACGAGATATCGATGATGTTGACCTTGATGTTGATCTTGATCGTGAGCGCGGACGAGCGATTGGAGTCGGGCTTCTTCGTTCTCTGTCGTCCCCGCTGTCTTCGTGATATCTCGGTGCTGGGCGCTCCGCTAGCCTGTATGAAGGAGAGGCGCCAGAGGGTGAACCGGAGGCGGAGCGCTTCCGGGGAGAGCTATCGTCATTCTCGTCATTTTCTTCCCTACGCCTCTTCGGCGATGGGTTATCTGTATTGTCCATAGGTAGTGTTGCTAAGAGAAGGAGGAGTGACGCGGAGCAACTATTCTGCCGTGCGACGCGTCGATCAGGATCCCTGCACGTGCGAAGGCGGTGAAGTCGGTCGACTTCCGAGATGGACAAGCACAGCATTCACGCCATGGCGCGTATAATTCCAGAACTGCGAAGGGTCCTCATGCACTCCCCTTAAACTCGCTATCCATGGCGTCGAGAGTCGATCCCCCGCCATCCCAGCTCCGAATCCTCTCCCTGAACTGCTGGGGCCTCAAATTCATCTCCAAGCTCCGCAATGAGCGCCTCTCGGAAATCGGAAATCAGATCGCCTCAGCAAATCCTCCCCCAGACATAGTTGGGCTGCAGGAATGCTGGACACAGCAGGACTACCTGGCCATTCGCGAGAGGACACAGCAGCTTCTGCCGTATGGGAAATTCTATCACAGTGGTATATTTGGGGGTGGACTCGTCATCTTGTCCAGATGGCCCATAGAAGAGGCGAATATGGTGCAGTATCCACTCAATGGGCGTCCAGCAGCGTTCTATCGAGGGGATTGGTTTGTGGGAAAGGGTGCAGCGTATGCGCGCATACGAATGGGGCCGATGAAAAGGGATGTCGTGGAGGTGTTCTGTACTCATGTATTGTCTCTTGAAGTTTACCTGCCTGCATCCACTGACTTGAATGTAGCTCCATGCCCCATATGAAGCCGAGCCATTTGATTCCTACCTCTGCCACCGCACCGCCCAGGCTTGGGAGATAGCAAAGCTTATGCGCGGCGCCGCTGAAAGAGGTCACCTTGTTATAGGGATGGGCGACTTCAACATGCTTCCGCTTTCCCTTGCACATCGTATAATAGAAACGCACTCGCCTGTACGAGATGTCTGGCGTCTGTTGCACCCCGACTCTTCTGTTGGTGCGGCAAAGGACCCCGTGGAAAAAGTGCGAGGCTTGCCAATGCCATCCGCAGAGTACAATCTCAATGTGAACGGTGCGACATGCGACAGCGCTTTGAACACCTGGAGATGGAACAAGGCGCATAAGGGGCGCCTTGACAAGGGAGAGAATGTGATTATCGAAGCCTCTGTTCCGGATCCTCACGCAAAACGACTGGACTACATCTTCTTCAGTAGCGGACGCCGGCATGATGCCACTACTGGGCAGAAATCGGCGGAGTGGACCCTCAAAGAGGCCAGTGTAGGCATGACGATGCGGCATCCGACCCTATATTGCTCCCTTAGCGATCATTTCTCTGTCGAAGCAACACTCGTGCGCAACGCTGCGGAGTCCACGAGTATCGATCATACCCCCTACGCCTTGCCTGAGACATATCTTCCCCTAGATGTGTATGACGAGATCCTCGCCAACATTGCCAAATATGCAAAGCGCGAACAGATACAACGGAGGCTTCGTCTAGGCCACTTTGGCTACCAGATTGTGCTTTCAATCGGCTGTTTGATCGGCGTCTGGTGGTCCCCGCATAACTATGTTTCTTTTATTTTGATGTTGATCAGCACTTTGGGTTTCAGCGTTGGCGTTTTGGATGGCCTTATGGGAGGGTTATTTGTTAGCAGCGAGATAAGGGCACTGAATGAGTTTGAGTGGGAAGTGAGGAATACCAGGGAGCGAGCGATATGCGCCGCTGACCGAGCAAGCTAGGTGTTTTCATCCATGTGGTTTCGTCGGCGGTCCTACATAGAATAGCCCAAGTCATGACTTTAGAGGCTTGGTGTCCCAGAGTAATACATATGGTATACTCGTAACATATCTTCAGCTCGACCTACTTGTTCAAATTGTCGCTAGACTCATCATGAGCAGATAGGTACCTAACCTTTCAAGTGCTGGTACCTAGTGAAGGGTAAGTCACGTGATCTTTATCGGCCTTCGTACCCTAAGCGCCACCAAACGCGCCAAGCCCCGGACCTCCAACCTCACTTTCACCATCACTGCCGCGTGGGTGATCAGCACCCATCAAGATCCATCAACCTACTCAAGGAAACCCATCCCTCGATTTCTTTCTAGCTGTAAAACGGACTACGATACTAGAGGAACCGTACCTGCACCATCAGGCCCGCTCACTAAGGGCTAGGATAAAGGCGCCCTCCTCTGCCCACAATGAGCAATCCACAGCCTCAAGGGTCGCAGGCCCAGGCCCAACCCCAGCAACGAGCACAAATACTCAAACCAGAAGATCTTCCGAAGTTGACATCGCTCAGTGAGGACCAGAAAGCGAAGTATAAAGTCGCCTTCGGCACCATCGTGAACATAATCAATTCCAAACCTGAATCCAGCGCGGAGCACATCACGGCGCGCAACAAACTACAAGAGTGGTCAGCAAAGCTGATTCAGCAGGAGCGTGTGCATCGGCAGAGACAGCAGCAGCTCAAGGCGTCGAGCCAGACCCCGCAAGGTCAACAAACAAATCAACCCCAACCATCACAACCGTCGCAGCCGCCACAGACGTCCCAACCGCCCCAACCGGCCCCATCGAACCCCCCCACCCAACAACCGCAAGCCGCGCAGTTGCCTTCAGGCAACCAAACATCGAATACAGAGCCTGGCCAACCCACTCCAGTTCAGCAACAGAAACAGCCGATGCCTCAACCGCAAGGTCAGCAACAGGCTCCAGGTGCGGGCCCACCGCAGGGCGGCAATCGTCCGCAAGGTGCCTCCTCGGCTGAGTATGCTCAGATCGTCAAGCATGTCAATGAGTTCCCTTGGCGGCTTGGTCCAGGTGTTCCCATTGTCGGTGCGGAGGCGGAGAAAAGGGTCAAGGAGATGAAGGGGAGCTACCTGGCTGCTCTGCTGAAGCAACAGTCAACTTCGAAGCGTCTCACTGAGATAAGCAGGGATTTGCAACGAGAACAGCAGGAAAGAGGTCAGCCCAGTCCTGAGACCTTGAACAACAAGCGGAACCTCGAGGCGCAATTCATGGGCGCCAAACGATTCATCGACGAATTGAGGAAAAAGCAAAGCGAATGGAAAGCGCAGGGACTGCCGCAGTTCAATCCGGCCCAAAGCCAACAGCAGCCGCAACAACAACAACAACAACAACAACAACCACCACCACCACCACCACCAATTCAGACTCAGGCACAACCGTCCACGCAACCGCCGACTTCGCAGCAACATCAGAATGCTCCTCCGAGCGTGGAAAAACCGGAACCTCAAATCAAGGTTGAACACGGGCAAGCTCCGCCAACGCAACCCTTCACCAATATGACAGGAGGCATGCCGCAACCCCAACAGAATGTACAATCTACGGGAGCGTCACACGCCCAACCACCACCACGGCAACCGCCAATGCCTCATCAACCACCACCACCACAACAACAGCAACAGCAACTTCCGCCCCACGCGCATCCTTCTTTCCCGCAACCCGGACAGCAGCCGCACCCAGCGCAGCGCCCTCAGATCAACCCGCAGCAGGCGAACGCTGCAATGCAGCAACAAACCCATTCGCCGCACCCACACTCGGCCGTCTCAGCAGGGCCTGGGGGTCCGCCGGTCCCACTCTCGCATCACGCTGCCGTATCGGCCGCCCAGCGATCCTACTCGAACCCTGATCCGCAGCGTACCGGCACCCCGATGCAGCCTGGGCAGGCCAATTTCCACCCCCCGGGAAGCCGTGAGCGCGAGCAGCTCAACAACACCAAGATGCCCATCCCTCGCACGCTCAGCACGACTGCACCTGTCCCGGTCTCGATGGGAGCGGCGCGACCCACCATGGGCGGGCCCAACAACGGGGCGCCTGGCCCCTTGGGACAACCTGTCATCAACAAGTTTCCGCCATTCCAGCTGGAAGGAGAGGGCGACCGCGTACTCAGCAAGCGCAAGCTCGACGAGCTTGTTCGCCAAGTGACGGGTGGATCGGAGGATGCTCTGACACCGGAAGTGGAGGAGGTGAGTCGAGACACTCCCTGTCCGGAGAGGATCAGTTTCGCTAACCAAGCGCGCAGGCCATGCTTCAACTTGCAGATGAGTTTGTGGACACTGTCATCACGTCGGCGTGCAAGCTGGCGAAGCTGCGGGAGTCGCCCAATCTGGAGATCCGCGACCTCCAGGTGGTTCTTGAACGAAACTACAACATCCGCATCCCGGGTTATGCATCTGATGAAGTCCGTACTGTGCGCAAGGTCGTCCCAGCGCCTGGTTGGACGCAGAAGATGAACGCAGTCCAAGCAGCGAAGGTCATGGGGGGCAAGACGGATATCTGAGGTGCTGGTGGGTCTTTGGGAAGAGTTCTGCGTTCTATTCTTTGCTGTCACGGCAGGGGCGGATATATTGGCGTACTGATAATGGGGGAGTCCTTATATAGTAGGAGCTCTGGTTACCCCTGAGGGACTCCTTTGGCGTTCTGGAGCAGCCGGCCAGGGAGCAGAACCCGGAGCATGAGGGAACGGTCTCTGGCGTCTTTGAATTCATTTAGTGGCCGACTTCTCGACCGCGCAGGAGAGAATAGGGTTCGGCCTCCATATCTTGGAATCATCATATGAGCCTCGCACGCTCAAGCAAGCACAAGCTGAGTTGATTTGCTTTGTGATGTCGACCCCATGATGGGTTGATGGTGTGAAGGGAAGGGAATGGGTGCTACCTAACTAAGTTGTGCGGGCGGCCCAGAAGCCTTTCCCGTAACTAATAAGGATTTCGTGTCCCTTGGGGATACCTTTTGCTCTCTTTCCGCTCTTGCCGGCGCTCAGGACGAAGACGCCTATCCTCTTCTCGGCCTTTTGGTTCCCGAGGTGGACGTAGATGTCTCTGAACTCGGCGCAAGGAGCAGCAGCTATGCCTCTGTAATCGTTGATGAACCTGGCCTCGTTGCCCATGGCGGAGGCATCTACCCCGACTTGGTGGTCTCTGTCAAGGGAGAGGTCATAATCCGAAGACTCGTTGGTGTCGTTCTGATCATGCACGTAACCTAGATACGGGAGGATGAAGGAATCTGGAGGCAGGTGCTGGGCAGCGAACAGGCCGTACTGACCGTGGGCCGGGTGCCCAGGGTCTGTGATTCTGGTGATTCTGACGTGAGTGGAGGGCCCGTGGTGGGGGATCCTCAGGTGCTGCTCATGTGCAGGTACGGCAGAGACGGGGAGGATGAGTGCATCTGAGGCTTCGCTGCAAAGCCGTTTTGAGTAGTGGGGGGCTCGAAGATAGACGATTTCCGAGGGCCATTCTTTTGGAATTGCAGGGTTTGAGGGGGGCATGAATTATTCTTGGAGCGGTGGTTTGCAGTAAGTGGTAGACCGTAGACGACGGATGATAATTTGAAAGCGGAAGGGGACCGGGGGTCGGAGATTGGGGCCGCGATGTGACGGTGACAGGTTCGTATCTATGTAAAGATAGCTAGACTCATAGAGAGGGTGGGATGATGAGATTGAGGATCGATCGAGGTGTGGTGGTGGACTCGTGGGTGGTGGGTGGTGTTCGTCATTGCCCGGGCGAAGCGTCCACGGGCAACGGGTCAGCGTTCCTTCCTTCCCAGCTTTGTCTCTCGCTTCCACCGTTCCACGCAACGAGTGCCAATCCTCAGCAACCTTATTTCAACGCCCAGCGTCACTTTGATTGCAGAATCCATCGCAGTTATCTATGTACTGTAATCATGTCCAGGCGAATAATGGGCAGCAGCAGCTCGCCGTTGTTGATAACGGTTGCGACTGTGCCGCTCAACGGCGTCGTCTTCCCACCTGCACTCCCCCCCTGAAGAGCGACAACAGCACCGATTCAGCAGTGTTTATTATTGTTATTATTATGCGGACGGCAGCGGGCAGCCGGCAACAAATTATCATAATGCGCGAAGGGTGGCGCGTTTTTATGGCGCGCGTGGCGGCGTGAGTTGGCCGCTGGCGAGCCATGGAGAGGTCTCAGCGGCACGCTTGCTGACCTTGGACCAGAATAATCATAATAAAATAATGCGCGCTGTGACGCTGTCACGCAACGTACGAGCCGCCCCTCCGTTGTGCATGTACTGGCGGGAATTCACTCGAGCATGAATCAGTATTCATCGAGACTAAATGGCATTTCGATATCCAGCACAGCAACACACTACGCAGTATGGTGACGTATGAAGCATCAAAGGGGCGACCGCCGACAACCTTTCTCCATCGATCATTCCTTGGTACTCGAGGCTGTGGAGCCCATCCTCCATCATCGACGACGCAGACACAGAGGTTCGGCGGCTGGAGGACGCAGGAACCCGTGTGCCGACCGTGAGATCCACCTTTGCACGGCGGGCTTCTAGATTTGGCAGGGCCTGTCGGTGCTGCACTGCTGTCCAGTGTCGGTGCTGTCGGTGCTGTCAGTGCGGCAGAAGTCGACCGTTCGCCCGTGCATCCAATAATGTCATGGCGTTTATCTTCTGCACGGCACTTCCGAAAAGGTCATAATCCATCTCCACCAGACTCCAGCCAGCTCGTCAGCCCAGACTCGGGAAGCTCCGCCGGAAAGACGTTGGGGACTACTGACAGTGACAGCTGCTATGATCGAGTACACGGAGTACCACAGGACAACCAGGTTTCTTCTCTCTCTGCTGTCTGTCCTTGCTGCACGAGACTGTGCGTAGGAGCAAGGAGGCACTCGCTCTCCAGCCTCTCCTTCACGCCGTGGCACCACTGTTGTCAATAATGTCCGAACCATCATCCCAACAGGGATCGGACGATAACCTCTCATGCCTTCTTTTTTCCTCCCTCTCCATCGGGTTTAGCCAGGGCCAAGGGTCGTGATATTGGCTGTTTAATTTTGTTCCCACCGCTGGTTGCTGATTGGCTCGCACCCTATCTTGCACACCACCAGCCGAGCTTTCCCCTTTTCCCATCTCTGCCCTGAGCCCTCAGCGCCTTCAGCGCCTTCAGCGCCTTCAGTGTGCCACGCAGAGCCCCCCGAAAGAAGGCGTCCCACTAATAATAAGGTGGAGCTCACTCCAAGAGACAGACCAGACCCGCCCAGGGACGGGCCATGAGCCCAGGAGCCCAGGAGTCCATCCAGGGGACATGCACCCCCCATGGGTCGACAGCTTGTCCAAGGCTCAAGCACGGGGAGGGCCCACAGTCCATATAAGAGTCTACCACACCTTCTTCTTCCCTCTTCCCTCTTCTCACCACACTCGCTATCTAATAATTCTCGGTCTTAACCGGTGTCATTCGTTTCCCCTCCCCTCCTCCAACGCCCATACATATACTTAATCAACCAACCCAACCCTCCCCCAACCAACAATCAAGATGCGTTTCGCTATTGCCACCGCTGCCCTCGTCGCCGGCGCTGCCGCCACTGAGTATGGCTATGGTTATCCTCCCGTTGTTCCCCAGAACACCACCAGCGTCGCTCCTCCCGTCTACACTCCCCCTGCGGAGTACGTGACCCTCACCACCTCTGGTCAGTTGTTTTTATATTTTTTTTTCTTTCCCTCTTCCAATGACCACACGCTGACTCCAACCAGAGTACGTCACCTACTGCCCTGGCTCCACCGAGGTCGAGGTCGGCACCAAGACCTACACCGTCACTGAGGCCACCACCCTCACCGTCCCTTGCCACGAGACCTGCGTCGTCAAGACCTACCCCACCGCTCCCGTCGAGACCTCCAAGGCTCCCGTCTACTCTGCTCCCCCGGTCAAGACTCCCGTTGCTCCCTACCCTACCGGCGCTCCTGCTCCCGCTCCCTACCCCACCGGCACCGCTGCTCCCAGCAAGCCCGTCTACCCCACCGGTGGTGCTCCCGCCCCCTCCAAGCCTGCGGAGTTCGAGGTAAGTCGATTCTTCCAACCTTTGCTTCTCCGGCCCAAGCTGACTCTTGCTCTCAGGGTGCTGCCACCAAGCAGACTGTCGGCCTCCTGGCTGTCGTCGGTGCTCTCGCCGCCTTCTTGTAAATCGGCTCTCCGGCTGGTGATCTGAAATGAGCATCTGGCCATTGTCCACGCTCATCTCAAGTCGCGGGTAGAGGAAAAGAAGTAGTAGTACGGCTCCTTGGGGTCAATGGCATGCACGATAATAATACCCACCGCATTCGCATCTCCTTCGATTGTGTATCCTTTAATTCCGCTTGGTTACCATGTACGGGCGCCCTGTCAACCGATAATACCTGGAGGAATGGCTTGTGTGGTCTCACCCCCCTAAACCCCGTAGAATTTTCCATGTTCATAGATTTTGACGCTTTGACAAGTCTGACAATTCGCATGGTTTTTCTACTCTACTCTTTGCAGTGCCTACTCACATGGTTGCTCTTTTCGTGACCTTGCGCGCACAGTGTGTTGGCATATCTCTCGTGACATGGGCACGTTGGTCGAGCACTTCACCCCCCTGAGTGATTGTTGACAAGAGCCCTATCGTGGACTAGTAGGCCTATTCATATCATTCATATCCAACCAATCATCAAACGTCGACAATCCATTAGCGCTTCCACCTTCCAACAAAAGAGAGCGCCACTTCCAAGATTTTTAAATTGAATCTCTGTTCTCTGTTTACGGTTTATCAGCACCCCAACTGTTACTACTGACAACAGCCGCAACGCGGGTCGTTGGCCACTTTTTGCCTTGGAAACCCGGGGACCCAGGCCGCATCCAAACTTCTCAATCTTTGCGTCATAACGATCAGCGAACTACAGGATCTTCGATGAAATCGAGATCGCTGCCTGGGCCCTGGGATTTTGCGTTTCTTGGGTGCGAGATCAGCGTGCGTGAACAGTTTCGCTGGGCATGGGTGGATCTGAGAGGCAGAGTGCTGCGTGCAGTGCCCGATAGTAAATGGCACGTGACTTGACGTGGTCAATGATGGATGGAGTCTTCCCGGATGTGTTGCAGGTTGGGGGATGGTTGCAACAGGAATGGATGTGAAGGTTTATTGATTGTGCACTGATATACCGTATCTGTTCCGGCAACGGTAAGCTTAGAACATCTGGAATTCCATTGCATCCTAACGCGATATTGTGCCAATCCCAAGATACTTCATTCGGAGGAAAAGAAGTCGGCCCCTTGGGATAATAATCAAGAGTACCTAGGTACCTCTTGGGAACTTCATGCAAGCTACGGAACTCTTCCGACCATCAGTTCCGACACTCGGAAACCTGTCCTTTCATTCTACCCCATTCCTATCAGCATCATGCATCTATGCTAACACAGAATCAAGCTGAAGAAATGCCCTACATCGTCCCCAAGGCTGCACAGTTCCATCTGCCGAGGAGCTCAACAGTGGTGTGGGCGCGAAAGCTGCGAGTTACTCATGTGTCTCTGAGATGGTCATTCCTTCTTCCAGATCGGGTGCTGTACAAGGCTCAGCCGATCGTTGCTGCCCGCGTGAGCGGGTAAGCAGCTGTGACCGGTGACAATTTCCTGCACATGTCCACATAAGCAACTGCTGGATGGTGATATCCTGCAGGCGGCACTTCAACGAATATCGCTCGTCGCGTTTGGTGGTTACCTACGTACCTCTCTCGCTGTCTCATGTTTGCGCGAAGCGGCCCCCAAACCAGAATTGGCACTTCACGGTCTTGGGAAGTCGCATGTCAAGTGACAAGGCTGGGAAAGACACGTCGATCTGGCCAGAATATCGCAGCCTTCGTCTTCCTTCTCGCTCTTAACCCTCGTTGAGGATATACGTTTCGCAGCGCTGTGCTTCAAGGTTCTTTGGCCTTCTCGCGTAGATGACGGGTGAGTAGCATCCGGGCCTTTGTTCAATCCCCAAGCTTTTTAAGCTCGCTCCATGTGCATTCCCAATACCCTTTTTCACGTCCAGGAGGCATCCTTAGGGAGTCTTCGTATGGATATGAAAAAAACTCGGAGACACGTGCACCCGTCAAAGTGTTGGAACGTGCACCTGGGAGCCTCAACTGATTCCCAACTTCATAGGCAATCCACAAGCTCAAACTTCCACAACCCTCCCTTCTTCGAAACCGGCATATGAACCCTCGACCCCGGATCCGATTAGCCGTCGAACTACATGGTCACACAAGAGAAAAGGTGGTGGCGGCGTCGAATGGCGGGCCACGTCCAGCTGGGCGCAAGGCCGAGTACTGTTCATCGACTACCACTTGGTAAAGGAGCCGGCGACTGAGAAGAGGCGGAAGAAGATTGTAGCTCAGGAAGTTTGGTATGCCCAGCCTAGTGCAGAGTCACCCTCGACGTCAGCTAACAATACTCTCAGCGATGTCGATGGCCTCCATGCATTTTATGTCAACCAGGCGCGCGATCAACGACCAGCCCTGCGGGTAATCCACGTACAACAAGCCCCGTGGGCTACTCGATTCCTCCTGCGCAAGTTTCAGATCGACTCCAAGGACGACCTCGTAGGGACTACTTTTGGGCGCTGGGCGAGATTCGAGAAGCCGAAAACACGAGGTCAGGGGAAGTCAGCGAAACCCGTCCTTAGTGGGAAGACGTTCCGGGCGCAGAGGGATCCATGGAGGGGTATATCTCGTTCCGCGTTTGGGCTCGACTATCTCAAACATTATGAGAGGGAACGGATTGCGGAGACGCCAGCGAACCAGGGGCTGAAGATGATGGAGCTGAATCATTTCGATGCACAGGAGATTCCGACGTACGGGTACGACGTCTATGCCCAGCGCCTCTCGGTTTACGTGCAACTCAGTGATGGGGAGCCTGGGCTGGACGACCTAGACATAAAAAATCCTTACGAAGAGGAGGAAAAGGAGCATGAGAGGTTCAAGCGCGAATATGGCCCTTCCGAGGAGGTTCGCCATCACGAGCGCTACATGCCTAAGCTCGAAAACCTGGATAATGGCAGCACCATCATCATCTTCGAGCACGCCCAGTCAGGCTCTGTATTCGATACCCTCATCGGTGCACGTCAGGAGGTCGAGCAGCGTTGGCGCCGTTTGACGTTCTACCTTCCCCGTGAAGATACTTCTGATGATGAACGGCTGGCCATCGAATGTATGGACTTTATCCTGCGAGACATTTTCAAGGCTCTAGCGTTCAATTGGGAAAAATATATCAGCATCTGCGAGACACACATCTCGATCTTGGGTACGTTCTCCTATGCACCACACAACCTTGGAAATCGAAATGCTCAATCGCTCACGTGCATGTACAGAGGACAAAATTTATGACAACCCTGCCGACGAGTCCCGCGCCCCAGAGCTATGGACTAACTCCAGCTTGTGGTTGAAGGTCGAGCGCTTGGTCAACATCCACACTGATCTCATCAAGGAAATGGCTCTCCATTTGCGTCAGGTCGCCCATGAGAGCCCTTACGAGTCAAACGACGATCCATGGCTCGCAGGCTCTGCTTTGGAGCTCGAAAAGGTTTCTCGAGCCTTTCAGAGCGGCGTCGTACATCCGACGGCAAGTCTTTCCGACCTCATGTATAAGAGCGTCGGAATTCGGGATGCGCGTCACTCACTACAACTCGGACTGTCCATGTATAGGCTCTCATGGATCACCTTCCTCTGCCTCCCCCTCACCGTTATCACGGGTTTCTTCGGTATGAATGTGGATACCTTCGAAGGCAATCCCAGCATCAAATGGTTCTTCATCACCGCCGTTCCCGTCTTCTCTGTCGTTCTGTGCAGTTGGTACATCTTCAAGCACAGCCTTACCTCCGAATATCAGAATCCCCTTCGCCGAGGTGTCTATGAGACCCTCTTTTACGATCTATCGGAAGCCCATCCAGACCTCTGGACGCGGCGAGGCCCAAAAGAAGGAATTGTACCAGTGGGCTTCTGGAGCGCTCTCCGCTGGCGCATCATCACCAAGTGGTTTGACCCCAACCGCACTATTGCCATCAAAGACCAGGACCACGCTATTCAGGAACTTGGCACCTGGAGTCGTGTGAAACACTTCCTGGTTAAGAGATGGCTCGGCGAAATCGCAGCCATACCCGCTACAGCGGCGTATACTGCGAACGAGGACCTCGAATCCGCGACTGCGACCGTAGTGAAAACCTCGGGCGGAGTAGTGGGAGAACTGCTGCAGGTTGCTACGCCGATTGGGCTGGCTGGGATGAACCCTACTGCTGCGAATCGGATCAGGCAACGGCTTCCGCTTAATAGGCTCAGGAGCTTGAGTCCGGCGAAGAGTGAGCGCGTGTTGCAGGGGATTGATGGAACGGCGAGGACGGCAGACGTGGATGTGAGTGGCATGATGGTGGAGGAGAAGAGCGACGATGACTCGAGTGGAGACCCGGTATAGATGTGCGGTGTTGTTTCCTGTCCATGCATCATATGCCACACACACAAATATACTTCGCTAGTATACTACGCCAAATCTTACATATTGATGTCACAGCATGTGAGGTATACAGCACTTAAATTACCTCTGCGCGCGCACATCATTGGGATGAGAAGGAGATGATGGACGGTATTGAGGCAGCTCGATGATTGGAAGCGCAGCTAGATCACACAAGCTTGAAAAGCTTCCCCGCAACGCGATCCCACTCATCATCCCAGCGGTAGTTGCTCTCCTGTAATGCACCCTCCTTGAGCGTCCTGAGCAGGTCACCATTCTGAAAGACCTTGACGATCAAGTCGAACAGCTCCTCCGCATTGGAGAAGCCTAGTCCGTTCTCCCCTTCTTTCACGAGCTCCCCCAAGGCCTGAAATTTGTGTGCCAAAACAGGGGTTCCGGCGCCGAAAAGATCGACCACCTTCATCTATAGCCATGTGTCAGCATGAGTTCGTAGAACAGGACCATCGCTGCCCTACCGGAAGGTCCACGCCGCTGCTCGATGTGTGCAAGCTGACTCCCATATCGGCGCTTGCCAACAACAATGCATAATCCTCTGGAGTCAACCACGCCGTGCAGATTAGGACGTGTGAGAGTGGGTTTTTTCGTATCTTGGCGAGGTAGTGTTCCTTTAGGGGACCCTTCCCCGTGATCAAAACCAGGAGTCGGGGTAGCTTCGGGTTGGAGGCTGCTTGTGACGAGTACGCGGTGAGCGCGTCGAGCAGGATTTGGAAATCCTCGTCCGGTGTCCAGGACGTGGAGCTCGTGATCAGTTTCCATTTCTCCTTCGCTGAAGGGAGGAGGTTGTCTGCGAACGGGGCTGTTTCCGGTAGGCGGGTGAGGAAGGCGGTTCTCTCCTGCTCGGTTATCGGGCGGAAGGTCGAGACCGGTCTGTCGTGGAGCGTCAGGGCTTCTTTGACGCCGAATTGTTTCTCCAAGACCTCCTCCATGGCGTGCGTGACGGTGAAGTGGGCGGTCGCAAATCGAGCGAAGAAGCGCTCACAGAGAGCGGATATCCTGACCAATGGGTGTTTTGGACCGAGCTTCAGGGAGAGGATTGTATAGCCAAAGTTGTGCCAGTCGCACACTAGCCTTGTGTTCCTGAAGAAGCACACTAGGCTAGCAATGGCCAGTGTTGGGATGGAAGGGGGATTCTACGAAGTTTGAGATTTTGGCTCCGAAGCGGCACGGGGGAGCTCACCTGTACCAGCATCCACCTACCAGGGTAGACGGCTCGATAGCACAGGGCCCAATAGAGGCTACCGGCTTGCCAGAGGGCTTTCAATGGGGCAATGAGAGGGAACATCGCCCTGCTGCTTTGACGGAGGAAAGCAGGTGCTGGAGCAATAGGCACGACCGTGATCCTTGACTGCGACAGAATGTCTGGATGGATCTCCGACTCTGTGAAACCGTTAGAATCACTTCCGTCTCGTGTTGTTTTTATTCTTTTATCCTAGTATACTCACCGACATATCCAATCAAGTAAACTCGACAGCCTTTCTTGGCAATGCTAATGGCGTGGTATTGCATGCGCGGAGAGCGGCCTATATCTCCCAGGACTACAATGTGGGTGGTGCCACCCTTTCTCCATTCCTTCTTTTTCCCATCGTCTTTACTGGACCCACTGTTTGGTGGTTCAGCAGGGAGGTAGGTGCTGTCTGCGTATGGGTTGTACTGTGTGGGGAGTGTGACGAGGAAAATAGTGAATAGGGCCGATAGTGTCACCGCTATAGTCAAAATGTAGTTGAAGCCCAGGGCAAAGCCCTCATTAGGTAGCACTTCCTCCATGTCGGAGACGCATAGGGGTGTATAATGCAGGTCTATGTCCACGATGTCTAAGGTAGATTTTAGCGCGTGGCGTTAACGGCTACGCGCCACACACAGCCACTAGTCTCCGCCAACCCCAACCGTGTCACCTCGAGCAAGACATGGGCGCTATCGGGACCCTGAACGCGTGCATTTCGTACGCAATAACTTTTGTAACGTCTTGTTCGGTGTCTCTCCGGGCGTAGGCTGTCGGTGGCCTCCTCTTCCGCTCCTTTCCCTTGATCAATCGACTTCGACGCATGCTATCCCTTCCAACATAACGCCCCTTCACCCCGAATCCATGCGGGCTCGCGGGGAGTCAGATTTGGGTCGGCCTTCGTCGCGGAAACATGTTACGGGCTCCACGTTTGGGTTCTCGCCCATAGAAGAAGTGGCTCAGCTACCCCCGTATGTCGCCGTTGGTGCTTTATGAACCCATGCTAACCGTTTCCACAGATCATGGCTCGAATTGCCAGAGGCGCTCACTGCGCTACTTATTCCCCTTCCCTATTTCTTCGCCGAACTCGCATACTCTAGGATCGCATTCCCTTCTGGGACGTTGTCCTCCAATTTCGAAGCCCTCGAGGAGCGCGTTGAAGATCCCCTACAAACTGGCGCAAAGGAGCCGCTTCTTGAATATGGGTCGCAATTTGTACATGCATGCGCCCTGACGTCCCTCACCTTGATATCCGTTTCGTTCGTGTCCCAACTTCGATCTCTCGCAGATAAGCCGCTGGATCGCCGGAAGCCCGCGGGAAAGGCAGGGCACGCTGGATTAGAAAGAATATGGGAGTTCCGCTCCATCGGGCGCACTCTGGGCAATGTGCTCGGGGTACTATTGCCCTTCTACGCGACACTTCAGTTGGGCGGTTGTGGAGTCGCCCTGTCTCTGTTAGTGGCCGTGGCTGCAGGTCTGGGAAGTCTGGATCAGAAGCCAGGGAAGCATTCGGCATGGGATGGCGCGAAAAGGACATTTCGGAGTCGCAAAACAACGAGTGCCGTCCTGATCCTAGCGATGGGTTTACACGTGCTTTACGCACCCAGCATGCGCAGTGCCTTGCTTGGACACGCAGCGCTGGCATTGACTATCTTTGTCGTACCGCCGCCCCTTCCCACCACAGGATGGTCGTTGAAGACGGGAGTTGGCCGAGTTGGCGGGCCCAATATACGGACCGCACTGCCGAAACCGTGTTCACCGCTGGTTTCTACCTTTGAAGACACGGTGCTTACGTTGATTGCTGGCGCAATACTGGCACTTATCGCATTGCTAGCCTTGCTCATTTCCACACAGGCTCCGACGATTTCGTCTCATGGCTATCTATTGCCGGCTCTATCCGTGGCATCGGCCACCATGCTCTTCTTGTTCTCGGTACCGTCCGCTTTGCGGACTCAGAGAAAGGCAGGGTTCGGACTGGGTTGCTTGTTGGTTGCTGCCATTGGGGTGTCTGAACATTTCGGCACATGGCCAACCTGGGCATTCATCCCGTTATTGTCTGTTGTGATGGCGACAGCAGTATTCTCGGACACCAGTTCTGGTTCACACACTCATGGCCATGCACATGCCGGCCAAACCCAGACACATGGCCATCATCTCCACGGGAATCACTCCAAGCTCTCTACATTCCTCATTTCGCAATGTACCCCTGGATCTATTATGCACAGCATCTTGATTGAGAAGGACTCTCGACGTATTGCGTACTTCGGAGTGTAGGTTTTCTTCCCTTTCCCTGACCTTGACCAGTACTCTAATGAATTCCAGGCTCAATTTGTCCTTCATGATGGTCCAATTCTTTTATGGATTTGTGAGCGGATCCCTGGGATTGCTGACGGACAGTATCCACATGCTTTTCGACTGCGCCGGATTGGCGGTCGGCCTGGCTGCTGCTGTCATGAGCAAGTGGCCTCCCAACACGCGCTTCCCGTATGGCTACGGGAAAATCGATACCCTGTCTGGATTTGCCAATGGCGTGTTCCTTATGTCAGTATACATGGCGTTTCTTTTCCAATATCTGTATTGACTTTACAATAGGCTTGTTAGTGTGGAAATCATCTTCGATGCTTTCGAAAGACTCTGGGAAGGTCACGAACTGCGTCGCCTGAACGAGCTTCTCATTGTCAGCATCCTGGGCTTCCTGGTCAATATCGTTGGATTGACTGCTTTTGGGCATGCACACCACGGGCATGGACACTCTCACGACCATGGAGACGATGGGCACGATCATCATCACCATCATGACAATGAGAACATGCATGGAATCTTTCTGCACATCTTGGCTGACGCTCTGGGTTCGGTTGCAGTTATCATTTCGACTCTCTTGACCAAGTACTATGGATGGTCAGGCTGGGACCCAATCGCCTCGTGCATCATTGCGATTCTCATCTTCGTGTCAGCGATCCCCCTTGTCAAGAGCTCCGGTATGCGTCTCTTGCTGTCTCTACCAGCCGACGTCGAATACGGTATTAGAAATACGCTCCAAGAGCTGAGTTCCCTGAGGGGTGTCATTGGCTATACAGTCCCCAAGTTCTGGCTTGAAGACGAGGGCGCCGCCCATTCGGAATTCCACAAGGAAGAAAGTTGCGGACACTCTCATCAACATTCGGACTCGAATGGCCATGTTCATATCCATGAGAACGGAAACGGACATTCGCATTCGCATTCACATTCACATAGCCATGAGCGAAATGGCAGTGCACATTTCCGGCCCTCGCGTAAACATTCTCATGATCATAAGCACGACGAGCATAACGACTCGCACGACCACAGCCACGATCATGACCACGACCATCATCATGATCACAGTCACAACCACGACGACAAGCATGAACATGACCACAACCACGATCATCCGCCCCGCAAACAGAAGATCCTAGGCGTCATCCACATCATTGCCTCCCGGGTCTCCAACCCTGAAGATGTCCGCGAACGTACAGCGCAGTTTCTGAAGGACCGGGGTATGGATGTAGTTGTGCATGTGGAGAAGGAGGGTGAAGGGAGGTGTTGGTGTGGTGGCGGGAATAAAGTCAGTTGAGATGTTTGCTATTCTTGTTCTGTAGTCATATCTTTTCGCTTCTCTGTTCCATAGGTTCGTGTACATATCTTCGTGTTGTTACTGCTACAGAAGGATGGTTATATTACATACCATAAACTTGAATGGTCTTGTCTGGCAGACAGGCCTTTGGCATACCCATGGGATCTGTTAGCGTCTGCTTGCATGATCTATTCATGTGGAAACCACTTTACATTTACACCGAAACAGCCACCGCCCCTTGCCCAGCAATTCGCACCTTCAACACCCCTTTGACCCCTTTCCTCGGCACCGCAACCCAACCCTTGGGAAGCGACCAGTGCTACAGCCCCGCCTATCACGACGCTCTCCAGGTCCACATAACAGGATACGCTCCTGCATGCAGCCAACTTACGTTCCGCAGGTCATACTTGAGTCACAGATGGTACTGTCACGCATGCAACCTCATCCCTTCCTTCTCCTAACCGCCCCTTCCTGCCCGTTCCGTACTGCTCCCTTCCATGAAGTTCCTCCTTCAAGTCCTCCGATCTACAGACCTATGCTGGATCCGCTTTTCTCTAGGATTGATGTCGATCTCAAGACTAAGGGCTTTGACTTTTCCGCAAGCGATGTTCCGATTAAATTAGCAAAGCCTCGATGCCTTCTAGACAGTGAGTTGTGAAGCTAGGGACTGGGGACATGAATATCTGATAGGGATTTTGATGGGGGGCTACCACTGTGCTGATTTGCTCTCGGGTAAGGGATCGGTTAGAATCTTGTTGGACCGTTACCAGCTTGCCGTACGCGCTGTGTAGGTATCCAATCACCACCCCGCCACTGCTATCACTGGAGCACGAAGGGATACGCAATCTCCAGATGTATCCTGCACCACTCGTCCTACAGTTAAGCAGAGTTCACATGGAAGATAGGTCAATTTTCAACTATCTACACAGTATTCCTATCTATGCACGAATTCCTCCCAGTTCCAGCGACGGCCATCATTGGTGTTGGAGATTCCCCATGGCAAGATGACATCATCGCATCCCTCCTCATCACTGCCGCCAAACAACCTTGGAAGGTCTCCACACAGGGAGACGCGCGTCTCCGGCAACAATAAACGAGCAGAAACAGGGAAGGGCCGATTCTAGACCACAAGATCGACCCTCAGGAAAAAGAAAAGCCATGGTGAAAATACATCTCGATGATGTGGGGTCGGGCTGAGCGTGAGAGAGAGCCGACAAGTGTCCTTACGCCTACAAGTGGCGTGTATAACAGCACGACCGGCAATCTATTGCACGCGGGGCAGTCGCAGGAAAATCGGAGGGCGGCGGTGTCCCTTCGGAGCATGACAGAGTCAATATATTTAGCATATCCATGATGGCAAGTTCCGCCAACAGAATTACCGTTGAACGGCATGAGAAACGGGTAGAATAGGGAGATGGGCCAGCTAATTCAGCCTGTTGGCCTGTAGGGTTGGGGCTGTCTTATGACCGTCCTGCGACCGGTGGGATCTAGGCTCATGTGTGTGAGGGGTTGCTGTCCAGTTGAGGGGTTAATTGGAAGGCGAGGTGGGAGGCGACGGGACCCCTCCCGCTAGTCGTAGGATCCTCGACCGTAGATGGGATGGAATCGTTGATCCGGCGTGGGCCGGTTGTAGGATTATGATTGTGCAGGCTGGTAGGGGAGAGTGGAATCGGAAAGATGTGAAACTTGACGTTGGCTGATTGAAGTTGGTTAATTGAAGAGCCATAGCATACACAGTAACAGGATAGAGGGTTTTGGATTATGAGATATCGAGTTGGAATCATTCTCATGCAAATGGTAAAAGTACATCGCCATGCAGGGAGCCCTTCTCGAAAGCTACGAGCGAGGTGCAGTTGGGTATCATAACGTCGTCACAAGTTCCATGCTGCTCATGAAACGCCTCCATCCAGACGGCACCTTGAACCAGCAAAGCGCCTTAACTCCATGTGCCCTCCCCATCCCCATCCCCATCTCCATAGGCGTACAAAACCGCTTGAACGCCTGGCCAAGCAGCGGATTCCGCCCATCCAGGTCAATGACGCCCCTAGACTCTCCACGTCCATGGGCCACATAGCCATCTGTCAATGCCAGGATAGCCGTCGGGGCCCGCAGCTATCCGGACTGATGTGCATGGCAATGGCATCGGCCATCTCACGCTGTCCGCCTGAGTGTCTGCGGCGCTGTTTGCGGATCTGCTGCTCCACGTCCATGAGGCGCTCTTGGACCCAGGCGCGGAAACGGTCGTCACTGCGGGCGGAGTCGGTGTTGAGGAGTTCGGTGAGGGTGGCCTTGATCTGCTCGTTGACTTGGCGCAATCTGTAGCTGTCTTCCACTTGGGAGGCTTCTATCGGTGGGGAACGGGTGTATGCGGCTCCCGGGTGTGTTGGAATGGGTGCGGAATGATCAAGCTCTTCTGCAGAGGCCCAGGAGCCTGAGGAATGGCGACTCGCAGAGGGAGATGAAGACAGCGAAGCCAGTGCTGATGGAGAGTTGAGTACGGCATCTGCAGGGACCTGGAGGGAGAGACGGCGGCGTAGGACCTCTTGTTGAGAGGTTAATAGCTGTAGTCTCTGCATTGAATCCGCCTGGAGGGATCGTCAGTGAAGCTGCCTAAGAGGGGAAGGTGGAGCTGCATGTAAAATTAAATGGGACAAGAGAACAACTCACCCTATTCATAGGAACTCGTGACGGCGCCATTGCTGGTAACAGATTTGTGATGGTTTGAGGATTGTTCCGTATTTTCTTCTCTTTTCTTTTTTTCTTCTGCTGATAAGGTATGGTTCTATGCGGGGTCGATAAAGATATATATGGGAAGATATCGTATATGCGGAGGGGTGTGTAGCCGGTATACGGAATATGCTTGCCGAGTGGTGTGATAAGGTGTGGTGATTTGCTCAGGAGAGTCTCACTGTCTTAGCTGCAGCTAAACTTGGATGGTCGAGGTACGCGTAATTTGGTGGTGTGAAATATCTAGAAATCATGGGGCTTCCGTGATATTTATTATCCAACAGACTACTAGGGATGAGATTCTTTTCCTCGCTGGCCCCCTAGGAGCCCCCGTGAGCATGACGTTGTGTCCGTCCGAGCGTTCTCCATAGACCCTCTCCCTGGTGGAGAGAAAGAGCTGTGGCACACCGCACGCGGCGGATGCTGGCACGGCCTCACCATGTCATCATGGTCGGTTGTGGCCCACTCACATTGCGAATGTGCTGTGCTCCGCGGGAATCTTGAAGACATGCAATGGCGGCATGGGAGAGTGACAGGATGGCGTTTCGGGCGAAGCAGGTTTGGGTATCGGGCAGACCTTCCTTCGATCGCGCCCCGTTAGCCCCAGTTGCGACATATGCGCGATATAACTGGTCACGGCGAGACAAGGCTAACGTCACAAAGAATCCAAAGAAAGTCGAGATCAAAGATGACGGGCCTCGTATCGCGATCGCAGTTGTAATTTGTGGGCCCTCGCTCTTTGTGTAACTTCGTTGGTTCCAAAGCTCCCTGCGACTCAAAATTCCGAATGCCTGCGAGTGCCTGCCAATCCGCGGAGCGGCACGTCTGTCATGCTTGCAGCCTCTTCATCGCTGGAAAATACATTCAGCCCTCTCTCAGAAATCCCATACGCAAGGATACCGCATTTCGTAGATTGCCATGTGGTATGTACAAAGGATGACGTCGCCGCTAACTCCCAAACGGTAGCGTGCAATATGTATCTCAACCACCCCTTCAATGCCTCCTCAACACCAATATAATAAGACATATTCTTTGCTTCCATGTAGAGAACATGTTGCTTATTTTGCAATTGCCAAGTACGACGTGACCTCAAACCCAACACCGGACTTGGAGTTGGTCAGTGTCGCCACCCATGCCGAGAATCAGGATAATACTGTCAAACGTCCACCTGGGCAAATCGGCTTCCTCACAGCCACTCACAGCCACCTGCGCCATTGTGCGCTTTTCCACCCATGTGAACTATGGATAATGTGCGAAACTTGGGAAGACGACCGATGTCCATCAGTTGGTTGGTCAACTGTTTGTACAGGCTCAACCGTCCATGTCATACCGTTACGTACGGTCCAACGAACGGCCCGCGTATTCTGTTTCCTTGGCTATTTGTAAACGATGCCCATTTCAATTTCGCATCATTCTTCCCAAAGATTGCGTTTCTGCTGCGCAGTGTTCCTCCCGTAAAGCCTCTACTAAATATTCCAAGTATGTATATATATATCACGTGACTGAACAAGCATGCACGAATCAGAAGCTCGTTTCTACATGACTCGTTGCATACCAAAATACTCGCTGCCAAACTTCGCCTTCACCTTCACCTTCACTCATGGGCAATTTCCCATCCCGGCTTCGGCTGATATGCCAAATAACAATGATTTCGCTTTCATCATGACCACTCGCATCGCAAGATGTCTGATGTAACAACACTGAGGCTATGGCCATCTTGTGTCTGCGCACTCGCGTGGTCGGACGACGGCATTCTTGCCCTAGCCTCGCATGACAACGTTGAACTACTTGTACGACATCACCACAGCAATGACTGTTTTTTTAGGTAGCTGAGTCTAACAAGTAAAACAGTTCCCTAACATCCAAGCCCAAGAATCTGAGCGTGACATCCCCCAATGGCAACACTTTCCCCTGCAGACACCATGGTTCACTAAGGACGAGCTGCCGACCAAAGAACCCGCCCCTGGAGAAATCTACTCTATCGGTGAAGAGATATCGACCAGCTATACTGTAGCCTTAGCATGGTCACCACCCGGTCTCGCAAGGCACAGGAGATGCGCACTTGCGGTCTTGACTTCGAACTTGGTGCTCTCGATTTGGGACTCACAAGGGAAGCCGCAAGACAAGGCGAATTGGGAACGAAAACTCATCGTTAACCATGCACTCACCAAGTATTTCAAGGCTCCGGAAAGACGCAAGGAAAAAAGTTCGGTTGTTTCTAGTCAGGACGATGCGTTACGCCTCCGTCAACGAGTAAGATGTTTTGCATGGGCGCCCGCGTCACCGACGGTAGATGCCTATGGCATGGTTGGCACCAGAACGTCCTGGCTTCAACACATGGTTGCGTTGTCGAATGATGATAACCACATAGTCATCACTGCCATTGATTCCCCTGCTTCCAAGTTCCACGTTGACCAGGATTGGACTGCACAAGTTCTGGCTCACTTTCCGATAGCCCAGGATCAGGACGAGGAAGGCTTTGAACCGACGTTCGAGGACTTGATGGGCCAGCAGAGGCATGCTTCACATCTCAGTTGGAGCCCCTGGACAGAAACGCATGACGGTGCGCAATCCATCCTAGCCTACGCCACCAATCAGGATGTCCGCCTGCGAATAATCTCATACACCAATGGCAAGATTGACTTCGGGACCGAGACAAGGCTATCCGATATCGAGCTGCGCTTCGCGGGCCCAATGACATGGTCAAGTGAGAGGACGAATGGGACCCTCCTGCTGGCTCTCTTTGCCTCGGACGAAGCTATCTTTCTCACAATATCACCAAATGATGCGTCCGTTCTCCAGCGAAGAACTCATCATTTAGATGGCCGAATCGACGACATATCCGGTTTTGCTTGGGACAACAACGACCCAACCCACCCCATTATTCATTTATCTTCTCACCTCTCAACGACCCGCAATCCCACCGCCGTTCTAAAGTTATCTCCCGAACGTGTCTCCGACACATCTACGTCATACTGGCCCTACTGGCGCGAGCACATCCGCAATAGCCAGGGCCACTTCAGTGCGGAACATGACCTTGGCGGACAGGCGAACGCAAAGGTCTGGGGAATAACTTCATCCCCCTTGGGGGAATTCATAGCGTCGTGCCACTCTTGTCACCCGACAGATATGATCGAGTACGGCGTTAATGCAGATAGAAGCACCACCGTTGCTATCACCGACATACACGGCAAGGACGCAGGGGACGACCTCGTGTTCCCCGTCCGAGCGGTCAGTGCCGAAAGCATCTTTTTCACAGCACGGAAATGGATTGAGAAGAATGTCGAATCTGCGGAGGAAATGGCGCCCGTGAAGCAGGACGTCTACGAGAAGCTGTTGAAAGCATATGCCCCACCGGACGACGAGATGAATTGGCCCCACCTCCCTGGTGCCTACAACGAAAAGACTAGCCTGACGGATGCCATCGCTGAATTCAAACGCCACGCTTTCTTCGACCCCAAGTCTCTTCGAGATCGCTACGAGATCCTCTCCACATACATCTGCACACCAAACCAAAAAGCCGACCTCGCCCTTCCCCGCATGCTTATCGCCTTCCGACTTGCCCAAGCCGTTATGGACCTCCCATCTTCATTCTCATCTTCTCACCCGTTCAGCCAGTCCATCCTTCTGAATCACCGCAAACTAATTGATCTCGTCCAATCTTTGTTTTCCCCATCGGAGTTAAGCAGCCAGCAACAACAACAGCCAGACACCAGCACTTCCCCCCTTGTCACTGAACCGTGCGCTTTTTGCGACGCACCGATCCCCTTCTCCGACATGAGTAGCGCCGTATGTCCCAACGGCCACGAATTCGTCAGATGTGGGATTTCCCTGAAGGCGATCATGGCACCCGGTGTGATGAAGAGATGTGGTATATGCGGAACGGCGGTGTTGGCTGAGGAGGCTGTCTTGAGGGCCGGCGAGGAGAGTGACGACGATGGCGAAAGTGAAGAGGAAGAAGAAGAGGAAGAACAAGAAGGGGACGAACCCCGGCGCGAGGGAAAGCGGACTGGGGCCTTGAAGGAACAGGATGCCCGAGATGCTGCTCCGATCAACTTGGCGAAGCTGCTGTTCCTCGCCTGTGATGTGTGCATTTATTGCGGAGGGAAGTTCGTCGAATAACACGACATGGAGAACCCATCGTTATCAGCTCGGACCTGGCATAAAAGGTGGAAACGCTTCAACTCTTCCAGACATGGAAACACATCACTGCTTTCAGCCATGGTCGACGCTTTGGAAGCAGTGTTATTATGGTCGTCATTTACACAAATATTACTTCCAAACTAGTTAGAGAATATCATGTAGAAGGACGTTAACGATCCTTCATGTCCATTTCACATTTCCTGTCCCGGCCTCGTGAGCATGAACTCCTCCTTTACTTAGCCACTCGTTCAAGGCCCATCATTCAGTCATGAAGCGTAGCGCTTCACTCGGTATAAATTATTTTCGAGGCCGATGAATACAACTCAGTGGGGTTTGCTCGCCACAGTCTCCACCCTCCAAGCGACTCTGTGGCATGATACTTTTTTCTTCACATTTCCCACCCTTTCCATCTCACGCCGCCCTTGTATGCCCCTTCGGCATCTTCCTTCCTACCCCCAACTTCTCAATATCCTCCTTCTTATACATATGCGGCGCCACCTCCTCCAACCACTCTGGCTCAATCGGCATCACATTCCGCATGTATTCCTTGCTCGTGAGCACCAGTTCATGGAAACACACGAGCTTGGGCCTCGACTCCCGAAGCACAGACGAAGGGTGGAGATACACGCTCATCCGCGCATTCCCCAGGCTGGTGTAGCTCTGACCATCGCGGTTCAGGCGTGCCGCGTTCTGGAAGTAGCCGCTTAGGAGCGCCTTGCGGATTTTGACGTGGTCGGTTGGCGCGCTTGAGATCTCGACCTCGACACGTTCGCAGAGTTTGAGGAGTTGGTCGCGGACATCGCGGGCACGCTGGAGACTGCGCTGTTGGAGGTAATTGGATTGGGCCCACTGAGGGGAGTAGTCGTTGTCGACCCACTCGTTCCAGACTTTGAGGTAGGTGAGATGGTCTCCTTCCTTGTCGGTGAAGCGGTTGCGGGCGGCGTCGGCATGGACGCGCTTGTCTTTGGGGCGGAACCAGAGGGAGGCGGATTCCGAGATGAGGGAGACGATGGAAAGGACTTCTTCCACGCAGCCGTATTTGTTGGCGGCAAGGATCGCTTTGGAAAGGGAAGGTTCCGCGGGGAATTCGGCCATTTGACGACCGATTTTGGTGAGACTGCCTCGCTCGTCGAGGGCGGCGAGTGCATAGAGGTTTTCGAGGTTCTTTATGAGAGTGTCCGCCGGTGGAGGGTCCATGAAGTCGAAGTTTATGAGATCGTTGATCCCTAATGATTTGAGGAGCAGGACCGTCGAGTTGAGGTTCACGCGCTGGATCTCGGGGGTCGTATTGGCTTCCAGCTCGGACCAGAATGCGTGCTTCGTGTACAATCGAAATGCCTTTCCCGGGCCCGTACGACCTGCACGTCCAGCTCTTTGATTCGCCGAGGCTCGAGAACACGGTGTTATTACTAGAGACTCCATCCCCGTGCGAGCATTGTAGACGTTCTCCTTGACATAGCCAGGATCGATCACGTACGCGATTCCGTCAATCGTGATACTGGTCTCAGCAATGTTCGTCGCGAGAACGACTTTTCTTGCTCCAGCAGGGGTCTCCATGAATGCTTTTGCTTGCAGGTCGGTCGGCAGATTTGCATATATAGGGCATATGATAAGCTCTCCACCCTTTCCGCGCAATTTTCTTGAGGTCTCTTGTAGCTGCATCTCACACATCTCGATCTCGTCTTGTCCAGTAAGGAAGAGGAGAATGTCGCCTCGTGGCTGAGAGAGATGAATCTGGAATATCGTCGTAACTGCTGCGCTGAGATAATTCGCTTCTGGCTGCGGGGTGTAATGAATGTCCACTGGAAATCGACGTCCAGGCACGTTGAAAATGGGAGCTCCGTCAAAGTATTCCTGGCTCAAATTAGCCAGAGTCCCGATAACAGAAAATTCTGGAGAGACTTACTGAAAACGCCTGCGCATTCAACGTAGCAGAACTTATGATTATTCTCAATTCCGGACGAGCTCTGGCGATATCTTTGGCCAGAGGCATTAGAATATCGGTATTGACACTGCGCTCGTGGGCCTCATCAATGACGATGGCAGAGTAGCCATCCAAAGACGGATTCGTCATCATTTCACGCAGAAGCATACCTTGTCCCTGTCAGCACGTTCGATCTTTCTCTTCATGGGGTGGAACGTACCATCGGTCATGTATTTGATGACTGTTTTTGGACTCGTCTTGTCCTCGAAACGAATACTATAACCGCATTCTTGGCCAAGTCGGACGCCCATTTCGTCGGACACACGCTGGGCTACGGACATAGCTGCCACTCGTCTGGGCTGTGTACAGGCTAGTTTACTGTCCACACCTAGACGGCCCACCTCATACAGGTATTGCGGCAATTGTGTTGTCTTTCCACTTCCAGTTTCAGCAACGACGACGAGGAACTGATGTTCGGCTATTGCAGCAAGAATTTCTTCTCGATATTGATACATCGGGAGGGATTTCCTCGTCTCCTCTATAGTCTTCGCTTTCCTCTCCGCTGCATCTAGCATCTGCTGAAGTTGGAGCTTCTGTGGGTCGAAGCGAGAAGCCTCATCTGCGACCCATTTTATAGCGCTGGCCTCGTCGAAGACAAACTCGTAGTCATCCTCATTTACTCTCTCTGGCCGTTTTATCTGGGATTTCACTTTGGCCGTCTGTTCATTCTCCCATTGCTGCACCTCCGACACATATTCCTCCTTATGTTTCCGAGTCAGCACCTCCTGCTTATTACTGTAGTCCGCATCGGGAAGAATGTAGCCTGTCCTTCCATCGTCTATTGAAGCTCTCTCTTCGGCAAGCCTGAGTGTTTCCCGATTCCGAGCAAATTCCCGGAGTTCTGCCTTTGTAAGCCGTGGATTTGTGCGCTCTTCTTCGGCCTCTTCCGCCACCTGCCTCCGCAGCAGAGCAAGCTGTTCCGCTTCACGCTTCGCAAGGTAGTCTTGCCTGGACCTTAAACGGGCCTCTGATATGGGTACATTGCGGTCTTTGGGGGGCATCGTGGTGAAGTGATTCTAGGCACGGCCTTTGCCGCCTGGTGCGGAGCGGTATGCGACTATGTATTTATCTCGAGTTGGCGGAGGCAGGGTGGCGGCGAAATAGTAGTGTCGATGGCCTGGCGGAGGAGGGAGCTGTCGCTAGGTTTAGTGGCGAGGTTTTAGCACGAAAGACACTGCGAAATCTGTCTGTATATGGATGGAAACTGTGTCATCTACCTGGCTGCAGGAGTTCAGGAAAGGGGAATCTGTTGTGATTTCTTCGACATGCTGCGGAGAACGAGAAGTGATCGGTGTCGGCGAAACACATTTGCCGACGTCATGTCTTGGCGTGAGGTTACAGCTACTATGGGCAGTATAAAACAGGCAAAGAATGTCTTGACTATGACAAGAATAATTAGATCCCATGACCCCTCAACAGACGGCTAATTCAACCATCGTAAAAAAAGGCTCCAAGCGTCATCTGAACCTACAATAATCTGCCGCATCGAGCTCATCCTGTCATGATAATTGATCCTCGCTTTCGTCTAGTGACTGATATACTGAAACACAGCGCTGACTTCTTTGCAATCGGCTGCAGTCTCTTGCCGAAGCAATAAATCCTGGATTCGGCCCAACGGTCCGTTCTCGCCATCATTGACGAAATGATTCCAAGTACTCGTATCTCCGTAAAGCATAGCCGGAGCCTTGAGAACCTGCTTTCCGTCCTCCTTTCTGCATCTCTTACACTTGAATGTATCGTGAGTATCGCTTGTCGTATTGTCCCTGTACTGGAACAGTTCGCGCAATGAGTCAAGACTGAAGTGACGCTCGACGTCTTCTGCGGAATCCACTACACAGGACGAAAGCGATTGCTTGTGCGACTGACGCTGGAAGATCTTCTCCTCAATACTTCCCGTAGAGATAAAGCGGTATACAAAACAGTCTTTCTTCTGTCCATCACGCCATACTCGAGCGAGTGCCTGCTGGTCCGCCGCAGGATTCCAATCCGGATCAAACAGAACAAGTCGATTAGCGCCGATGAGATTGAGACCGCAGCCGCCTGCTTTTGAGGATAATAGGAAGACGAACTCCGAACCCTCTGGGTCGTTGAACTTGTCCACTAATTTCTGGCGTTTAGCTACAGGCATGGTACCATCGAGTCGGAGATGACCATAACCCCGAGATCGGCATAGGTTGGCGAAGACATCCAGGGTAGTTGTGTAGTTCGAAATGAGTACGATTTTGTCATTGGTATCCGCACGAATACGAGCAAGCATGCGATCTAGGACTAGCATCTTGCCGGAATACCAGACCTTGACGTCGCGGTCGCGTCCTCTTGCATCTTTAGGCACGAAATCATCCGGTAGGATATTGTTGCAGCCGGGAAGGTCTGACGGGAGATCAAGAAGATCAGGATGATTGCATAACTTTTTCAGTAAATCAATCGCCTTGAGTGGTTGCGAGCTCTTTCCGCGCAGTAAGCTCTTGATATCCGGCGACTGAAGAAAGTGGTTATACAAGCCCTTCTGCAAGGGTGATAGGTTGCAGAAGACCACGTGTTCATACTTGACGGGGAGGTACTTCGATAAGATGTCGTTTGTTCTCCGGATGATAAACTTGTTGACTAGTGTCAAGAGCTCCGCGAGCCGTTCATTACCCTTCTGCTGGTCGGCTTCTGTGCCGTCCGCGTCGCGACCGCGTAAGATGGGAATCTCGTACTGTTTACGGAATTCGTTCCTGGTACCCAAGTAGTTTGGATTTGCGAAATTCAGCAACGAGAAGTACTCCGAGAGATCATTCTGGATAGGAGTTCCAGAGAGAATGACTCTCCTCTGAACGTTCAAACCGTTCAAGGCGGTAAAGGTCTGACTTTCGCCATTCTTCAGTCGATGCCCCTCATCGCAGAGCAACAGTCCAATGGGCGTGTTGCCGAACTCCGCGACGTTCAGGCGCAAGGTCTCGTATGAAACGATGCAAACAGGACGCACAACGGCGCGTCCGCTTGCAATGGACCATTGCCGTATTTGCTGAGTCAATTCTTCTTTGGAGGCTTTTCCGTCTATGACAAAAGGATTAATTGCGTCCTGTCCGAGCCATTTGACGAGCTCATTCGCCCAATTGCGGACCAGGCTGGATGGACAGGCTATGATGCATTTTTGTATTGTCGGCCTGCCGGCTTCGGGTGACTGTTTCAACAAGGTCCACATCAACGTTATACATTGCAACTGCTGCTGTTAGCGTAGGGTAACGACTTCATGCACCATGACGCTCACTGTTTTACCCAACCCCATCTCATCAGCCATAATGCAACCATTGGCCTTCTCATCAATCAGGCCCGTCGTACATCGATATAGAAATTTGACACCTTCAACCTGATGCGGCCGTAAAATCTTAGCGAGTCGTGGATCAATCACCACCGGTACTTTCGGGCGCTCCTCGACTTTCTTCCTCAGGCCCAAAATGTCCGCCAAACTTTTGTGTACGAGGGGCACGTCAAGCGTCGTGGCTTCTTCTTGACTCAACTTCTCAACCGCATTGTCCTTCGGAATAGGCTTCTCATCAACGGTAGGATCATAAAGCACAATGGCGAACTCTCCACTTGGATCGTGCAATGGTCGTGCGACGAATACTCTACCCTGGCGCATACCGAGCAGGGGTGCTGGCCTGAACGGATTATACGCCCCGTTTTGCTTATTTATCAGAGGCACTGAGAACTGCTTCTTGAAAATGTTCTCTTTATCTTTCGGTTTGAATACTGGGAAGCGGTTCACGTCTCGGGTGGCGAGCGCCAGTCTGTCCTCGTTGGAGTATGCCTTATCACCATCGTCATTCTCGCCGTCCGCGCCTGCATAGTTGATTTTCCTTCTCTTCCTAGCGGGTTTGTCTGAAGAGCGCGTCGAGGTGGCTGATCCGGGACATTTGAACGGTTTGTGTAGGCGATCGGTACTTTGGGGTGTGCCGTAGAGACGCGTAACTTTTGAAGCTGGGGTGCCTTGTTCTCCGACGGGTTTGGGGCGGTGCCTGGGTAACATGAGCCACTGGAAATCGATTGTAAGGGCGCGGCTTACATTGTTGAAGTACGGAGAGTGAGTGTGTGGGACCTGTGAGGATGTTTGAAGTGGGCGTCCGGCGCGCCAACAGACCCAGGGTCGGTTGACGCGTCTGTACGCGTGAACACGTGGTTTCGATTTCGAGGATTAGTAAGCCGCCCTTTTGGACGCCTGCTGGTCACGACTTGCAGTCGTTCTCACATTCGTTTTTCTCGTGCAATCATATTACTCAATACTTCCGATCTCACTCAAACCATTTCAGAGCGTTGAGAGCTGCTTCACCCAAGAAGCAAATCATTATAGAATTTGAGGCTCTCGCCTGATACAGATTGTTCATCATTCGTATCTCTCATTCACTCGGAAGCCCAAATTGCTCGTGCAGATCCGCAGTGGTAGTACATTGGATTGGAAGACGAGGATGCCTTTATTCCTGATTACCCATCTTCATGTCTTAGTTCCATCTAGTCCACAGTAACCGGAATTCTTAGTCAAAAACGACGCCCATCCTGCCCTGAGCCTTGTGCGAGTGCTGCATCAAGTTAGCACCTACTTGTTGAGCTTATAAAAATTTGGAGACACACCATGAGCTCGATCATCTTGGGGACATCTTCCAGCTTGTAGGTGGTAAGATGGGGCTTGATATTGTGCTTGGCGCTGAACTCTATAGCAGGCCTCATGTTGTAGCACGCTAGGACCTGTGAGTAACACCTCCATTCACTTGGATGGTATCAACTTACTTCCGTTATTGGAGCCTTTGACCTTATATTTCTGGAGCGCAATGTCCAAGGCGTTCAACTCGAGCGGCTGTCGCGGAATACCAACCACCATCAGCGTGCCGATCCCAGGCCGGATGATAGCTGGGCAGTCATCGTAAGACTTCTTCGATGCTGTGAAGTTGACTGCAGCTTCGACACCACCCTTTGTAATCTCTTTGATCTTCAACTGCCAGTCCTTGTCGGTCATGGAGTTGAAGACGTGGTCGGCGCCGCACTTGGTAGCCTCCTCAAGAGCTTGGTCTGCGATATCAATACCGATGACTTTCAGGCCCATTGCCCTGTATTTGTCAGAACCCGGCGACTGTATTCTTGGAGAGATACGTACTTCGCATATTTAATTCCAAGATGACCGAGCCCTCCACAACCGATGATAGCCATCCACTCGCCAGGCTTCAGCCCACAGTCCTCGACCCCGTGAAACGCGGTGACGCCAGCGCAGAACAGAGGAGCAGCAGTCTTGGGATCCACTGCAGACAGGTGTTAGCATTCATCCAAGCGGATGCGCGTCAAAAGTCCACGTACATCCTTCAGGCAGCACCATCGCCTCACGTGCGTCCACCACGACGTACTCCTGGAAATATCCGTTTGTTGAGAAGCCCTGCATCTGCGTCTTTCCGGTCTCGCACCACGAATTGTGAACCTCCTTGCACGGCCTGCACTCGAAGCAGCAGTCGGTAGCGCAGATGAAGCCGACGGGATCTCGTTCCTTGAATTGACTGGCGACCTCGCCTGATCCGGGCTGTACCACGACACCCGTAGCTTCGTGGCCGATGGTGTGCGGGTTCTCGCCTAGGATGAGTCCTTGGTCGTTGGGCTCGAAGAGCATGACATCTGAGTGGCAGAGCGAGGCACAGGAGACCTTGACTAGCAACTCATGGGCCTTGGGCTCCGGGATGGGAATCTCGTTGAGGTGTAGCTTGTTGTCGCGAGCATCGTACTGTTGCGCGAGCATGGTCTAAGTTTTTGTCAATTACAAGCTTCCCGTAAATTACTGCGCTCGGAAAGCTCACCTTCTTGGTGGGTTTGAGGCTCATGTTGCCAACAGGTCTAGTGTTAGTCGTAGGAGGAAGAACCGCGAGATTGGCACAGGTATTCTGGAGGCAATCTCTTTGTTCCGGATTTCGACGCGTTGCCCAAGCTATGTGGAGTTGGCGGCGCTATTTAATAGCGGGCGGTGACAGGAAAAGCTCAACCGTTAGCTATCGGGGAAGACCACTCCCGACAGCTGCATCTTCACTTTCACCGATCATAGCATGGTTACGGGCGCGGCGCGATTCCGCCGGTCACACCGATTGCTGTTTGCGACCTCCATTGGCAGACCGGTGTGCAGTGTAATGTGGCGTGTGGGAGGTTGCCTTTTCTTGAGATCCCGACTCCTCGGAATGATGGAGGGTGGGCATAGTCCTTCTTTTTTGCCTCCTTGCCTTCAATTGAAGGGTTACAGGTAATAGCAGCAATAGTCAACCAAACGTCTGAGTAGTTGCCATTTGTTCTGCCTTCCTCATCGCTGCTGGCCGGCTTCGTGGAAACGAGAATGCGGAACTGAAGCTCGGAATGCACAGCTATAGATGTGCAGCTACAAGCGACTATGTTCTGGGCTACCCCATCTATACAGGGTTGCCCCATCATGCCCCGCATTTCTCCTTTCCAACCCTAACATCAGAAAGTCCAATCGGCCTACTTCCGAGGATCCGACAATGATACAAAAATGTACCAAGGCATACACATGGCCGCTTTTCTTTACTGGCAGCCGCGGTACCTTTCATTGATTGTCCACTGTTAACGTTAAATTTACTCCCAAAAACTGGAAGCACAGGAGATGAAGACAACAACGGCCACGATCTACTCTCGCCCATAGACATTCCCAGGTCTCTTCCGTGAATAATGGAACCGTTCCGAACGGACTTTTGAGTCCCCCACCTCCCGAACAAAACAAATATATACCCCTTGCTATGCCGCTGAAATTCGGAATTCATACAAAGAAATAACACATTATGCAGAGCTCCGATCACTCCTCGACCTAGCATCCACCTTCTCATAAGCCCTCCAATACAGCGCCATGTTCGCCGCCACCAACAAGTCCAACATTTTCAAACCCTCATCCTCGATAATAAGCTTCCCCAACTTCGCTTGCTTGCCGCCGTAGCCACCTCCCGCATGTTCTTGTCCTAGAGATAAATCCATCTCAGACACTGATGAGTTGTTGCGCGAGTGCTTTGGCCGATGGAAGATTGAGGATCGCTTTGATGGCTCGTCGTTTACCGTCGATGTGCTCTTGGAGCTGCTTGGGAGGTTGAACCTCAGTTCGCTGACTTGCATTACCGCTGGAGGTCCACCCTGAAGTCCAGGGATAATGTGTCGACACTGCCAGTCTGTAAGATGATCTGCAACAGCAAGTGGTAACGTTTGGTACTAGCCTTCAATGACCCTCCAGCAGCCCCTGTGGCAAATTCACACCGACCGTTCCAGGGGCTCAGGAACACATAACCTCGAAAGCTGGACCTTGTCTCTGGGCCGGTTGACAAATAAGGTTGGTCTTGCGGATCCAAAGGAGTTGTCCAGCTCGGAGTTTCCGTAGATATGGGCGAGGCACCTGAGCTGCTTCTTTGACGGCGCTGTCCGAGGTACATCTCATGTGAACCCGTTCTCCTATGACCGCTCTGGTGCTTGCCCGTCTCCATCCACAAGCGCCGACGGAAAACGGTGTCATTTTGATACGCCTCACCATCCACCATGTAGGGGGCCGAAGGTGCGGACGGCACCTCAGCCTGGCCTTCCAAGCCCAACTGATGCGACCTTATGGTAAGGTCGCTCATTCGTGATATGAGTTCTGGCCCATCGGGCCCATTGAGGAATTTTGAGTATCCAGGATTTGTGATCTCCATGTACACTGGCGCACCCACCTTCTTCCTGGGGGTGAAATCATTGAGGGCAGAAGAACAGACGTCAAAGACTGCCGGATCATCAATGCAAGCGACATTCCACTGAGCGTTGGAAGCGGGATCGCGGCGGATTAGGGTCAAGGAAGTTCCATGAGGAGGGGAAGGCGGACATTGAGGCAGTCTCCTGGGAGGTAACGGAGGCCTGATATCTGCTTCTGGCGTATAAAGAGCTGGATCCAGTGAATTTCTCTGGGCGTAGCTCGATCCTGGTGTATCCTGAGCGTCCTGATAATAGGTAGAAGCGTGGACATTATTAGTGTTTTCGAAATCATTTACAGGGGAAAGTACTCCGGGTAGAGGCTTCCTTCGCGGGACAACCGGTGCACCAGAGGGTGTTAGATTGTTGGGAACAGCCTTTCTCGAAATAGTCGAAGCCGAATTTCCAGTATTTGGAAGGGGACGATTCGTTTCTATTGAACTGGATCGAGAAATAAGGCGGATGTCTTCCGGTTCGTTTACATGGATGTAGTACAGGCAACTCTGGATGTCCTCGGCCGTGACTACTTTGTCTCGTGGTTTCATCGGAGACAGGAATACATCTACGAGGGTGATCAGCATCTTCTCTACCTGGGCTCTAATCTTCAACACAGCACCGTACCTCTGCTGCCCGGAACCCGAGCAATGTACAATACCAAGGGCCCATGTTTCACGTGGGTAGGATTCCTGGGATACGCAGGGGGGTTAGACGCGAGGGCCGTAAGCGATGAAAGCGATTTTGCCTCGACGGCCGACATGGAGATGCATATATACGTCGATTGGATTTCCTCCGGGCCAGAGTCAGCAGTGAGTTTTCATGGTAAACAATCGGAACTTGTTAGAAAAAAAGAGTGCATGAGTGAACAGGCAGGCGAAGATCGAATGCGTGAGCTAGTGTGGCTGAGGAAACCTGGAAGTAGGTGGAAGCTTCTCATTGGGCAGCCGTGCCAGCGCTAGTGGAGGCGGGTCGGAATCTTGGCGCTGGCCCACCGCTACTATGCAGCGATTTTTTGCCAGCAGATGAGGTCCCGCACGCGACTTCACGCAGCGAACTGCTCCGGGCACCAGACCGCGTTGCACCATTGACCCAGGCTGAAGGAGTGGCTAGAGCACCATACACTTGGATTCCAACATCATGGCGGACGATCTGGAGGTTTGTGGCCACCAACCCTAGCTATTCTTACCCACCCGTAGTCGCTCACAACGTGGCTAGGAGCGCTTGAGGAGCCATGCTCGCGCATTCGAAGGCTTGATGTCTATTCTCCCAGCTGAGACATACTATGGGAAGGACGATAGTATCACAAGTGTACGCCATCGGTTGTCTTCGTCCCGATCTCGAGCTGATCTTTTCCCCTCCAGACACAATGGCAGCAGAAGAAGCAGAGCAAAGCCGAGAAACGAGCCGCGAAGAAGGCGAGGCTAGACCCGGCTTCACATAAGACAGCGATGGATGTTCTTGACGAGGCGGCGCGGAAACGGAAGCGGGAAGAGGAAGGGGACGACTCTTCTAGTATCGACTTGGACATTGAGATGGAGAAGCCATACGAGGGTTTGAAGAGGAAGAAGCCGAAAACTAAAAAGGAGAACGAGAAGCCTACTGAGGAGGAGAAGTCGTCCGCCGTCCCCCAAAGCGAAGCACAATCTGCAAGAACGAAAGCCAAAGCTGAGAAGCGGCAGCAGAAAAGAGAGAAGAAGAAGGAGAAGTTGGCACAAAAGAAGCGAAGAGAACAGAGCAAGAGCACGTTGCAGAACGAGTTCAGCACAGCTATGGAGGATAATGAGGAGGAAGCAAACGACACCGATGAGGATGACGATGCAGATGAGACCTCTTTCAATCCTCAGGGCGATGAGCAAATAGACGCCCTGGATGTATCCGGACTCGTAGAAGACACTGCGACTCCGTCATCGGCTCAGTCCAACGCCTCTACCGGTTCAGTAGACTCAGCAGCATCTTCTATGTCCTCCGCTGCGCCAGCCAATGCGGACGAGGCGCCTACACAGAAAGGGAAAGAGAAGGAAAGCAAGTTCCGCTACGACCCGGAGAAGCACAACGAATATCGTGCTCGCCTTCAGGCGAAACTGGAAGCCCTTCGCGCCGCGAGAAAAGCTGATGGCCCCGACGGTCGTCCTGCAAAGAATCGTGCCGAGCTCATTGAAGCACGGCGGAAGAAGGAAGCCGAGCGTAAGGCTGCCAGAAAAGCTAGTCGTCAGCTCGCGAAGGAGGACGAGGAGCGCTTGAAAGCCGAGGAGCAGCTTGCTCGGATCCGGGGTGGTTCTGGTTCCCCTTCGATATTCCCCCGTGCAACGCCTGAGCAGGAGCCCAATCTCGCTTTTGGTAGAGTGGCATGGAAGGATGGAAAGCAGATGGATGAGAAACTATCAGGGTTCCTAGAATCGAGAAAGAAAAAGGGCAAGTCAGATGCGAAGACGGCGCTTGAAGCAGCGGAGAAGAAGCGAGCTCGTCTTAGTGCTTTGGACGAGACTAAACGCAAGGATATTGAGGAAAAGGACGCTTGGCTCAATGCGAAGAAACGAGCACAAGGCGAGAAGGTGCATGATGATCCCACGTTGCTGCGGAAGAGCGTGAAACGGCTGGAGAAACAGAAGGCGAAGAGTAAGCAGGAGTGGAAGGATCGCCTCACAAATGTGCAGAAGAGCCAGGAAGTGAGGCAGAAGAAGAGGGAGGCCAATTTGAAGAAGCGGAAAGAGGAGAAAGGGAACAAAGGGAATAAGGGCAAGGGGAAGAAGCCAGGGAAGAAGGTGAAGAAGAGACCTGGATTTGAGGGGACGTTTAAGGCGAGATAAATTCACATTGGGCATCGATTACAAAAGCGCTGGTTTCCATTTCATAGTCTAGCGTTGGCTGGGAGTCTGGCGCTTCAATCTCTGCGAACCTGCATTTTCGGCGCCGGATATGTACAGTCCATGAATGGGTTAACTTTCCAATATTATGTTTTATATGCTTTGCATATGTGGTGCTTCCTCTTGGTTCGAGGTATGTCTGACTTCTTGGGAGATAGCGAGAAGAGCTCCTACAAAGGAACCACAAAAGAACCACAGACAGGCACATATTAGGTCATGATCTCGACGGCTTTTCAGGCATAGTATGATTTTGTCAATAATTCTAAAGATGTGACAGAAGCTGGCTACAGTACTCCAAAGTGTTCTCTGGCTAGACTCTCTAAACACTCTTGCACAAAAGGAATCATGAGTCTGTTGCTACAATCGACTTCGCTGCCAATATTTACACTTTCACGCTCTTCAGCCATTGTTTATCTGTAAGGCGCATCTGCACGAGCCGCAGCGGCAATCTCTGGCTCCCACTTATCTCCATTTGCCAGAAGCTTCTCCTTGTTGTACAGAAGCTCCTCTCTCGTCTCCGTTGCGTATTCCGCATTGGGACCTGAAGAAGATTAGTCAAGGGAGCTCCCAATCGAATATGCGAATATGCATATACTTACTCTCAACAATCGCATCAACGGGGCAGCTCTCCTGGCAAAGACCGCAGTAGATACACTTGGTCATGTCGATATCATAGCGAGTAGTCCTCCTGCTGCCGTCCTCACGCTCCTCAGCTTCGATGGTGATCGCTTGAGCGGGGCAGATGGCCTCGCACAGCTTGCAAGCAATGCAGCGTTCCTCTCCTGTAGGATACCGTCGCAGGGCGTGCTCACCACGGAAGCGGGGGGAGATGGGGCCCTTCTCAAACGGATAGAAAATCGTGTACCTTTTCCGGCCGTCAGAAACCCGCCTGCGCATCTATCACGGGGATACAGATCCCCTGGGTTGCGGTACTCACGGTGGCCGGAAAAACTGCTCCAGCAGAACGTACATGCCCCGGAACATCTCCAGAAGCAAGAAGTACTCTCCCGCCTTATCCAATGCGCTCTTGTTCTCTTCATCCCACCTCTTCGGACGTGGTAACCTGAAATTCGGCGGAGGAGGGCCATGCGGAGTGGCAGCTCTGGCAATCGTCGTCGAGAAGAATGCAACAGTGGCAGGTGAGGGGCGGCGTGCTGCGAATTGAGCCTGCCTGAGGAGCGTAGCAGCCGGGTGGCCGCGCGCCAGCATCATCAATGGCATTGTGCTGGCCATTGCGGGCGCTGGGAAGGTCGCGGGAGCGTGGGCGGAGCTGGTGGGTGGTTATAAGAGGTTTGGTCGTTGGAGCTGGCGCGAGCTTCGGTTGCGTCGCATCACGTGACGAGTAAGCTCCTTGGACGATATCTTGATTGGGTCGCACGGAAGTCCACGCAAAGACGTCAGTATTTGATGGGGTGCAGTGAGGACAATTGCATATTCTGATATTCAGAGAATGGATACCGGATATACAGAGGTGTAGTTTGTAAAAGGCATGGATAACTCTAATAGTTCTGTGGTATGCTCACTAGTTATCATGGCAAGCCTGGGGCTTGCCTTGGTGTTCGGGTCCTATAGCGACGTCTCACATGGGCGAAGGGTTGAAATGCGGATTGCCTAATGGTTGCATTCTAATCACACAAACTCGGTCATATTCTTAGTATATACAGGCACCAGGCCAGTTAGGCCTTGTAGACGTGAGTTGGAACCTCGATCGGATTTGGACCTTCGTGGAATTGGACATTTTCCCTCCTGGAGCGTCGAGCTGGGATGCTTACATAATCCATGTCGTGAAGCTTTCGCGGAAGCATCGACACCTCGAAATACTCTATCGTCCTCCCCATCAACCAGCTCCCCACAGCCTCAGCACTCTCCACCATGTTCCGCACAGCTCTCCTCAGGTCTGCAAGGCAGGCTATCCGCTCTGCGCCCCGTTGCCAGGCGCCAATTGCCCGGCCCGTCGCCAGAAGTCCTCTGGTTCAGATTCAGCAGATTGCTCCTTCCGCTCGTTTCCAGGCTGTGCGATGCTACGCCGCGTCCTCTGGCCTCTCAAGGGATGAGGTTTTGGGGAGGATAATGGATCTCCTCAAGAACTTCGATAAGGTAATGGTTCTCCCCCGCGTCGTGTTCGGGCGTGGCTAACCAAGCATCAGGTCACGGACGTGTCCAAGGTATGCCTCATTGCCATGCAAACCACGATCATGTACTCATCTGCGATAGTTGAACGCTGAATCCCACTTCAACAACGATCTCGGACTCGACAGCCTTGATACTGTGGAGGTGGTTATGGCGATTGAGGAGGTCAGTTACCAAGCGACCAGGACGAACCGATAGGAGTCTGACTTGCAGTAGGAATTCAGCATCGAGATCCCAGACAAAGAGGCGGATGCGATCCACAGCGGTATGTACACCAATGAAGCTCCGTGTTGTCAAGGTGCGGTACTGATTGCGTTCCAGTCAAGCAAGCAGTGGAGTATATCCTGGCTCAGCCCGACGGTAAGCATATCCGCCATTCTTTGTCTACGTCCGATGCTGATCTCTTCTCCAGCGCACTGAGCAGTCGATGGTGGAAAGCGATGCTAGTTTCAAAGGATGTGGCAGGAATTGGGTAGTCGGCAATCATCCGACTTGTTATATTTATTCCGCTACTTGTAAAATCACACGCCAGGATTGGCAATCCATGTATTCTCAATAAGATAATGGTGCTGTCCACTCTTAACGTAAAGGCTATTGTTTTGGCGTGATCCTTTGCCCTTCAGGGCTCGTTCCCAAAAAAGCGGCGCGCCAAGGCCGCCGCAGCAACACAACGTCTGCTGAACTTCGCAGATCGTAACACGTTAGACCACGCAACACTCTCCAGTAGCAACTGCTATTACCCCTATTATTTGTGTCTCTGCTTCGGTCAGCCGACTTCTCACTAGTGGTCTTTGCACGGCTCGGAACACCTCCCCCCACGCATGCACCTCCGCCAACAACGGGCCATCCCTGCTCCCAGCGAGGAGCCTCATCTATAACCCGAACAAAGGCCTTCGATACACACGTCCCACACCACATATGGCTTCAAGTACGTCCGGTCTCACGCGGCGGAGAGGCGGCGGCGGAGGAAACAACAATGGAGAAGAGGATGGTAGTCGCGTCGGCTCTCCAGCGCCTCGGCGGATTGACGATCGCACGCCGGAAACCTCCTATGAGAGTTCCGCCAATGGCCACAAGATCGCGTTCGACCCGCGGGATATTAGTGAAAGCGCGGAAAGAAACAAGCAGCCCAAGCTGACGCTCATGGAGGAGGTTATCCTTATGGGATTGAAGGATAAGCAGGTAGGCTGTGGACCGTTGGCCGCAAGAACGCCAGTTGACCTTCGAATAGGGATATCTCTCCTTCTGGAACGACAATATATCATACGCTCTCAGAGGGTGTATCGTGATTGAATTGGCTTTCAGGGGTCGCATCAGCATGCAAAAGGACCCTTCACGACGGCGGTTCCAGCTTGCCGATCGCGTTATCGAGGTTATCGATGATACCATGACTGGAGAGGTACTGCTGGATGAGACGCTGAAGATGATGAAATCAAGCGAGAAGATGAGCGTCAATTCCTGGGTCGACCTTCTCAGCGGTGCGTCCCCCTGGAACGTCAAACCCCCCTACATGGCTGACTTGGATGCACAGGCGAGACATGGAACCTTATGAAGATTGGCTATCAGCTTAAACAGGTGCGCGAACGGTTGTGTAAGGGACTTGTGGATAAGGGTATTTTGCGTACAGAGAAGAAGAACTTTTTGCTATTTGATATGGCCACGCACCCTGTTGCGGACGGCGGAGCAAAAGAAGAGATACGGCGTCGAGTAAGGAACGTCCTCACGAGCCGTACGGTCGTCCTTCCCGCCAGCCAATTTCTCCCCGAGGAGATGGAATTCAGGTATCTCCGAACGATTGCGATGGTCTGCGCGGCCTATGCGGCGAACGTGCTGGAGAATGCTCTTACTACACTTGGACACGAGGCTAGGGAACGCGCGTTCGCACAGGTGGATGAACTGCTCGCTGAATACTCGCAATGGCCGTTTGCACGGCGGCCGGGAGGCTCTGGCGGTGTTGGTGCCAATCTCAGCCAGGTGATCAATGAGGAAGTTAACAACAACAAAGACAAGGAGCTGCAGCTTGAGGTTCGTATTCCAGCCCTGTGCGTCACATGGTCTTTTGCTAAGCATGTTTATAGGTGGTGGCCGCCTGCCTGAGTGTCTTCACGAGATTGGACTCACTACTTTGAGAGATATGGGCACAGCGAAACCTTATGGACATCGGCGTGTGTTGAGATTTGGGGATTCGTCGACGTCGGCGTCGTGGTCGGTTGTCCTCTGGCCTACGATGGCATTGGAAATGTGGGACGGTTGGTGGTCCGACGTCCGCTAGAACGCCGATACATGTGCTCCAGAGGACCACAGGTGTTTGGGCAGTTCATGGGGACTTGATTATTCTCGTTGATATCTCTAGCGTGTCCATGCTTCTATTTACAGCTCGCGTCGGTGATAAGGCGTCTGGCCCGGTTGTTCAACGGCTGTGATACCTGGGAAGTGGCTTCTGGCTTTTCTGCGGGAATGGACGTATACTATGCTCCAAAAGCTGTTGGTCATGATTGACAATCGGAAGACTGTAATTTCAATGCACACTTGCCGTTAAGGGAGCATTGATATATTTTCATAATAACGATAAAGTATAGACCTTGGTGTGTCCACATCCGTCGCCTTATTGTGGTATGCACACCTTCCAAAACCAAAGTTTCCAAGGTTGATATGTATCAATCACGTGATCCACATTTCACTGCTTAGGTAACGTTGGAACCTCCAGGGTCAGGTACATGTCCGAAAACCGAACACCCTATTATCCAGGGCCATGCTCGAGGACAAGACCTTGATCAGAAAAAGAAAGGGAAAACATCCACAAAAGCGTTCCCGCTCCGCCCACGGTTCATCTGATTAACGGCCCGTCTGGTGGCGGGAATTCCCTTTGCCCAGGCGGAGATCTTGGCGCTAGGGCGGAGCAACATTGGACTTGGGTTCGAACGGCTTTGCTCCCTTTGCAGCCTACCACTCGTCATACTCTACGTCGACGCATTCCCGCTTATCTGCGCCGCGCGCTCCCGAACCTACTCTGGGGACCCCGTGAACCCATCTGGAGCCTCTTCCCAGACTGACAGCCTGTCGCCGAAGGCAAATATCTGCGCTTGCTGCACTGTGCCCAACCTTCGGCTGGATCGCGCCTCGAGCGACCCCGTGATCGGCAGTTCCTGTTGGGCCCCAGCCTGGACTTTGTCGACGACGCGCAACTTGCATGACTCTCGCGGTATGTGCTCCTTATCCTTGAGCGATGCGCCGTCGGAGCCGTGGCCTCGTGATGTTTGTCGCGCGCAGAGGGCGCTGGACGCTGGTGGATGTTCGCCATCTGTCAGAGCCCTGTGCCGCCCCTGTTGTTGTCGCGAACCCGCGCTCCCAGCGCTCCTCACCCATCTCCACACGCACTAGTCTAATATTTCCCAGCAGACACGACCGCGACGCATCGCGTAGGGCACTCCCTCGGTGCGCGCCGTTATCTCGCTTGATCGCGTCTTCCGATGCCCTCACCCATCACCCAACCGCCTCCGGCCGACCACGGCCAGACACTCGATTCTCCCTCGCAGCAGCCTCAGGGAGCGTTGGCCCACGTGAATGGGACCAATGGCCAGGGCGCTGTGCAACAACCCGATGCTCCTGTGACCGTGGACAGACCCGATGACGACCACGCAATACAAGAGGGTAAACAGAAAGCAAAGGCTGTACTCGCCGCTTCAGGAGTGAATCTTGGCACTGGCACCCCAACAACCACGGACCCGCAAACTGGAATGGCCTCGCCGGCCGTCGCAGAAGGTGTCAATGGCACCTCCCAGGGCCGCAAACGCTCGCGCTCTGGGTCGCCGAAGCCCTCGCAATCCCCCGTACACGAAGTCCCCCGGGATGAACCTCCGCCCTCGAAAAATTCCCTGCTGCAGAGGTACATCAACCGGGATCAGCTTGCTACGATAGCATTGCTTGAACGCGACCAGCTCAGCGTTCAGATCACCGACAATCTTAATGAAGATTGCAAGCTTTATAGAGAATGGTACGGGGCGCGGCGGCACCAGGATCCTGGCTCTGTCTTTGGATATGGCTATATGGGATACGGGAACGGTCTCACAGAGATGAAAGGATCGCGGTTACAATATCCCATGCAAGCTAGACGTCCAGGCAACCGGAAGTCGAGGCCGTACCCTCGCGTCCCCCGCGAGAAGTTTCTGGCTCAGGCAGAGCAGATCGAAGAACTCGTCCCGCTAAGGCTTGATATTGAGTTGGACAAGATCAAACTGAGGGACACATTTACCTGGAATCTCCATGATCGCATCACAGACACGACAGTCTTCGCCGAGAATCTTGTTGAGGACTTCCGCCTCCCCGTGGAGCTTCGACCTTCCATCATCCAGCATATTCACCGTGAGATGAATGAGCAAATACAGGATTTCTATCCGCACCCTTGCATAGACGAGGAACCCCTCGACCCACACCTTCCATATACCGCATATAAGAACGACGAGATGCGCATACTCATCAAGCTGAACATCACTATCGGCCAGCATACCTTGGTCGACCAATTTGAGTGGGAGTTGAATAATCCGCTCAATTCCCCTGAGGAGTTCGCCAGACAAATGGCATGCGACCTTGCCTTGTCTGGGGAGTTTACTACCGCAATTGCACACTCCATACGGGAACAATGTCAGATGTTTACTAAAAGTCTCTACATAACGGGTCATCCCTTTGATGGAAGGCCTGTAGAAGACTCAGATATACGGGAGAACTTCCTTCCGTCGCCGTTGCCATCTGCCTTCAGGCCTATGCTCTCAGCCAAGGATTATCAACCATACCTTTATGAATTGAATGAGGCCGAGCTGGAACGAGCAGAGCTATCGATCATGCGCGAGCAACGGAGGCAAAAACGTTCCGTCAACCGGCGTGGAGGTCCTGCCCTACCAGATCTCAAGGATCGCCAACGGACGGTCCGTACTCTGATCGTATCTTCTGTTCTTCCGGGCGCAGCCGAAACTATCGAAGAAAGCCACATTTTCAAGGTCACGCGATCCAAGAAAGCAGGTGCTCGTCCAGGCCGCGTCAATGACGATGACTCGGAGGAATCTGAAAGCGAGGACTCTGCTCCAGAGTCACCAGCTCCTTCGCAGATCACGGGCGGGACTGCCCGAACACGGGGCCTGCGCCAGTCGGCCAGCGTGGCGAACGCTGCAATGCGGTCGGCATTGGGTAGATCCGCTACCCCAGAGGTCTCCTCACTCCATGAGGTTAGATCATCTTCTCGCTCTCTTAGGCATGAACTCCGTGAGGAGAGCGTGTCTGAGCCATCCTCGCTGATTATAAAACTCCGCATCAACCCCAAGAGGTTCCGCGAGTTCTTGCAGAATCCAAAAGCATTTGCAAGACCGGCGCCGACCCCTTCATTGGCGGCCACCCCGCAAAGAGGCACATCCGCCGCCAATTCTATGCCACCGCCACCTTCTCCGGCAATGGCATCGCATTCCAAACCATCCGGGAACGCAGCTTCAGTGGAAGCTTCCCCGAAGCCACCATCGACTCCTAGTCCCGCGCCTCAAACCCAGCAGAAATGGCAGTATTATCCTGATGGACGCACAGATGCGTCCTTCCCTCAAGTTCCTGGAGCTGCAGCGGTAAGTAAAGTGGCACGAACTTCCTAGATGCATGGACTCACTATCCATAGCCTCCACCACCTCCATGGCTACAGGCTGCATGCGAAGGCCTGCATGAGAAATATCCCGATGATCAATTCGAGGCAACAATGCGCTACTGCATTACCAATAAAGAAACTAACACGAACGTCAATATCAGCGAACTTCCTCCAACCAAGACACTCCCTCCAAACCTCAAAGCGCAATATCTGCCTCGGCTTCGCTGCAATGACTGCCCCGGAAAGGCATATACTGCCGGCCCGGGGCAATCGGCCGACAATTTCGAGGTACACCTCAAGAATAAACATCACAAGGCGAATGTCGACCGTCGACTTGGGAGGGGAACTTCATCGTAAGGCTGGGGATCCTTTGAGCTGTTATTCTTTGGCGTTTTAGGGTCAGCGGTGCACTATTATATCCCGTCAACAAATGTTATAGAAGCCCTGTACAAAGACTTTTATTGATAAGCTGGAACATCGAAGCCAATGCGTTTTTGCTGGTGTTCGGTTTCGGCGTTTCTCACTCTTCTCTGTCGGCTGCTTGAGAGGGGTGCTAGCCGGCTTGTGTTGGATCATTGTACTTTGGTGTTGAGCAGGAGTTGCTTTTGATCTAAGTGGTCTTGGAATAACGACTGCGTAGGGTGCCATTGAAGCTTCAATGGATACCTTTCCGTGCCAAAAGCTTACTAATTAATAGTGAGTCTGAGGTGACTTCCAGCTTAACATATAGGCCCCTTCGGCCATATAGCCCTTCAAGGTTAACGGCTAGAGCCTGCGGTACCTAATAACCTTGCATCCTCCTGTATTTCGGCCAATGAAAATGGTCCGTTGAACAGTTTCCAAACCCACGTGTGTGAACGTATATTGCTTGCGATGCAAGCACAGAGGTTGGGATTGCACGCTGTCTTTTGCGTTTAAATAATTCGTCGCCTGTATACCGGCGCTTCCCATATTCCTATAGTGGAGGAAGCATTTAACGCGAGAGACCATCCCCACGATTTCGAGCATGCTCTTCAACATACACTCCTCAGATCAACACAGATATTTCCAGCCTTCATCCCAGAGGGATTTGAACATACCACAGCCAGTTCACGGGTTACAAGGGTCCATCACGTGTTCGGCTCCATCAACATGTATCTACGTGCCAATGGCGGCTTCCTCCTCCTCTCTTTACTTCTAGCGACTATTTCTTTCTTCCCTTCCCCCATTGTTTCCGCCACTCCAACCATGAAGAGGGATTCCACAGTTCCTGTACCCATCCGTGTCATCACGCACAACATCCGCTATGCGACCAAGAGCCCCGGACGCGGTGAGAAACCGTGGAGCGATCGGAAACCTCTTCTACTAAATGAATTGCGGTATCATACGCGGCATAATCCGGAGTCTTTCATATGCTTGCAGGAGGTACTTAATGGACAGCTCGTCGATATCGTAGACGGCCTCAACAACTCGACATCAACGACCACGTCAACCCAAGAATGGACCTCCATAGGAGTTGGTCGCGACGACGGCCGCCAGTCTGGCGAATACTCGCCCATCCTCTTCCGCCCTTCTGTCTGGAATCTCGTATCCTTCAAGACCTTCTGGCTCAGCGAGACGCCGGATAAGATCGGCAGTGTGGGCTGGGACGCAGCACTGGCGCGTATCGTGACTGTCGGGCTGTTCCAGCATAGACAGACGGGGAGGAGGGTGAGAGGCGCTTGCACGCATTTCGATCATCAGGGAGTGGTTGCTAGGAAGGAGAGTGCAGGGTTGATTGTTAAATTGGTCGGTGAGTGGGAGAAGGGTGGGCAAGGGGAGAATGTGCCGGCGTTTGTGGCGGGAGATTTGAATTCCAAGCCCGAGGAAGAGGCCTATCAGGTCTTCAATGGAGCAGGAAGCCCGTTGAAGGATACGAGGGACCTTGTGGAAGAGAAGAGAAGGTACGGGGATAAGAATACGTTCACGGGATTCGAGGGGAAGGCGGGGGATCTGTCGCTCATTGACTTTGTGTTTGTTAGGAAGGAGAGGTGGGCTGTGGACGGGTATGCGGTGTTGGAGAATAAGTTTGAGGATGGAGTGTATTGCTCGGATCACAGGGCTGTTGTTGCGGATTTGGTGTTGGGGTCATGAGGGCTTTATTCCTGAAGGATATATAATGTGCGGGTAGTAGTATACGTCTGAAAGCCCAGGTCCACGATGATGGAGATGTATAGATACATAGGTATATATCTATATATATATAATATGGTCGCGTGCCTATCCAAGTCTCATAATGGGGTGAGCTTGACTACACTGGCGTTCTCAAACTTGGTAGCTTGCCCGGCCATCCTGCCTGGGAGTGTTCGATACTATTGCCTTGTCACAACACCGGACACTGGAGCCGTGAATAATAAATGTCTCGTATTGCCTGATGCGTCGACTGATCCAAGGGATTGTAGTGACGTGAGTGGTCCTCGAGGCGCTAATTGGTCTCCAAGCGAGGCGCACCCCGCTGAGGGGCACACGCCTGCACGAAAGCAGCACGCCAGGCACAAAACAAGCCCGCTCCCGAGCTCACCCACTCTCCACATCACCCCGTTCGTAGCCAATTTGCATTCGAAGGACTCTCAAGATGGCCGACGAAGCTACTGTTGGTATGTACTTCCCTTCAGCAGCGCACAGATGCGCTTTACCGACCACCTACTGCGGAGCTCCATATATGCGACGTCATGAGAGTTCACTTTGCTAATGGCATGGCAGACTACACTCTTTCCAACCCGGATACTCTTACCAAGTACAAGGTAGCGGCCGGAATATCCGAGAAGGTCCTTAAGGAGGTGTCAGGTAGGTAGACCTTGAAGCCAAAGCATCTGCATAGTACAGCCCTCGGACTAACGGGCTCCAAGGATGGTGCACTGAGGGTGCCAACATTGTCGAGCTCTGCGAGCGCGGTGACAAGCTTCTCGAGGAGGAAATAGCAAAGGTCTACAAGGGCAAGAAAGTAAACAAGGGCATTGGCCACTGCACGACCATCTCCCCGAGCTCGTACATCACGCCCTATACCCCCCTCAAGTCCGACGCAGAGGAAGCCGCGACGACGCTGAAGAAGGGCGAGGCGGTCAAGATCCAGCTGGGTGCTCAGATCGATGGCTTCCCGGCCATTGTTTGCGATACCGTTCTGGTCGGAGAGTCTGGCGAAGTCAGCGGACGCGAGGCGGATCTTCTGCTCGCCACATACTATGCCAACGAGCTACTTCTGAGACTCATGCTCCCCCCTGGACTTGTGGCTTCCGGAGACGAGGAGGAACAGAAGAAGGCTGCCGCGAAGAAGCCCTACACTCAGTCGCAAATCACTCAGATGCTGGAGAAGGTGGTCCACGCCTACGACTGTAATCTGGTTGAGAGCACCACGATCTGGCAGTTCGAGCACAACGAGATCGAGGCCAAGAAGAAGATCATTCTTGCACCAGGCGAGGGCGTCAAGGGCGAGGGTCTTCCTGAGGTGGGCGAGGCGTGGGGTGTCGAGATGGGCGTCAGTCTGGGCAGCGGAAAGGTCAAGACTCTCAGCAACAGGGCAACACTGCACCGTCGTACTGCCGCTACGTACGGTCTGAAGCGCCCAACTTCAAGGGCTCTGCTTTCCGAGGTTGTCAAGAAATTCGGCACGTTCCCCTTCAGCTTGAGGCAGCTTGATGACGAGAAGGCCGCCAAGGTTGGCGTCGTTGAATGCGTCCGCGGTGGCGTCCTTCGTCAGTATGAAGTTGTTGGAGACAAGAACAATGATCCCGTTGCCAGGCTTTTCACCACCATCGGTAAGTTCCGCGCTCCTTGCTGCACTGTCTCTCTTGCATCATCTCTTGATGAGAGTTTGGGCGGAGCCTTTGAAAGGCCGCCGAGCCGTTACTATTAGCATGGTTGCAACGACGACGAATCTCTGTGCTTCACGGCCTCAAAGTTGTATTTATTGCATATGCTAACTGACCTGCCAGCGATAACCAAGAATGGCATCACGCGCATTGCTGCTCCCCCTGCCTTGGATGCTTCTAAATACAAGACGGATAAGAAGATCGAGGACGAGGAAATCCTCAAGATTCTTGAGCAGCCTATCGGAAAAACGTCGACCAAGAATAAGAACCGCAAGAAGAAGAAGAAGCCCGCTAAGAAGGCAGCCGCCGCCGCCGGTGGCGAAGAGGAGGAGAGCGATGACGATGAGGAGTAAACAGAAGCCGGAAACTACGGAAGAGGCTCACTGGAGCACACCGCCTGATGGCCTTGACTTATCCTGAGCGTGCATTCCAGTTGTGAAGGCCGGTTGTAAGGCGCTTCGCGTACCCTAGGAGGCTCCTCGGTAGACCGAGGAGGGCAGGGAGTACCGTGGAGAAGGGGACAAATATGGGCTCAAGCAGCCTGAAAATAAATGAGAAAAGCCTCTAGTGGTCTCCAACAACACCTTTCTATTCTTTGCTCAGTGAATATAGAGTGACGCGCAGAGTTCCATCACCTCACGACCGAACAGGGGCTTAGCTGCGAGGTCATGTGGCGTAGCCTCCCTCTATTCTATCGAAAAGCATCTGCATAGTAGAATGCGATATGGGATAATAGTTATGATCTGATTGTGTCCTTTCTATTGTCTTCAATAAGTCGACAGCCCTCCGCGGTGAGTGAGTGAAGAGCAGTAGAGGAAGAGGTATAAGAAGCCCCTTGCCCCCTTGACGGAGCCTTCTCCTCAACACTCCACTTTCCTACCATCTTTTCAAAAACGCCTCTGCTTTCAAATCTACGGTCTTCAGAACACCGAGTTCCTCCGCCGCTGTTGTTGCGGTACTTTTGTGTGCCTTTGGGTGAGGCTAGGGGGTGACCGGGTCCGCCGCAACTCGCCAATTTCTACGCTCCCATCTCTCGTTCTTCACTTACCACTCTCAAACGTAACCACTCCTCCACAACCCAACGGGCGGACACGCACACCTGGAGCTATTTTGCACGTGCAATAATCCGGTAGTACGCGTGGTAAGTAGGCCTTTCACTCGTGCGCGCGACTTCCACGCTGATAAGCGCCCCAGTCCCCTGGAGTCGCCATGCCGGCTCTCCGTAAGAGCGCGCGCAAGAGCCGGACCAGCACCCCGTACGCAACCCCCACCGACCTTGACTCTCCAACCTCCGACACGCGAAGAGAGAAGCAGCAAGGCAACCTCGACGGCTGGATAGAGCCACCACCTAAAAAACCCGTTCCGTCTTTCGAAGATCACGGCTTCGCACGACACGGTGTGCTCGAGACTATGGCACCGCTGGGAGTGCCCCCAAATGCGAAGATGAGGCAGCAGGCGCGCACCTTGACCGAACCAGCCACCCGCCGCGGGCCTTCTGGAAGAGCTGGCGCTGATTCTGGCGTTGAGGATGTCGTGTCGACCCCGGAGGCGACCCCGGCGCCTGAGCTCGAACGCAACGACGACGGCAAGGATGAGGAGGAGGAGATCTCTATGGAGGCTAAGATTCAGGAGGACGATGAAGACGACGATGAAGAATGGCGTCCCGCTAAGAGCAAGGCGAAAGCGCAGGTCGCGAAAACTCCTGTCAGGGGCAAGACGCCAGTGCAGAACAAGACACCCAAGCAGAAAACACCCATTCAGAATGGTATCAGCAGGACGCCGGTCACTGGTAGCAGCGTCAAGAGTCAAGGACTACCTCCGGTCATTGGCGACGTTGCAGAGAGCGCCGCCAGGCAACGCATGCTCATCGTTATCAACGATGCCATGGCACGGGCCCTAGCGAACAACAGGGCGTTTGTCGGCGAAGCTCTGCGAAAGATGAACGAGGAGTCTGAGAATGATAAAAGCCTCCGCGACGTGTTGGTTGCGATCATCTCTCAGTCTGCAACGCCGGAGCAGTACGCGATTTTCCGTGGCTACATCAAACAGGCCAAGCGGCGCATCAAGCGCGAAGCAAAGGCACGCGGAGAGGCCAAACCTCATATCTCACGTCGGCCTTCCAAACCTCACTCCGCACGCACTTCCTCACCTGCTTCGTCCATCTCCGCCAAGGACACCCGCACTGTCTCACCTACGAAATCCACTGGAGCCGCAGCCACCCGGGACGACGCTGCTGATTCTACTGCCTTGCCTTTTGATCCAATGGAAATCGATGGCCATGAGTTGTCTTCGGCACTGCAGAATGTTCCCACTTCCCCGGGTTCTGAAGGGGTTCCCTCTCACCCCCTTGCCACCGCTCCCAGCCTCGCCAAGCACTCACCCTCCCCTAACCCCACCCGTATGTCATCAAAGTTTCCGAGCAAGACGAAGAAAACCAACGGAGTGGCTGCGGCCGAGCAGAGCGCAGACGCTGGAATTGCAACCAATGCGCCGTCTCCTGCTGCAGAGACGCCAGAGTCGGCCGCTGTAGCAGTCAGTGATTCAGACCTCTCGGACGTCAACGAGGAAATCGTTCAAAACGGTCCTCCAGAGCCTCTCCGTACCAACGGAAACACTCCCGTTCCAGCGGTGCCAAAGAAAGCTCCTGCCATTGCGCGGGTTGGGAAGAAGTCGCGGGCCAGTTCTGCGAAGCCAAACGGCCGTCATGAGAAAAAGCAACCTCCTACCGCCGAAGAACTGGCTGAAGAAGCAGAGATCCTGCGGCGCAAGGAGCAAATGGCAGAGCAACAGCCCGTTAGACTGATCATCAACCCGCCGGTATCGGATACACGCTTCGAAGATGAGATGCTGGAAACTGAGTCACTGACCGAGTCTCAGATTGCGGTCGGCCCGCCCATGGACAGCGGTAAAGGCCGTCGCGCCGGAAAAGGATCGCATCCTGCACTCTCTCTGACTACGGGAAAGCGGTTGCGAGAAGACACCGTTGGGACGTCCTCGCCCAGGCCTGGTTCAGCTGCGTCCACGCGGCCCTCTACTCCTGCACTGGGACCTCCGCAGAAGAAGCTTCGGTTGAATAATGGCAATGCTCGCATCAAGAGATCGTAAGTTCACATTTTTCTTCTTCTTCTTTCACTGCATGCATTTTGGGGGTTTCTAGTGTCCTCGATGATGCCTACAGCGGTGCCCAGGCGCTGGCGTGAGCGACTGAGCAACGTCTACGTGTCTTACGTGTTTGCCTATTTGTTTCAGAATTTCGAGAGAGTCGAACCGATCACTAACTACATTTGTGTGCACAGGCCGGTCAAGAATCGTAATGGGCCTATCGCTGGCATGTCACATAGTGGTGGCGGTTCGAGACAGTTCGGGCCTGATGACAATGACCCCGTAAGTGCCACTTCCACCCTGCGCCCAACCACTCACGACCCACTTCTCCTCCACCACAACACCAACCATCAACACCAAACCCCATCACATTTGTCCTTCATCCCCGATGCTCTTTAAAACACTCGTTGAACAGTCGAATTTGCCTCCTTCACCTCCCAGCTCTGTCGTATCATGTTTTCTAACAATTCGGCAGGATTCGCCGCAGACTGAGAGTGACGACTTCTGCTTTGCCTGCAAAGGCCCCGGCGAGTTTGTCTGCTGCGATAACTGTACGCGTGTTTTCCACTTCCTCTGCTGCGATCCTCCTCGTCTGGATCCGCCAGAGGGCTCATTCCTCTGCCATGACTGTGACGCAAAGCTTACGCGTGCGGAACATCGCGCCGTCGACGCGTTCACACCCAAGTACTTCGTTCCCCTCTTCAAGCAGCTGGAGTCTACCAACACTCGGGCGTTCTCTTTGCCTTCGGACATCCAGAACTACTTCGAGGGCGTCTCTGCTCGAGATGACGGCTCCTACGCAGAGGAGATCAAGAAAATACCCTTGTAAGTTCCGTCGCACTTGTCTGATTGCGCCCCACTCACGCCTCACAGGTCGAAAAATCCATATGGCTACCAGAGGCCAGATTACACTCGGACTCACGATGCCAACGGCAAGATGATACTCTGCGTCCAGTGTGGCCAGTCCTCCGCGGGAAGGCGACCACTGATCCAGTGCGACTTCTGTAACGCCTTCTGGCACCTGGACTGCTGCGATCCCCCACTTGCTAATCCACCACCGGTCAACCTGGAGTCTACTACTCGCGACGCTTGGAAGTGCCCGCGTCACGTTGACCATGACCTCCGCAATGGAGTTCTCCTCCAGAGGAGGTTGAGGGCCTTTGATGATGAGGACTTGGACTTGACGGATGCCGTACCTCGCGTGCAGGTCACGCGCAAGATCCGCAAGCCCAAACATGCTCCTGTTGTGGAGCCGACTTTCTCGCGCGGAATGCGCAACGGTGGACTCATTGAGGTCATCAATGACTCTGGCGATGAGACTGATGGCGAAGGCAACTACGTCTTCAACAATGCAGAGGATGCCAAGTCAAAGGTCTACCGCATTCCCGAGAAGGGCATCATTCTCGACTTCGTTGACAAGGTCAAGCGGTAAGTTCCTGGTGGATACCCTTATCGTGAACATTGATGCTGATGAACTTCTAGTCAGCGCATCGAGCAAAAGCGGGCAGAGCGCAAAGCCGCCAAGACCGCGACCAGGCTCGCTGCCCAACGCAAAGCCTCCCAGCAACTGTTCGCCGTTCGCCCGATCGAGCAGCAGCAAGCAGCGCTTCATCTGGCACAGCTCGCGAGGAAAGAAAGCGATATTGGCCTCAATGAAACGAATGTCGACGCCCTTTGTCTCACGCTCACGGTAAGCACCAACCACTCATCTCCCCCGCTTATTATCCGTCTCAGCGCTAACGTCCACCCTTTCAGGCCGAAGCTCCCGCTGATGTTGTGACTGCAATGTCCAACGGAGGACCTGGTCCGTTGACTGACGAGAAACGCGCCGAGCTGCTGAAACTCAGGGAGCTGATCGATCGCGCTCTGAAAGATTGAGAAGCACTATGCGGGGCGCGGCTGGTAGGAGCAAGCGAATGACGCATGTTATCGAGTTGCCGACATCTCCCACCAAGGTTTTGGAAACGGAGCGGCGGCGCCGATCGTCGGTTCAAGCGTCATTCCATTTCCATCTGATGAACAACCGGAACTTTCTTGAGCTCTATCGAACATCATTAATGGCGGTTCTCCTTACTGGAGAAGGTGGAACCCTATTGGGGCGAAGGTGTGCGGTGCTTTTTGGTTTTCTGTCCTGGTTTTCCCTGGTTGTTCGGACCTTTCCTTACGCTCCACTACACTACTACGTGGGTACACACATCGGGCTGCATAGCGTGGAGTTTGTTATTTTCCGGACCCCCCGTCCCTTTTGCCTGGTCCGGCAGTTCACATCTGGAGAGGGGATTTCTTGGCTCAAATTGACGGAGCCGGTTTGTGAGCAAATTTGCGGTGGAGGGAGAAATGTGGTAGATCTCTGCTGGCCATGGGGGGATGCTCAGATTGAATGGCGGATGGGTGGACTGGCGCACAAGGAGGTAGAGGCGTGCTTTGCGATAGAGACGTATCCGAAGCTGGAGCTTGGTATTTGCATACCATCAGGGTTCTGGTCTGACAGATAGAAATGGAGGATATGAGACGTAGTTTGCCTGCTTTGGGCATGGTCAAGGCATGCGTAACGAATGGAGAAATGTTTTGATCATGGACAGGAAGACTTCGAATGAATACTTGATGGTTATGTGCCTCTCAGCAGGAGAGAAGTAAGACGCGGGAGGTGTTGTTTGGGCGCCAGAGACATGGGGTGGAGTGAGTTAGGCTTGCTCTCTCAGACTGCGGCTTATTGGTATTGTGACTACACGCTGTTACGTGGCTTCCAACTGAACTCTTCCCGGGTTATAAAAGCTCCCATACCCACTTGTTTGCTCCGCCCATGGCGAGAACAAACAATCCACAACCCCACGATCGAAGACTTTCTTCAGAGAGGAAGAAGGGAAAAGAAAAGGTCTATAGGAACACCACCACCTAGAACATCTCTCAAAAAGCATAGACTTCCCTGGCCCTTAAGGCTTGCAGCGACCAAAGTACCTGGGATACAGGCAGCAATCCCTGACCGTATGCTGCTTGCACAACCACGCAAGGAACCGCTCGAGTCCGAGACCGTAGCCGCCATGGGGGGAGCTACCGTACCTATTCATAAAGTCAGCATCTGTCTTCAACCACATCGCACCTAGTAGAATAGGGAAACTCACTTCCTCTGATCCGTATACCAGTAATACGCCTTGGGATCGATCCCCTCCCTAGCAAACGCACCCATCAACTCGTCATAATCATACATCCTCATACTGCCGCCAACAATCTCACCCACACCAGGCATCAAGCAGTCCACGCTCTCGGTGACGCGGGGGTCCTCGGGGTCACGCTGCATGTAGAAGGCCTTGATCTCGGTGGGGAAGTGGGTGAGGAAGATGGGGCGGTTGATGATGTCGGTCATGCGGCGTTCGGCGGCTTCGGCAATGTCGTCGCCGAACTTGTGGGTCTCGCCTTCTTCGTTGGGGATGTTGTGCTCGACGAGCCAGTCGATGGCCTCGGAGTACTTCATGCGCTTGAAGGGCCGCTCGGGCATCTGGAACTCCGGGTTGAGGTCCAGGATGTATTGTTTTATCGTGGGGTCGGACATGGTGACTTCGAGCACGCGGCACATGACGTGCTCCAGGTGGTCGAGCAAGTCGTTGAAGGTGATGAAGTCGAGTTCGGCCTCGACGTGGGAGTATTCGCTGAGATGGCGGCGGGTGAGGGACTTCTCGGCGCGGAAGGACTTCTCGATGCAGTAGACGTCTCCCATGGAGGGCAGGCAGGTCTCGAGGTAGAGCTGCGAGGACTGGGTGAGATAGGCCTCCTCGGTGTAGTACTGGAACTTGAAGAGGGTGGCGCCGCCCTCGACCTGCGTTTGGACCAGGGCAGGAGGGCTGACTTTACGCATCCTGAGCTCCTTGTAGACGGTGTTGAACGCAAACTCGACGGCGTCTCGGACGATCATGACCTTGGAAGCGGTCTCTCCCCTGAGGGTAAGGCTAGAAGATTGTTAGTGTTCTGATCCTCGGTCCAGGAGAGTGTCTCCTGTCTTTCGACAAATTTGCGAGCTGAGTCACTTACTGTCGCAGGTCCAGGAGGGTCGCGTGCTCGGTGTCCTTTGAAACCCTGTTGGTGATGGCATCATCACCGCCGGCGGCCTTCCATCCTTTGTGGATGACATAGTAATCCGCGTGCAATTCCCTGTTGTTGGGCGCGTGTGCACCTGCCGGGACTTCCCTCAACTCTCCAAGAATCTCCATGCTCGTCTCACGCGTGAGCGTAAGCGCATCGTACGTCTTCGCAAGGTCGCCCTGGAGGATAACCTGCATGAAACCGTAGCCGTCTCTTAGGGTCACGAACATGACCTCCTTCTGTCTCCGCTCTCTGTGTACGCGTCCAAACACACGGACTCTGGTGCCCTTCTTATCAGCCCCGTTGCCCAATTGTATTTTCTCCGGATCCGTGTCGTCGAGCTTGATCTTCACAGGCGCAGGGAGAGACTTGTCTTCGGTAAGAACAATCTTCTTCGCCTCGTCAAGGACCTTTTTCCTGTCGGCCTCGGCCTTTAACCGTATCTCCAACTGTTGCTGCTCCTTCTCTTCCTTCTTCTTCCTCGCGGAAGCCAGGTTGACGGCCTTCTTCAGCGCACTCTTGGGCGCGGGCTTCCATTCTAACCGCGCGCTCGCGTCGGCGCCTTCGGGGATATCTCCCGTCACACTCTTGCGGGTAAGGAATTTGGCGGAACCGCCATGGACGTAGACCGCGTAGGCCAGCGACTTGTACGGGAGATCGTCGGTGCCGTTCTGGAGCGAACTGTCCTCTCCGGTGTCCTCGTCGATGTAGTAGGTCTGCTCGGCCATGTTGGGCAGGCAATTGAGGGGAAGGCGACCTGGAGTGAGGTCCACACGTAGAACGACGAAGGTGTACCGGCTTCCAGAGCGTGGGGAGAATTTGTTGCGAAAGTGTGGGTGAGGAATTGTGGTTGAAGACTCACACACTCATACACAATTTCGGCGGCGGGGCCCTGGCCGAAACCCCGCCTAGTGGCTCTATCTTGCTGCTGATACGCGCTATGTCTCCGAGTGAATCCTTGATAGTGCCAGGGGAAAACGGCAAGATAACAAATCCACCCCAGTAGCTCTATACTCAGAAATACAGTCTCAACTATGTATAAGGTAAAATCTTCTTTAAGCTAGTTCGAGATGTGGCTGGTGTCTGTCCAGTACTATTTGTGGCGCTGAGAAGGTGCCATGTGCCCCTCACCTACCTTTGTAATCCATATCTCCTCACCCAAGGGAGAAATGTCGCGGACCTCTCTTGTCTTTTGCACTTTTCTTGTGTTCCTCCTTTAATGATTGACAATGTCGGACCCGAGCCTCTACACTTTTCCTTCTCCCCTTGAGGGTTATCGCGGCCTTGAACCGCTTCCCGAGTATGTTGGTTCTTGTCGTTTTGTTGCTGCAGCAAAGGTCTGATTGATTATTGGTCACAGTCAGAAAGCTGCAGATGGGAAATCCTACGTCAATCCTCCCGCCGAGAAGAAGAGCGAAGCATACAATGCTTTCGTTTCCCCCATTAGGAATGATGAGCGTAGCGGCTTCGAGTAAGCTCTCCCCATGCTAGGTAATAAAATTATATATCGACTTGAACCCAGCGTCCACATATACTACCTCCAAACAGACGAGGAAGAAGTCAAATTCGCCACTGAGCTCTGGGAACGGATAAGACGAGAATGTATGTGACTTCCATCACTAGAAAAATAAGGTCTGACGCGGTGTTAGTCCCCGAACTTCGCATTTACCGGCTATGGGATAGGCCCATAGGCCCTCATCCTCTGGCAATGTTTGAAGTGAACATATTCACGCCGGAGCAGTTCGGTGCTTTTATTCCCTGGTTGGTGATTAATAGAGGCCCGCTCTCCGCTTTGGTCCATCCGAACACCGACGAGGAGGAAAGAGACCACACGCAGAGGGCTACATGGATGGGTCACCCACTGCCTTTGAATCTGAAGATGTTCAAGACGTTGAGCAGGAAATAGTGGGGTGCTCCTCACTCACGTGTGCGTGAGCATGGGGGGAGCGTCATTTGATCGTAGTGCTATTTGATATACGAATGCGTCTGGGCCCTCCTTGACTTCCTCTCAGTATCTGTCATCTAATACTCCTTCCTCCTATATCGGGGTTCGTACGTGATGCTCAGAACCCCCTTCCGGGTGAGACTTTCCGTCCAAATGTTCATTCAAGGCAATGCGAACGTCCGCATCCCCCACGCACAAAGGTGCTCAGCAGGCCCCATTTCTTATGAGCCTTCATCCATATTCTTAAGGTATCACTTGCTCCTCAGTTCCGATTTCCGCCTTCATACTGTGGTCTCCGCGCTTGCGCCCTTCTTTTTCTTCTTGTCTTTCTTGCCCTTCTTCCGATCCCTCTTCTTCAAACCGCTCATCCCGGCCTTGCAAGCTTCGGCATACCTCGCATAAAACTCTTCTATCTGCTCTGGTTGCACGATCGTCGATATCTTCACCTTCTCGACGTTCTTCCTATCCGTCCCCGCCCGCTTCGACGAATCGTTGTTTGATGCCCGAATCAAGACCGGAACAGGCTGCTCTGGATGATAGGTGTCCCATAGCGGATCCTCAACCATCATATCCGCCGAAGGAGGTTGCACATTTCCATACGTGAAGCGCTTCTGCGTCAGGTATACGCTGCCGTGGCCTTTGGTGCGGTTGAGCTCGAATAGATTCGCAAGTTGCTTGAAGAACTGTCGGGCCATTAGCGCGATTGCACCACGTAAGTAGCAGTATACCTACCTCATCGTTCGCCAAGTGCTCCCCGGCCATATTGAGACCTCGTCTGTCGTTTTGCGCGAAAGGCTGACGTGAATTTAAGGTGGAACAAATGATGTGCGCGGGAGGACGGGGTTGGCGGAGCGGAAGGCGGGGAGGGCCCTTGCCTTTCGGACCTCCGAGCGCCTCCAGGAACTTTTTTTGGGGTGCCCTCAACACCACACAACGCCAACTCCAGAACGATGCGGCAGCGACATTTTACGGGTCCTCAGTTGCCGAAGACGCTTCGCGACCAGATCGGAGGTGTGTGCAAGCAATATTATAGAGCGCCTTTCAAAGGGAGGAGTTGCTGATTTGAATTAGACCCTGCGAACCAGAATAAGAACAGTCGAGGGCGCAACGGTCCGCTCAATCGCAAGGAGAGACGAAAGGCTGAGAGGGAAGAGAAGAAGGGGCATAAGAAGCCAACTCAGGGCAGAAATGGATTTCGCAACAAGCGTTCGGAGCCAGAGTCGGAGGACGAGCAAGAGGACGGGTTCAGCGAGGACGACTTGTCAACCCCGGAGCCTGTGCCTTCCAGGTCCTCCCATCAGAAGCCTCTAAAGAGTATTTTGAAGAAGGCAAAAGAAGAGGAGGCTCCGAAAAAGAAGAGGACACCATCGCCTTCGCCACCTCCCCGTGTCTCGAAAGCGGTCAGGGACCGACTGGCCGAAGACGATGCGGAAATTGCAGCCCTGGAGAAGAAGCTAGGAATTAAGGGCAAAAAGAAGAAATCAGGATTCGACGATGGTCTGGACGAGCTCTTTGGAGACCTCGATGCTTTGGGCAGCCCAGATGGGACGGAGGGTGCTGGAACCTCGAAGCGAAAGAGGGGCGAAGACGAGGAGTGGCTTGCAAGTAAGAGGCGCAAGGCTTTGAAGCAACCTGATGAGGGCTCGGACGAAGAGGGCTCTGAGCAAGCTAGTTTCGACGAATGGTCGGATGAGGATATGGGTTCAGCGTCCGGGTCGGACGAGGGAGACAACATGGAGGAGCTGGACGACGAGCTGGACGACGAGGACGACCATTTTGGTGGCTTTGACTCGGATGAAGAAGATGAAGCCGGCGAGGAAGACGAACCGGAGAAGCGGCGCGTACGAGAAAACCCGTACGTCGCTCCTGTGACTAGCGATACACCACAACCAACGAAGTACATACCGCCTGCGCTTCGGGCGCCACCGTCATCAGATGCAGAGGCCCTGGCTCGCCTCAAGAGACAAGTTCAGGGCTTACTCAACCGGCTCTCAGACGCGAATATGTTGACGATCTTGCGTGATATCGAGCAAGTATATCAGAACAACGCTCGAGGCTATGTCACCACTACCTTGGTAGATCTGCTGGTTGGCCAGCTGACCGACGAAACCGTTCTGTTTGATACGTTCATCTTGCTGCATTCAGGCTTTATTGCCGCCATCTTCAAGGTTATTGGGATGGACTTCAGTGCCCAGTTGGTGGAACGAATAGTGTCCGAGTTCGACAGATATTACCCAACAAACAAGGCCGGAACAGGGAAGCAAACGACGAACCTCATCTCAGTCATTTCGGAGCTATACATGTTCCAGGTCATCGGAGCCAACCTTGTATTCGACTACATCAAATTCTTCCTCGAGGAGCTTTCCGAAATCAACACAGAGCTTCTTCTTCGGATAGTCAAAGTCTCAGGACCCCAGCTCCGCCAGGATGATCCTACCTCGCTGAAAGACATAGTACTGCTGCTTCAGAAGTCTGTCGCGAAAGTTGGAGAGAGCTCTCTTCCGGTGCGAACGAAGTTCATGATCGAGACGATCAACAACCTCAAGAACAATCGCATGAAGACAGGGGTAGCGGCTTCAGCCATAGTCACGGAGCATAGGACACGAATGAAGAAGCAGTTAGGCTCTCTGAATACCCGCAACATCAAGGGTACGGAGCCGTTACGGATAGGCCTGCAGGATATCAAGAATACCGAAAAGAAGGGAAAGTGGTGGTTAGTCGGAGCAAGTTGGCGGAACGAAACCGACGACAGTACACAAACCCAAAGAGAGGAGCATCGGGAGGTCAAGACCGCCCAAGGCCTCGATCTTGAAGAGGACGACGACGTTGATCTCCTTCAACTGGCACGTGAACAACGCATGAATACAGACGTTCGGAGAGCCATCTTCATCACCATCATGTCAGCAACTGACTACAAAGATGCACACATGCGTCTGCGCAAGCTGACCTTGAAGAAATCCCAGGAAGCGGAGATACCTCGCATCATCGTCCACTGTGCAGGCTGTGAAAAGACCTACAATCCTTACTATACGCTCCTTGCACGGAAGTTCTGTGGAGATCATAAGCCACGCAAAAGTTTCCAGTTTGCGCTGTGGGATGTGTTCAAGAGCTTGGGGGAGAAGGGGGCGGAAGACGGCGAATCTGATGACGACGAAGATTCGGGTGATGTCGACCTGTCTTTGAGGAAGCTGGTCAACCTTGGCAAGCTGTATGGAACGCTCATCGCCAATGATTGTCTGTCTATTGCTTGTCTCAAGCCGTTGAGCTTCCAATACCTGAAGCCCAAGACCAAGACGTTCGTGGAGATCATGCTTTTCACGGTGATAATGGAGTCGCAGAAAGGGGCGAAGGGGGGAAGAGATCAAAAGAAACTGCTGAACATCTTCGTCAATGCGGACACGGCACCAGAGATGATTGCTGGTCTGCAGTACTTCCTGAAGAAGGTGGTCCGGAAGACGAAGCTCACGACGGATCAGGCGGAGAGGGAGACGGTGCAGTGGGCGTGTCAGGAGGTTGCGAAGATGTTGACCAGATTGATGTCGACAATGTCTGTGGATGAAGACTAGATACTCTTAGAAGCACCGTCGAAATCAATAATGGATAGAGTAATCAAAGATATTGCCATCAAAAGTTGGTCCCCTTAAGCCGCCCAATGCCGTTGCAGAGCTGCGGCAATTACAAGGGCGAAGGTTGTGGCTGACCAATGATCTGCGCCACAGTGCTTGGTTTCCCGGTAATCTTGAACGGGCTCAACACCTCATCGCCGGGCGTCCGTCATTTGCATCTTCCACGCCTTCAATTGACACCCTCCTCACTGTCCGCCGTATTGACTGCGGCGTTTTTGGTCACATCCTCTTCATACCATGTTCCGATCTGCTGTTCCTCGTGCAAGGTCGCTGCTCCCTGCGCGGCCAGTGCCTACCAGCACCTTTTGCGCTTCAAACATCTTTTTCCAGGGGCGGTTACGACGAGGCTATGCGTCCGAATCTGGTGAGCGGTGTCATTAGAGCGACGGTGTTTAGACCATTCGCTAACTCCCAGCAGAAGAGAAGGACCTGGTCATCATCGGCGGAGGCGTTGCGGGATATGTCGCCGCGATCAAAGCTGGACAAGCTGGTCTGAAGGTGCGCAACAACATCAACAACTCGTATGGAGAACACCCCTAGCTAATGCATCGTGCAGGTCGCATGCATCGAGAAGCGTGGCACTCTCGGCGGAACCTGCTTGAACGTCGGCTGTATCCCCTCGAAATCCCTCCTCAACAACTCGCATCTCTACCACCAGATTCTGCACGACACCAAGCAAAGGGGTATCGAGGTGGAAGGTGTCAGTGTCAACCTGAAGCAAATGATGAAGGCCAAGGAGACGTCTGTCTCCGGATTGACCAAGGGCATTGAGTTCCTGTTCAAGAAGAATAACGTAGAGTACATCAAGGGCACAGGCGCATTCCAGGACGAGCACACCATCGCGGTCAACCTCATTGACGGCGGCGAGACCACGGTTCGCGCGAAGAACATCTTCATCTCTACCGGTTCTGAGGCGACGCCTTTCCCCGGATTGACGATCGACGAGAAGAAGGTCATCACCAGCACTGGCGCTATTGCCCTCCAGGAGGTCCCCAAGAAGATGGTTGTCATTGGCGGTGGTATCATTGGTCTTGAGATGGTATGGCTCATGGCAGAGATGTTGTGAGCGCTGCTAACACTATCACAGGGCTCAGTCTGGTCTCGTCTCGGCTCCGAAGTCACCGTCGTGGAGTTCTTGGGCCAGATCGGTGGACCCGGCATGGATGCTGAAATCGCGAAGATGACGCAGAAGATGCTCACCAAGCAGGGCATGAAGTTCAAGCTGAACACCAAGGTCACTGCCGGTGACGATTCGGGCGAGGGCGTCAAGGTCAACGTGGAGGCTGCCAAGGGCGGCAAGGAGGAAGTGGTACGTCTTCCGCAGGTTTCATTCAAGACACGTCTAACTGAAGTAGCTCGATGCTGATGTCGTCCTTGTTGCGATCGGTCGCCGACCCTACACCGCTGGCCTTGGTCTCGACAACATCGGCCTCGAGACTGACGAGAGGGGCCGCATCGTCATTGACCAGGAATACCGCACCAAGATCCCCCACATCCGCGCTATTGGTGATGTCACCTTTGGGCCTATGCTTGCCCACAAGGCTGAAGAGGAGGGTGTCGCCGCCGTTGAGTTCCTCACCAAGGGTTATGGCCACGTCAACTACGGAGCCATCCCCTCCGTCATGTACACCCATCCCGAAGTCGCCTGGGTTGGCCAGAACGAGCAGGAGCTCAAGGCCGCTGGCGTCAAGTACAAAGTCGGCACATTCCCCTTCTCCGCCAACTCGAGAGCGAAGACCAACTTGGACACTGAGGGTATCGTCAAGTTCATTTCAGATGCTAACACGGACCGGATATTGGGTATCCACATTGTTGGCCCCAACGCCGGTGAAATGATTGCTGAGGGTACCCTTGCCCTTGAGTACGGCGCCAGCTCCGAAGGTAAGAGGTCCCATGAACAAGATTCACATAAAGAAATAGGAGCTAACAAAACCATAGATGTCGCCCGCACATCGCACGCCCACCCCACGCTCTCAGAAGCCTTCAAGGAGGCGGCTATGGCGACTTATGACAAGGCGATTCACTACTAGATTTTCTCGTTTCCTGGGGGGTTTCGTTAGCAGCTGTAGTAGCATTAGCACCTTGTGTTTGAAGCGTTTCGAGATAGGGGCTTGTGCATAGTACCTGTATTATATCTCTCATGTTTTGCCAAAAAGCTACAGGTTCTCCATATTGCCTCTACCCATAATACGACTTGACATTGCTTTAGATGAGAGTTTGTTGGTGACTCGCCATCTTCCACACCTCGTCAGTGCTTCCTTCCGCCGGTCCCTCTTTCACCCAGGCACTGCTGCAGATGGCTCGGAAGACAGTCTCGTCTCTTACAGCTTCAACACGGTAATAGATCAGCGCCGCGTCTGTACCTAGAGGTTCCACCTCATCGTGAGATAGTTTGTAGCTCTTCCAGGGCTGATATTCTGGGGATTGTAGCATTTCGTGTAGGGTGGGGGAGGAGTTGGCAGTGAGGAGGATGTCTCCAGCGAAAATCATGACCGGGTTGCTGGAGAGAAGAGGAATCAGAGATGTGCCAGAGGCGCAGAGGGCTTGCCAGGCGCGATGTTCCAGGTGGCAGATGGTGGTCGTCAAGGCCGGTTGGGAGAAGGGCGCTGTCATTGTTCGTGGATTGGTGCTGGAGATACTAGAATTGATGGAGAGGAAGAGGGGCAAATGTGTAATTTCTGAAGATTCGGTAGCTTGCTGTTATCGTAGAGACAAGGGAAGGCGGGGAGCCAACAATATATCCCCACTTCTTGACTTGCATTGCTTCAAGGCCATGTGCCTTTCACGGGTGACGTCACGTTGAGCTATGCGACTGTAGCACATAAACACTTCGTATAGGGCCATTATGGAAGATGTCCGTTTTCAGCATTCTAGCTGTCGCCTGGGTCTCTTTACACTGTCTCGAAGGTCCTCTCTGTTCACAGATGGGACGTGCTGCACATCAAATATCCCCATGCAGACTGGGATGGGTGGCACCGTGGTGGGTCAGAAGTGGCTGGTGCATGTGGCTTGTGCGCGAAGCTAGCTCTAAAGTCGCGTCGGTCCGTCGCGTCTACCCGCGACCTCAATTTACTAATTCCACAACCTCGTCATTGCACACACAACCTCGTTCCTAACCGTTTTGAACAACATGGACCGATCCGAGCTGGAACCTCGCTGCAATGCACTCAGATTGGAGCTGAAAGCCTGGGAAAAAGCCTTCGCGGCGGAACATGAGGGAAGGAAGGCGGGACGCGAGGATATCAAAGCGGATGCAGTCATTTGTACGTACGCGACATGCTTAGCGGTTGATGTTCTCGAGTAGCTGACAAACTATCACACAGCTTCAAAGTATAAAGAATACAACAAACTACGCGACACCCTTTCAGGAAAGACACAGCCTCGAACACCCTCCAAACGAAGCGCAGCGCGCAAACCCGCACCTGATATGGAGAAGACGCCGAAAGCACAGCAAACGAATCTCAAGGTTACCCCGTTGAAGAGAAATCGTGACTCCGCTGTTAGCTTAGGCGACGTTGCAGAACAGGCTACCGAGAACCTCTCACCCCAAGGTCCCAACATGATTGGCCCTACTCCGCAACGGGACGGTATAGTGTTAGGATTGTTCGACCTCCTACCTATGGAGACTCCGAGTAAGCGTCGAGCAGTGCTAGCAGAGGTTGCGCCGAACGTACTTCAAACGCCAAGCAGAAATCTCAGGGTCGCGGAAAGCGAAACGTCTCTGCCCTCCGGAAGAGGGGAGAGGACACCTCAATCGATTGGCAAGCGGAACTTGCTGGACAGATTCGTCACACCTCAGAAAAGGAAGAGGGGAGAAGAAGGCACACCCACATCTGCGCTCAAGGGGCTCGCGACACCGGCATTCCTGCGGCGCGACGCAGCTCTAGACGTTATCGATGAAGATGATGAGCCTACACCGCGACCGGCGCCGTGGAAACGACGGGGTCTTGGGCGCAGTTTGAGCAGTATGATTCAGTCGTTGAAGAAGCAAGAGGAGGCTCGTTTGGATGAAGAGGCGGAGATTATGCGGGAGATGGAGATGGAGGCGGAGGGGATAGCAGTACCTAAGAAGGTTAGCCTTCCTCGGATTGTGGTTGAAGATAGTCAGCAGGCGATGCCTTTGGGACCGGATGGTGCTGATAAATCGGATGAGGAGGGCGAGAAGGAAAATGACGATGGACTAGGCCCTGATGGACAGCCCAAGAAGGTTTGGAAGAAACGAGGCCAGAAGAGGCAGACACGGCGCGTTATCAGTATGTGCATAACTCCGGCCCCGTAGGATCTTGCTAACATAGGTACAGTGCGGCCGAACTTCGTCAAGCCCTTGCCAGTTGCTCCCTTGCAGGAGGTGGATTCTTCTGAGGAGGACGCACTTCCAAAAACACAGCTACATGCTTCCCAAGAAGAAAGCGACACCGACGACGATGGTTCAGACTACGCTAGCGACGCATCGCACACTCCGAAGAAGCGGAAGACACAACCTAAGAAGAGCCAAGGACCGGGTAAGCACGAAACCAGTGCCATGGAACCCGTGAAAAAGGTCGCAAGGAAAATCAAAGCCACCGCCCATGCGAATTACAGGAAGCTCAAAATCAAGAGCAAAGGAGCAGGAAATGGCGGTAAGAGGTTTGGCCGGCGAAGATGAGGAACGCCAATGAGACTGAGGAAAGGAATGGGATCAGCCTTGTCTTACACCCACTTTATGAATTGAGTGGAGGATAATACCTAGAAAGTATGGTTGCTCAACATTTCCGACCGGGAATACATGCTGCGGGTGGTACCTTGGCTTTGTTGCTGCCTCCTGAGACAATATTATGATATTGTGACCGAGTAGCTGGTCACCTGCCAGCCTCACAGAGAACAATGGTTATGTGCGGCCTCTTAAGGATACATATGCCAGCTGTGACGCCTTGTGAATTGTAATCCAACTTGAATACCATGGCATACATTCGAAATAGAATATTTGAAGGTTGCACGTCCACCTGGACACCACAATACAACTGCCCCCCTTTCGCCAAGCAATTTCGGAGTGAAGCTCCAACGTTACGTGCGGTCCGAGCTTCACCTCCGACGACGTCCAGGCGGTCGCCTCCAGCTCTGCAATCCAGAACCACTTCAACATCACCCGCCACCCCAACTCTCACAGTCATTTCACCCGCTCCCACGCTCTCCAAAGGCGACCGGACATCCATTTCATCAGTACAGCCCACAGCGACCCCCACCATGGCCGAAGGCGAGCTCCAATCGCTTCTCAAACAACTCCACCAGTCGCTCCAAACACACAACTACGGCTCGGCCCCCTCTCTCCTCTCCCGCGCCAAAGTCGCCCTCCTCTCTCTTAAGGCTCTCATCCCCTCCGAAGAGACCCCGAAGCAGCACCTTCAACTCGCACGCGAAACGCTCGAACTTGGCGCCATCCTCTCCATCCGCCTCAAAGACCCCGTAGCATTTACGCGGTACTTCCAGCAACTGCAGCCGTTCTACAGTTTACCCCCGTCCGTGCTGTCGCGCGAGGGGTCGCAGTCTAGCAAAATCACAGGGCTCTATTTGCTTCTGTTGTTGAGTGACGGGGATTATGCGGGGTTCCATACACTGCTGGAGACGCTGGAGTTGAATGCTGCGCAGGAGGGAAGGGGACTGGAGGAAGATCGTTATGTGCAGTATCCCGTGAGGCTGGAGAGAGCGTTGATGGAGGGAGCATACGACAAGGTGTGGGGTGAAACGAAGGGGGAGAGAGTGCCTGGGGAGGAGTTTGCGCTGTTCTCGGACGTAAGTGCCACTGTCATCATTTCTCCACCGGCTGGTCGTTATGTGAGTGCTAACATGCTATCTAGGTCCTCATCAACACCATCCGCAAGGAAATCGCCTCCTGCAGCGAGAAGGCGTACCCCTCGATCCCCATCTCGGACGCCAAATCCCTCCTCTTCCTCGACTCCGAGGGTGCTGTCGTCAATTTCGCCCAGGAATCCGGCTGGAACGTCAAAGACGGGCGGATATACTTCCCCCAGCAGGAGGAAGAGTATGGCGCTGCAGGAAGGGATGTGCTGGGTAGTAGCGACCAGGTGATTGAGAATACCTTGGGGTACGCTAGGGAGCTGGAGACGATTGTTTAAGGGGAGAAGCATATGGTGGTGGGGGCTCTAGACGGAGGGAGCGCGTCCCACTGTACGATCGGATGGTGTGGTCGGGTGAAGTGCAGAGGAGAAACGGGCATGATCATGAAATGGTGTCTAGCGGTTATAGACCAAGAACCAAGCAATTCTACGATAATAAAGCAAATGAAAGCATGCTACGAATACATTTGGATATGGACATTGCGTTTTGGCAATGTGGTCTGCTGGACCATGCGGCTGCGTTCAACAAGCAGCAACCGCTATATATGGTTCAGGACCAAATAGCTCCTCACAAGGAGCCTCACTGGCAATTTCCCCTTCCCTGTTTTCATCTGCTTAAACCCCAGCGAACTGCGCTGCGTCAACAGTTCCATCGGAACATCGTTCCGCCGTCCTCCGACCTCACCTCCGACGTCCTCCGCAAAAGTTCCGCCTTCGCGACAGGGAATCGTTGAAACGGAAGCAGGCACGCGCCGCACGCCCTCATACACCCACCCTTCCTCCGAGTCGAATTCATCATAATCTATCCGCGATGGCGAAGAAGGCGCTCGCCAAGGACCAGATTGTCAAGCTGATTGTGGGCGCGGGACAGGCGAGTCCGAGTCCGCCGGTCGGTCCGGCGCTGGGAAGTAAAGGTGTGAAGAGTATGGATTTCTGCAAGGTATGTAAATCACTTTTTCATAAAATGGGGGGATCCTCGCATCCGGGAGCCACTGTCTCGTGCTTGCCGTATAGCTCGGGAACGCTTTGCAGGTTGCGAATGACGGAGCGCTGGCCAACCCATTGGAAACCCTGCACCTATCCTGGATCACTGGGGCCCCTTCCTCCCTTTCGATTCCCCGACTGACAATCCTCCCAGGAATTCAACGCCCGCACTGCCCACTACGTTCCCGGCACCCCGATCCCCGCCCGCATCACCGTCCGCCCGGACCGCAGTTTCCACTTCTCCCTCCGCACACCCCCGACCGCCACCCTGCTCCTCTCCGCCGCGGGCGTGCTCCCCACGAAATCCAAGGTCCGCGGCGCGGGCAACGTCCCCGGGCCCATGAACAACCACGATGGCGCGAAGGGGAAGACGAGCACGAGTTCGCCGACGGCGGGGAATGCGGTCCTGGGAACCGTGGGCACGGTGAGCTTGAAGCATGTGTATGAGATTGCGAAGATTAAGCAGGAGGAGGGGCGGTTGAAGGGGTTGAGCTTGGAGGGGCTGTGTAGGAGTGTAGTTGGGCAGGCGGGGAGTTTGGGGGTTGTGGTTGTGCCGTAGGCGCTGGATTGAGAAGAGTCAAGAGATCATTGGGGAGAAATGGGCTCTAGGGTGAAGGGAACTGGGAAAATGACTAAGTGGGTGGGAGTGAATAACGTGGGGATGAGAAAGGGCAAGGCAAGGACAGGCCAAAAACTCGATCGGAGGGTTCGCAGCAGTCGTATTCGACCGCCCAGGTTTACGGCCGCCGTATTGAGGCATATGGAAGCATAGATGGTGCATTACACGTCCGGAAGCGTGCTGGGTATATACCCTTACTATTTTCTGTTATCTTGCTGTATAAGAATTGTATAAGAATGCACAAAGATCATCATTTCCATCGCCAACACTTTCAACTCCGCGTACAAATTCCGTCAGATTGGATGGGCAGTACGCATGTGGTCAAGGACGCAGGAACGTCCGGGTGCCTTTCCAGCTCACTGAAATCACCAGATAAACACCTTACATCGAGGAGAGAACACGATCACGTCCCACGATATTCGGCTTCAGGTTACAGACCCCGTTCGTTCTCATCTTTTCTTCCGAATCGGTAGTTGATAAGCATACATAGATGACCCCTCTCGTCAGATCTTCGGTGCCGAAGATGTTGATACGTAGCTCTGGCTACTGCCTTGTCTGTTAACAATGTTATACATATAATCGTACGCCACCATCGGACTCCATTTCCAAAAAGAACACGACCCACCAAGGAATGAATACCGTCCATGCTCCATTGTCCACCCAGCCTACGAGACCCACGGAACATAATGATAAGCGCACCTCACCAGCTCCAACCCACCTGTACCAACTCTAACCCCTCCAGCTCCCAGAGGGAGACTACGCGCTCATCCTCCCCCCTTGCCCAACTCTACTGAGCAAACCCATAGATACCCCCCTGTTCCTGGAACCGTAACTGGTACTCCCTCAGATCCGCCCACGCCCTGAGCTCGCTCTCTTCATCCATCGGCACCGCACCCGCGCCATTGCCGTTCTGATGCACGAAGCTTCCGTCCGCGGTGTTGGGCCCGGGCACGGCGGCAGGAACCTCCGGGTTCACGCGCTCCAGCCTGGCGAGGATGTCGAGGAATTTGTGGAGGTACTCCTGGTTTTGCTGGGAGATGCTGGAGGGGCGGGACGAGGAGGTGGTGGAGTGGCGGGGTTCGAGGAGGGTGGAGGCGATTTGGCGGATCTTTTGCGTCTGGGGGAAGGGGGGAGGTTAGCTGGGGGTCTCGATGGAATTCAGAAAAAGGAAGGGGGAGGCCCTGGGGGAGGAGGAGAAGGGAAAGGGAAAAACTCACAAAACTATCCCCGTTCGGCTCCATGTTCACCATGTCGATGCTCCCGAGCACTACCAGAAGATCCTTGATCACCTGCTCCTTCTCCGTCGCCATCTCTTCTTCCAGCCGCTGCGCATCGGGCTGCTCCGCGTGTTGCACCATTCTGTCCAATCCCGCCGCTATATCCTCCGTTGCTTCCTTCTTCTCGTCCTCCTGCTGCTGCGGCTGTGGCTGCGGCTGCGCACCGCCCTGCGTCTTACTCTGCTGCTCGCGGTGCTTCTCCAGCAGCGTGAAGTACTTCTCCACTAGATACGACCGTATGCTCAGGTGACTGGCGTAGATATTCGCCTTTTGGATCTCGTACTGCGCCGCTCTCCTCGCCCCAGGATCCTGCATTCCCATGCCCGATGCATCTCCGACCCCAGCACCGCCACTACTCCCGTTCCCCGCCGGCCCGAAGGCGGCCTCCAACGCTGCGGCCTCGTCCCTCATATGCCCGTACTCGGGCATGGGCGGGTAATACGGCTGTCGCCTCTGGCCAAACCTCCCGTTCATACTGTCCTGCGGCAGCACCTTGAGCACGTCCGGGATGTCGTCGAGCACGCGCTTCACGCTGCTCAGGCTCTTCTCCAGGATGCGCTGCTGGCGGTCCCAGTCGAAGAGTTCGTCGGAGCCGAAGGCCATCTCGGCGGTGGAGAGCGGGGCGTAGGACGAGTAGATGCGGACGTTGATGTTGAAGCCGGAGATCAGGGGCACGATGTGTGGGGGTTGGGACAGGATTTGGTCGGGGTAGATGAAGGTGTCGTCGACTTCGGCGGGGAGAGGCGGGAGCGGTTCCGAGGGGGTGGAGGGGGGGATGGTGAGTTCGCCGAAGGAGGCGCCGAGTTGTTGCATGGTGCTAGATGGCCGTGTTAGCAAAATCGTTCGGTCGATGCTTGAGGAGTTGTGAGTAAGGAAATGGCGGCTTCTCACCGAGCACCCGCGAAGACGGCCCAAAACAGCCGCCTCCCAATCTGCTCCGTAATCCTATCCAGCTTCAAGTCCTTGCTCCCGTCGTAATCCGGCCCGTTCGACCCCAACGTCCCCGGCACACCCCCGAGAAACGTATACCCTTGCTCGCTCGCCTTGTGCAAGCCCAGCGCCCGCAGAATCGTAAGACATTCCCCGAAATACAGCCTCAGCTGCCGCCACTGGAAAATATACGCGCCCGCCAGGCCGAGGAAGTAGCTGGTGCAAGCATCGTAGACGTTCAGCGAGGGGCTGTCGAGGTACCCAGGTCCACGGGCCTGGGCGCAGACTTCGCGGCATTTGTCCACGAGGGCGAGGTGCGAGGGATATTGGTCCCGCGTCTGCATCTTGAGGTGTATCCGTGGCTTGCGGGGGAAGGAGGCTACCAGACAAGCGATCATGGCGGACAGGAGCGCCAGGAACGGCGGGTTCGTGTAGTCTTCCCGTCTCTCCCACGCCTCTCTGAAGGACGGCTCGTGCGGGAACGGGCACAGCGGGTGGATGTGCGTGAAGAAGTCGTCGATAAGGGCGTTCATGGTGGGGACGGGACATATGGATTCGGCGGAGAGCTGCGGCGGGGCGTGCGAGGAGAGTTGCGCGAGGGCATGGGCGGCATTCGTTGGAGAAGCAGGCGTTGAGGGCCCCGAGCCACCGTCCGTTCCATCGAGACGACGCTTCTTCTTGATGGCTTCTGCGTGGCGGTTTGGCGGGCCGCGGCGGCGGCTGGGCCGGTCAAAGGTACATGGGATTTCGAGGGCGGCGCAGGCCCTGCATGGAGGGCCGGATTCATCGCACTGGGTTTTCGTCTTCAGTCACATGTGGTTTTGCAGGGAGAGCGAGAGAGATGGAATAGAAGCACATCATCCACCCACCTTTACTTTCCGTATACTACACGAATCGCACGCCTTCCTCAGTCGATTTGGTCTCTGCTGCTGAGCCTGCTGCTGCAAATGCGGCAACGGCTGGAACTGATGCGGTAATTCCTGCGGAGGCGGCGGCGGCGGTGCGCCCACGCCTACATGATTGCGCGCGTCGCCCAGCGCGTGGGTTGCCTGATGCGCCTGCTGTTGGAGGACATCGCCCAAGTTCTCGAGCTTGGGGTACAGGCTCTGCGGGCTGTAAGGGAGTTGGGGTGGTGGTTGCGGTTGCGCCTGCGACGGGGACGTCTGGTGTGGGTGTGGAGGATCGTTCCACGGCGCGAACGGCTCGTCGGACTGAGGGGGAGGAGGATACTGCGACGACATTGGCGGAGATGTGCTGGTGAGCTGCCACAGGCGCTGTGCGCTGGTCGGTGATACGCGGGGGGAGGAATTGGACGCGTGGGATGGGTAGAGTATCTAGTACCACTCGCGGTGTCGAAGAATGCGGGGACGCGTCAAGAGGACCTGGCGCGCGGAGGCCGTCATGAGAGGGGTGAAAAAGAAGAAGATTCGGTCATGCCGCGCGGGTGCGCGCGCGTCCCAGGGCGGATCGGGCGAGGTTGCTAGGAATAGGTTAGGTATAGGTTGGGAGTTGGGGAATCTGAGGTGTGAGAACTTTGAATTTACGTCACACGCCACTTTTTTCTAAGTCAAAGAGCTACCTACAGCTCCGGAAGCGACAACCCCGTGGTGATGAATATATGCACACCGCCACGTCCATTGAAATGAGACTCATAATTGAAAGAATGAAAGTGAGAGTGAATCAACCTTGCACAGTAAAAACATGGCATGCAAAGAAATCATCGTGAAGTGTAGAAAAATGCCTCAAGTCATAAAGCAACTCAAGAGGACATGGCCCCATTGTGTGTACCGTTTTCCAAGCCATATCGAAACACATGCTCCCATTTTAAAAAGTAGGGTATCTTGACTCCACGCTGAAAAAATCGCCCGACAAAACATCCGCATCCGCATCTGCATGATCCATACACCCCATCAGTCTCCCATCCCGACCTCTTCACGACCCTTGAACTCCCTCAAACTTCCGACGAATCCTCATCGTCCGAGTCGTCCTGCACCGGCGGCGCCACACTCTTCGATAACGCATACTCCAGTATATCGCTCTTAGGACCTGCATCCACATACTTCCTAAGACACCATCCAATCTGCACCGCCACGGGCGTCTCCGCCCCCAGCGGATCCACCTGCTTCCCCTTGACGAAGATGATCTGATTGGGGCTCTCCTCGCGCTCGTAGACCTTGTCCGAGACGCCGAAGGCGAGGATGGAGAGTTTGGAGGAGCGCGGGGGGTCTAGGCTGGACAAGGTGTTGGAGTGTCTCACGAAGGTGGTCTGGGCGAGGCGTTGGAGGTTGTGCTCGTAGACTTTGCGGTGGAGTAAATAGCGTCCTCTGGTCGGCCAGGTGGTGATCTGGAGGGTTCTGAGGTTGTGGAGCTCGGTGAGGCAGGTCTGCAGAGGAGGGTGGCTGGTCAGCATCTTTCTCGGGGGGTGGAGAGAAATGGGAGGAAAAGATTGTATGTAGGGCTTACCTCGAAATCGTCATACAAACCGTGCTTCAACGCGGTGACCACGGCCGGCGGAAACGCCACAGACAACTGCTCCAGCTGGCTGCAGTTCTTGCAGATCTCGCTCCACGCCGGATAGCCGAAGACAAGCTCATCCTCGCCTTCCTCGGGCTTGTGCACATGCACATTCAGGGTCTTGAGGGTCTTGGAGTGCCGCACGATACCCGCAGCTGCCGGCATTTCCTTGCCGGACAGCACGTCGATGGTCAACTGCTTGATGCCCGAAACGAGGCAGAGGAATCCATCGAGAGCGCCGAGCCCGTCCTGCTCGGGGTTGTCGCAATGCTTCAACTCCAGCTTCTCCAGCTTGTTCGGAAGCTGCGTGCTCCTGGACAGAGCGGCTAGCAAGGCATCGGCCCCGCCACAGCTGTGGATGCTGATGGCCGTGACGGACCGGAAATCAATCACCTTGCAGAACGTGTCGGCCGCATACCTCAGGTTGACCTTGTAAAGGCTGACCTTCTTCAAGGCCAGCGGGACGCACTTGTCGAACGGCTGCATGTGCGAGAAGATGGTCGAGGTGATCAGCCCCGGCCCCGTGCTCGAATCGCTCAACTCCCGCTCCGGGAGGGACTTGTGGTCGAAACTCGCATGTAACGTGAGGTTCTCGAGCTTCGACGCCTTCTTCACCATCAAGTGGCAGTAGTCCAGGACCTGGCGGCTATCCGGGTACAGCCCCAGCTTCGTGACGTTCTGGAAGACGTCGTCGAAGTTGGGGATCTTCTGGACTTCGTCTATGACGTCCCTGTCCAAAGCGATGGCCTCGAGCCACTTCATCCGCTTCTGCTTCTTGTACAGCAGCACCAGGTTGTCGCCGGAGAAGGCGGACCAGGGGTGCCACGAGAACCGCTCGAGTATGTTTTCCGGGAGAAGCTCCAATATCATGCGGACGGCGAAGTTGGCCTGCAGGTGCTGGTTGCATTTGTCCCGCACCTCTGCGAGGTAGATCTCGAGGTTTTTGATGTGCTTTAGGCCGATGTTCTTGGGGCTAAGGAAGGCTGCTAGGCGGGTGTCGTTGGGGGAGCCGACGTCGAGCTCGACTTCGTAGTAGAGTTCCCGGGCGGCGATCTCGTGGAGCTGCTTGCAGGCGAGGGCGACGTTCCTGAGATCGGTCGGGCGGTGGATCTGCACAGTGGGTGGTCAGGCATGCGACGAGAGAGCAGTACGAATGCTGCGAGCGGCATGCGCGTGGAGATGGGCGTGAGGCATGGGAGGGGATGGAGAGCGAGGACGTACATGTTGAACAATGTTAGTCTTGATCTCCACGGAGAGGTCCATGAAGGTGGGTGGCGCCATCTTGAACCACGGCGCTGCTGCACTTGGAGTGAGCGATGGGTGCGGATGAATGAGGCGCAATCCACTTGGTTTGGTGCTAGGATATTATATGCAGCGATTGCGAATGTGGCTTGATTGCTTTTTGATCGTCCGCTCTGAGACAATCGTCTACTATTTAGCTGTAAAAGTGAGTGTGGGAGTTGGACGAGAGAGGAGGCGGTCGCAACCCATGCGTGGGGGAGAGCTGATGCGGTGTGAACCGTGATGGACGCCGGGGACCGTCACATCTATGTATAAGAAGGCTCACCCCCAACCAGAAGAAGGGCGCTTGATCCCCACAGCCCTAACAGTCATAGCTCTGCTAAGGCTGCCGAGCTGCTGCCTTGGAGGGGAGGGTGACAAGAGCAAATCCTGGTTCTGGGTTGCGTGTCAGCTGCAGCGAGGAGCTGCTGGACGTGCAGATTGGGTAACAAATGGTTGCTAGTACCGAACAAGTTCGACATCGTGAATGCGCCAGACCAGCACCGCCACTCAGCCACGGGTCGGCGGTCGCGCAAAATTCCCGCGAGTCACCGTAGTTCAGCTTCAGCGACCGACTGATCCAGGCAGCAAAGAATGTATCATTTACCGTGGTGGGTATAGCCCCCGCGGTGTAACGAAGTCTGTATTGTAGCAACGACGTCCCGATATCTCAAAACCAAGTGGTAGTGCTTGCTGTACAAAGAAGGAGTTCCCCCATAGCTAACCATATCGCAGTAGCGCCAACGCCCAAATGCCAAAACACCTCGCTATGCAGCTCTGAAGAAGAAGAAAGGAGAAGGAAAAGTCGAACGACATGCCGGACACCTCCCCTTCTATGCGTCATCGTCGGTAGCCTCGAACTGCGCCAACATCTCCGCCTCCAGCGCATCGTCGTAGTCCTCGTCTCCCAGGTCCAGTCCAGCGGGCTTCGCTTCCTCTCCCTGTTCCTCTTCCGGCCCGGTGGTCTCCGGACTGGGGAGACCGGACGATCTATCCGCACTGAGGACGTTGGTCAACGAAGACACGCGCTCCATGGTACGCCTCTTCCTCTTCTGCAGACGCGAGGTGCTACTGACGCTGGCATCGCTCTCCTCGGCTCCGCTCTCGTCCGTCGTCACCCCGCCCCTCTTCCTCTTCTTCGTAGACTGCTTACTCTCCGTTGTCCTTGTACTATTATCCGACCGCACGCTATCCGAATCCGAGTTGATCTCCTCCTCTGAATCATCCGTCTCGTTCATGAACGCTTCAAATTCATCATCGACGCTCTTCCATTGATCCGGAGACATGCTGAGCGGTATGTCCTCCTCGCCCCCTTCTTCGCCTGACGCACCCACGTCGGTGTCCTCCAGATCGTCGAGGGGCGAGTCGCCGCGGTCACCGGGCTCCAGCTCAATCAAATAAGGCGTTTCATCGACATGCTCCCAACGTGTGCAGCACTGGAACATCCAGTCGACATTGACAACCTTGATGTGGCGGTAGCGGGCGGCCTTCTTCACTTTGCTTGTCTTCCGGTCCGGATTGGCGATAAGATGCGTCGTACGTCTGTTCACCTTGGTGGCCACCTCTGCGCCGAAACTCTTGATCCACAACGCTAAATCGGATCTAGAGAGAAGTCAGTCACTTGTTCCTTTGTGGGGGAGGGGGTCTTCAGTCATCACATACGATTGTACATCCATGCCCATGGGAATAATGCCAGAGAACACAATCGTACAGCCATCCAGCACCTCTCGCTTCATCTGCGGCATCAATTCCTTGATATCTGGGACGAACTCCGCAATGCGTTTCTTCGGGCTTCCCTTGAGTTCGGCAACGCGGCCGCCGGCGGGAACCCTCTTCTTCGCGCGGTATTCGTCATAGAACTTCTGATGAATGGCCTTGAGATTCCGCTCGACGATCTCAATGCCTTTGTCGTCATTGTTGAGCAGACTGTGGCGATGCTTGGGATGCGGGGTTTCGTCCAAGGCTCCGTTCTCCGCACTGGGCGCCTCCTCGACCTGTTCTCTTTCCTCGGCTTCTTCATCCTCCTTGTCCAGTTCAAGCTGCTTGCGCAGCAGAGGTCGCTCTGTCTGCTGGTTGTGGATCACCTTTTCCTGCTCTTTAACCTGTTCTTCCAAGACCTCGGGGTGGTCTTGGTTTCCCATGGAGAGCAATTGCTGCTCCAGCTCGGTGAGCTCGCCATTGGCCTCGGGTTCGGCGGGTTTACCAGCGACGGAGAATGGCGGGGCGGCGGTGACTTCTTCCTCCCCAGACGGTTCCTCCTTTGGCGCAGCTTCGATCCGAGCGCCCTTGACGGTTGTAGTGATGAGCTCCTGTTGCTTGGGCAAGAAGCTGGCATTGATATCCCCGGCACCGGGGAAGAAGTTGAAAACGGGCACTCTGACCAAGTTGTCGCTGTAGTGCCATATATCCGCCCTGTCGTCGATGATGACGACCATGTCGGTATTGGTAGGGAATAACCGCTGGAGACTCTTGAGCTTGTCCGTATAGTTCTCGTCGCGACTGAGTATGCGGTCGCCAAAGTATCTGCCATCGGGATCGATGATCTTTGCGACGGCTTGCGCATACGCGCGGGTAGCCATGGTGTATATATGCATCTCGTAAAGGCCCGACATACGCTCGAGAAACTCCTTCAACCCCGGGCGCATCTTCACATAGTACCAGTTCGCCGCGACGTGGGCGACATTGTCGTCGGCCAGCTGGAAGCTTTGTACGTCCTTTACGGCATCGTAGTTTGGGTTTTCCGGGTCGGCTTGCCACTCGGCGACGGTGCGCTCGCAGGTTGTGTGGATGACCGTTTGGTCCAGATCGACAATCAAGGAGAGTTTCCTCGCTCGCAGCAATCTCGCCTTGGCCTCTTCGTCGGCGCGACCGGCCTCCTTCTCGCTGACGAGCAGGGCGACATTGTTGTGCGTCATGTTGATGGTGGCGCGGTCCGAGTTGCGGTGGACGGTCAGGTAGTCGACGGTGGTCATGTCCTTGCCGCAATTGGCGCATAGGCCGCCGAACTGGACCTCGTGGGAGCATGGCTCGTCGATTTCTGCGATGTTGACTCCGGGGCGGTCAATGACGGTGCCCGGCTTCACGAACCATTCGCTGACGGTGCCATCGTTGGGGGAGTTGAAGCGCTCGGGGAAGCGCTTCTTGACCTCTTTTGTCTCGCCATACCGGTCGGCCTCGCTCACGACAGTCTCGTAGGTGTATTTGAAGAAGGGTGCCGAGCGCTTGATCTCTTCACCCTGCCTGCAGAGGAGGTCGACAATGGTAATGGGGTAGCGCAAATGTGGGGGCGAACGGATCCTCATTCCTCATCACGCGCGCCGGGGCGGGGAACCGAGAGTGGGAGGGTGGGAGGGTGGGGATCGGGGCTGTGACGATTGTTGTGTTGGTGACGCGATTTCCACCTCATCCGAAGTGTAGAGGGTACGTCGCAGGCGGGAGCTCGGATGGAGCTTGGGGCAGGGGAGCTGCGTGCGCGGCGTCAAGCGGGGACTGCTGGACAATCGCGGATCGGGGCTAATAGGCGTGTCTTTCAAGGGGGCGCACGAACTGGGGAAATCGCAGGATGAAGGAGTAGGAGGCGCGAGCTTTTGCGGGAGGAAATGATTGCGTGTATATAGGATCTGAATGGGCGGTGAAAAGGCAGCAGAGGTTGAATGCCAAGACTGGTCGCGTCGTGGGTTTTGGAGGAGTGGGGGGACGTGCGTTTGCAGTACGGCGGCGTTGGAACTTGGACTCTGCTGAGCTCTTCTCCTCGCTCTTGTCGTGGAGAAGAGCCCCGGGAGGGGCGGAGCGAGCTCCTTATAAAAACACGAGACCGGGGTCCGCCGCACGCTAGCCTATATCCGGCATAGCTGGCGATCGGCCCGTCCTAAAAGTCAACCGCCAACCATCAACGACCAAAGGCACAAACAGCTCTTGAAAAGAAAAAGATGAGGCTTGGGAATGCCAGCGTTGTAGATGGAAAAGGAACCATATAAGCAGCCTGGGTCGGCCTCCAGAAGCGTCACTTGCTTATCTTCCACCGGCTTCATAAAACAAGTTCCTCCTGTCTCGTCCTACAACTACTGGATATAATGAGATCATGATCGTGTATAGGACGCCGTTGACGCTTCTGATAAGATCTCCCGTTTCCATGCCTGCGACATAGGTCCTTTATATGACACCTGGCCAGAGAATTATTGGTACAAAGAAACCAGGTCCATCACTGTTGACCAGCACGGCGACCCTCAATGTCCCATTCCATTATCATTATTCTATATCCAGGTATCATGGATCCTCATCATCCAATCCCACCAAGCCCCGCAAAATCATCCTCTCTAGTGCGCCAGCAATATGCGTCTACTCTCAGTTCTGCAGAACTCCTGCAATGCCGTCGTGAATTCATCCAAAAGCAAACATTCCACGTAGAGCAGTCCCGCCAAACCCAACATAGCCACCCTAACCCTTCTTGCCTGAATCTTCCGGGGCGACCCCCTTCGTCACGACGCTCCCCTTCTTCTCCTGGTGTGCGTCCCCCTTAGCTGTCTCTAGTTCCAGACGGTCAGAGACGATCATCCAACCATCGTCGAGTTCGACCGAGTCGTCTTCGTCGTCATTCGTCTCGTCGCCCTGCTTCCTCGCGTGCTGCACAACCAGCGCTTTCGCACGATCCAGTTCGCGATAGATGGTCTGCACGGCAACCTGGACACCATTCTCCTGCTTCCGATTAGCACAGCCATAATCGGCACCAGCACTGGGTCCCAGAGCTTACCTTGCGTATCTTCTGCCCTATCACCTTGGCTTTGACAATAATCCGGACATCGTACGCTGCCTTGTATAGAGCTCGACTGAACGCATTGGTCGAGAACTTCTTGAGCCAGATCCCGACACCGAGGTCTTCCACACGCGACGCGCTAAAGAACTGGTCACCAAAGAAAGGCCTGATGATCGTCGGCAGGCCGGCCCGCAGGCTCGCTCCCGTAGTCCCCGCACCCCCGTGATGGACCGCGACGTCCATCTGCTTGAACAGCCAGTCGTGTGGCGCAGACTGGATCTGGAAGATCTCCGGCGGGAGCGGGACTTCGCGCTTCGGCGCACTCTCATCCGCTAGTCGTTCAGACCAACCTTTCGACAGAACGCATCGTACATCGGCTCTCAAGACAGCGTCTATCACCGTCTGCGTGAAGGCTGCCGTATTCTCAATCACGATAGACCCAAAGCCCACATACACCAACTTCTTCCCGTCCTTCTTTGCGCGGGCGATGAAGTCCATCAGGTCCGCTGGGGGCTCGTAGGCGGCTCCTTCCCCTTCGTCCAGGAACCAATAGCCCGTGACGCGGATCCAGTCAGGCCAGTCAAACGGCGGAGGGACGAACGAAGGGCTGAAGTTGTACAAGAACGGCCTCAGATCGGCCTGCATACCCGACAAAGACGTAGGCTGAAGACTCAACTCTGCATGTCGCCAGGTATTGATCTGGCCCGCGATGGCCTTCCAGAAGAGGACGTTGAAGAGCTTGTAGGACATGGCGTTGTAGGTACCGCCCAACTTTCTCTCCAAAACGGTGAACGCGTGCGGATACGCCCGAGTGCGCGTCCAGGGCATCGTGAAGGCTCGGAAATAGGGGATCTGCAACGCCTCGGCGATGTGGATGCCGGTCATTGCGCTCGGGCTCTCGATCAGGACATCCGCGCCCTGGCATGCCACCCAGCTGGAGTGGCAGAGTCCGTCAAGCCACCCGCGGAATCGGCTGTTCGTCTCCTTCATGAAGCTGTAAGTGAACATCCCGTGCTCCACGCAGATCCTCATCAGTTCGGCTGGATCCCCTTCCACAGGCGCGAAGTCGATGCCATGCTTCCTCACCCAAGATTCGAACTCCGCATGGGTTGCTATCCGCGTCTTATGCCCTTCCTTCATCAGCTCCTTGCACAGAGCTATATATGGCTGGACATCGCCGCGGGAGCCAATCGTCAAGCATACGATGTTCAAAGGTTCGGAGGGCCTGAAGTCTACAATGGAAGCGCCAGGGTCGTCGAAGATCAACGGTATCCGGTCCTGGTCCATGAGCGCAATATGCGAGGTGTCCGTCGTCCCCACGGGTTCGAGAGCGGGTCGAGCGTCTTGTAGCAGCTCGTGCTCCGCTCTTGCCAGCTCATCGTCGGTGTCGAGGTCAGAAGACGAGTAACCTCCCTCGTCCTCCTCCTGCTCTTCTTCCGTCAACCGTAGCTCTTCCACTATGCGAAGAACCTCGACAGCACATTCGTCCCGATACTCGGCCTTGTTGAACTCAAAGAACAGATCCTCGTATCCGCGGATAACCAAAGTAAGAGCATGGTATCCAGGACGAAACCCCTTCTCTTTGTTGACCGTCTCGATTTTGCGCATGGGGATGAGGACCTAGGCATATCAGCACAGTCGGCAGCTTAGCGTCATGGGAAACGTACCTTCAATTTTGAACCCGGCATCAAGCCCCGGAAGCAGAAGTATCGGTTGCTGATGTAGATTTTGCCATAGTTGGGCAGCATCCTCTGCAGCGAAGCAAAGAACGAGGACTGTAACTGCTCCGTATCCGGCAGGGCAAAATGCTCGCGAAAACTCTCCGTTGCCTTCGCCGCGTCGTCATCGTCTTCCACTTCGTAGCCTTGCTCGTAGCCTTCCAGCCCTTCTCGAGCGGTGTAATGCTTCCTCCCCCCGGCCAGCATGCCCGACACCTTCTCGTAATACTGCATCGACTCAGCAGCGACGAAGCCGCTTAGACGTTTCGAACGATTCCGCAGGAAGCCAGCTAACCCAGAAGCCTTCTGGACAGGGTAGGTCGCTATGTTCTGTAGTGTAGAGGTCGAGCCCTCGAGACGGTTGTGAAATTGTTGAGAGTCTGTGTCGTCCTCGGTACTTGAGGCGACAGGTTGCGGTTGTCGTTCCTCGGAAGATGGGGTGGTGTGTTGCGGTGACGATGTGGAAGACTTATGCTCCGCGTGATCGGGACGCTTGGACCGGGCAGTCTTGTGTGAAAGGGTGCGGTTGTGCCTGGGCGCCTCAGGCGATATCCTGGCTGGTGAAAGGGAAGTCGGCGCTCGGAACACATCGCTGCCACTCAGAATCTGGCTTGCAGAATTATTGACCTCGTCAAACGACTCAACCGCAGCTGATGACTCTGTTCCCGGGCCGAGGGAAGTCGTTGCAGAGTCGGAAGAGTCCTGTGGTTTCGGGGACAACGGAGACTTGTCACGGGTTTTCTGGTTCGCATGTCGACTTCCACTGAAGCTACGACGAGCCTCGTAACTCGGGCGCCGCAGACTGCGACCCATGTCCATACTCCTCCTCAAGTCGACGCTTCTGCGGTTAATTTCGAGACTCGACCTACGTGAGTCTGTACTACTGGTACGCTCGATGTATGGCGATGGTAGAGGTGACAAGGTTGCGCGGACATTCTCGGTGATCTGCGGCGGGTGAAGGGGACTATTTCGAGACATTGGTGCCTGGCCCAGATCGCCAGTGGCGGTTGGTGCCTCATCGAGGGGCCCTTTGCCCTTCGCATCTGGCTTTTGGTGATGCTCGTTGTCATTAACCATTATGCGTAGCACGTTCAGTGCGTCCTGTCCGTTTGACAAGAATGAGAAGAAGTACTGCCCAGATCAGCTTAGGCAAACAAAATGGTGATAGAGAGAGATAGGGGTGCATACCTCGTCAATCGCGTACGTTTCGTCGTTATCTATTACCCGAACTCTAAACGTATCCGCAAGGTCAAGGATAGTGCTCTCTTCTATCTCGAGAACATTCTGGATAGGCAGAGAGATCTTGACACTGCTTCCCTCGTTGTGCGTTCGGAAAATGACCTTCTGGATGGAGCGCACCCACTCTTTAGCACTCACGGCGCTATCAGCTTTGAACTGATACGTCCTCTGGTCTGTGGTGACCACAAAGACAGTCTCGTCCTTCTTCTTGTCTTTCGCCTCTAGTACTTCGGCAGATACCGCGTATTGGAGGTTGATGCGGTTGCGCGGAAAGTACAAGTCTTCCGGGTTGGAGTAATAGGAGAGAACGTCACCCCTCAACTTGAACCAGTATCGGGTATATTTCGAGCGACCGCGTTTCGAAAGATAGCCTGTCTTACTGACGTCGTGCTGTAGCGTATGAGTAACGGCGGAGGAGCTAATCTGGGGGGCTGACATACATGCTTCTTCGGTATGTATGCGTAGAAGCAGATATGCTTCTGCGTGATGTATAGATACCCCTGCAGGAGGATGCTCTGCAATAACCAGCACGGATATTCTACCTTTATTAGCGGGGACGGCCCATCTCATGGGCACTCCAACCTACCGGCGATGACGTCCTCTACGCTCTCGAAATCGAAGATTTTTTGCAGGCGGTCAGCGAGTGGAAGAGTGCCTTTCTGCGACAGCTCAGCACCGACGGTCCTCTTCTCTAGTACCTCCGCCTTGCCGGCCGCATCGTGGGAAGGCCTAGGTTGGCGCGAGCACTTGTTACCGAGCGAATCCCCCGTGTCATCGGCTGTCGTTAGCAGAGGGGGGAGTAACTGCGACGATGTCATATCGGAGGGTCCGGCGTCCGGCCTAGCATCCTTTCGGCTTGTGATCTTGAGCTTGGGCAAGGACCGCAACAACTTATGGTCCGAGAGACCTCTGCGATGTTTACTTGACGGCGCGGCGGCAGCGGAAGTGCCATGGACGCTGTGGAAGAGGTTGGAAGTACTGATGCGGCTCAAACGGGTTGCCCCATCCAGGTTGCGATAGAATCCGTCCTTCTTCCCCTCGTCGTCGCTGTCGCCGGAATCAATCTCGTGCATGGTATCCAGGTTCGTCTGGGACTGCTGGCCCACTCTCGCTATCAGGGAGAAGAGAGATTGGTTTATCGGCATGCCATCCTTCGTCTTTGGCGCCATGACATCCTCATCGTCCGCATCGTCTCCCTCCTTGAAGCGCTCGGGCATGTCCAGCGACACGCGCCGGGACTCACGCCGCCTCTTGGTCAATTTGCGGGCAGGGCGATCCCTGGCCCGAGATTCAGAGGCCATCATGTACGTGGGTGTAGTATGTAGGTGCTGGGCAGCGACGCGGTGCGAAGGGTGGCCGATGGTGGTACTTGGTGGTAGTGTGTATGTAGTGACCGACCGGTGGCAGACGGCGGCGAGGGCAGAGGTGATCAGACGCTGTGCACCTGCACGGGGTGGAAATTAGGATTAGGTAGCTATGGAACTCCTGCTGAGGGCAGTCAGGAGGCGGTGCCGTTCACATATTGGAGAGGTGGTGCAGGACTAACGCTCTGACAGCAGATGGACGTCCATGGCACGGGCACGGGGTTCTAGGATCGCGTACCCACATGGCCCTGACGGCGAATCACGGTTGGACGATCGCCGATAAGACAGCGACTCATCCCCTCCAAGAGTCCAAGGCATCAATGGTGCAAGAACCCCTCTACATACTACAATAAATACACTCTATCGTGACCACTTGCAGCAATACCTTATATATGACTCTTTCAGAGGAGAGGGGCACCCTCTTTCCTATAATAGCATGGCCATGCATCTGTTTCTGCTTCTGACTTCGCGCTCGTTGGTAAAAGACTAGCCGATGGGTCGCCGTTCGAGGGACAACACGGAGAGGAGAGGGGGATGCACCAGCCACAATCCACAATGCACCGCCACTGCTAACGTCACATGCCATCAGGGTCCTCAAGTGCCCAGGTGCTCAAACATCACGTCGTGAGATCCACGCGACAACAATTGCGCGCTGCGACACAGCTATTCATTATTTATCACCTGCAGGGGCCGGATATAATACTACACAAATCCCATGAGGAAATACAAAGTGAAACAACCGAAACCAGCTCCAGTCCTCTCGCCATCATATATGTGCATTCGTCCGTGCTACCCGACTCTCACGATTCCTTCGCTCTCAATTTGCGCAACGCGACAATCCTGCAGCCTCAACCCCTTTACTTCGACTTGGCGAGACCAACGCTGTTGGTGCCGAGGTCGTAGACGGAGTACCACTGCCTCAGGAATGCGTCTCCAAGGATGGCAAGAGGGCCAACGGGCTCAGGGAAGTCCATGCCCATGAAGGCAGAGATGCACGAGCCCTGAACTTCAAGAATGTAGTCGAAAGGACCGATCGTGAAGTTGTGGCCCGTGAGGGTGAAGGTCAGGTCGGGCAGGCCATCGCGCTTATCGCACTCGACCGTGTACTGGCCGTTGAACGACTTCTTCGCGCCAATCTCCTTGTTCCTGTGGAATGTCAGTATCTATGAAAATGGGTATCGAGCGGGCCAAGACTCACAGGAGCTCGGCAAGCGTAGAAGGAAGGGCAATGAGGGAAGTGCCAGTGTCGAGGATGGCACCCGTATCCTCAAGCTCGGCGGTGTTGTCGCCAAAAGTGATGGCATCCAGGTCCACCTCCCAGTAGGCCTTACGCCTCAGAGGGATCTTGGTGAGCTTGCCCTTGAAGTGGTCCTCGTTGATACCGCCGAAAATGGCCTCGGAGTCCTCGCCGCTGTTGGTGTCGCCAAGGTAGAAGGCAAACTTGGGCTCATCCAGAAGGCCCTGGTCGAGCATGTTGTAGAAGGGCGGGACAATGCCGTTGACGCTGATGGTGTCGTAGCCCAAGCCCATGATACCATCAAACCTGCCAAAGGCAAAGGCAAGACCAGGCTCAGAGGTAGCCTCGGCAAAGTCCTGGTGCTTGACCGTCAGGTCTCCAATCTGGAAGGTGTCCTGGGAGACATAGCCGCTCAACGAGCCGGAGCCATAACGGATCTCAAACGAAGATCCGTTCTTCTTATACGTGGACGATGCCGAATGATCGTACTTGGTGTGCAAGTAGCAGGCAATCGAATTGCAGTCGGTGGAAGGTACCCAAAGGTTCGAGCTTCCAGTATCAAGGACGACCTTGAAGTCCTGTGGAGGGGTGCCGAGGGAGATCTCGGAGAAGTCTGGGAACCATTAGTCATCGGTCGATAGCAACGGGGACAACGGCTTTGCAACGTACATTGAGCGTTCAAGAAGTTGGAAATGGGCACGGGATGGGTCCCGTCAGCGACGTAGGGTGCCTTGAACACCTGCTCGGCGTGTGTTTCGGGCTTGATGCCCATGTACTTCTGGCCAAGTGCTCTTGCGTGCTCCTGGATATTGGCATATTGCTGGAAGGGATTATCAGCACCGTACTTTGAGCTCAACCCAAACCCTCTCCATGCGACTTACCAGCTGCTCCGACAAGGGAACCTTCTTGAGCTTCATCTTGTGGACGCCGGCGCTTGCCGGGCCCAGCAGCGAGCCAGCCGCAAGGAGGATGGTCGCCTTCATGGTGGTGAAGACAGGTGCCAGAAGCAAGGGTACGGTTTACCCTGCACAGGATATAAGAATGAAGTTGCCGATGGGTGGGTACTGGTGGTGGAAGTGCGATGAGTCGTAGCGGATGGAGATGGGGATGGAGAGCTGGAGTTACCGCGGTGGCTGGGGGGCGGACGATGCAGTCGTCATATGGCCGCCTAGGATATGTGGCCCGTGCGTCCTGCAATGCACCTGGGCAGCCGGATGAAACCACGCACTAGACCTGTTACAGCGCGGTCTTGTCAGACTTCCACCTGGGCACCACGCCTCCATCTGCTGTCTGCTGTTCCAAGGCTGTACCTGCAGCGAGTCGCCACCGTGTACGTACTTCTCTCGTAACAGACCGGCTTTCACTACGAAGCGCCTTCTTGGGATGACACATCATGCGCATGTGGGTGCCGCGTTGAAGGATGAATCCATACAAGTCATTTGCCGAACATCGTTCATCAGGTGGTGATCCAATGAGACTCCGGAAACCATCATCATTTCCTACATAGTGACGGTACATAAGCAGAAGCCTCAACAAGGCGTAGAGTTACACAGGGTTCCCCTCCGGCTCGTCTCTATACTCTTGAGGTTGCGCCACTTGGGCCTCCTGGGCTCGTCGGTGTTTCTCCAAATCCGCAGCCCACAACGCGGAGCTCGCTGCTGCTGTCAAGAGGAACACCATGCTGAGTCCGGGGATGAGCTGCAGGAGGAGATACACTGCCCCATACCATGTATACTGCCACTGGCGGCTCTTCACAAACTTGTTCCTCTGCTTCCTGTCGAAATCACGCAACTTGAAATAGCGCCAGTGCTGCAGCGGGCCCGCTCGATATCCTGTGAGGAGCAAGAATAAAGGCACACCGGCGTACGGTATGAAGTTCAGCGGGAGGAGGAGAACGAACTCGGCAATCTGTCGAAACGAAAAGGGCCCATATACAGATGGTTTTGTCGGCTTTCCTAGACGTTTGACCGGATTATTGAGTGAGTCCTCAGACACGGGGCGATAGTTGCGGACGAGATCTTCATAACCTTTGTGAACGAGGACGGCGTCGAAGACGTCCACTTGCGACTCGTCCTAGTTTGATGTCAGAGATTGGGTCTTTTTGCCCGCTGTAGCTCCCGCATACCACAAGGAATGCTTCGAACAATATGGCTACTATAGCCGCACCCTCTCCCAGAACAAGAAAGGTCCCGTTAACCCAAGCCGATCCATGCCTTTGAAAGAGGGCCAGAAATGCGACCTGGGGGAGATAGGTCCAGAAGAAGAGGTTGAGCAGAACGAATAATGAGAGAAGGAAAGCCGGGAGCATTCTAGCTCGGAGAAGGGGGTAGAGGAAAGGGTGTGTTATGAAATAGAATATGCCCTGTTCGAGGTCAGTAACGGATCAGTCTGCTGCCTGCACCCAACCTGCACTCTACGTACTTTGAAGGGATAGAGGCATGCTACTAGTCCATCGCGAGTCGGATATAGAACTACGCGCGGTATCGCACGGAGTGGAGAAGTGTCGACCATTTTAGCTCGTTTCCCGGAGAGTCCCAACGTTGCTTGCTACACTGTCGACACAGCTCGCAGGCGCTGGTGGCGCGACAGAGGAGGTGACGTTGTTGAGCTGTGAGAGGAGCGCTTGGGCCACCTTTCCGCAGGCGTTCCGAACCCAAGCGGTCCAATTCCGACGGGGAACAGGAACGAACACTCACAGGAATCACGGTCAACAAGTGCTTCAACCAGAACATTTGCTTGATATCAATCGATTGTCCAGGAACCTAACTCCTATCAACATGTTGTTGAATACCTCAGCCAGTTCTTGGACGTATCAAGGACCAACTCCTGACTCCGCTGTGGAAGCTTTCCATCGCCAACTCCCTGACTACAACATCACCCCTCTAATTGACCTGCCTGAGACCGCAAAAGAGCTAGGAGTGTGTCGAGTACTCGTCAAGGATGAATCACAGCGATTGGGCCTTCCAGCTTTCAAAATCCTAGGGGCTTCTTGGGCCATATATAACGCCGTCGCGTCCGAGTGTGGAGCGTCTCTACCATGTTCATTGAAGACGCTCGGTAGCAAAGCAAGGAGCCGGAATTTGAGGCTTGTAACATGCACAGAAGGGAATTGGGGCCGCGCTACGGCCAGAATGGCAAAATATCTGCAAATTCCCGCTACAGTCTTTGTCCCGAAGTTCATGGACGTGGCTACGCAAAGAAAGATCTCTGGCGAAGGTGCTGAAGTGGTCGTCGTCGATGGAGATTATGACATGTCAATCGAGGCTGCCAGAGAGTTGGCAAACAACGACGGGAATTTGTTGGTCATGGATGTCTCCTGGGAAGGCTATGAGGAGGTGCCTCGTGTATGTATGGTCAGCTGTCATTATGCGAGTTCGGGTGCTGACCAGACGTTAGATGGTCGTAGAAGGCTACAGTACAATGCTCACTGAAACAGACAGGCAGCTACAAGATATTGTCGGGGAGCCTGTAACCCACGTGTTTGCGTCTGTTGGGGTTGGTAGTTGGGCACAAGCAGTGACTGTGCATTACAAAAGGAAGCCAGATCGGGTGACTGTGGTGGCAGTCGAGCCAGAGTCTGCCGCCTGTCTGCAAGAAAGCCTCAAGGCGGGAAAGATCACTCCTATCAAGAGGGATGACACCATTATGAATGGCATGAACTGCGGCACTGTCTCGTACATAGCGTGGGATGTGCTCCAGAAAGGGGTCGATCTCTGTATCACGGTGTCGGATCCAGAGGCTCATCGCGAGGTGCAATACCTCGGTGCCCATGGAATTCACTGCGGACCTTGCGGTGCAGCGCCTCTGGCCGCCCTCGGAAAACTGTCCAAGTGTGAAGAAAAGGTCGGATTGGGTGCGGATTCTGTCGTGGTCCTATTTAGTACAGAAGGCGCGCGTGATTACGAGGTCCCGAAATGAAATTGGTGCGCCGTCGGCCTACAAACATTTGTACATTTAGTCTTGCTATTCTCTGCCTTTTCCTTTCTTCCATCGTGTCGTTCTTTGGCAGGATGCGTGAATTGGAAAGTTGTGAAGCCGTTGCTAGGCAACCGGAGCGAGCGCGGCTTGGCGAAGTTTACTCTAACACGCGTCCGCGACGACCCACCCCACTCCACACCACACGACCTCCTCAGTACCACCAGAAACGTTTCCACCAGGTAAGGGCCGACCTACTCGAGGATTTACGGCGTCAGGAACGGATCGTCCCTTTTACATCCATTTCAGCCATTATGGGGTCGGAAGATTTGGTTGATTTCGAGATCATCGAGAACCAGAAAGAAAACATACAGTCGCTTCCAAGTGGTCGTTCAGCAAAAGCACTCGCACAACTCTATACACCGCCTCTATCTTCAGGCGGAGCGAATGCGCCATCTCCTCTCCAAGTTCAGGACTCGCACAATGCCGCGCGGCAAGAGTTTGAGAAAGAGCTGCAAGCCATCGACGAGTCGGACGATCCTCTCGATATCTACGACCGCTATGTGAAGTGGACACTCGATACCTATCCTTCCGCCCAGAACACTCCCCAGTCTCAGCTTTGCCCGCTGTTGGAGCGCGCGACGAAGGCGTTCCAATCGTCGTCCGATTACAAGAACGATCCCCGCTATCTCAAACTGTGGCTACACTACATTCGCTTCTTCTCGGAAGCGCCGAGGGAAACTTTTGCTTATCTCGCACGACACAACATTGGTGAACGTCTGGCCTTATACTACGAAGAATTCGCGGCATGGCTCGAAACAGCAGGCAGATGGAAACAGGCCGAGGAAATCTACGCCTTAGGCATCGAGCGCGAAGCACGCCCAGCGGAGCGCCTTATACGGAAATACGGTGAATTTCAACACCGTTACGAGAGTCGGCCACATGATACGCCGGAACCGAGCAGCCCGGCTCTTCCCACGGTTCGCCCAGCCCTTGCCGCGAAGTCCGATCCCTTCTCGTCCGCATCAACCGCACCAGCCGACACCCAGTCCCAATCCCGGGGAGGCCTAGGTACATCAACGAAGTCTGGAAAGTCCAAGCTCGCCATCTTCTCGGATGCCGAGGAGCCCCACATGGCCGGTTCGGGGGCTACTTCGAAAGGTTGGGATAGTATCGGTACTCTCGCGGACAGGAAGAAGGAGAATAAGATGGAGGCTCGTCCCTGGGCAGGAGAAACGCTGCAGGTCGGGAAGAAGAATACGGGGGTTCAGAAGATGATGATTTTCAAGGACGAGGTGAGTCTATCGCGCTTCCCAACATCCCCTTCTAGTATTCACGATCGCAGGACTAATGGGCTGGCTTTTGCCGTGCATGTATTTCAGAACGAATCAAGATGTCATAACGACAATCCAAACCCACATCCCATGCGTGAATACCAGCAAGCAGTAAATGCTAGAACCGGACGTCTAGAGGTTGTATTTGCAGACCTGCGGCTGGTCTACCCAGATTTCGAGAATCCTCTGGCAGTCGAGTACTCGTTTGAAGAGCTGCGAGCCAAATATCGGGGTTGGGCTGACTATGACTGGGCAAAGATACGAAGGGAAAAGCAGCAGGTGAATAAGAAGTTGACCAAACATGATGCATTGACAACACAGTCGCACAACAGGGAGGCACTCGTTTTTACAGAGCACATTGAGAAAGCGCACAAGCCACAGACGATACCACTAAAGGGAAGCGTGGAAGACGACGCAGAGAATGACGAAAACGCGCCTCCTTCCCAAGCAGAGTTGGAGAAGGCAAGGATAGCGAAGAAGGCGCGACGGGAGGAGCGGGCGAACAAGACGAGGAAGATCAAAGTTATGGATGTGCGAGAGATTCGTGCAGAGACACAAACCAGTACGCTCTTAATTATTTCCGGTCTTGGATGTTGGGCTAATAATTGTAGTTCAAGCGAATCTTGACTCCCCCACCAGCCGCAAGATCAGACGGAAGAAGAATGGGGCAGAGCCAACCATGACCCTGCACACCAAGGAAGCCATGGATGACATCTATGAAATCTTCAACCAGCCTCTGAAAACGCCGCAAGAAGAAGCCACTGCAGAATCAGAGAGTGAAGTCAGCAGTGACGATGATGACTACACCAGCGCAGGTGAAAGCACAGGAACGGGACGGATCTCCTATGCGAACAGCGAGTTTGGCGATGAAACGACAGCTGGTGACTTCACATTGAGAACCACAGTCGACGAGGATGAGGAGGACGATGACAGTGATGAAGAGCATACCGATGTGAAGAGTGTCTCCGAATGGTCAGAGTTCACGGAGAGCAAACATGTGCCGAAGGATCATCGTTTCGATAACGAAGACGACGAAACATCGCGTTCAGATGAAGACTTCTCCGAGCAGCTACCTGACCCCGAGCAGCAGGACACGGAGATCGATCAAACAGAGAATCTCGTGACTCCAACCTCCCCATCCCCGAGACAGGGGTCTCTACCTACCAAGTTCGTCCCAGTGCCGCCGGAGGACTACGACATCCCTACTCACCCATATCGCGATGCGGTACAAGCCGCGAACAATCGACTTCCCTTCATGACTCCCATTGTGGAAAAGACGGAGTCTTCACTTGGTATTGCGACGATTGCGTCCCAGAAGGAGTTTATCACCGCAAAGACGCCGTCCAGGTCAAAGGGCGCGCCTGCTATCCTGGAGGATGATGCCGAGCTCTGGAGCAGCCCAGTTCAGGATCTTCTTGAGCAAGGAGTACATGGCCCTGGAAAGGTGACTCAGCTCGTTCTGAGGGGAGCTACGGTGAAGCAAGAGCCTGCATCCGCACCTAAGCCTCATGCTGTAGAGGAGCCAAGGCTGAAAGGGCCTATCATCAGAGACGCACAGTGCAACCCGGTTGATGAGTCCATTCGGGCGCTCGTTCTAGCCCAAATCCAGCCTCCGCTGCAAACTTATGAGGGATATTTCGAGAATAAGTCGTCGGTGCATGGGAAAGGCGCGGAAATCCGCAAATATACGAAAGCGCTCAAGGCGAGCAAGAATGCAAGCGACAAGAACGTAACCAATCTCTCCGCACCGCCGCTCATAAAGTTCGAAGGGTGCGAAAGGACATATACCGTGAAGCGGGAGCTTGGCAAAGGGGCCTTCGCTCCTGTGTATCTGGTCGAAAGCACGTCATTTGGAGAAGAAGATGAAGACGGCCAAGAGAAGCCTAGCCAGATGGGCAAAGGGGACTTCGGCGTCAAGAGGCGTCCGCTGGAGGCCATTAAGATGGAAGATCCGCCGTCCCCTTGGGAATTCTACATCATGCGGCAAGCGAGGAGACGACTGGGCGTGTCCCGTGCTGGTGATTCCATCATCGAGGCATATGAGATGCATATGTTCAAGGATGAGTGCTACCTTGTCGAAGAATATCGAGAGCAAGGTACGCTGCTGGATCTAGTGAACATCGCCCGAGCGGAGAATGGGGTTATGGATGAGCAGTTGGCCATGTTCTTCACCGTCGAGCTGTTTCGAACGATTGAGGCGCTCCACGCCAAGGGTCTGATTCACGGCGATCTCAAGTCGGACAATGTGCTTGTCCGGTTCGACGCCCTGAAAGCCGATCAGCATTGGGAGTCCAAGTACCACCGTGACGGACGGAATGGCTGGGCGTCAAAGGGGATCGCACTGATTGACTTCGGTCGGGGCATCGACATGAAGGTTTTCAAGCCCGACGTCCAGTTCATCGCCGACTGGAAGACCAGTGAGCAGGACTGCGCCGAGATGCGAGAGCTGCGGCCCTGGACATTCCAGGTGGATTACCACGGGCTCGCGGGCATCGTCCACAACCTCTTGTTTGGCAAGTACATCTCCACAGTCGCCGAGCGGGGAGGCACGCTGGGTGCTGGTGCAACGAAGACATACAAGATCCGCGAGAGCCTGAAGCGATACTGGCAAACGGACATCTGGAGTGAAGTCTTCGACCTCCTGCTTAACCCATTGATGCATCTTGACGGCGAGGAAGGGAGAAAGCTGCCTATCCTGAAAGGCATGAAAGCTGCGAGGGAGAAGATGGAGTCGTATCTGGAAGAAAGTTGTGAGCAGAAGGTCGGCTTGAAAGGCCTGATACGGCGCATGGAGGATGCTGTGAATACGAAGCGGAGATGAATATTAATGTGAATAGTTTGAGATGGCTTTACTGTATAGAACTGGAGGCGTTGGGCGGGTTATTGCAAGCATTTTGAGCGACCCATGATTGATTATTAATAGATACCTCCCTTTTTCCTTTTCTCTAAAGCTGGCCCTTTCTACGAGGATCATTGAACATAAAGCCATCTGTAGTGAAGTCCTGATCCGTCGCAGCGCCAGATATATGTTGACTGCCTCTCGATGGCCCGTGCACCATCCCGCCAACGGCAGCCTTGAGCACCGCGGGGAGCTCGCAGTCGCCCAGCTCCACCACAATCGTGCGCCTCACAAACACAACAACCACCACGCCAATCCCACAATTCCTCCCGGATTCCGTTTTTTAGGGAACAGGAATCTTATCTTCCGGCAGAATACTTCCCTTTGGACTGACCCCGTCCTTCCTCCAGTCGCTCTTCCGGTGGCCTCTCCGGCCAAACGAAGCAGCAACATGCCCTCCGAGGTGCTCCAATTAGCCAGGACCTACCAGGCGGAGTTTGAGAAATGTGATTCGAATCAGAAATACCACTCCACGGCGGTTCGTCTTGCCCAGCGGCTCGCCGCTCTCACCATAGCAAGCTTCAAGCCGGGTGCAGATACGGCACACGATGTGTTGCTGGTGAGCACCTGCAGCGAACTTAGAAAGTAGACAGTGATATTAATCGGAGCAGTTGCTAGACCCTTCATTGCATACCATGGTGTATGCCCACGCTCTGTCCGCGCGGATCGCGAGTTCGCTGGCTCCGTCGACGGCGTCGGAATCCCTCAAGCCTGGTGGAAAAGTGTGGAGCCTGATATGTCGGTTCCTTGAGAATGCGGATCCAGTGCAGCTGCGGTACGTTGGAGAAAAGTGGAGCATGATCGTGGACTTTGTCGCCTCCATGGCGCGGCATGTGCGGACGGTACGTTTTTGCAAGACTCACCTGGCACGTCCGCAACCTGTCTGATGCGGGAAAAGCCCGAAGCAGCCATAGAACCGATCCTCTCAGCCCTCTTTCGACTCAATCCCAGCACTGGCACATTTACCATGGCACACCTCTCCTTGGTTCAGCTGTGCGTGGAGACGAGGAACTATGCCGCCGCAGAACCGATTCTCGACAACTACATCCACGCCGTGGAGCCGTCCATACCCGAGCTGGTTGAGAGTCTGGAATATTCCGCCCCGGCGGGAGACCACAACAGCAGCGCGGAATACATCAAATCCGGGTCAGGTCACGCAGGGAAGGTCACTATACAGGCAGTGCAGGAGTACTATATCCTCGGGGCTACGGCATACATTGGACTGCACAAGTTCAGAAAAGCCAGGGACTTCCTGGAGCACGTTCTGGTCATGCCATACATAGGTGGCGCTGCCAACGGCTTCCTGGTGGAGGCGTATAAGAAGTGGGTGCTGCTCAGTTGTTTGGTGGATGGAGCGGTTCGTAGAAGCCCGAGGCCGAGATGGCATGTTTGAAAGCGACTAATTCGCAGCAGGTCCTGGCATTACCACGAACGACGAACAACATGGCACTGAGGGCGGTGAGGGCGGTGTCCAAGGCGTACGAGGCATTGGCGGAAGCGTTCAAGAACAGGGAGAATCTAGTCAAACTGCGAGCGTTGATCCATGCGGGGCGGCAGACCTGGCTGGAGGTAGGTTCCCAGTACTACCACTTCCGCGGTGGATGCAAGGTTAACCAGCTCAGGACGGGAATTACGGCCTAGTGCATCAGTTGCTGGATGGGCAGTACCGGATCTTCATCTCGCAACTCTCGCAGACATACGCGGCGATACCAGTCACGAAGATCACGTCGTGGGACGCGACGTTGGACGGGGAGCAGCTGGTGGGGTATCTGGAGAAGCTGATCCGAGAAGGGTACATCAACGCAAAGCTGGAAAGGAGCATCAGCAAGCCGGAGATGGGGGTGGTGCTCCGGTTCTTCCGGGACGCGACGGAAGGGCCTCAAGCCAAGAGCGAGAAGCAGCAACAGCAGGCACTGCTGGAGCAGACGCAGAAGACACAGCGGCTGGCGCAGCAAGTGCAGAGTGCGCACTACCGGATCGGGGTGCAGAGTGAGTATGTGGAGTATGTGTTGCGGCAGAGCAGAAAGGCGGCGGCGACGGCAGGGGACCCGATGGACCTGGGCCAGTACGAGGAACTGGAGGCATCGGGGGTGGAGGGGGATGCACATGACGAGGACTTGATGGGGGATTGAATGGGGGGAGACGTTGACTCGGGGCTCGAGAGGGCTTTCCATGTCCACCAGGCACGAGGAGAGCCTTTGGAGAGAGTGAGGCTGGCCAAGACATGGGGGGATGGGGGAAGCGACTCAGAGGGTCAGCCTTGCCAAGCCATAAGCATCCCTTCACTGTGGAGAGGTTGCACAGCGTTGGGAGTAGACTACCGTGTACCGTGTACCGTGTACCGTACTGGGAAGGGTACATGAACATGTGTGAGAGAATATATGATAGACGTCGGCGCACCTCCGGACGCTGCGGACACGGACCAGATAGGAGAAATAATGGAGGGTGTCGATGAAGGTACGATGGCCAGTCACGAGTTGAATCATGAATGATGATTGAGTTTGAGGGGTTTGATGAGGTGCTCATTTTGAGCTCGGCGATCAACGAGATGTGTGTCTTTGACTTCTTTGGTTACCCCTGGTTCCTGACATGGCTTGACATGGCTTGACACGGGTGAGGCCCAGGGACGGGTTGCGGAATGGGTGCAACTTGCAAGGGGCCCAACCAAACGGGGCCAACCAAACGGACAGAGCAGAGCAGAGAGAACAGGTGAGAGTCTTTCTCTCTCTCTCTCTCTTTCTCTCTCTCAATCAGTCCGTGTGTCCTGTGATTTTCTCCTTCTCCATACTTGCACCACGGCAGTCTGCAGCCCTTCTCCCTTCCAAGCTCCCTCACCCTCACCCCCTTTCCCGGCCCCCTTCCCTTCCGAATTGTGTTGCACGCGCTCCCAGTCTCCAGAACCCTCGACCCGCACAACAGCTCCGCATCCGTCATCCGTCATCCGTCTTCCGTCCTTCCGCCGTCCACAGCGCGTTCCCTGCAGCGGCCGCCGTGATGCAGTCGCTCGCATGAAGCCCGGCTACCGTCTGCGTGTTGTGGGTGGGCATATCCTCCCCTCCCTGTGGGCATTGGCGGCCCTTTTAAACTTTTGAGACAGCCGTGACCGCCTCCATCCTGGACCTGACGGCTGAAGAGCATGGAGACTGTCTTCCTCTCCACCCTGGCTGGACCCTCGAGCACCGCAGACCAGCGTCCGCCCGTGTCCCCGTTGTTGCTGTCCTCCTCAGGGCTGCGGCGGTCGGCATCGCTCAGGGACACAAACATCCCGGACCCATCCCCATCCCCATCACAACCCCACAGCACAAAGGACGAGCCCGCGACCGCCTCACCGCCTCCTCAGCGCCGTCGCTCTAGCGCTGCGGGCTTTACCCTCCAACATCCCGACGGCGCTGGCGCTGGCGCTGGCGTTGGCGTTGCTGGTGCTGCTGCTACGAATCCCCCTACGACTGTTATCACCTCCAGCTCCGTGGCTTCTGCTCCGCCTCACGGGCCGACCTACACCACCGCTCACGCCAGCGCCGCCGCCAGACGGGAAACGTCGCAGCCCTCCTCCTCCTCCAACAACAACAACAACACCAACTTCGACTCCTCCGCCGGTCCTCTTCTCCCAAGCACCACCTACGTCGCGCCCACCTCCGCTGTCAATGGAGCCGCTGCATACCCCCGCTCGCATTCGCATTCGCAGTCCCATCCGCAGCCCCCGACCTCGCATCCTGTTCACCTTCACCCTTCACCCTCACCCACTTCGAGCCCTCAACGACGTTCAAGGCCACGCTCTCCCCAACCCCCGCCGCCTTCCTCTGTAGCAGCTCCCCAGATCCCCTCGCTGCCCATCCTTCCTGCCACCGTCTTCGCCCCGAGCACCCCGAATACCCTCTCCTCCAACGGCTCCCCTTCGACCGGCCTGCTCTCCTATACCTCCAATCCTACCACCGACTACTTCTCCTCGAAACCCCAACCCCCGCCTGCTCCGCAATCCTCCCAACGTTCACCTTCACGCACAAAGGCCGACAAAGTGTTGGGGAGGTCACCCCTCGGCTCGCCTCCAATTGGCGTCCTCGAGTCAGAAGCAAGGCACAAGTCCACTCTGGCCAATCCCCGACCCGCCCCTTCAAGTCGGCCCGTGACCTCCAGCACTAGGGATACGGTCCAGAGGCCAGCGCAAAGCGCGGCGCGGGAGCGAGCCCCCTCCAAGACCCGGGATTCAAGGTCCAGGAGTGAGAGCAACGCCAGCACCAGGCTGGACGACAGCGTTCAGGGCACCCCTCCGCGGTCGCGGGAGCGGAGAGAAAAGGACAAGAAGACGATGCTTTCTAGGGCGCTTGCAAAGGCCAACACTGCCGTCTTGCTGGACAATGCCCAGAACTTCGAGGGCGCCATCGAGGCGTATGGGGATGCATGCAGGCTATTGCAGCAGGTGATGATACGGAGTTCCGGCGAGGAGGATCGCCGCAAGCTGGATGCTATAGTAAGTCCTCGCAGGACCTTGGGTCTCCTGCGCCTGTTCTCTATACTGACTGGTATCAGCGAGTTACATACACCAATCGCATCGAGGAACTGCGGCGACAGCAACCGGGATATCAGCCATCCGGCAAGTCGCTTCCAGCAAGGCCTATGAGTAATGAATCTTTAGATGAGCAACGATCCATGTTGTTTGCCGACAATGATGGCGACGGCGACGGCGATGCCGACGATGAACCCGCCATCATACAGACGGCCACCATGACCAGGATAGTCAACGACCGCTCGATCGACGACGACGATCCACCTTCTCCGAAGCGCCTACTGCCATTGCGGGATGATAAGACCGGAGGTGTACGAGAATCTATAATATCTTCAACTATCCGCGATGTCCAGCGGACTATACCGGATAGTAGTTCATTTTACCTTCAGCCCCCGCCCGGCGTGCGAGCAGAGCCTGTACCACATCTAGGTTCTCCCTTGGAGTCGCCTATGGATCGCTCCTACATGCCTCCACCACTGTCCCCCAGGAGACCTTCTTCACCCTTACTTTCCTCGAGACCAGATGTGACATCCACCTCGTCGAACGCCTTTCTCGGCACGGAACGAGCCTACCAACCCATGCACAAAAGGGGCAACAGCAGCGAATCGACCTCGTGGCTGGATACCATTGACGAGTCCGGCGGCTCCTCATGCGATTCCTCTGTACATTCGCTCTCACCGGGGGGCATACGCAGGAAGCACCTCCGTGCTGCCAGCAATGACACCGAAACCGGTTTCGATGCTGCGTTCGACGCCGCCGTGGAAGCCGCTTATGACGATGGGTATGAACCGTACGACGAAGAGGACGTGTTGGATCCGGCCCAAAACATCGCGGCCCGTCTGAGGGAGGTGGAGCTGGCGAAAGAGCGCGCAGAAGAGGCGGAACGGGACCAAATAATAACAGCTGCCAAATATCATTATGCAGAAGCACAGGTCCGGAAACAGGCGTTGCCGCATGTGCGGGAGAGCGCCGAGTTCGATTTCCAGGACCAGGTGGAAGAGGAGGAGCGCTTGCTGGACGAGATGACCAGAGAGTACATGCTGGAAGGATTCGACTTTGATTTGCAGACCAAGTCCTCGCTGCCACGGCAATCCGATTCTTCCGGCTTTTCGGGGACCACACACCACAGTTCATTATCTTCTCATCGGACGACGGCTGGCACATCATTATCGACTGTGGCTGAATTGCCCCAGAAGGCGCCGGCACACTCGCCGCCACCGGTCCCTGCGGCCCCTGGTTCCCTACCGTCCGTGGCAGAATCACAAGTCGTAGAGATCGAGGCACCTGAAATCACTCCGAAGCCCATCAGTGTTGCCAAAGAGGCCACATCAGTGCGGAGTCGACGTTTATCCGGCCAGAACGCCAGGACCTTGAAGATCGAAACCTCGTTGCCTCCTGTCCCGCCCGCTCCCAACACCGACAAACCCAGCGTCCCAGATAAAGACTCCCGCGTCGACGTCCCGCCGATACCCAAAACCGCCGCCGCAGCGACCTTTCACACCAAGCAGAGCATCACAGAGCCCGAGTCTACTCTTACGGCGCTACCGCAGATTCCCCTCCAGTCGACCCTCAGCGCACCACTGCCGCAAGCTCCCATCCCGAGTCCCGCAGACACCACCTTCACCGTTTCACCAGCCACATCCGCCCTTAGCCATGTCATGACCAATGACACGACTCTGGCGCCTAGTTCACCGAAGACTGGGAAAAGTTCTGGATTGGGGATCAGAAAGAACAAGTCGTCGCTGAGTCTGAAGCAGAGAACATTGTCCATGTCAAGTCCCGATGGCTCAGACGCATCGATCGGCACCCCTCTCAGCACTACCTTCTCCTTCACGGGGGTGAGAAAACAAAGCGCCACCACGGCCCCAGCACCAACACCGAGTGTCCCGACATTCAACGTGGATGGCCTGCCCAGCGGAGGCATGCACTTGTTCGAAAGCGACATCCATTCGCCGTACTCACCGGGGTCTCCGAGCGCCACCGTCGCCAACGCCCCTATTCCCCTCGAACCGTGTCCAGACTCGTACCTCCTCAGGCCATTCTGGCTGATGCGCTGCTTCTACCAGACCATTGCGCATCCGCGCGGTGGATACCTCTCGACCAAGCTCTTCATACCGCGAGACGTCTGGCGGGTCAAGGGCGTCAAGCTGAAGAACATCGACGACAAGATCGCCAACTGCGACTTGCTCACCGCAGCACTGCAACGGCTCGGCGCAGTCGACACGCTCGACGCGGACGCCGTGTTGGAAGAGATGCAAGCGCTCGAGCTCGTCCTCGACCAGGTGCAGACGCAGCTCGCGAAGAAACTGGGCAACGACGTCGGCGTCCACGGCGTCTCGACGCTCTTCAAGGACGCCAGCACCGTCGGCATCGGTTCCAGCGCCGGCGACGCCTCCGACAAGGGCTCCCACGGCTCGCAGGACCACGCGCCCAAGAGCGCCGTCTCGCAGAGCAAATCGTACCTGACGTCGTGGCGGAAGCTGCGGTCCAAGGGATCCGCCGTGGGCCTCAGCAACATGGCGGGAGGAGGCAAGGCTGGCACCGGCGCCGGCGGCGAGGTGCCGAAGGACTCGCTGACCATGGCCACGCTGCCGATGACGAACCTGCCCAACATCCGGTTCGCGAAGCGCGACGTCGCGAGCGTGGTGTTTGAGGGGCCGAACTCCGGGTACATGAGCAGCCTGGCGAGGCTGTTCGATTCGGTGCAGATTCTGGGTAAGTTCGATCCAAACCCCCTTTCTTTCCGTCTCCATCCTTGTGTGCGTGTACGTGACGGAGCTGTTCTTCTTTTCTGACATTTGTGCGCCATTCCAGACCAAATCGCTCGCCAGGTCGAGGACCCGGGCCTCAAGCACTCGTCGCCGACGCACGTGGGGCTGGAGCTGTCGGCGCGGCACGCGGCCGAGTTCTTCGGCTTCTACGTGTGCCGCTTCGTGCTCAATGACGTCACGCTCATGCTGGACAAGTTCATCAAGAGGGGGAGCGAGTGGGTGCTTGTCTGATGGGCTGGGTTGGGTTGGATTGGATTGGATTGGACCGACGCCCGCTTTTTCTTTTTCTTCTTCGTCTGGCGGGTTTCCTTCCTGGACGGATGGGAGGCTTTTTGATGTCGTGCCGTGTGGCGAGTCGAGGAATGGTTTCTTTTCTCTGGGAATGAATGGATGGGTTTTTTTGGGTAGCGAAGCTGCATATCTGTCTGGCAAGGAGCGGTTGGTTACTAGGATTTTTTTTGATTCACAGCGCATGGATGGCATGGGTCGGCCGCATGTCGATTCTATTTCTTGGCTATACATACCTTTTTATACGTTCTTCTTCATCCCCTTCTTCTTTCTTCTTTTTTCGTCGTTCGCCCATCCCATTTGCGTCTCCTGCGAGTCATGCTCATTGCTTGTTCTGGTACAAGATATCCCCCGCATCTGGCACTTGTTGCTTGTTGCTTGCTGCTTCCTGCTTCCTGCTTGCTGCTTCTTGCTTGCTGCTCTCTGCTTCCTGCTTGCTGCTCTCTGTCTACTCTTTTGTTTTTTTTCCTCCCTGCTTTTCTCTTTATTCGATGACGTGGACACGCGGGAAGGGGCGTCGTGTAGTCTACTAGGCTCTCTCCCCCTCCCCCCCTATCTGGGCGCGTGTACGGAGCTTAGGAGCCATGAAATAATTGGATAAAGGAAGCCGGCGTTTAGCGTCCAAGTCCGTTCCTTCCGCCCTGCTTGCGTGAAAGAGTTCATTGAACTGGCAAAAACATAGAGCAACTGCATCGATCACACAATCTGCAAACAACGGGTGATTCCACTTGCCAAAAAGAAAAAGAAACAAAAAAATCGATCCCACACACACACGCACAAGCAAAGCAAGGCAAAAACGTCCAAATACATATTCATTCTGTCATTCATGAAGTATCGAGAATCCCATCACAAGCGCTATTTCCGCCCACGAACAGGCAGACAGACAGATCCATGACATGTCCCATATCATGATCCGGGCAGAGCAGACCGTAAACGCCCAAGCCTCGCCCATCCGAAGGAAGCCTTGTCATTCATTACATTCGTCCCATGGCCGTGGCCAACCAATACAGACAGTAAGTGGCCCGGGGCGGCAGAATCGTCCGCCGTCCCGGGCCTATCATACAAACGAAGAAGCATCCCCAAACCTCCGGCTATCGCGTTCACAATAACCACTTCCGGAATCTACAGGTCGAAGTTCAGAAACTCGTACCCGCTCTCTCCCATCCCGCTCTCCAATCCGCCCAGCCCTACAGAGTAGTCGCTCTCGCCCATCGCCTTCATCTCGAGCTCGAACTGCGATCCATCCGTCATCGTGCCGAACATGTCGATCTCGTCGAGCGGGTCCTTGGGCTCGGCAGGCGAGGTCGGTGGGGTGCTGAAGGGATTCGAATGGATGGAGGACTGAGAGGGCGTGGAGGGCCCCTTGAGGGCCGGGTCGATGTGGTGAAAAGACTCTGTTGCTGTGGAGATGGTGGTAGGGATCCGTTGAGAGTGGGAGACTCCGGGAGTGGTGTAGTTGGTGACGGATATGTGGTCTGCTGGCGACATGGGAGGTGTGTGTGTCGACTGGGAGAGATCTTGCTTCGTAGTCGGCGAGGGCACCATGTCGTCGGTAAAGGCCAGCGGTGCTTCCAGACTTATGGGCTGAATATCCGCGCTGTTGTCGAACGTACTTGAGTTGGAATATCTACCACTATGAAAACCGTCAGTCCATATCCCCATTTACATCTGCAGGCACACTTACGTGAAAGGTTCTGATACCGCATTCATACTATCGTCGAAATTGCAGAACCCACTCAGCAGCTTCTGCAATCCCGGATTCTCATACTCATCCAGCGCCGGCGGCGAATTGCCCGCAGAAGAGGAGTCCGAGTGCGGTGAGCCGGCGGACATTGACGACGCGGCGGACGCCAACGCACGTCTCGTCCTAGCGGCCTTGCTCACCCTTTCCTCCCTATCGGGGCGATTCTTCTTCGGGCGCCCGCGCTTCGCTGGCCGTCTCACGGCATCGGGGAAGCCGCCCACGCACATTGCACGCTGGCGGTGGCGGGTGAGGGCGTCCTGGCGTGCGAACCCAGCGCCACAGGGGCACTTGTAGGACTTGAGGCCGCTGTGGATTTTGGCGTGGCGCTTGAGGTCGTGTTGACGGACGAAGCATTTACCACATCCGTTGCAGCGATATTGCCGATCGCCGAGATGTGTCTGAACATGCGAACGGATGTTCTCCTTGCGGCCGAAGACCTTGCCGCAGTCGGGATAGAGGCAGGTCCACTTCCCGGTCGAGTCGTCTTGCTCGCTGATATATCTCTGCACTTCCTCTGCCGAGATACCGGTATACTCCAGTGAGGCACTCAGTTCGACGTCGATAGGGAGTGGTGCGTTACATGGCGGGGGGACTGGCGGGAACGAGGACAGTCCCATCCCAGTCGGTGCCATTGCGGATGGAAGCAATGCTGGCGGTTGCGAGAAGGTCATCTCCAGCGGAACGTCCTCCCTGATGTCTTCCAGAGAAGTCTGTAGCGACTTTTGGCGAGGCGATGAAGCTGGTGAAGGCGACAGTGCGTCTGATGTGTAATAGGATGAAGAATCGTATCCGACATCCGCATCGGGGTTCTCCAAGTCGAAAGTCATCGCACTGCGCGTCGGCTCCAAGTTGACGGTCGCCATATCTCCAAAGTTGGGGGATATGAGTGGTGCATACGGCTCCGCAGACATTTGATGCGCCAACCGAGAAGGGTTCTGCGGAGTCGCGGCTGGGGAAGGAAGGATGTTGATGAAGACTTGAGCATATGAGCCGTATACCGACTGTATATGTCTCTGCAACTGCTTGACATCCTCCTCCGACGGAGGCTTTGTAGGTGATTGTGGGAATTGGTGAGGGGTTTGGGAGAGACGATGAGGCGAACGGTCACGGTTCAGTGACCGATGCGGGGTCCGTGGCGAGGGGAGAGACTGCTGTACTGGGGATGGCAGAAAGGCATCCTGGAGGCCCGGCTGGGGCTGGCTGTGCGGCTGCGCTACTTGCATATAATGCTGTTGGGGTTGTCCTAGGTTAGTATTACTTACCGTACTGTCTCCCGCAGGCAAGAGGGGAGAATCCACTTTGGTTTCGAGGTTGAGGCCTCGCAGGTCGAGGCTCATGCCTGATCGGTGTTGTCGCTGTTGTCGTAGGTTAGTGGGAAGTGGTCGTACTGTGGGCCCCTCAAAAGCTGCCGGTGTTGAGTTTTGGCGGCGGTGGACGATGGTCCGGCGTTGGATGCTCGAGGGTGAATGTGTGGACAGCATGTTGTATGCAGGTCTGAGTCCGGGAATATCTATCAAGGAAATGGTGCGATCCTGTTAGGCCCGAAACTGCGCGACCGTTAGCCATTGATAATGATCTCCAGCTTCTTCCACGATGTACAAACCTCACGCAGTGCAAGCGGCGTCCGCCGGGCGGATGATATCCTTATGGTCTCCTCAGTACAGATGCAGTCTCTCAACCTGCCTCACGGTAAGTAGAACGGGGCCTTGCGCCCAAGAACCAGCGATAGAGAAAAAAGAGGGTGAAGTCGGGAGTTTGTTTCTACTAGGTTGGACCTGGTTGAGAAACAATAAAAATTGCGCGGTGGAGCAAGAAGAGCAGTGGTGATGCAGAGACGAGATGAACGAAGTGGGTGGTAGTGGAGTTTGCTGCGGGACGATGGATGCCCTGCTCCGATCCCACGTCAACACACAAACGATCGCCCTTCGCTGGCCCGGCAACCAGATTGCACCGCCACATAGATACGCCACACCACTAGCTTCGCTTACGCTAGATGCTAGCGCCTCGGCGGATGAGTAATATCGCACTTGGATCTAAAAAACCTACAAGTCCCCTCCATCCCGCAACGCAACCGCATCTGAGGAAGGTAATCGGTATTGCCCAGGTTGGTGCCCTTTTTGCAGCCCACGATTATCAGCGCCTCGTCCCCGTACTGACACCTTCGCGATAGGATGCAGATCTTCGTCAAGACCCTCACGGGTAAGACTATCACCCTCGAGGTGGAGTCTTCGGACACCATCGACAATGTGAAGTCCAAGATTCAGGGTACGTCGGGCGTGTTCAAAATCCTCTGCAGCAGTATCGTCTAACGCCGCGCCAGACAAGGAGGGCATTCCCCCGGACCAGCAGCGTCTCATCTTCGCGGGCAAGCAGCTCGAGGACGGCCGCACCCTCTCCGACTACAACATCCAGAAGGAGTCGACGCTCCACCTGGTCCTCCGCCTGCGCGGTGGCGCCAAGAAGAGGAAGAAGAAGGTCTACACCACCCCCAAGAAGATCAAGCACAAGCGCAAGAAGACCAAGCTCGCGGTCCTCAAGTACTACAAGGTCGACGGCGACGGCAAGATCGAGCGCCTCCGCCGCGAGTGCCCCAACGCCGAGTGCGGTGCCGGTGTCTTCATGGCCGCCATGCACAACCGCCAGTACTGCGGGCGCTGCCACTTGACCTACGTCTTTGATGAGACCAAGTAAATCCGCCGCCTGTGGCGAGTCGGATGACAAATGGGACATGACATTCACGCTAAGGGAATAATGGGCTGGATAAGGTCATTTATTCAAATGTCGGCCATCAATGGAAAATCGTAAAATCATCAACTTCCACAATCCTCGTTGCGTGATGGTGTGTACTGGTGCAAATACAATCGCGTGCGAACTTGATCCGACAGTGGTGCCTTCTAACAGTGTGGCACGCTGTTGAACATGGCCCTGCTTACACGGTACATAATCTCTAGACCTGCACATTTGATCACTCAACTGCCGTACGTATCAGTATCGTCCCTAGGTCCCGCACTTTAATGAACCAAGAAGCCGTGCCCTGTGAAGGTGGTCTATCAAGAAGCATCCATTCATGGCTAGGGTATAAAGCTAGCTCCATCCAACATCATGATGTCCACTCCCTATATGCTATCATCCCTCGTTGCATCGTCGCCAACAATACCCCACCCGTTGGCTAATCTGATGACTATATAGATAGATCCGACCAGAATCATCCCAACCTCAAGCAACCATACCATATGACCCTCTCCGGGGATAAAAAGCCCGGAGAGAAATGAGACCCAATTATTGCCGAAAGGGAAATGCTTTTGCTAAAACACAGAAGCATACCCTAATCCGAGGAGATCCGAGAAAACGCCAGATGCCCCTCCTAATCCAATGATATCATGCAGAACCCCAAAAAAAGAAAGGAAAAAAAAACCTCTAGAGGGAAAAAGAAGAGGAAGAGTGTTGCCATCAGACGAAAAGCATACGACCATGACGCGACGCCCGTGAGGAGTACACAGTCAAGGTCATAAGAGGCATGCGGGGTTGGAAGGGGGGGGGCGGGAGGAGAGAAAACCGACTAGTTGCTGCTCGCCTTCCTAGGCTCAAGCAGCAACTTGCCCACGGGGCCACCCTTGGTGAATCCCTCGTCGCGGGAGAAGATGCGCTGGCCGCGCAGCCAGGTCTCGCGCACGACGCCCTTGAGCGTCTTGTTCTCGTACGGCGACACCTTGTTGCGGAACAGCATGGTGCTGGGCTCGACCTATCAACCGTTAGCGGATGGATGCTCCCGGAGGGGAAACGGTAAACCACCGATTGGATGGCAGATGGGGGGAACTACTTACGACGAACTCGGCCTGGTCGTCGAAGACGACAATATCCGCGTCGAACCCGATGCCCAGGTCCCCCTTGCTCTTCTCCAGGCCAATCTGCTTGGCCGTGTTCTTGCAGCACCACCGCACGACGTCCTCGATGCTGAAGTCGTGGCCGTACCGCTGCGTGCCCTCCGTCCAGAGGATGGGGAGGCCGAGACCCACGCTGGAGATGCCGCCCCAGGCGGAGAAGAAGTCGCCCTTCTCTTCGGGGCCTTGCTCTTCGCCCTCGGAGCTCTCGCAGCTGTCGCACTCGCCCGTGTGGCCGGGCTTGCGGTTGTACTCCTTCTTGGGCGCCAGATGGGCGGGTAGCAGCTTGATGTTGGGCGTGCAGGGGGAGTGGTCGGACACTACGGTCTTGATGACGCCGTCGGCCCTATCTTGAAGCAGCTCTTCCCATAAGCCGTCCTGGTTGCTTTGCTCGCGGATGGGAGGGCAGCACTTGTGGCGGGTGTCGCCTTCCTTGATCTTCTCCGCTGCGAGGGAGAGGTAGTGGAAACAGGTCTCTGCGGTGATCTTGACTCCCCTGCTGCGCGCCTCGCGGAGGAGAGGGATGGCTTCAATGGCAGACAGGTGCACAATGTGCAGCTGGAGATCCGGGGCCAGGTGAGCAAGAGATAGGATTTCCGCGATGGCATAGGTCTCGAATGAGGGTGGTCTGGAGTCGAGGAAGGTCTGATAGAGCGTCAAAGGACCGGTTGGCGCCATGGGGGGCATCGCTCTTTGCACGTCATCACCCACGGAATCGGTGATGGGAGGAATCATCTCAGCATGGAACATCAGCGTGGTTGCAGAGTCCTTGAGCTCGGTGAGAGCCAGTTCGATGTCAGCCGGCTTCACGGCAGGGAACTCCTCCACCTAACACCCATGTTAGCCTCAGCATCACGAGAGACGTTGCGCCTCAAACGGTTTTACATACGCCACTATCGATCAAGAAACCCTTGAAGCCTCTGACGCCCTCCTTGACGAGTGCCTTGAGCTCTCCCGCATTGCCGGGAATGACACCACCGTAGAAACCCACGTCGACCCAGCACTTACCCCTGGCAGCCTCGAGCTTAGTGTGAAGGTTGGCGACGGTGGTGGTGGGCGGGATCGCGTTCAACGGCATATCCACGACGGTCGTTACGCCACCAAACGCAGCCGCTCGAGTGCCAGTCCAGAAGCCTTCCCATTCCGTCCGACCAGGTTCGTTGAGGTGCACGTGAGCATCGACGATACCGGGAAGCAAGATGTTTGGTGAGTAGTCCCTATAGGGGGTTCCAGCGGGGAAGTCGGTGGGGGGCAGGATGGAGTGGAAGACTGCAGTGATCTTTCCGGTAAGGTTGGATACGACAATGGTGGCTTCGGTCAGGCGGCCCGCAATGACGGCCCTTGAAGAGGTCAAGACGGTGATGGGATGGGGAGACTCATTGTGAGGAGCGGGAGGAGGGGTGACGGCGTGAGGAGCCATGATTCAGGAGGGCTGGATGGCAATTCCGAGAATGCGGTGCTTTCCTTTTGAACGTTGGCCAAAATGCGGGGGAGGCAAGGGGTAATATGGACTCGGAGGGAGTCGGTGGGTGCCCTATACGGGTACGGGCTCGGAAGAGGATGCAGGATAGATAAGCAAGATAAGCGGACGTGGTGTTTCCAAACGCGGCACGGAAACCAAACCAACGAAGCAAGAGAATAAGAATAATAATAATAATGGGACAAGGCCGTCTTTGTGTGGAGCAGCGAGCAGCGAGCGGAAGAACGAAGACTAAAAAGAACCAGCAGAGGGGACAAGGCGGGTGGCTTTTGAATAGCGGACTCCGGAGAAGCCGAGCCGTTTCTCTTTAAGTTGTCGAGATGCTCCATTATTCCGGCTAGAGACATGGGATCTTTTAATGCTGTCGAAGCCTCGAACCTTGCCCTATTTTGTCGGCCGAGTATGGAGACGGCTCAGACGGGGAAAAAAAGACAAGGCGAGGGTTTACTCGATAGAAACTCGTAGTGGCGTGCCATGAGGTGTTATCGATACTATCGTGGCTTAGTAGTAGGAGGGCGCCCCAAGGGTGAGGGGGGAGAAAATGCGCTACGACGACTTTTCGTGCGGTAGACTATAGTCTATAGCAGCGTTGCATGCGGTCCCGTGAAGAATACGAACAGGCCTGGTCCCTGCATTTCCGATATCGTCGAGAACCCTGACTTCCAAGTTCGATAAGGATCTCTTGCAGCAACGCATCGCCAAGGCCGGATCGCCCCATGCGGTTTAGCGCAATTCCAACGCTCGTGAAGGCTGATGTCAGTGATCTGGACCTTTTGTGCGGGGAAGTCGTAAAGCGAAATGCCGGGCTTTTGGTACGTCCCATGTCTTTCTTTTTGTCATCTCTGTTGAGGACCACATGCACACTCCGGGCGATTGACGAATATTGTCCCGAAAGATTCACGCGAGCCATTATTTTATTGCCTTCAACATGCAATGCGAGTCACCTATGTCGCCAAGTAGGTAGTCGTAGCGGTGAGCATCCAGTCAGGACTCGCCAATCCGCGGCGTCCTCCGACGAATCATCGGGTGAACTAGGCAAGCGTCAGGACCTCATCCCTAAGTTAAGTAGGCATTTTTTTCTCAAAATCGCAGCCCTATTACTCGATCAAAATAGTTGCAATCGAGTCACAGAAACTCTTGCTCCTCTCCGGACTTAAATGAAGCCAAACGTCTTCCAGCTTACCAACGTGTTGAGGGAAATATTTCCTCCTTCCCAACCTTCCTATTCTTTCCGTACTTCGTATTGTCGTGCCATATACAGGCATGGACTTGCGTGAAAAGACATCGTGAGACCTCGCAATGTCGTTTGATCCGGCCTCTCTGCAGTCTAGCTCCCCTGGCGAAGCTCGCGAAGCATGGTGCTCGTGGTGGACGTGCCATTAGGGTCCTGGTCCCAGTTACCATCGAGTAATAGAATCTCAGCTGGGCGTCCAGATCCCCAACCACTCAAGCACACCCCTAGAAAGCACTATCAATACACTTCCCGACTGGCCTGCGTGAGTCGTAGGCCTGCAGAGAGTGACAAATCATCTGGACCATGGACGTGAGGAGGAAGGGAAATTTTTTTTGAGAACACTCCAGAAAAGTGGACTTCTTCCAGAAACAGTTTTACTTAGCTGGCGCATACATACAGCCTAGGATATGGCCACGTCCGCAGTCTGGTGTTGCATCTCCGGCTAGAGCGCATCGTGTTCCACGGGTGGAGACCGTTGCCACCGCACGCCAAAATGTGCGAGCTACCACTACTGCACAGTATGGTCCAGGTCTAAGGGCACATTTCGAGCCAGTAGGAAGTGCCGGCCACCCAATCCGGTTCTTACTCCACCCGTTTCCATAGAACAAGTGAAGCCGATTGACCTGGTGCGGAGACGACCAACAGTTCCTCTTTTTCTCTCTCTTGCTGGCGGGTACCGCATCTTTACCCTATTCAGAGATTGCAGTTCGTGATCAGTCCCTTGACGGTACTTGAGAAGACCGTCGAGGTGCGAAGGAGAGCCTGGATTGCTTCATCTGCGGACCGGAACTCGGCTTGGCGGAACTCGGCTTGGGCGATTTGGCAGATGCAAGCATCTTTTGGCTGGAATATACACTGGCTTGCAACCCATACTCCGAAGCATTCGCGCCGTAGATGTCCAGATACGTGTACGCATCCGATTTGTAGTAGATCCCCTTCCCATCGTGGACCAGGCCCATGGACACCAGCTCGCGGAGGACGCGCAACACATCATCAATGTCACGGAAGTCCTTTGTATAGACACAGATCAGTCTCCTGTCCGTGCCGCCTTGGTCCGTTGCGACCTTTGCTGCGCAACCCAGGCGATTGCTGATGGTTCCCTCAACAATCACCTTCCAAACCCGCGCCAGGTCGTCCAGTTCGGGAAACAACATCCACTACCTACATCAGCATGGGCCGGCCTTGGAAGAGGCATCAGTCCTTACCTTCCCCGTCAGCACCTTTGCGTCGACAGCAAGAGACTCAATACTCTGTTTGAGAGCTTCGGCTCGTTGATTGAGAAGCTTTCCTACCGTACTCTTGGCCTTCTGAGCATTGGCCTGGCGGATCCTCTCACGATCTTGCAATGCTTGCTCAAGTAAACCCCTACCACGCGGCACGAAGTCCTCTTGGATCTTCGTAGGTCCCAACTGGTCTCGGCCGTCGGGGTAAGGGTTGCCAACCCATATCCACGGGCATTGCGCAACGGAAGTGGTCACCGGAGGCAGGCGCTTCAAGAAGTCCTGGACGGGTTCGTTCAATTGCCAGGCGTCAGGTACACCTTCGTAAAGGTTATGAAGCACAATAGGCGGCTTGTTGCGTGCTTCCATGGCCACGTAATTCAGGTCACTCTTCTGACAACTCCAGAATTCGCCTGCTTTGAATGATTTGCAACTTGACTCGAGTCGCTGTTCCTCTTCTTCGTCTCCTGAACTTCGTCAGCCACAACGAATTGACTGGTATGGGCGTGCTTGATAGACATACCGTAGAAGCTTGATTCATCCGAAATCCAACCTTCACCTGACACCCACTCCTTCCCCTCTAGCATCGTCGAGCTGGAGATGGATGTGGTGCATATCGTGGAGAGAAAGAGAGTGTCAGTCCCAGCCGTGGTGCTTGCTCCTCTGCAGGTGATGCGGAAGCCATCCTTGGCGGCAATGACGACCGATAGTCATCCCAAAAGGGAAGCCGCGCTGGGGGGAAACGACGCACGGTCCACCTAAGTGCTTTACGCGAAACGCGTCGCGACATCGCGTCCCCTCACCTTACATTGTCTCTGCGAACACAGTTCTCATTTAACATAACAAAGCAGACCATTCACAATGCCACACTCAACATCACCCGAGTCGACGCCCGCTGACGATTCTTCGCGCTCCATTGCACAATTAGACCCCGCTTCGCACACCATATCACAAGCCGATGCGGGCTCGCAAGATCAGGATGTCGCCATGGGAGAAGCAGACGATGCAAATGCACAAGAGTCGAAAGTCAAGCTGGAGGAATTGTTTGACGAAGAGGATTCAGACCCGGAATTCCCATCGAGCGCACCGCAAGTGAAGTCGGAGGGAGAAGACGAAGCGCCTGCTGCTCCAATGTGAACTCCCCCAAACTACTCTTGATTACCACCAAATGCTCACACACACCCAGAAAAATATCCTCCAAGTCCAGCTTTTCCGATCCCGAAATCATGCGCGCCTTCTACCAACGCCTCTTCCCCTTCCGCTACCTCTTCCAGTGGCTCAACCACTCCCCCAACCCCACCGACGGCGTCGACTTCAGGTACCGTGAATTCGCCTTCACCCTCCCTAACGACGCCTACCTGCGCTACCAATCCTTCACGACCGCCGACCTCCTCCGCAAACAATGCGTCCAGCTGCTCCCCTCTCGCTTCGAAATCGGCCCCGTCTATAGCTCCAACCCGCGCGATCGCAAAATGATACAGAAATCCTCCGCTTTTCGTCCCGTCTCCAAGGAGTTGGTGTTCGATATCGATATGACGGATTACGACGACATTCGTACCTGCTGCACCGGAGCCAGCATCTGCCACAAATGTTGGGCCTTCATCACCATGGCCATCAAAGTCGTGGATGTCGCTCTGCGCGAAGACTTCGGCTTCAAACACATCCTCTGGGTGTACTCCGGTCGTCGTGGAGCCCACGCCTGGGTCTGCGACAAACGAGCGAGGGAAATGGATGATGCCAAACGCCGCGCCATCGCAGGGTACCTTGAGCTCCTAAAAGGCGGCGACCAGAGCGGCAAGAAAGTCAATATAAGGCGGCCCCTTCATCCCCACGTGGACCGCAGCCTGAATATCTTAAAGGAGCATTTCCAAACCTCGATCCTCTTAGAGCAAGACCCCTGGCTCCAAGAAAAGTCTGCCCACCTCCTCCAACTCATCCCAGACCCCACCCTCAAAGCCGCCCTCCAGAAGAAATGGGACTCGTCGCCCGGGCGATCCAGCGCCTCCAAATGGGCGGACATCGACGCCCTCGCGAAAGCCGGCGCGCTATCCAAGACGTCCAGGGAGCTCCTCGAGGCAAAGCAGGATATCGTCCTGGAATACACGTACCCGCGCCTCGACGCCGAAGTGTCCAAGAAGCTGAACCATTTGCTGAAGAGCCCGTTCGTCGTGCATCCCGGCACGGGCAGAGTGTGCGTGCCGATTGATACGCGGAAAGTGGAGGAGTTTGATCCTCTGGGTGTACCGACCGTGACGCAGTTGCTTGCGGAGATTGACGAGTGGAAGGGTGGAGACGAGGAGAAGAAGGTTGCGGACTGGGAGAAGACGAGCTTGAAGCCGTATGTGGACTACTTCCGAGCTTTCGTGAGTGGATTGTTGAAGGAGGGTGCGGGGAAGAGGAATCGCGAGGAGGGTGATACTATGGAGTTTTGATGATTGAGTGGAAACCGTTTGATACCATGATCTAGGCTGGCGTTAGGCGATTTCTGAATTCTGGTTGGGTTGGGTCGGACATGGGGGAGATGGGATGGGACGGGCGACGGATACAAATGTTCAGACCCGATGAAAGATTTCCTACTGAAGACAAGAGTGGAAAGCTATGCTCATGACTACCGCTGCAATCCAATCCGTAATCCTGTTTTCCTCACGTAATTATACATATTCGAACCGCTTCAAAATCCGCTCGCTTATCATATCAAATCACGCCGGCCAGCTCCTCCCCTCTATTTCCCCCTCTTCTCCTTCTCCGTCGCCGTCTGGGTGACATTGAGACCCAGACCGTTCGCGTCGAGATACACCTTATTCTGGCTCTGCTGCAGGATCTGCGCAATGCTCTTGGCGTTCTCAAACTCCCGCAGATCCACATACGACCTCGACTTCTTGATGGCGTCACCGATCAGCTCGGCAGAGCGGGCCTCACCCTGTGCGCGGACCACGGTGGCTTGCTTCTCCTGGCGGGCCTTGTCGACGACGAAGGCGGCGCGCTGGGCTTCCTGCTGGGCGACCTGTTTGGCTTCGACGGCGGCGGTGAACTCGGGGGAGAAGGCGAGATGCTAGTGCATATGTTAGGTCGCTGAATCCTCTCTACCGGAGCTAAGAAGGAGGTCGTACCGTCAAGGAAACATCGTCCAACATGATGTTGAACCTCGCCGCACGCCTAACCAGATTGTCCCTCACAAGCCTGCTGACGTTCTCACGCTGCGTGATCAGCTGGCTAGCGTTGAACTGGGCCACGACGCTCTTCAGCACCTCATTCACAATCGACGGGAGCACCCTCTCATCGTAGTCCGTGCCCAATGTGCGGTAGATCTGGGGGAGGGCATCTACCCGCGGCCGTGAAAGCACGCGGCAGGTGATGTTGACCATCTGCAGGTCCTTTGTGCCGGTGAGGGAGGCGACGTTTCGCGGCTTCGCGCGCACGTCGTAGACAATGGGGGTTTCGAACCAGGGGATCCGGAAATGCGTTCCTTCCGAGTAGATTTCCTTCTGCACGCCGCCTATCCGGGTATATTTGATTGCTCTGTGACCACCGTCGACTATGCGGAGTTAGCTGGGTGCTCTGGTCGCTATTTGCCTCTTGGCATAAGATGGAGCTTTGGAGAGAAGACAGATGGGAAATGGGAGCCACGAACCGTTGAACAGCGCATTGTTCGCAATGAGTAGACCTCCAGCACCCACAGCAATAACGAATCCGAGCGGAAGGGCACCCTTGGGGGGTCGACCTCCACCTGGAAAGCCCCGTCCAGTCTGCTGCAGCTGCGTCTGCAGCTTGCGCCATATCTCCCTAGGATCCGGATTCGACATGTTGGCGGCGAAGCTCTGGGTATCGAACGGCGGTTGAGGTTTGCGAAGAGACCCGGGGGCGACGACGCTGAATGATGATCGATGGGCGTCGACAAGTCGTCCGGTGGTGGTGATGTTGCGTCGGGCAAAAGTTTCGCGGGTTCCGACCTAGCTGGGGGCGGGTGGACCGGGGTCCAAAGCTCCAAGCCGAACGCGTAGAGGCAGAGCACGGATCATCAATCTATGTCAGAGCCAGCGGCTCTCTAAACGCATAGCTGTCCAGAAGCCACTTCTGAACACGGCCGGCAGAAGGAGTCGAGCAATTTATATACGCCCGTTGTCCGTTCTGGCCCTGGAGGCCTCCCCTTACAACTCTCCTTTCCGCTTTTCCTTTTCCCCAATTCCAGTTGTGATCCTCGTGGCTGGATTCCCCCCTCGACTATGTTGGCGACGTCGCACACGTTGCGGGCCATTGCCTGCGCTGCGGCCATACTCCTCCCTGCGGCTCGCGCACAGTACGTCATTGACAATCTCAGTTTTGGTCACAAGGAGGGTGAACCCATTTCCCCCAATCTTCGTGGAGTGCCGCACTTCGCTGCCATCGGTGCCGACTACACCCCCGAAATTCTCTCGGACAGGATAGTCCTTACTCCCCCGTGGCCGGGCCAGAAACGCGGAGCGCTATGGAGCGAGGACCCTTTGCATCATGCTGGGGACTGGACGGCCGAGGTTTTCTTCAGAGCGTCCGGAATGGAACGAGGAGGGGGGAACTTCCAGGTGTGGTATACCAAGGAGGCGCAGAAGCACGAAGCACATTCGCTCTACACAGCACCGAAGTTCGATGGGCTGGTGCTGGTGATTGACCAGTATGAGGGAAGAGGAGGATCCATCCGAGGATTCTTGAATGACGGGACAATTGACATCAAGGCGCAACCGGACCCGGATACGTTAGCTTTTGGACAGTGCAACTACCCCTACCGGAATCTGGGCCGGTTCAGCGATCTGAAGATCCACCATGCCAATGGCGTCTTTGAGGTCTTGATAGACGGGCACATGTGCTTCTCTACCGACAAGGTAAGCAGACCTAGAACTCGCCGTCACTGTTTCACTGTTAAACGTTCGCCACAGATCCGCCTCCCAGAAGGCTACCACTTTGGCCTCTCCGCCTCCAGCGCCGAAAACCCCGACTCCTTCGAAGTCCACAAGTTCGTCGTATCTACGACAAACTCCCACACCCGCGAAGAACCCAACATGGCGGCAAAGAAGCAACCCTACATGGACCAGCGCCACTCCCAGTCGCAGCAACAGCAACAGCAACAGCCCATCAAGACCAACAACAATCCCTCCGTGGGCGATATCCCCCAAATGCTGTCCGACGTCCTCGCAGGCTCCATCCGCTCCCAAGCCGACCAATTCGCCGACCTGCACAACCGCATCCAGATCATCAACCACCGCGTCAACGAGATCTACGACCTCCTGCAGAGGATGGACCAGGACAGCCAGAACCGCTTCAACGACCTCATGCACCGCGTCGTCCCCATTGAGGACCGCACGCGCGTCATGCACCCCATCATCGAGAACATTGATCGCACGACCCGCGAGACGGAGCGCGATCTGCAGAGCAAGGACTTCAAGGATGTGTTGAATACGGTGCATAATGCAATTCATGACACGCGGGAGAGTCTGAGCGCGAGCATGCCGATTGCGATGGCGCATAGTAAGCTTACCCTGCGGTTACCCCTGAGACGTCGTGTCGATGCTAACGTCGAGTAGTTGTTGGCAAAGAGAAGCCAAGCCTGACCACGTACATCTTCGTGGCTTTTGCGATCCAGATCATGGTCGTGGGAGCTTACATGACGTACAAGGCACGGCGGAAGGCGGCTCCTAAGAAGTACCTATGAGGAGATGTCATGTTCCGTGTTTATCCGTATATCCGTTCTGTCGATATGATTCTTTGTGGTTCAAGGCGAAGTCATACCCCTGTATGATGTTCTTGCCCGGGTGGGCATTGATGGCATTTGAATGGCGTTTTAACGGGGTAGTCTTAGTCCATCTTCCGTTACAGTACGAAGCGTTATGTGTAGATTCTCTTTGGTATTGGAATGAACTATGATATATACCTAGGTGGTATGCGCGCTGGATGATGTCCGAGGACCACGAAATTGTACAAGGCTCTTGAAAAAGGATTCTACGCTCGTCCCCTTATCTCACTCACAACATCGGCTTCACTTCGTCCGCAACCTTGAACGGCGCATCTGTCTTCGCCTTAACCTCATCGACGGTTACGCCATCCGCAAGCTCAACCAGCGTCAAGCCCTCGGTAAAGTCAACGTCGAAAACACACTGCCGCTCGTTAGCAAAGCCGTGCTTGAATGTAGATGACAGGGGCCAACATACCAAGTCGGTAATAATCCTCGACACGCACGCCTTTCCGGTCAAGGGGAATTCGCACTGCTTCAAAATCTTCGGCCGTCCCTTCTTATCCGTGTGCTCCATCGTCACCACGACCTTGGTCGCCTGGGGATTGCTGACCAGGTCCATGGCGCCACCGAAGCCCTTCACCTTACCGGGAAGCATCCAGTTGGCCAGATCACCGCGAGCGGAGACTTGCATAGCGCCCAGAATCGTCAAGTTGATCTTGCCGGCGCGGATCATACCGAACGATTCCTCGGAGCCGAAGCACGAGGCTCCGGGGAGGAGCGTCACGGTTTCCTTTCCGGCATTGATGAGATCCGGGTCCTCCATGCCCTTCTGCGGATACGGGCCCAGGCCCAGGATACCGTTCTCGGACTGCAACTGCACTTCGACGCTGGGGTCGACAAAGCTAGGCGCCAGCATGGGCATCCCAATGCCCAGGTTCGCGTACATGCCGTTCTTGAACTCCTTGGCTGCGCGGCGGACGATGCGCTCACGCTTGCTTCCCGCGTCGCCGCTGCCCAGCGCCGCGGCCTTCATCTCCTCGGGCGTCTTCGCATTGACGATCTTCTCGATGCCCTTCTCCGCCGTGCTCTGCACCACGCGGTCGACATAGATGCCGGGTACGTGGACGGAGTTGGGCGCAATCTCCCCGACCTCCACAATGTGCTCGGCCTCCACGATCGTCACCTTCGCGTTCCGCGCCATCGCGCCGTTGAAGTTCTGCGCCGAGAGGCGGAACTCCAAATTGCCCAGCTTATCGGCTTTGTACGCCTTGATGAAGGCGTAATCCCCCTTGATCGCTTCCTCCATGACATAGCTCTTCCCGTCGAAGACCTTGACGTCGCGAGGCTTGCCATACTGGGCCACGGTGCCGTCCGGGTTATGCTTGAGCGCCAATTCGCCCGTCTGCACGACGGTGCCGAAGGCCGCGGGGGTGAAGAAGGCGGGGATGCCGGCACCTCCGGCTCGACACCGTTCGGCCAGTGTGCCTTGGGGCGTGAGTTCGAGCTCGAGTTCGCCGGAGAGGTACATCTGCTCCAGCACCTTGTTCTCGCCAACGTAGCTCGCGATCATCTTCTTGATTTGCTTGCTCTCGAGCAGCAGGCCGAGGCCTCCGCCCACGACACCGGCATTGTTGCTTACAGCCGTGAGGCCGTTGATGTCGGGTTTGGAGCGCAGAGTGCTGATGAGGGTGTCTGGGACGCCGGAGAGACCAAAGCCGCCGCATAGGAGCGTGCTGTTGGGTTTCATATCCGCAATGGCGGACTCGGGCGACGAGTAGACTTTGTTGATTTCATGGCGGCGGAGGGTGGTGGAGAAGCTGCGGGAGAGGTTGAGGTAGGTCTGAGTGCGGTGTCAGTGTGCTGGGAATACGATTTTTGGGGGAATTGAGGCTTCGAAGCTTGGAGCCGTACTTTCGTTGTGCTTCGGGAGAAGTGTGAAGCTATTCGGTATGTCCGGGATATCGACGGCATTGTTCCGGTTCTGCCCCTGGCGGTCTTCTCTTCCCTATACGATTGACTTCGAGATTATACTGCTCAATTCTGGCGACGTGAGGCAAAAATCAACGCAACGGAAAGCGAGAGAGGAGGAAGCAGAAAGTTTGTGCAATTGTCCAAGAAACCGCGCTTCGTCTCATGGCTTCGCTCCGCACGTGGGAATCGTCGGTTTCGGCATGCAGACACGGAGCGGAAAAGCTGCCGTCATCGGTTCTTTGGGTTTAGCGTTACCGCCGAGCCCCTGCTTTACCCCACAGTTTACCGACGGGTCGCGGGGGACCGCTCGGAAATGGGTCGGAATGTTGGAACAAGGTGAAGTGTACGAGCACGTGAGTGCATGGTTAGAGCCCTGGAGGGTTGACGAGGGATTTCCGTCCTTGGGTAGCCTCGTTGAGCCGGTCTTGGTGATGGTTGCCCATGCTCCTGCTTAGGCGAGATCGTGCTATAGCTATAGGAGATGGATGCAGAGGGAATTTAAATCACCTTCAAAGGAATGTCCTACTATACGCGCAGCAATAAGCTGTTACCTTTGACACGTTTGCTGCAGGAACTCCCCACCCCTATCATATGTCCACGAACCCTTTGAAAAATATATCGAATTCTAAAGTAATTGATGCTATGCTGGGTATAAGATGCTTGTCGCTCATGAAAACAGTGGCACTGATAAAATACAAATGGTCTTCGCCCGCAAATGTTAGGCAACATCACACACAAGACGAGGCTTCCATATACATATACGAACCCCATGGGAAGAGCTCAAAGAAGCTCCCAAGACTTGCATGTTCAGAGCACTCAATACGCAAAACCAATCTCACTCATCCTCATCCTTGAAAGTATCCGAGAAGTCAATGAGCGAGGTAAAACTCTCCCACTCCTCCTTCTTCGGTAATTCCAGCCGTTCACACTTGGATTCGTCTCCCAGCCACGAGACGGGGACGAGGGCTGCCAATCCTGCCGTGTTCCGGACGAGCTTCGTCTTCTCCTTCTTCGCAGAAAGTTGCATCGCCAATGGTGTTTGAGATTCGTCCTCCAATATGGCATCGACGCGCTTATGCCGATGCTCCAGTATATCAACGTCGATTGTGCGCAAGGCTGCGAAGTGGTAGATGTGAACCTTCTTCTTTTGTCCGTGGCGTCGACAGCGCGCTATTGCCTGCACCATCGATGAATCATATTTGTACTGGCTTTCGGCGAGGCGAGAAGCTGCGAAGATGACGTGGTTGGCGTTTACGAGGTTTCTGCAATCCTTGTCAGTTTCATGACCTCGTCATGGCGTTGAAGGAGCAACTTACACGCCAGAGGCGGACTCGTCGTCAAGGTTCAGAACCAGCACTTTCCTCCACTTCTTATGATCATGCCCCTTCTTGAACTCCTCGATCACACTACTTGCTGCTTTCTTATTTCTTGTCAAAACATAGTGACTAATCTTGTGATGCTGAAACAACCCCTCCATTGCCTCCAGTGCCTCGTTGTTAGGGACGAACACGATCGCTTGGTCCTGTTTGGGTAGTCGAAGTATCAGATCAGCGATAGCATCCAACTTCGCTCCAAAGCTCCGCCCTGTTGACTCGTTTTGACCCGATTTGAAGGAGGAGATTTTGACCAAATTCGTGCCGTGCACGTGGACATCGCAGTCCTTGTCCACGCAGGCTTCGCTATCCGCTCGGCGATCCAGACAGGACAGGCAAGCTAGATGTCCACAGTCGGACACTATAAACAGTTCGGAAAGTTCTGAGCCTTTACATGTGAGAGAGGCACATCTACGTGTTGCATGCTCCATGCCATTCAATTCTTCTCCGGTCAGCTGCGGGAGGAAAGAGTTGATCACGTCAATAAACCTCAACGATCTCATGCGTAGAGTCAACTCTTTCGACAGCACACCCAGATCGGACGTCAGTCGCTTGAAATCGACGGCCCGGTTCGTGGCTCCCCTCTCTTTGCTCTCCGTCTGAGCTTGCTCGAACAGTTTACTAACCTCTCCATTGGCCAATCTATCACCAAGGATATTCTCGCCGGACTGAAGAGCTTTTGTGAAACTCCGATAATGCTCATCGGCCTCTCGTACCAGCGTACGTTCGGCATCAAGCATCGATTTGAGGATCTCGCGCTTAGTCTCGTCGATTTGCGTTTGACGTTTCTTGAGAAGACCGTCCAAGCCTACCGCTGCTGAAGCGCCTCCGGTGCCGAAGTGCAGAGCGGCCTTTAGTAGCGCCTCTTCTGCCGTATTCGAGCCGTTGAGACTTGCACGCAATCTCTCCGTCCGGTCGGACTTATCATTTGCCTTGAGCTTCTTCACTGCCATTTTTTGTGAAATCAGGTGCTGTGATAGTTCAAGATAGACAACCTGATGAGCTATGTCAAGCTCGATAGGGCGAAGAACTTCAGTGCACTGGATATGGGCCAGGCATGGCTCGTTCTGGCGGACGAATGAGTTCAAAAATGCCTGCGCGCGTTGATGTCGTGCCTGATGCCAGTGGTAGGACATTATCTCAGTTTGAGATAAGAACTTTTCAACGTCCGTCTGGTCTTCCATCGCCCTTCGTTCCATCTTCGTAATCTTAGGTCCGAAGACATCGCGGCCAAGAGTAGTGCCAAGCAAAGCAGCGATCTGATTCACTTCAGCAAAGCCCCCTAGGGCAGGAGTGCCCGACAAGAGCCAGCGCTTATCAGCTGAGATGCGCTTGATGGATGAATATGACGCGTAAATATCCTTGTCCTGTTCCAGAAGGTAGTGATACTCGTCAACTACTAGGCGATTGAATTTGAACAATTGAAAGACCGGTCCTTGATACGATGACCACTCTGAGCCTTTTCGATAACAGGTCCGTTTTCCGTTTTGCTTGGAGGTCGCGGAAGAGGTCTTCTTGCTCGTATTCTTAGCGCCTTTGGATTGCATCCCCTTGTGCAACTGGTATGCGCTTCCATGCAGCACCTTGAGAGGCACTATTGCTTGGAACTCCGGATTCTTAAGACGAGCCTCCAGCGCTTCATCCGTATCGTTTTCAAACCTAACAGGGCCTTTTGACATGAGCTCTTGAACCCTATCAGGAATCTGATCACCGATATAGTCCAACCATGCATCAAACGCACGGCCTCGCGTTGTATATGGATCTGGGACAGCCGTGAACTGTGCAAGCTGAGTGATGTAGCGGTCATCGGCGAGTACTCTCCAAGACAGGATGATGGCGCGGGATTCCATGATGTCTTTGATTGACAGTAGTCGAAGTTGTTCGAAAGTTTCGATAAGCTGCACATTGTACCGCTTGTACTGTTCGCGTCCTAGGAACGTTTCAAACTCTTGTTGCCATTGCTTGGCAAGGTGAGCAGGGCACACAATCAGCGTTGCAGCAACATCGATCAATGCAGGTATTTCGCTAGGTTTTCCCCCTGGAAGGCGACTTGTCGTATCCTGCTCTTCAAAATAACTGTGGATCAGACCAATCGTAGTCACTGTCTTTCCGAAAGAAGGGAGGTCTGCGAGGACGCCTCCGCGAACGACTACCTCTGCCTGCGCGGACGCCTCGGCTCTCCAGCCTAGATCTTGATTAATCTCTTCCTCTACCTCAGTCACCGTCAGTGTCTTTCCCAGTTCTTGTTTACGCATCCAGGTGAGCGATCTCTTCTGCGCGTCCACGAGCCCATGCTTCAAGTGGAGGGGCCCGTCATACGGTTGATCTTCCGAGTTGCTAGTCAAGTAGAACTTCTCGAAAGGGTCCCATGCGGGGTTGACGTGATCGGTCGCTAATCTCCAGGCCGTCCTACAGTTTTCGATAGTCGAGAGACGACTTCTTGCGCGATGGACCAAGGTAGCTATGTTCAGACCTATCTCAATATGTGCACCGTTCGAATCAGAAGTCGCCCGAATCTCAAAGACGCGCGGCCTTGTCTTGAGAGCACGCTCAAAAACCGCAGCCGCTTGGCGATCTTCCTGTGCCTTCGCCACCCCTTCGTCATTTACATGCCAAAGGGTGCGTGGTGGCCTAGGGGCGCAGCTACAAATGGTATCCGAACAACTTGCGTCATATGCATTCCAGCTATGCAGGATTGGCCTTAATCTGGCATGTTCCAAGGCCCAGGAGTAGTCCGAATATTCTCGGATATCCACAGGTGTCTGTGTTCGGACGTCAAGTACAATGATTGCTTCGTTGCAATTCCCACGAGAAGAGGTGGAGACCTCAGCCGCTGAAGGCACACGCGCAATGACTGGCGAGGCACGTGTCGATAGCTTGATGGTCACGGGCCGCCAGGTTCCGCGTATATCGACCTTGGTCGGCGTCTTCTTTTCCGACTCCAAATGCCAAGGTCGCCATGTCGAAGAGATTTGCCCCAGATGAATACGATGTTCCTCGAACGAAACGCGGCGATGGTCCTCAGAGAAAACAAATGAGTCGGCATCCTTGTGGCCGATTGGATTAGGATCTAGGAAAAGGTACAGCGTTTTCCCTGTCGTCCTCTTGTAAAGGCTGGACATGGCGGTCGAGCAATGCGGTAACAAATCGTATGTACCACAGAGGTCCTTTACCACAGCTTCATCATGGGAGGATCGGACTTCGATACGCCTTGGAACAGTCTCGTCGCGGTAGTCAAGAAGTCCAAGTCGGCTTCGCCAGGAACTTCGCCTCTCGGAGGATCCAGTGAGGGCCAATGAAAAGCTCTGTCGAAGGGGTATAAACAGTTCCCACTCCACATTGAGCATAGAGCGTTTGGATTGCCCTCTAGCGAGTGGATACTCCCACAACGCCCTTAACTCGCTGTTGCTACTTTCCGAACGGGGACCGTCCACATAGAGATACCATTTTGCTTGTTCACCGATCTCAAGCTCCAGTCTAGCGTGAACCGAACGGTACACAACGGTCCAACAGCGCTCTCTTCTTTGAAATGTTGATAGGAAGAACGGTTTCAATGGCGTCGTCTCTGAGGCTACAATATTCTTCCATTTCGCCACATGAGAGGTTTTCTGCAATCGACCGAAGGCATTCGAGAGGCCATCGAATCGATCCAAATGTAGCTGGGCGGGTAACCGCGGTCTCCACTTCTTCTCGAAATTAATGGGCGGAATCCGAGTATCACGCGGCGTTGTGTTGAAATAGTCATGTCTCGGATTGCCCGCACATGCGGAACATGCAGTATGGTCGCAGGATTTACAGATCTGAATGGGAGTCTTAGAGACATGCTTCGCTCCCTCGCATGCACAAAGCTGTGCACTCAATAGAGCATCATGACAGAGCTCCTGGACATCTAGGTCTCCCAGGTCCGGCGGAATGATAGTGGTTTTTTCCGCTGATTCAGAAGAAATGAAGGTCGTTAATGTACGTTCGGGACCGGAGCCTGTTTCATGGTCGATCCCATGCCTGAATGCCTCATGACTGCTGACCAGGGCAGCTACAATCGCCGCGCCAACGACAGTTGTCGACATGGCATTACCGGCAAGATCTTGTCGGTCCTTCTGGGTTTCCCTGGCAAAAAGCAGTTTGTCATGTGGCATTCCTTGCAGGACGAGTAATTGGCTCCCCGACAACGCGGTCTGCTTATTAGTGACAAAGTCACACCCGCTTGGGGTGATGCATGGCACTATTCCGTATGTGCCGCCGATGAACCGGTCAACATTCTGGGAGACATCCCAAATCAGCATCTTGTATTGTGCATCATATCCCTCAACGGCGCATTGCAAAGACGCTACATCGATCGCATCGTAGACCCGCGTGGACTGAGATTGGTACCACTTGCGATTGGCGATGTCGGGAGGCCTCACACTACCATTTTCACTCCACTGAGTGACAGGCCGCCTGGTTCCCAGCTTTTGGTCAGTACGACTCTGATCGTATCTCAGTTTGCAAAGTGCCCATTCAACCTCAGACGAGCGAGCAGCGTATGTCTCCGCGTCGGGATCCTCTTTCAGGAAGGATTCGAACGGACTGCTGCATTGGCGTTGGAGACGCTCCATAATCTTTAGCCATTTCGTTGCCGCCTGGCTTACACCTTTGCCGCATTGCTGCCTGTCAATAGCCACCATGTACATTCGTTTCCGAGTTTGCGGCAGGTAATAATTTTTGGTGTCCCGGTAAAGCCATTCGCATTCATACTCAATTTCAGCCCAATATGTCTTGAATTTGTCCCAGAATGCTTTGGTGCTTGCGACATTTTCAATAAGCACAATACTGGGTCTGAATCTCTTCGCGTAGGCTCGAACGGCATTCCAGGTATCGCCCGACTCGCCCCTGTCCTCCAAACTTCGCTGGTGGTTATTCAATCTCGAGAGATCTTTGCAGACGAAACCAGCAATCAGTATGTCCAAAGATCCAGGAATATCCACCTCTGCGCCGTATGCTGTCGTGGCGGTTTCTGCCTTGTTCTTTTCAAACTCCCTCACATCCCTAAAAAGCTTCTCCGGCGCAAAGTTACGTTCTATGAACCCTTGCTTCATAGGGTCAATCTCAGCGCTGAAGTGGTGTTTGAAGCGGATAGGCGCTTTCCCCATTTTTTCGAGTGCTCTTGAAAGGAGTTGCAATGCGATGAGAGGGGCCTCTGTTCCTGAACACATCGTCGCAACATTCAAAGGGCGACCTATCCTCTTCAGGGCCGAATCAAGTCCAAGCTCTAGGGATTTTGCCGCCATATCTTCAAATATGTCTTCAATATTGTGGAGAGGCGGCAGGCTCAGGTCAAGCCCTTTTCCCGGTTTCGGCTGTCTGGATGTTACTGTCGGCGCTGCCTTCTTTGGCGCCGCTCTGCTTAGAGGTCCCCAAGTCGGCATGGTCTTGGACGGGATGGGATCGTCGTCGGTCAGAATATCCTCTGTGATACTATGCGAGGAAGATGCCGAATCGGAGGCGGAAACTGTGACGGAATCATTGTCTATCTCCGATTCGTTCGCGCTTGGATCCCCGCCTGCAGAGAATTCAGACAAACTGGAATCGTCCTTTGCCGTTGGACAATCAACATCAGAGTCGGCCATTGCCGCGGGTTCAACATAAGAAACCCTATGCGTGGATCTGCGTGGCCTTGACAGACCCGGTTCAGGGCCCTCCTTTGTCACAATGCGACCTGGCTTCGAGGATTCTGAAGCGGACTTGCGGTTGGTGCGTTCTGATGCTGGGAAATCATCGGAGCTGTTGATACTTGACTTTATGACTTTTCTTTTGCGGGATGAGGATGTGGCGCCCGGCGAGGGCGTCTGAGGGTCAATTGGTGCTCGCTCACTTGAATTCCCAGAAAGAGCAATTGAACTTCGAGATTTCCCATTCCTTTTCGCAGGTTGCTTGGCCGAAGCGTTTGATGTTGAATCGTCTGATCCGAACTCATCACTCCCTGATTCTACACTTCGCGCGTCTTGTTCTTGTTCGCCTGAGGAATCGCTGTCGTGAAACGAGCGGTCCACAGTAGATGCTGAAGAGCTCATGTTCCGAACACCCACACCATCCAACGACTGAATCGTTCCCGTAGGTCGAAGCTCCAAACCTAGCCTCTTCCAAGCTGGTATATGTGTCGCAGTTGACTGGCCCCGTTGGAGGGTAGCATTGTTTGGAAACGTTTTGAACGGGTGCCGCCGCTTGTCCTGCTCGAGAGTACGGCCATCATGCTGATCGGAGGGTGGGCTACCTATGTTGCGGGTAACATGTGCTGATATGGTGCTCTTCTTGCTCGTGAACCTCTTTGGCGGCTTTGCTTCACTGGTGGAAGCACCTTTCCGCACTGTGGTTGTAGACTTTCGTGCCGACGATTTCGAAGGAGATTTGCCTGGAGTGGGGCGAACACGGACTGGGCTCAAGCCTGAAAGATCGATCTTCTGAACAGAAACTGCGCATAAAGTCAGTGCCACGAATAGCGGTAAAAGCGTCATGGCGCATAAACTCACTCTCAACAGAATGCAACTTCAACACGCGCTGTCGCTTTGCGGGTGGCTGGGAATTAGCCTTCCGGGAAGTATCACTCAAGGGCGCAAGGACAGAACCACCAGCTCTAGGTATCGTGGTGTTTTCCTTGAGCCTCTGCAAAGTCGGACTGTTGTCTTCCGGGCGTGGTTCATCTTCGCGTTTCCTTTTGCCAGTACTCCCCAGGCTGGAGAAGAACTGCGTGATTTTATGCATATTGATCGTTGAAGTGATAGAGGCGCATCGGAGACAGGGTTGGCAACCAAGGTTGGAGCGAAGAAAAGCGGTGGTCCTTCTACGGACTAAAAGAAATATATCATAGCATGGAGGGAGGAGCGTTTGGAGGGGAGACGCGTCGAAAGGTACGCGTCGGCACCGTGCAACACGCTAGACCCCACTAGACCATAGTAAACAGTCGACTCCGGATCTATAACTGTAGAAACCAATAATGTGCAAAGAACAAGAAATACAGATTCGAATTGGCAGGCCGAAAAATGAACGGAGTGAGAAGCGTTGACTTTTGTGATACTAAGATGGTTGTGCATAGGGCGGGTTTTCGACATGCCCCGCCCATCCCGCTCTGGAAACTTCAGCCGCCGCACTGAACTTCCCCATTGGATTTCAAGATTTTGTACTTTGGTAAAGTTAGGTCCGGGGCGGTGAGAAATCATATATAAACTGTGGAACGGCTATATGTAGTGCATAGTTACATATAGACAGCGACGACTGAACATCCACAGTTGCAAGATGGCCGAAAACGTCCCACCTCAGTCTCACCCCTCCACCACCTTCGAAGACCTGAGTGGCATATCCACCGCCTCCTTCAGCAATCCCTACGATGCCTTGCTCGCTGCTTGCAATAATGATCCGGTAACCCTGCATCTTGATTCCAATCTCCAAGATCTCTCTCTAACTTTTTCTAGGAAGACATACAAAAACGATATGCCCTCCACCGGGCAACTCGAAATGCCCAACAGAAAGCCAAACTCCTCTCCAAAGATTTCCCAGGCGTCAACATCGATCCAATTCTTCTCCGTTTGACCGACCAAACCATTGAGCCAGGCTACGTCGATCCTCGACATTGTCTTGTCTTCTGGGCCCGCCCTCCCCAGCACGTGAAGAACTTGATCGTCGAGATGCAGAAAAAGTTATTGACGGTTGCGCCCAGCCTCTGGCTCATGCCGACCCCCAACCTCCACATGACTGTCCTAGAGATCACTCATTCCCAGAGCTGCTCTCAGATCTCCACCCTCGTCTCCAAACTAAGACCCTCCCTCCAAACCATCTGCTCCCACACCTTGACGCACCGTGCCCTACTCATCAAACCGCTCGTCAGCTATGACGCTTCCGCCCTCGCTCTGTCATTCGTGCCAGCTTCGAAAGCATCTGGAGTGGAACCTCAAGGTCAAAGCATGACCAAGAGCTCACCGGAATATACGTACCACCATCTCCGCCGGGACATCTACTCGCTTGTCACTGCTGCTGGCATGAATGTCGATTCTCGCTACGTCGTTCCCTCCGCGCATCTCACCATTGGGCGTTTCATTGATGGTAGCGACTTTCAGGACGAAAACGCGAAGCCTTCTTCTGAGAAAATGGAAGCCTTCACCGACAAGATTGAAGAGATCAATGCATGGTTGGCGAAAGAGTACTGGACTGGCGACGATGGTGCAGCGGAAGGAAACGCCCGTGGCGAATGGTGGGTGGGAGAAGAGAAGGGGTTGGACTGTCGGGAGGGGAGGCTGTGGTATGGGGGCGGGGAGACTGTGGAGTTGGGAAAGGGATATGAAGTGAACAGACCATAGTCGCGCCGGGGGTCATTCAACGAGGAAATAGACTCTTGGGTGCAACAGATGAATGGACGTAGGAACAAAAGACAGCGCTAGAGTGAGTAGAGTACTTTTTAGGGTATCAACGACAAGCGCTTTCTGCTTTATCACACACAAGCCCCACGGGATGCACCCCTTGAAAGAGTCCCAAGATGCCATTCCCATTAGCCTGTGTATGGATAGTCATAGCATCGCAAGTGTTGTTATCAGGGAGGCTAGCCTTGGCCGGCCGAGCATGCTTTTGGGGAACCATGAAGAAGCCCGATTGCATAGACCCAGACGTACATGAAAACATGACCGCATATGCCCAGATAGAAGGAAGTCTCTGCGCCTCCTTTGCCTTTAAGAAAGCCCACGCCAGTTTGTCATGCCGCCCACCGTCTATTTCTCCTCGACCTCGCCCGTCAGCTCGGCCCGCTTCTGCTGCTGGCGCTCCAATCTCCTCTCCCTCGCTGCCTTGGTCTTCGCACGCTTGGCGTCCATCTCCTCCTTCAGGACCCTCTCGCGGGCCTTCTCAGCCTTGGCCTTGTGGATCTAGTTGGAATGAGTCAGTCGGGTCTGCTCTGAACAATGCATGATGTGATGGGAGAAACATACGTGTTCAACGAGAGCACGCTTGTGCTTGAAGGTGTTACCCTTGCTGAGGTGGTACAGCTCGTGGTAGAGGTGCTTGTCGATCTTGCCGGCGGCACGGTACTTGACGAGAAGACGGCGGAGGACACGGAGGCGGCGCATCCAGAGAACTTGGCTGTTCACATCCGTATCAGTAAACCACTCGCAGATCACGCCCAACGACTTCCGCCATGGAGAGAACGCATTGTCCACTGCAATTCATTCCCTTGTGTGTGTCTCTGGATGCATACCTTGGCATACGGGCGTCCTTGGTACCCTTCCTCTTACCGAAGCCTCGGTGACGGCCCTCACGGCGGGCGAGGTTCAGGGCTCGGGCACGGGCACGCGAGTGCATGGTGACGGGCTTGCGGATGATGAGGCCATCGGAGACGAGCTTGCGGATGGTCTGGCGGGAGTTGGCGTTGGCAATCTCGCTGGTCTCGTTGGGATCGAGCCAGATCTTGCGCTTTCCGCAGCCGACAACGGACGCCGCAAGGCGCTTCTGCGTGCGGAGGTTGACCCTAAAAGATTGAGCATCAGCATGCGATCCTTTCGTGTATTTGGGCGTCGTGGGATGGTCTATGGTGTGCGTGCAAAAGAGGGGTTTCGCCACGCTACTACTGCCTGAGCAGCAGCGCTGCGAAAACGCGGTGTCCGTGGAATTGAAGGAAAGCCGTGTTCGTGTGCTGGGAGGACGAAATGAAGTCGCGATGCTTACATTGTGGAAGGCTGTGGGTGGTATTGGTTAGTAGGGGAGGTCTCCGGTCGGGAAGGAAGTGAGAAAATGAGATGTTGCGGTCTTGTGTGGGCAGCGAAATCGGCTAGCCCGCTTACACACTAGCGCGGAGAACCACTCCGCTCGCCAAGCCGCCCATCAAAGACTCCAGATGAGAAGAACGTCACACCTCGAGTGAGGCCACCGAGGCAAACGTGGAAATTCGGTAGATTGAACAGTCATTTGTTTTGTATCTACAAAGCTTCATCTATTGTAGCTTCAAATCATCCTCATTCAGGACGCCATACAGATTCTCAATCTCTTGGCCTATAATTCCAAGGTCGTGTGCCAATTGACCCGTCACAAGGGCTACACGATATGTTAGTCCAAGGTCTGCAAGGGAAAGGCCAGAATTACGGCTTACCGTAAGCGTATAGCAACTCGTAGTCTTCCGCAGCTGCAATTACCTTCCCCAGGCCTGTTCTTCGAAACTCAAACACTTTAGCCAATAAGCGATCACGTGTGTGCTCGACATTTGGCAGGACATCGTTGAGAGGAAATGCCATCTTCATCGAAGAGGCCATCACTGCAAGTGTCAGTAAGGGGTCCGTAGTACCCTCAGATGGACCTACCTGAGAACAAGTGACTGATGCGCCAACTGAACTCCATCCACTCTTTCTTCGTATACTGAAGAATTTCTTTCTCGCCTTCAGTGGCTTTCACATCCTTCAATATGATCACATTCATAGCGTGAAAGCTATCCAGCAACCGCTCCGTAGCCTCCAGAATGGTCTTGTAACTCTTATCCGGGAAAGGCCCCTTAAGCCTAAACTCAAAAGTGGCGGCATTGCGGAGAGTATCGAGGTATGTCCAGAATCGGCGCAGCTCCGCCTCTTCCTTGAAGGTCATGAAACCCACGGCGGATGTGGGGTTCTCCAACGCCGTCCGCAGAGGCCCTCTTTTCCATATCAAACCCATCTTGAGCCAAAGCAGTGAGAGGCCTCTCTTGACCCTGCGTCTTGCAGAGATGGGCCAGATCAGTCGCGTCACGATGATTCCCCACACACAGCCGGTCATGACAGCGACAACACGATGGGTGACAATTCCCCATATCTCAGGGGATATGCCACCCTCATCGTCATCATGATCGTCATCCTGCACGGACAAGGAGTAAGCGTACAGGGCCGAAAGGTTATACGTTAGCAGAATAAACCTGCCCATAGGTCCTTTGCCCTTGCCAATGATGATGGAGAAGCATTGGAGAGATATGAGCCAGCCGAGAAACCCAAGCACAACGGCGTGATCGTCCGCTACGATCCAGCAGATTATCGCGTACACGGCACCAAGGCATGTGCCAAAGAAACGATGAAGTCCTGTAGTGTTCGAGGCGCCGATGGTCTGAAGTCTAAGTAAGCCAAACGATCGAGGATGGAGATTTTCGTAGCCCTACCATTGAGCACACCAACATGTACGACAAGAGGCCCCATTCCCCGCGCCAGTGGCTGTAATACGCCCTCGTAGAAGGGATAAAGGACCACATAGCATATAATATGGCACCGATGCCAACTTTCACTGCGTACTTGATGTCATCTCTCCGAAAGACGTGTAGAGCAACCCAAATGCGATACGAGAGGCGCTGTCCAGTCTTCTTCCGTCTTGCTTCCTGAATATCCGGCACCCGCTGAGGGTTTTGAACCTCATGCGACAGCTCGTGTTCAAGGCTTTCATCGGTATACTGCTCTAGTAAATGTTAGTCGAGCTTGAAAACAGGTATGTTGGGCCGCTCTGTAAATACCTGAATCCGTCCTCTCGCTCGGTTTCGTCCATATTCTCCAGAACTTCAACCAATTCCATGACCTCCGCCTTGGATACCTCGTCTGCTTCAACTCCTCCAGCATGTCCAAGAATTTAACCATATCCTCTGCGAAATCCTGCAGCGAGGAACTAAAATATCCGCAGCTCGCTGCCACTTCTTCGAAGTCTGCAGCAACCTCAACGGACTTGGTCCTGTGCGGTATCTTCTGGCTGTATACTGCAGTCAGTGCGTCTTTGCTAGCGTTCGCGAAGAGCGTGTTGGCTTCTATGAGGCTGGTGCGGAAATGTTCGTTGATCTTCATGGCGTATTGTGGACCGGGACCAAAGGGAAGCTCGTCGAGGACTTCGCGCAGAGTGTATGCGAGCGATTTCTACACGCATTAGAAATTCTTGAAAATAAGCGGTTGCACAAAGTTCTCACCATGGGCGGCCCCAGATGAGCGATAAATATAGAGAACATATCTGGAGCTTTCAGATTTGTCTCAATCTCCTCTGGAAGTCTCCAAGAACCGCCCATCCTCAACGACTCGCTATCGGATACATCTGCTGAACTCTCCGGGAGCTCTTCGATAGAAGCCAATATGCTACTTCGTCTCTCGAAGTGACTAGCCGATGGAGAGAGTCGAGGGGATGTCACATCCGAAAAAAGCGCTGGATTGGTTCTCCTTAGGCTGGACATCTCCCCGGCCGTTCCATTGGCGCCTTGGTCAGACTGTGATAGCAGCGTAAATTGCGTTTCTGCAGCACTGCGCAGACCACCGATATTCTGGATCAATAATTCTAAACACTTGACAAGGCGCGCTTCGACCTTGTACTCCTCTTCCGTGCCTAGCAGATAGTGTTCGTATTTTGCCTCCCATAGGTTCTTAATCAGTGTTTTGAAAGTCGCCCTACTTTGATTCGACGCTTTTATGAAGTCTGTGTCCTTGAGATCCTGCGCCGACCCTGACAGGAAACTGCTGGTAATGATCGTCAGTTGCTCTCCCAGCGCATCCGTAGCTTTGATGTACGTGTCTCTGAACTCGGTGCGAGCCCATGTAGGCCGTATAAGCAAGGATATTGCAGTCGACGCCGAGGTACCCATTATCACCATCTTTAACACCTGCCAGACCTTGTTGTACGAGAACATTGCGGCTTGCACAGCTCCCTCTTTTGTAAGGACCGTGATGAGAACGAGCGAGGCAAGCGAACACGCAACGTTCACAAGCGGGTTCCCCAGTCGCTGCTTCGTCCATCCGACGAGCCCCAATCCACCGCCGCAGAACACAATGAGGACAATGATGTGACCGACAACGAGGAGATTTTGGTCAGCAAAGAGAGCAGACACGGCCATGCTTGAGAACGAGAGCACTGCAGCATACATGACAGCTCCAAACGCAAGTAATATAGCTTGCGCCATGCTGCCAGCTGAGCGGGCAGGGTGGAAGTACACCGTGACCGTCGCGACCATGTGCTTCCCGTCATTTCTGCCTAGTAAACCTGATATCGGTGGGACGAAGGTGGCCAAACTTCCCAGGACGTAGGCGAGGGAGCATTTGAATATATCTATGCCTGTGGGTGACGCAGCGAAGGCATAGGCGCTCTTCACACCATTCCAAATCTTCTCCCGCGCGCCTCCATCGTAATGGCTGTCTGGATCCAAGCCGCTGGGTCCTAACAGCGGTTCGGTGGAGCCGTTCGAGAGATTCGTGCGCCGCCGGAGCGTGAAGGTTTTCCGGACTCGTTCGCCAGTTCGTGGTAAGATTAATGTTGCTGTCCGCAGCTGTCACGCCTCGTGTTAGCCTGCTGATAACGCTTCCACGAGAAACACATACGCTGGGTCGCAGAAAGCGACGTTCCGCCGGCGACTGCGGCGCACTCATGGTGCTAAGAGGCCAGTATGAGCCGGCATCACAATCATCGACGCGATGTTTGGTGTGCACAGACACGACTCCACGCTCGAGGTCGCGATGACGATCTGCCAAGGCGTAACGATGAGCTCACCAAAGCTATGGGATTTCAACAAAGGAAGTATTTGCCAACTTCTGGAATTTTTTACATGAGCTGTAAACAAGTCTAATTACACTAAATACATCCATTTATATATCAATTCTGGGTTTACAATCTCGGAATGATTGCCAGCCCCTCCGCCTTTTGTAGTTGGTTTGAGCTCCGACACGCTCCACATGCTCAGCGCCTCGAGTTACAACTTAAGTACTGTAGCCTATAGTGCCTACAAACTCCCAGCTTACGGTTCAACCCTGTCATCATCTGCGAACGGTCAACCAACTTCAATAAAGCTCTGTCTATTATTCGCTAGCCGCTCTGGCATGCTTTTACTCGCTAGGCGAGTCCATATTCGAGAAGTATCATGGCTTGCGTACCATGGGAACACTCGAGCTCTGTAGGTGCGTCCACGGTCCGTGAGCATATGTGTCCGCTTACCTAATCAAACGTTCAACGACCAACCACATCAGGCCGACGTTCATGAACTGGAGACAAAATCCACCACAAAACAGTTTGATTTTATATCCTCCCCTACCCAAAATCCCAACCTCCACAACCACAATGGAAGAAGAAGAACTTGACATCGCCGCCACCATGGGCTTCTCGTCCTTCGGCGGCGCCCCCAAAAAACGCAAACACTCACAAACCAACTCCCCGAATGCGAGCAGCAGCACGGGGGCAAATTCGATGCGCCTGGGTGTAAGGCCGAAATTGGGTGAGGCGGGGAAGGAAGAGGCAAGAATGGGAGAGGGAGAAGAAGTGATCCAAAGCACGGAATCCAAGCCGGCGAACGAAGCGAAGGCGAAGGGAAAACAGCCTGCTTCTTCCCTAGCAGACTTCCTCTCCCGAGGGCACACATTACCGGATAAACCACCTCCTCCATCTCAACCCTTCCCAGCCACAGCATCGACCGCCCAGCACCATCACTCCCACCAATTCAACCCCTCTTCATCAGAAACGGTCTCCTTCGGCGGACCCCCGATTAGTAGACTCGAGCTCAACGCCCTCCGTCAAGGTGTACGTAACGAAAATGGAGATGTAGCGTACTTTCTGCCGAGTTTCATCGAAGAGGATCCGTGGGCGGGGTTGAAGGCCCACGGTCACGGTCATCCTGCACGTGGGAGTGGACGGTGAGAGGAGCTCTATGTTCTTTTCCCTGAGAGATGAAGAACGAAGACCCAGCCATCAGAGGCCATGGAAAACTCGGCTCGATCTTGAAGCAGCGGGGGAACCCCTTGTCGATCAAGCGTACAAGCCACTGTCCCGCATGGTCGCTTGTTCAAAGTCGGGATCCGATAGGAACTTATATCGTTGGCTATCCTGGCTAAAGGCGATTGTGCAAGGCAACGGACGTCACATACTGAAGGATTCTACCCGTTCGCAGCAATCAGATCATTGTTTATGTCATGGTGAATCCCTATGGGTATGCGGAGGAAAGAAGAAGAACCTCGGAATGGCTTAGGAATTGGGGTCACGTGATTGTCACTTCCTCATGTACCCAGGTACCTGAGGTGAATGGAAGGCGAAACAAGTAACCCTTGGGAAGACAAGCACCCAAGAAGTGGGGGCCGTGTATCTGTACAAGCAGCTTAGTCACATAGCCCGGACGGCGGGGACAACAGTATCAAAAAGCATAAAACGTTCGTCTCATGACAGACACCATAGGCCGTAACTATACTAACCAAGCCAAAAGAGGAAAATAACGCCTTCCCACACCCTACAAGGTGGCCTCACCCAAAACGGGCGGTCTCGTGATATCCCTCCCAACCTTGAGAGCACACGCCATGACAAATGAGACAAACCACCCTCCTGAGGCGGCGGACAAGGCTCCATGTGAACCCCACAGACGTCTATCATTGCCCCAACAACCATCCCTCCTATTCGACAGCCCACACCCTCGGGCCAGCAAATAGAAGGCTCCCCGCCAACATCGTCCTCCCAACTAGCCGGCGCCCCGAACCCTCAGGAAACTGCATGATGCCACATCCGTCTCCTGGGAAATCCCCTGGTCCACCGACTCACTATCACATACATAAGCGACCGCATGCAGCGGGACTATCCGCTCCCACATCTTCCCGCGCCTAAGAAAGGGGAAAAAGCAAGATAGTGTGGCCAGAAAACGCTAAAGCGGCAAGGGAAGAGCGGGAGGGTGTGAAACCAAGCGGGGCAGAAACGGCGAAGGAAACCGAGGAACTGGATTCTGGAAAGCTCCAAACAACTGGGTCTGCGGGTTGAAATCGGGGAATAGAAAGTCCAAAGATAGTAATTCAGGAACAGAAATCTGATAGAAGAGCCGCCAAGACGTTTTTGAGAAGAGAACCGAAACCATATGCGAGAGAGAAACCATCATCAACAGTGCCGAATTTGACGGCTAGGATATCTCAGTAGTCGACAGGAGCAGGATATTTCTGCTGGGCAGCTCTGTACTGCTTCGGATATTTGCGTGCTGCGCGTTCATTAAGCGCACTGCCAAACAGTTAGACCCATCCCTGGCACAACTTGACAAAGGGGTGCAAGAACTTACTCTACGCGCTTTTGAGTCCATTGCAAATCTTTTTGCACCTCTTTCGCGGCTCTCATGCCATCTGCAAAGTCTAGTCTTGCTCCAACCAATCTACGCTGAGCAAGAGCTTGCAATTCGAGCAATTCGCGGTGCTTGGCGTTCAGTTCCCCAGATCTGCATTGTGGTCAGTCACTGTATTCTTGAACAAACGCCGATAGTTGATCCTCACGTTTGGGTCTGTTTCGCAAGACTGCGATCGAACGGAGTGGGGTCGAATGCACCATTGAGACGACTTCCCATATAGTCCATCAGGTCGACTCCGGCAGCCGAAGCGCTCGACTCATACTCGCTGGAGCTTCCAGCATAGCTGCTGGAAGTAGCGGACGGCTCATACGAAGGTACGCCGGACGTCGTCACGCTTTCTGGGGCTTCGGGTGGTGATACTGACACGCGGCCATACCCGTGGTGAGGAGCCGCTGGGTGGTAGTAGCCGGGCTTCTGTGGCATGTTGATAGGGAGGGATCCCGCCGGGTAGGATGGGTAATAAGCGTGCGCCGTGGACATAATGATAGTGATGATTGGAGTGACAGGCTAAAGGGTAGAGAAAAGTGTGGTGACGGGTAAGATGAGTGATGATTGGAGCCGTCTAAGCCTGACCAGTCCTGAAAAGACTTGGGAATAAGTATAGACACAGCAAGAATAAGATATGGGATATCTCTTCCAAAACAACTTTTGAGAGGAAAGAGAAACAGAAAGAAACAGAACAAGGCTGCAAAGAGACGGCCTTTTATACTTTGCCCTGGACAGCATGAACAGGCATGTCAACGGGGGGACGGCTTCGACCCCCAACTTCCCATGTCCACACCTCCATATGCAGCCCCGCTTGGGTGGTGATAAAGACGCACATCCATATGCCGACTCAACCCTTTCCCCCGCCTTTCCGGGTCCAGACATTGTAATCAGAGGGGACAGGAGTGACAGGACCCCAGACAACACGCGGCAAACGATCACGATACCTCGGCGGGATATGGGCTCCGGATGGCCCAATTGGACGAGGACGCCATAAGAGTGGGGTCAATTGGATCCCGGATCAGCAGCAACGGGCAGCCGGACGAGACTTTTGAGCCATTGGGAGGAGTTGGGAGGCATGTTCAGACGAGTACGATTGACAGAAGGATGGCAGTACCACGATCAGGGGCCAAAGGCAGCAGCACAGGATAAGCGCAGCAGACGCGAACCAGAGGAAGCCGGTAAAAGCAGCAGCGCCGGATCCTGTAGGTGCATGGGTAGTCTGCCTGGTGGGCATGCTAGGTGTTGTCAAAGTTGATGCGTTGGCGTGCTGTCGAGCCAACGGCTTCAGACATGCAATCTGTTGCAGCCGAGACGGACATGGGAAGGACCATGACACGGGTTCCGGGCGCTGCATCAGGGTGGCAATGAATTCCAGTGACACATCGGATCGTCCTCACGGCGAGATTTCTGCTGGGCCGATGGCGTCGTCGGTCTCTTGGAGCAGTGTGGTGTGGTGTGGTTCACAAATTTTGGTCGTCAACCTTCTGAGAACAACGCGGGGCACGGGCCGCCGGCCAAGGGCAAAGCCCCGCCATGCGTCATCCCAGCTCGACAGTTGGGCTGAGTGATTCAGATTGGTCGTGCAAGCGAGAGGACAGGGGTAGAGCTTGGCGTCTGATGCCTTACAGCTGGCCATGGCTGTCCTTCACTCCGTAGCTGCAGCACTACTGCCGTACGACCTCTCATATCCGTGTCGAAAGCAAACCCAATGGCTGACCAGGCTAGCACAAGCAACACAGCAGCTCCTAGGAATGCTCAGTGGCGGTGAGAAAGCCGGTCCAGCCCCATGTGACCCTCCAGAAGACTCCTCTATGGTCAAACCCGGACCCTGTCCTCCCGGATTCCCCCCTTTGCATCTTCTGTAGGAGGCCAGAGCGTGTTTGCAGACGGGATCCACGGTTGCGTTTTCTCCAGGGAAACGGGACACCGCCCTCATCCAGGAAAACATCAGGGCGGGATCGTCTCCATGCCAGACAGGGTCCTTGCATCAACGTCGGGATGGCTGTCAGCGCACCGCTCCATGGTGACACGTTGGGGGAGGCTGCCACGCGTAGAAGAGACCAGAAGACAGTCTTGTTGTACAGCACACCCGGCCATTTGGCGTCAGCCACTTCTTAATGAGCCCAACACAAGCGGCCGGAACCACCCCTACAGGATCGTTCATGAACCGGTTCCTTTATTCAGTTGTTAGCCCACAAGTGCACTAGAACCGATCGCTGCAACAATTGGCTCCGCGGCACACTGCCCAGCTCGTATTGGAGCGGAGTACCAAAGCTCCGTAGTCTATTGCTAGTCTATCTTTACTTGACCCGACTCATACGCTCGAGATCCCGACGCCGTACTCATGACGGTGGGTTCCTGTTGGCTGCAATATGTCGCGACATGACCCTAGCGAATCGTCCAGGAAGGTCCTGGTCTTGTTTGGCCGTATTGATGCCTGTCAAGATCTGCTTGATACCAACCCCAATTTCAGAGCTGCCCGTAATTTCCTGAATTTCTCCGATGGCACGTTGCAGGTCCTGGTCCGAGAAAGCGCCAGATTGTCGCAGTACATGCGCGAGCTCGGCCTGTGTGTTAACATTGGGCACTGCTATTTCAGCGTCGAACCGAGTGAAGAGATCCAACTGCGTGAGCACTGTCCGCTCCGTAGTGGTCGCAAAGACCAACAGACGACGTCCCTGAACACGATTAGTCAAAATCGATTATACAGATTTAGGGCATGGTGAACTCACCTTGGGCGGTGGCTTCTCAAGGAGCACTTTCAGTGCCACCAGAACGGTATTGCTGAAACGGGGCCCGATGGGTACCCAATCAACCAACATTTCGATGTTGTCGATGACTATCACACTAAGAGGACTCTTGTATGCGTCTCGGAACGTCTTGTCAAGCTGCTGCACCTTTTGCATGTCGCTAAACCCAACCATGTCCTCAGGTGACACCAGTTTGATGAATGGAAACCCTGAGTCCATGGCCATCTTCGCCGCCAGCGCCGTTTTCCCGCTTCCGGGTGGTCCATGCAGGGCAACTGACAGGATAGGTGTCGAGTCGTCAGGCTTCCTCACCTGATTGATATACAGCCTCCCCTCTTCTAGAATGTCGTCGATGTAACTCGAGAAGTGGGTGATGCCGCCACGGATGCGCAGGCCCAATTCTTCTTCAGCCACACCAAAGAGAGGCTTGACCTCCTCGAGCGCGCTCAAAAAGTCCTGTCTGTTCACCTTCATATTTTCAACATCCGGGTTGATAGCAGCCATTGTCCCGACCTTGATATGCCGACTGAAGGCAAACGAAGACGCAGCTTTGACGAGACCGCTGATCTCTGCGCCTGAGAAGTTCTTGGTGAGCTTGGCCAGTTCCTCGAGGTTGACATCGTTATCTAAAACGTTGTTGGCTCGCATCTTCGTCGTGTGAATCTTCAGAATCTGTGCGCGGCCATGTTCATCAGGAAGGGAAATCTCCATGTGTACCTCCAAACGTCCAGCGCGTAGAAGGGCCTCGTCGATCATGTCCATACGATTGGTCATACCGATCAGGAGGATATTGTTTAGCTGATCAACGCCATCGAGTTTGGAGAGCAGCTGGTTCACGACACTGTCGCCAACGCCCGTGCCGCCACCGCTAGTGCCTCTCTGTTTGCAGACAGCATCCAGCTCGTCGAAAATGATGATGTGTAGCCCACTCTCGTCCCCCTTCTCTTTATACTCTTTCTCTGCGTCGGCGAATAGCTTACGGATATTCTCTTCCGACTGACCCACGTACTTGTTCAACACTTCAGGTCCGTTGATAACCTTCGGCTCTCTGGCGTTGAGCATCTTGCCAATTTGACGGGCAATCAAGGTTTTCCCAGTTCCTGGAGGGCCGTAAAGCAGGATACCCCTAACATGCTGGATACCAAGTTTTTCTACCAATCCGGGAGGGAAGATGCGGGAAGCGAAAGCTCTCCGGAAAATAGCGCTGAATTCTGTATCCAAACCGCCAATACCCATATCTTCGAATTTGAATCCTGGCTGTACGATGGAGTTGGCCGCGGGTCTTCTACTGGAAGCCTTTATCTTGATGTCTGTGCGAGCGTCTTTGAAGAAGTCGATTTGCGTCTCCGAAGTTAGAATGCCCCTTTCACTAGGGTTGGTCGTGGGGTGAGCGGAGTTGGGATCCGGTTTCTCCCCCAAGTTCACCAGTTGTACCGTTCTTATCGACAGCCTCAGGACAATGTTTCTCACGTCCATAAGGAGCTGTTGACCAGGGGCGAGGATCTGGTTCTGGAAGTTCTGCTGGGTGTCAGTACATGTTAGCAGCAAAATTCTTGAAGCCGTACCTTCTTGAACTGCGACGCAAGTTCATCTTGATCATACGGAGTCTCTGTAGTCTTCCTCGTCGCGAAACCGACTTCCACTTCCATAGATCCCAGATAAACACCCCCACCCTGGCGGAAGAGGTCGTACTGCTCAACACTAACTACATCCTGCGGACCTAAAGATATGCCAGCCCAATTCCTTTGTGCGTCCGTGAGTCCAATCTCGCCCGGTTCGCACCCTTGGGTTGGCCGCGCGGACAAAACGAAGTTGCCATTTATGAGGATCGTTATATCGGAGCCGTCGCGGGTAGGGGGAAAGTCCTGGGGGGAGACAGCGGCACTGTGACAGGTAAGTACAGTTGTTGAGTGAGATTGGGTAACCTCTTACATGTTTCCAAATGCATATGCGTTGCCACCAGGGCTTTTGATCGGTCGAAGCTGCATTGCAGGACCTCCCCTACTCTGAACCGCCGTCCTTGTGGGCATTCCTTGCCCACTGGGTCTCGAGCTATATCCAGGCGGGGGTTGTTCTTCGTACCCACCCATCCTCGTGTCATAACCCGGTTGCCTTTGGGGAGGTGGTTGCTGTTGCGTCGGGGGTCGCCCATAACCATCATTGCGTTGTGGCGGCCTGGGGGAAGAGCCTGGAAGCCCAGGAAGACGATCACGGTTGAACATGTCTGTGGATAGTTGGCTTTTCTCTATCGACGTAGAGCTTAAATATGCGAAGTAGGACAGGCAACAGCCAAAGTGGACGCGCGGTGAGGGGAGTAGCGGGGTTAGATTGAGAAGTGGACTACTCGAGGAAGTCCTGATGTCCAGGGAATTCCGACTCCAAAGTAGCGATCTGGGTATAAGATGTGTTGAATAAACGACAGTGGCAAGACAGAAGCGCAGGTGGTGTACGTTTCAGAGCTGTTCCGAGTGCCAGTGAGCTCCAGATGTTAACTAGTGCACGGACCATTTAGTGAAGGGCCCGGCAGGGGATCGGCCAGGGGTGGCCACTCACGCCTGGCAAATGCGGCATTACTGTGGTCTTTGTACTGTGTATGTCTTCACTGCTCCCATGCTGCACGTGCTTTGCTATTGAGGTTAAAAGGAAGGTTCATCCTTGTCACTGGATAATGCGGCTAGATTGTCATGTGTATATCCTTGGAGTCCATTCAAGAGCTGGCCAAACAAGCTTAACTTATATATGTACACTAAACGATATACCTAAAAGAGCCTGAGAATGGGGAACCACCAATGGTACCACATAAGCGTGAAGTAGTAAAGGAATATAATAGGAATCCCTTTCCTCAGTAAACTAAATACACCCCTAAACTCCTCCAAGATTGTTCGTCCATGGGTATCATGATGACCATACTAAAACCAAGAACGCCGTGTTAAACCCTAGCTGCTACGGGAGGCATTGCCAGGTGTTTATCGTGTATGTATATGAACCAAAGATGCTGCAGACTTCATCGTGAGCTGCCAGGTACCAATCTACCGACAGCCCTGCCCACGTCGGAAACCGTCGAGAAGACAAGGGCCCAAGTTTTCTGGTGATTCGATCGCCAACTGGATAGTTGAACTAATGGCGTGAGAAGGTACGCAGACTGTTTCCTTAGATCTGAAAGCTATTAGCAGGTACTCTCCGCAAACGCACATTCTACTTACGAGCTTGAGTGAAGAATGGGGAGTGGCCCTGGTGAAGTTGAGCATTGCCCTGCTCTTGTTATTTCCTCGTTGCAGACGACGGTACGCCTCTTGGACGTGCGCAGGTTGAATAGGTTCCCGCGCCTCTTCCGGTGGATCGAACGGGCCACGTTCACGCTTTCGTTTCAAGCGGTTTTGGGATTCCCCGCCTGTCGACTTCTTATAAAGATCTTCCGCAGCCTTCACCTTGAGCGCCTCCTCAGTCAACGTCTGGACAATCTCAAATGTCAAGAATCCCAGAATATCGATAATGTCGTCACTAGGCTTCGAGTCCGTAATAAGACCAAATCCAGCCCACTCCCTGAAGCGCTTGCCTTTCCTGTAAGTGAACGAGGCCTGCCGGCAGTCGGACCAGTGGACATATTCCTCCCGGGTCATATTCTTCGTACGCTCATCGGCGTTTTTGAGGCGCTGAAGTGTAGCAAAATTCATCTCCTCCTCTTCTTCGTCATCCAAATCATCCTTGAGAGGCGGCACCTCATTGAAGAAGGATTGTACTTCCCAGGGCAAGTCAACCTTGGCCCTCTTCGCCTTTTTTCCAGCCTCTGGACCTGGACCGCCGCCGCTGGCGACCACACCAACCGCAAGGTCGTCCCCAGCACCAACATCCGCTCCAGCTTCACCGCCCTTATCATCAGAGTCCTTGACCGAGCGCCGAACATCCTTCCATTGTAAGAAGTGTCTCAACCGCGAGATCTTGGCCCGGTCGTGCCGAATAAGCATGAACAGATCGTCGGTGGATATTGATCCAAATCGCGACCCACGGCGGGTGGACAGATTACTACATTCCCGTAGCATATGTTGGACTTGGTCCTGTACAATCGACTCGATCAGGGTGGTAGTTTCGGGTGATGGCTCGCCAGTTTCACCTGAGACGAACATCATCTGTACCATGTCGGTTAGTGAGAACCCAAGAGTATTAAAAATAGGTGATCCTCGATTCGTGGAACCCATCGTTGTAGCAAGTCCTGTGAGAGGCAGTGGAGGAGGGGGATGGGTTGTTGCATGGGCCACAAAAGAGCTGTGCTTGGAGCTTTGGCCAAAGGTTGTTCGTAAGATGGAAAGGAGGACGAGGCAGGTAAAGGTGGTTCATCGAGAGAGATGATCTGATCGAGATGGAACAGAAGCGGTGGAGCGCCGATACTAAGATGGCCATGAAGTGAAATGCAGAAGGAGGGCGCGAATGGAGGCGGAGGTGCGGTGAAAGCGGCTTCGGGTGCTGATATCGAAATTGGTGAGAGAAGAAACACCGTTCCGGAACAGAGAAACCGTCCATTACAGTGTGAACCCTTGGAGAAATAAATTCTGCGCATACCTGCTGAATCTCCGTGCGATACTTCGCCATCTTATCTCTGTCCGCCATGACGCCTACTTGTACAACAGCTGTGAGGATCTGGGGGTCGTTTGGATGTATATAGGGTTTATCGAAATAATAACACAGATGAGGCCAAAACAACGGAGGGGCTCGGTTAACCACCGCAGCGTTTGCAGGCCCAAGTCGTCCCAAAACTCACTGTTCTCGTCGGAAGTGTGGAGGTGATGAATGGACGAGCGCCCAGGCACGATGCGGCTCCAAGCACCCCGGGCCCCCCGGTTCCAGCCACATCACGTGCCTGCCCCACTCAGCGGGCGATTTCCATTCTGGGCTTTTCCGAACATGGAATGTTTTCTCCCCCCACCATTGCGTTCAGCAACCAGCATATTGGCACATACTCCACAGAAAATGTTATATCTCGTGGGTCTCGGCCTTGCCGATGAGAAGGACATTACAGTCAAGGGTTTGGAAGTCGTGAAGATAGCTAAAAGAGTCTATCTTGAGGCATACACGGCGGTCCTCCTAGTCGACAAAGATGTACTGGTGAGTACAGCGGATCTTTCATTCCCTTCATGAGAACAGATAGCTAAATGGCATGCTGTCTGGTAGTAGGAAGCTTTCTATGGACGTCCCGTAATCATTGCAGACCGTGAGATGGTCGAATCATCGAGCGATGATATTCTCAAAGATGCCGACAAGGAGGATGTCGCTTTCCTCGTTGTAGGGGACCCTTTCGGGTATGTCATTTGGCTGTTTGTATTGCATGCAATTTGCTCAAATCACTTTTCAGCGCAACCACTCACACCGATCTCGTGCTCCGCGCTCGCGAACTGTCGATACCTACACGCTCGATCCCTAATGCCAGTATCCTGACGTCCATCGGCGCAACGGGTCTTCAGTTATACAACTTTGGTCAGACCGTGTCAATGGTATTCTTCCTTGACAATTGGAAGCCAGCATCGTTTTATGACCGTATCAAAGAGAACGTATCCATAGGACTGCACACACTTGTTCTGGTGGATATCAAAGTCAAAGAGCAGAGTCTGGAGAACATGGCAAGAGGGCGCAAGATCTACGAGCCTCCGAGATATATGACGGTGGCACAGTGCGCTCAACAAATGTTGGAGATAGAAGAGGAGGTCAAGAAAGAAGGCGTATACACCAGGGACAGTCTTGCAGTCGGCGTCGCCAGAATTGGAGCTGAGGATCAGAAGATCGTCGCTGGGACGCTGGGCCAGTTGTGCGACGCCGACCTCGGACCACCGCTCCACAGCGTGGTATTGCTGGGTCGGAGAACCCACGATCTTGAGCGGGATTATCTTGAGGAGTTTGCCATTGATAAGGAGATCTTCAATGCAGTGTGGAAGAGGGACTACGAAGGAAAGGGCCACTGAACGGATGGGGTTAGAACTTTCAACGTAGAATCTCATGCGCTGTTCAGCTTTCGGGGTGGTATAGTGGTCTACCAAGTTGTTGGTGGATTGGGGAGTTGCACAGATCGAATCCCCTCCCCTGACATCGGTACCACGGTACGAAAAGCAAAATCGATTTCCACTGTCTGAATAAGCCAAATACCCGATCCTACCTTTATCCTACGCATTTTGTGATGTCTTTGCAAAGCTTTGTTCATGGCGGCTTGATCCCAAGCTATGACGTCATCCCTTCATCTAGAATCAGCGAGCCTTCACATGTGAATTTGAATGTACCGACCTCAGCTAAAATCAAAGGCAGTCCAAAACACCACAATTAAACCCTTACGAACACCAAGGTAAACTGATAACACTTCGCGGGATCATGGAGAACCCAGTGGACGATATTACTGCCGTGATCCATCTCCTTGTACAATCCCCGCCGCTGCAACAACATGAGACAATCGAGAAATACTTTACACGCAGCGCCGAATTCATACATCCGCTATGTCGAACCTGGCGATGGGAGAACTCAAGATTCCTGATTCATGCTATCTATAGATGGTACAAGGTCATGAGCCCCAGGATCGATATTACCGTCAAGTCAATAGGTAAAGACCGCATGTGCTTTGTGTCTAACGACAACACTAATACATATTGTACTATAGCTTTCGACGAGACCAACCTCATCCTCTACATCTCCATGTCTCAAGTCTTCCGCATCTGGCTCCTCCCCTTGTACCGCGCCCCCGTCTCCCTCGTCACTGTCCTCGGTCTCGAGCACAGTCCTGTCGACAATAAGTACTACATCAAGAGCCAGAACGACCTCTATCAACAAGAGCAATGGGTTAGGTTCATACCCTTTACACCTGGTTTGTCGCTTTTGGTGGTGCTGTTGCATTACGTGGGGACGATAATGTCTTTGCTTATGGCGCTACTATTGTGGCCGGTTAGCGTGGAGGAGGAGTTGTGGCCACCCCAAGGCGAGAATGAGGGAAGGGAGAACGGCAAGAGGAACCAGAGGAAGCTTGAAGGGAAGAAACACGGTAAAAAGAAGGAGCTAACGAATGGGATTGGGCCGAAGACGGTTCGAATCGTGGATACTTAGTTGTGAGATTGCGGAGTCTCGTTCTTTCGAAGGCGGTCGTTACGGCGAAATCCAAAGTTCCTGGGAATCGTCTTTGCAGCAGCATCGTTAAAACTTCCCGTTCAAACCAAGTGCCTCTCATCGAGGCGACACCGTTCGAGCACCGCAGTAAAAGTGTCCTCACGTACGGCACTGCGTCAGAGTACCTATTTCAAGACACAACGCGCGACTACCGTTGGTATCGCGAACTGTGCATCTACTACGCACGAAAGCGTTGTCTAATTACAGGAAGCGCGTAAATCAAGGCGCGCGTATGGAGGTTTCTGATGCGATTTAGTTTTCATAGGGCGGATGAAGTAGGAGTTGTACAAAACGTATCCCATATGAAAGCTCATCCTCTTCAGCAAGCCATATTTAAGTCGGAAGTCAACATCTCCTTTTGATGCAATCTCCGCAAAATCGTGTCGTCTGTTGGAAGCCGCATGCAGCATGCTTGCTCTCGGTCAAAACGACGATTGCTGTGCTTCAGAACCCCGCAATGGCTGCAGTCGTGTCAGCATCAGCGGTGGTGTTGGCGTCCGAATTTTGTGCTCTGGTGGCTTGCTCAGCCGAAACGCCAGCGATTCTCGAAGTCGTTTCGACAATCTTGACACGAGCGGTGCGGAAATTAGAGGAGCCTGATCTGACGAATGCCAATTCTGCTTTTCCATCACTCTGCGATCCTGATAGGATTGGATCCCATTTCTGACATCAGGCACGTTGGAATTGCTGATTAGGTGGATGGTGAATTCTCACAGCGCAGGCACGTTATTGGCTGCCCTATGGACTTGGATAGTTTGGTGGAGAAACAGAGGCGTTCGCGCTACTGCACCATGCACCGCCTTTGGGGGAAGACGCATGCAGTCTGATGCAGATCAGGTTCGGGGCTCGAGAGGCCCTCTATGACTCCCGTGATTTTGTACAGGTCGGCGATGAATCGTTTGGAAGCAGAGACAGCGGTTCAGTCTAATCCATAGTCGATCTGCCCCCTTAAAGAAGTTGAAAAGGTAGGCCTGGACTGCGGCACTGTTTACCGAGTCTACCCGATGGAAACAACAATGGGAACTGCGGATTGTGGGAGACTTCGGTAAATATCCACCTGAACAAAGTCAATTGAAAAGGTGGCGGAAGCTAATCGTCTAAGCGTAGTCAGAACTAGTATTCCTAGATGAGATGGACCGAATGAGTCGCCCATGGCCAACAAAAGGTGACCAAATTTGCCCCTGCCGTCATGCTGTGCACCTTTAAATAGGTTGTCTCACCCTCCAGTATGGCTTCCCTCAGGACTAGAATGTATACATACTCGTGGTGCATAGTCCCGCCTTGTTCGTTCCGGTGTTCGCATAAACACAGCTGGAGACTTGGAACCGTGCAATGATATCGTTCACTCCAACAAACCTACGCAAACCGGTATGATCATGCAATCCACACTTATCGCATTCGCTCTTGCTGCGGCAGCATGGGCAACTCCTCTCGATAAAACCTCCCGCGACACTTGCAAGCCGTGCAATCCACCAGGGGCAACAGGCACGAATCCTCCAAGTATCGGGCCACAACTCGACACACTTTATATCAACGTTCTTGACTCCATAAAGGGGATACAATTCCGAAAGAGATGGTCGGATCCGGTGGCCGCACGAGCGGATGGTTTCTGTTGCCACGAGACCTTAGACTGTGTCACTGTCGTAAACCTTAATATTCCGATGTGCTACGACAAATTCACGACTCAGTATGCTTTTGCTGGTAGAATCCTCCCCTACTCTGGCCACATTTAGTTTCAGCTGACATATTTTCCAGATGGCTCTTGGGGATCTCTAACGACAGGAGAATACAACGCTCACGACGGCGGACAGGCGAACTTGATAAAGGGGAATTACACCACACCTGAAGGCCAGAAAGGCGACATATATGCATCGGATCCAGCTGACAGGCCAAATACCGCCACATTATCGATCCCTCCGCAATGGACAGGTACTGGGATAGGTAGCGCGATACCTCCTTCACAAATAGGGTCGATAATCACGAACGCTCCGACGCCAACAGCTGCAAGCACAACTACAACCCCCGCCGTGGCTTCAACGCAGACTAACGCAAGTCCTTCCCAAGCTTCAAGCACTGGAGCTGCGACACAGTACCAAATGATGCCTTTTGGTATAGCGTTATTTGGTGCAATAATGCTCGCTCTTGTGTAGTTGGTTCCCCCATTCGAGGATTGATTCACTACTGCAGAGTCGTACCTTTGCTTTGGATGAGGCTCCTATGGCATTCAGTGGTTTTAGGGGTAGTAATGGGTTTTGATTGTTTGGATGAGCGAAACGGTTGATTCTCTTTTTCATGACTCCCTCCGCATATGGTGTGCTTTCGCGGATGGCCCTTGTGTTAATTTGTTTTGTACTTAATCCAAGTACTGTCGAAGTGCCTGAATGGCTCTGTCTTATGTGAGTTCCCCGAAGGCCAGTGAAAAGCGATGCGGCACTAGAATCATAACTGACCGAAATAATTGGGAAGAAGACGCACGAAGATGCCATTGACCGTTGAAGAGTTGAAGTTCTCAAGATTTCAACAGCTGATGCAATCGTTCGACTTCTTTCCCATCCACAGTCTCACCGGGCTCCGTCAAAGCTGCGGAGTGGTACCACTCAACCTTTGTCTTGCTCTTTAGATCCCTAATATTCGTTGAGCGAACACCACCTCCCAGAATAAACGTAATTTTGTCTCCGTATGCTTTGTGTAGCTCGGCCACAGTCTCCGCCCCAGCAAGCGCATCCCTCGGGCCGCCACTCGTCAGGATCGAGGTGAAGTTGCATTCGATTATATCTTCCGTTGACAGTAATAAATCTTGCACCTGATCGATTGCCCGGTGAAAAGTACAGGGGAGCGGCGAGGCAAGCTGGACCAGCTCCATATTTCTCTTCTTGTCTACGCGGTTTTTTTCGTCGAGTATGCCGAACACGAACCCGTTTGCGTACGGTTTAAAGCGCTCTATTTCGTCCTTCATGTATTCAAACTCACGATCTGAATACACAAAGTCTCCACCTCTTGGCCGGATCATAACGTTAATGGGTATGGAGATTTTCTTTCTTAGTGAACGTAAGGAGTCGATGCGGGGAGTAACCCCGCCAACAGCGTAGTCTGCACAGAGCTCAATTCTATCCGCGCCACTCTCTGCTGCCACTATTGCCGAGGGTTCATTGAAGCAAGCTATTTCGAGCATTTTGGTGATTAGGCGATTGTGATGAAGAATTCAGGACATCTGATGTGATAGACGAAGTGCAAGTCCTGATGAGTGGTCGGACTGGTGGCTGGGTTATTCCAGCCTACCCCATTTAGGCAATTCCGGACCCCAAACAAGTGAGCATCAAACAACGTAAATGTTGTCTAATAGTCTATGTTCGAGGAATTATTGGTGTCCTACGATGTTCTAAAGGAGGAATGTTGGGAGCTTGTTTGAGGAAACGAAACCCTGAGATCATGAAGCAGAACCAAATACTTCCAAATCCTACCTAGAAATATATTACTTCGTTTGTGCTATTAAGATACATAACAATGCGATTTAAAGTGATATCCAGCTTCTTTCTCAACTATGGGCTTTGCTCACGTCGTCTCTCTACATGTTACCGTCCTCAAAAGGCCATACCCACTTCGTCAGCTCCTCCGGATCCATACCCTCGTGGTACGCGTAGTTCGCGGCCTTAATCCGTTCATTCAGAAACTTCTCTCTTACTCCGGCGCCCCTATTCCCTAGACTCTCGATCCTATCAATAGCATCCATTGCCAGGCTGAAGCGATCGGTACCATTGCGAATAGCGAGCTCAAGCGGCGTGTCGATATTGCCCTTCTCCTTATATCCACGGACAGTGATGGGTCTGCCCCTGCGTTTGTACGCCAGACGATGAATGAGCCAAGGGTACGAATGGAAGTTGAACAGGACGGGCTTGTCCTCTGTGAAGATGGCTTTCCACTCCATGTCATTCAATCCGTGCTTATGCGCCCAACGGGGCATGAGTTTGAACAGGTCTACAACGTTGACGAAACGGATCTTCAGTTCTGGGATATGCTCGCGGAGGAGCGCAGTCGCGGCCAGTAATTCCATAGTCGGAACGTCGCCGCACGACGCCATCACGATATCGGGTTCCACGCCTTGGTCGTTGCTGGCCCAGTGCCAAATGCCGATTCCCTTTGTGCAGTGGGCGATGGCGCCTTCCATGCTGAGATATTGCAGGTGTTCTTGCTTGTCGGCGACAACGACATTGACGTAGTTTGAGCTGCGGAAACAGTGATCCATGACGGAGAGGAGGCAATTTCCATCGGGCGGAAGGTAGATGCGGACGACCTCAGGGCTCTTGTTGGCAACCACGTCTAGGAAGCCAGGGTCTTGGTGGGTGAAACCGTTGTGGTCCTGGCGCCAAACGGTCGCTGTGATAAGGATGTTGAGAGACGCGACGGCGACGCGCCAGTCAACCTCTAGGCACTTCTCAAGCCACTTGCAGTGCTGGCTGACCATGGAATCAATGACGTGAATGAAAGGCTCGTAGCTGTTGAGGAATCCATGCCGCCCAGACAGGATGTACCCTTCCAGCCATCCCTGAACCGATTAGAAATGCTTGGATCGTTGGGAACGCATCACTTACCTCGCACGTATGCTCACTGAGAATCTCCATGACACGACCGGCGTATGCCAGATTGCCTCCATCTGCATCCTCTTCGAAATAGTCGGCATTCCATACCTTCTTACCGGCCTCGTAAATGACCGCCAACTTATTCGACTCCGTCTCATCAGGACCAAACGCACGGAAAGAGTTGGGATTCTCCTTGATGATGTCGCGCAGGAATCGTCCAAAGTTGCTCATACTGGGGAAGGTGGTCTCTCCTCCCTTCTTCACCTGGACCTCGTATTGCCGGAAATCCGGAACGTGCAGCTTCTTCCGCAGGAGACCACCGTTGGCAACAGGGTTCGCGCTCATTCTGCGGTTTCCTTTCGGGGCAAGAGCTTTTAGATCAGCACGCAGAGCGCCACTTTTGTCGAAAAGCTTCTCGGGCTGGTAACCACGCATCCATTCCTCCAGAACCTTCAGCTGAGTCTTGTCCTGGGTGGCCTGGGGCAAGGGGACCTGATGGGCCCGCCAGAAACCTTCAAGGTAGTGACCTTCCACTTTCCTGGGCGCACTCCATCCTTTGGGTGTGCGAAGGACGATCATTGGCCAACGAGGCCTGAAAGGCTGACCGGACTCTCGAGCTTGCTTCTGGAATCTCTGGATCTCGTTTATGCAAAATTCCATGGTGGAGGCCATGGCCTGGTGCATCGAAGGCGGGTCCGATCCCTCGACGAAGTACGGGGTATATCCGTAACCGATGAATAGAGCCTCAAGTTCTTTGTGACTGATGCGCGCAAGAACAGTAGGATTGTTGATCTTCAAGAGCATTAGTATCCCCAAGGGTATCTTATGATGGGTTAACAACGTGACATACTTTATATCCGTTGAGATGCAACACGGGAAGCACCGCGCCGTCTGTGATTGGATTCAAGAACTTGTTTGAGTGCCAGCTCGTAGCCAGCGGCCCTGTCTCCGCTTCTCCGTCGCCGACCACGCAAACAGTAATGAGGTCAGGATTATCAAAAACGGTGCCAAAAGCATGGGAGATCGAGTATCCCAGCTCGCCACCTTCGTGGATACTGCCCGGGGTCTCGGGAGTGGCGTGCGAGCCAATGCCGCCTGGAAAGGAGAACTCCTTGAAGAAACGTCTCATGCCCTGCACATCTTCGCTCTTATCGGGATAGACCTCTGAATATGTGCCCTCGAGGTAGGCTTGGGAAAGAACGGCTGGCGCGCCATGACCTGGCCCAGAGATGAATATGGAATTCAGATCATAGTTCTTGATCAACCGGTTCATATGCATGTATATGAAGATTTGTCCCGCATCTGAGCCCCAATGACCCAATAGTCGCTTCTTCAGGTGGTCGTGCTTCAGGGGTTCTCGGAGCAGAGGGTTTTCTCTGAGAAAGATCATACCCATACAGAGATAGAGGGAGGCATGGAAGTATTCATTGTATTTCTGGACCTCATCACCGCTCAATGGTTTCCCAGTCACCGTAGAGCGCGCTTTCCCGTAAGCTGAAATGCTGATTTTCCCCATGTCCTCGGTCGTCTTCTCCATAGTGCGTGATCTTTCAGTCGCGGTCGCCATTGTGGAAATGTGGCTCAGTGATTGAAGCGCAGTGTATGCAGAGAAATGCCAGTCACCATTATATTCTGAACTACTTGGCTAAGGTCTCATGAGCCCTTGGCTAAATCCGTTAACGGATCGAGGGTGAAGTCACGGACGGTCATAGGCAAGGTGACGTACGAGGGGAACTGGCCGAGACAAAGAGCGACCTGAATTTCGCGCATTGGAATGCACAACTCAGAGCACGGCCCGGAAAATCCAATAGGAGGGAAGGTCGGTCGTAACACGCGTCAATTCTCCTCAATTATGTTGAATCGACCCTTCCGGCCATAGTTGGCTCATCAGGGGATTGAAAACCGATCCGGTCCCGGGTCCTGGGGGAATGGTGGAACTTGTTCGGAGTGAAGGTCCATCCTTGCCATCACATGAATTGGCCTCGGGGATTCAACGTGTGCAAGGTGGCCACTTAGAGCATCATAGGCCATGGTGAAGGGATCCCAGCTATTAGAACTGTCGGCGATGAGGAGAGGGGTAGATATAAGGTGAGGTCATCCCACCATAATCCGGCGTTGGATTAAGCGTACCTTTAGTTTTCCGCTAGTCTGGAAGAGGAATAGCGGAGCATCATCGATGAATGACCCCCTCAATTGCAGGGTCTAATGGGAGACCACTTATTCGTCGGTGTCATTTCCCTAGCCTGGCTTGATATGGGAGGAAGTCGTCGGCCGTTCAACAGATCAAGCTATCTGATATACTACACTAATCCATGTGAACATGATGCACGTATTTCTTATCCAAATGAGAGGGAACCCTTTGAACAACTATTTGAACAACTACAAAATTCAATTTGTTTTCAAGTGGTCGAAGGCCTATCCAAGGGGAACCTATCTAAGAACTTGAATGTCTTCAAGCCATCTTCGATGTTTTCGGCCGTAACGCCCGGATATACACCTGCTCCGTCTGCAGGAATATTGGCCGCCGAAAGCGCTGCGCTTGAAGAATCTACGGTGCCCACAGGCTTCCCCCACCTATAAGCATCGATGAGGATCTGAAGAGGACGCCCAACAGGATAGAGGGAGCACGCAGTGAAGGTCGTGTTTCCACACGTCGGAGCGGGGTTTGTAAATAGCGTGTCGGTGCCTGACCCAACAATGATGGCGTCAAACTGAGAGGCATCAGAGGCTGAATAGGTCTGGTCGACGCCCTCCTTGAGAGACTCGGCAACAACGACGAAGTCAAGGTTCATCCCTTCGAGCTCACCCTTGAGTGCATCCTTGCTGGTGTCGTCGGTAGTAATGGTAGTAAGGTATCCCACCTTGAGACCATCAATCTTGTCAAGGGGATGCTCTGCGATAGATACACCAATAGTCTTGTTATTCGTGTAGAAAGTAGGGTCGGGGAGGGGAGGATCCAGGCCGAGAGCCTCCGCAACTCGCTTTGCAATATCGTGACCGACGCGATTCAACTGAATGAGAATGTTGTTCTTCACGATTTCGCTCTTGACGTGCGAAATCTCGAATCGGAGGGCGTTGATAAGAAATTGCTGCTCGGTAGGGTGCAGAGAGTTATAGAAGACTCTCGGCTGAGACCAAACGTTTGCAAAGGTTGAGGACACGGTGCGAAGGAGCCTACCAGACGCAGACCGATTGGGAGCGGTAAAGAAGCCTCGACCGGTCGTCTGATTGGCCTGTCGGGGGGAGCCGTCGTTGAGCGTGTTGGGGGTGTAAGCAGCCGTGTTCAGTGGGATGTACATTTGTGCTACACATGGTTAGTTGATTGGGCCTACGGTCAACGTTATAGATCCTTACCAGCTCCGTCACGGTTGTTGTTATGCCAAGGAGTTCGTGGCTGATTGATGGGAAGCTGTTCGAAGTTGGGACCACCATGGCGATTAAGCTGTGTGTCTAGGTAGGAAAATAGGCGGCCTTGGAGCAGAGGATCGTCAGTGAAGTCGATTCCGCGAACAATGTGTCCAGGCTGAAACTATTTTACTCGGTTAGCACGGTGGACAAGGGCATCGAGTAAGTGGACCTACCATAATCTGCTCCGTTTCGGCAAAGTAATTTCGTGGGTTGCGATTAAGGGTAAGCTTTCCAAGGGGGGTGAAAGGAACCCAGTCCTCTGGTACTATCTTGGTTGGGTCCAACAGATCAAAACCGAACCGGAGTTGGTCTTCTTCATCCATGATCTGAGCTTCGAACTGTGTGCAGCGACTTGTCAGCCTCGTACAGCTCCTAAGACCATTGCAGCCTGTGGCTAATTGCCGTCCATTGACTGAAGTGAGCGACTTACCTCCCATTCGGGAAATCGTTCTTTTTCAATCGCATCCCAAAGGTCCCTGCGATGGAAGTCTGCATCCTTCCCAGCAGTTACTTGTGCCTCTTCCCAGACAAGTGCAGCCTGGCCTTGGAGAGTCCGGAATCTAAACTTGACCAGCTTGGTCTGCCCCTCATCCGTAACGAACCGGAACGTGTGAACGCCCCAGCCGTGCATGAAACGGTAGCCCCTCACCGTTCCATGACCACTCATGGCCCAAAAGAGGGTGTGAAGAGCACTGGGCTGTTGAGAGGCAAAATCATAAAAGGTGTCGTGAGCAGAGGCGGCTTGGGGGATTTCCCTATCTGGCTCCGGTTTGACAGCGTGAATGAGATCGGGGAACTTGATGGCATCCTGGATGAAGAAGACTGGAATATTGTTGCCGACGATGTCTGTTCTATTGTGAGTCTAGTATTATCGACTGAGATCCTTTTTTACATACCTAGGTTTCCTTCATCGGTGTAGAAGCGAACCGCAAAGCCGTGAACATCACGGGCGGTATCAGCAGACCCCCGGCTACCGGCAACAGTGGAGAACCGGATGAATACGTCGGTCTCTTTACCAGGAGAGTTCAAGAACGATGCTCCCGTAATGTTAGACCAATCTCCATAGGATGTAAACACCCCATGGGCACCTGCGCCTCTGGCGTGAACGGCTATCGAATAGTATTAGTATAGGAGTAGGTTAGGAATGGGAATTCGGAACTACCTCGTTCCGGGACACGCTCATGATCAAAGTGCATGATCTTCTGACGAAAGATGAAATCTTCCAGCAAGGTGGGTCCACGCTCGCCCGCACTCAGGCTTTCCTGGTCAGAGATCGGACCGCCTACATCGCTGGTCATAAATGTGTCGGTGTCATTGATTTCGAATTTTGACAAGAAATCGTCGGTACGAGAAGGGTCAGCCGCATCGCGTCGAACAGGAGGGTGGTCGGCCGGAAGATCCCTTGCAGAGTAGCGGTTGTCCATGTATGGACATGCTGCTGAGCTAACATTAACTATGGCAGCAAGTGCTGCGAAAAGAAGCGTGGGAACGACCATATTTGCAATCGGTACAGAGCAAAGGGTTTGTAAGAAGCGGTCGAAGCCATCTTATATACTGCGTCCTGAAGGGAGGCAATAAACCTCAACATGGCCGGCACGACTGACTGCGCCGTGAACCCTGGCACAAGGTACCGCTGCTCGGTTTCCTCGAACTCCACAAATCATGTACGACCCAATCTGATCATTGCGTTTTCTGTTATAGCTCGGTGAGCTAGACTCATTGGGCCGACGGGGAGCCACGGCCTAGTGGCCGCAGTAAGCTTTGGGTAGACGCCACGCCAGTGTATGAGTTCCAAGAAATAAAGAATGTGAGCGGCCCACAGCACATTGCATGTCCACGGGTTGCACGGGCAGTTAGCCAAGTCTCCATAAGTGTAGCCCCTGTCGTTACCCCGGAAGAAAGCAGTGTGATGAGACAGACAGAGGTTCGGCCAAGAACCTCCATTTGGACTCCAAAAAGTCTAAGATTAGACGATATGGGGTGGTGTAAGCTCACCTCGAACTATGAACAATAATGGATGTCAAAATTAGTTTCTGGGTCTGGTCGAAGACACGGCAATAGTTTGCCAGCACGCCGCCCGCTACAGTAGACTAGTTGGTTTGTTTGACTGTCAGGTGAAGATCACAGTTGGGAATTGTACCATGGTGGCACAGGTGCGACTGGCGGGTCAATTGGTTTGCGTAACCCCCGAGGCAGTGCACAAAGTTTCGTCCGATGTCGATATGAGAGCCGTCCGGAATGAGGGGATTCCATGACCTTGTCAAGTGCTGCTTACGGTGATGGCGGTTTCTGGACACAGGTGAAGTGCGAGTACCTGCAGGGGCAGAGAAAGTGGACTGAGGCGCGTCAAGCCGAAATGACGGTGACCAGGTGTCTATGGTGCTGAGATCAACACAGATACCAGAAATTGCTATTCGACCAGCTCCGACAGACTGGTACTGGTGATGATGGACTTTGAAGTGAGATGGTCGAGATGCTCGGAGGTTAGTAATTCTGGGGGTTTGCTTGGGCACAGTCGACGGGGCCAAGCAAACCCTACGGGCCGTGTGGGGGTCGCTTGTCGACGATCGGATTGTTCCAAGGTTTTGATGCAACAGGCATGTGTCTTTCAGCGTCGTCTTTATGGAATCATGCGGAAAGAACTGTGGTTAATGGCCTTGATATTCTCCAACTTAGGTAACACAGGCGTATGGCCATTGTAATTCTTTGGCAGAGAGTCTGCTGTGCCGGTCACTGGGAGTTGAGAAACGAATCATCCACGGAAGCGAGACGCTGCGCGCACATGGGGATGGTCGAATGGCCAAGGACAATGCTGGACGTGCGGCGCAGGCTTTCGGATGATAGTGACGGGTCGGTGGTGCGTGTTTCCGAGCAGATTTCCTGGTTGACAGAAGCGGTAATTATGATCACTCTATAGGAGCTGATATCCGAATCGGGCTAGTGCAAGTTTTGTCAACATAGTTTATGTTTGCTTCGACCCGCCCAACCACCATCACGCTTTGGAACCACAAAGAGTCACCAGAACGCGTCGTGCAGCCTCCCCGCACTCTACTACAGTGCGAGTTTGGGAACACACAACCCGTTTCCCACGTGGGAAAGCTGCTGTGAACACCTCTCTCCACAGGCACAGAGAGGGGTCGCCCAAATTGGTCAACCTGTCACTGGCTGGGGACACGCTTTACTGTGGGATGGTATGCAACCGGATGGCGTGTTACTTGGACGCCTCCGCCGTGACATCAGCAGAGAGATAAACGTGGATTGTGGAAATTCCCGCAGGTGCACTCGTTTTGGAGGATGGTTGGAGTGTCTCAGAGCGCCGAGGGCAAGGTTCACATCACAGTACGGCGTATGCTGAAGGCTTTCACGGCTGCTCATCGAGGGTTTTGATAACAGTAGTCTCACCAATCTTCCTCCGGATGTCGCGCCTTTTATCAGCAATGAGACGGGAGTATCCCCTGAACCCCATGAACCCCCATCCGGAAACGCCAAGGATCGAGAACGCCGCTTCCGCAGGCGCTCGCCATGACATCACCAGCGCTTAACTTATGCCAAACCACTTCCATTCACCCAAACAACTAACACTCGCCTCCGCTTACAAGCAACACGGCGCCAACGGTTTCAAGTTTGCTATTTCCATACCCAGGGAACTTCCACGCGAGCCTCCAGACCTGGCCACCGTAATTTGTGGAACCGCCCATTGTAAGGCTGCGAGAGCTTCACTCATAATGTCGTATTCCGCTTTGCGCAGGCTGCTAACAATAGCCATGGATAGTTCGCACATAAAATCCAGTTCTACGCTTCAGACGACCTTTCGAAATGTAAGCTGGTCTTCAGGTTTCCTTTCCAATTTCCTCCGTCTCGATTCTCTTCCTTTTCGTACCTGTCCCTTCCTGTAATAGAACTGTACATAGAGAGCACGTTTCAGTTCCCTTCTATCCTATTCAAGGCCTTTCACGCACTTCTCCAAGATGCCAATTGCATATTACCCTCCTCCCCCTCCTCCACCACCCGCTTATTCCAGTCCTCCATCTCGAGCTTCATCTCGAGCTCCGTCTCGAACACGGTCAGGTTCACTTACCATCATGCCTACCCGTCCCAGGAATCGATCCCTCTCGACGCGGTCCAAGAAGGACTCGAGTAGTTATTCGGAGAAGAGTGCGCCGAAGCACCGATTCACCATGGCCTCTCTGCGAGGCTTGCAGCAGCCCGATCTTTCAAAGAAGCTGTACAAGCTCATCAAAGCCGAGAACCATGCGATCGGTGCGTATGAGACGGCGGGACGGGAGCGCATCGCTATTGCTCAGCAACTGTCGGAATGGGGTGAAGCTACTGGCGACGAAGCTATCTCGGATATCTCGGATAAACTCGGGGTCTTGATGGCCGAGATTGCTGAGCAAGAGGATGTTTACGCTCAAGCCTTGGAAGACTACAGAGGAGTGTTGAAGCACATCCGGAACACAGAGAGCTCAGTGCAGCCTAGCCGTGACCACAAAGCAAAGGTACGCTTCGATGTACTCTGTTAACGACGAACGTTAGCTGACGAGTGTTACAGGTTTCGGATGAGATTGCCAAGCTCAAGTATAAAGAGCCACAGAGCACTAAGATTGTCCAGCTCGAACAGGAACTTGTCCGAGCAGAGGCCCAAAGCTTGGTCGCAGAAGCACAGCTCACCAACATTGTAAGCATTGTGCGTCTTCCCAGGAGGTGCATGGCTGATCGTCACACAGACGCGCCAGAAGTTCAAAGAGGCATTCGATATCCACTTCGCTGCAACCATTGAACGTGCAGAGAAGCAGGCTATTCTGGCTAAGCAGGCCCGCCGTCTTCTGAATCTTCTTGACGATACCCCTATCGTTCCCGGGGAAGCGCATCCCGCCTTTGAAGGCGTCGAAGCCGGGCGTCTGATACTCAACGATGCCGAAGACGAGCTCCGCAACTGGCAGCCTAACTATGAGCCCGTCCAGTCGACTGCTGGGGCTCTGGGAGTGGGGGCGATGCCGGGGACGACGACTACAGGCGGAAGCGTAAGCTACGAGAGCGAGGCTGGACAGGACATGAGCTCCCATGAGCAGCCCATCTCAGGCTACGGAGAGAAGTCCTCTCATAGCCGCAGTACGAGCGGCGAAAGACGACGAGCTGCCACTGGGGAATCGGCGAGCGGACGCGAAGGTGGAGAAGTGCAGCCGCCCTACCCGATGACTGAGGCTGAAAGGCGCCAGGTTGCTGAAGCGGGCGACATCTAATACTGTACTCGCAGATTCGGGTGTTGACGACGTTGTGGAGATGGTTTTTGTTACGACCCCCTGTATTCATGACTGTATAATGTCTTTTTGAAACCGGCTTGATACCATTAACGGATTTTCTTCTGACATTGTGACCAAGTGTGGGGGAGCGATGGAGACAACTTTAATTTCCAATGAGTTGGTGAAGAATGCAAAAGTTGATGTTGATGTTGATGTCGATAGATGTGGCTTGTTGACGATGGGCGGGGCGGAGCGGGACACGTGCGCCTGCCTAGACTCCCGCTTCCAAGAAGACACACTTGCATAGACGTGCGAGCTCCCAGTGCCTATTGACCTGCGCAACCTCACTCAAAATCCCACCGTCCCCATCGCCGTTACGGTTCCCCTCTCACCATGGCGGACCACCACCACAAGAAGAAGCGCGCATACGCACAGCAAGCGTATGAATTCGGCGCCAATGCAGTTCCCCCGGCCGGCGGAGCTCCCGCCCCAGTGATGCCCGGTGAAGCATTCGGACAGGCCGTCGGCGTACCTGCGCCAGACAATTTGGCTGGGCAGTTCGGGCAGATGAACTTGGGCCCGCAGCAACCTGGATATCAGCAGCCGGGATATCAACAGCCTGGTTACCAGCAGCCAGGTCCCCAGCAGGTTCAACCCCAAGCTCCGGCTGCCGCGGCGCACTTGAACCAGCTGTTTCCCTCGGACCTCATTCAACAGGTGGGGAGCTGTTTACACCTTGTATACTACATACGGTGCTAACTGCGCATTAGCCGTTCAATGTCCTTGAATTGGATCAGCCACCGCCCCCGATCAACCTGCCCGCCAATGTTAGTGTCATCCCTAATACCTTACCCAACCTCTATACGTCCACTCGAATGCGCAATTTCCCCTCGCTATTCGCTGTGGCGCTTTGAGAGAATATAGCTGACGCTATCATAGACGTCGGCCACCCCGTCACCATACGCCAATTGCCCTCCGAAATACATTCGATCGACGTTGAATACGGTTCCTACAACCCACTCCCTGCTCAAGAAAAGCAAGTAAGTGATATACAACGCTTAATCAGGCCATGATCACAGTCTAGGTGGATCGAGCTAATTCGTCACTCATAGGCTTCCCTATGCCCTTGTCATCCAGGTAGTACAACTGTTTGGTATTCCGCAGTCACTTTCTAACGTTGTCGCAGCCATACGGAGCGCTTCGGGATAACGAAGAATCGGTTCCCGTCGTGACGGACCAGGTCATTTCGAGGTGTAGGCGCTGCAGGGCGTACATCAACCCCTTTGTGACCTTTTTGGATCATGGACACCGATGGAGATGCAACATGTGCAATCTGACGAACGATGTCCCGCAAGCGTTCGACTGGGACGCCGCGGCACAGAAAAGCGTCGACAGGTGGCAAAGACCAGAGCTGAACTACGCAGTGGTCGAATTCCTGGCCCCTCAAGAATACATGGTCCGGCCCCCTCAACCACTGGTGTACCTCTTCCTTTTCGATGCCAGCTATGCTGCTGTTTCTAGCGGTCTTCTTGCCACGAGTGCGAGGTGCATTCTGGAGAGCCTTGACCGGATACCAAATGCCGATCGCCGAACTCGGCTGGGCTTCATGGCAGTCGGTATGTTATCACCACATCTTGAGTCGTGACACGAATTAACGACCCTTTAGATTCCAGTTTGCATTATTTCTCTATCAAGCGTGATGGCAGCGAGAACAATGATGTCTCATGCTTGGTCGTAAGCGACATTGATGACGAGCCTTTCCTTCCACAGTACGTATATCCGCATCTGTATCTGCCTGGTCCACTGATGCTGAATCCCATTTTGCAGACCCTCTGATTTGCTCGTGAATTTGTCAGAGTGCAGAGCGAATATTGAGTCATTCCTGGACAAGTTGCAGTCCATGTTCCAAGATACCCCCAACACCGCATCCGCAATGGGTTCCGCACTCCGGGCGGGTCACAAACTGATTTCTCCCGTCGGCGGCAAGATCACCGTGCTCTCTGCGTCACTCCCCAACGTGGGTACTGGGAAGCTGGAGATGAGAGAAGACAAGAAGCTTCTGGGGACTTCCGGGGAATCGAAGCTTCTGCAGACGGCTAATAGCTTCTACAAGAGCTTTGCTGTGGAGTGCTCCAAGAACCAGGTCTCGATCGACATGTTCCTCTTCTCGTCACAATACCAGGATGTCGCAACGTTAAGCAATCTGCCCAGGTATACGGGCGGACAAACCTATTTCTACCCTGGCTGGAACGCTTCCCGTGTCGAGGACGCCGTCAAGTTTGCTCGCGAGTTCAGCGAATATCTGTCTGCGGAGATTGGTCTTGAGGCGGTTCTCCGTGTACGTGCCACCACTGGGTTGCGCATGAACTCGTTCTACGGCAACTTTTTCAACAGAAGCTCCGACTTGTGCGCGTTTCCCGCGTTTCCTCGCGACCAAGCTTATGTGGTGGAAGTCGCCATTGACGAGACGATTTCGAAACCGTACGTTTGTTTACAGGTAAGCGTTGTGGACCCCTTAGAAGCACTCCGAGCTCGAGCTGACTTATGGAGGCTGCTGTTCTGCACACCACCTGCAATGGCGAGCGAAGGATAAGAGTGCTCACCCTAGCGCTGCCCACGACGGAAAGCCTGGCCAACGTCTACGCGTCAGCCGACGCGCAAGCCATCACGACGTACTTCTCGCACAAGGCCGTCGAGCGCGCCTTCGGATCGGGACTGGACGCCGCCCGCGACGCGCTCCAAGGTAAGGTCATTGAGATTCTGCAGACTTACCGCAAGGAGCTGGCAGGAGGGGGCTCGGGCGCCCTCTCCCTGCCGCAGAATCTCCGGGCTTTGCCTGTTCTGTTCCTGGGCCTCATCAAGAACATCGGGCTGCGCAAGTCGGCGCAGATCCCGAGCGATCTCAGGGCGGCGGCGCTGTGCTTGCTGAGCACCTTGCCGCTGCCACTGATGATGCAGTACATTGTGAGTGGGACAAAAATGCTTGAGTGCGCATTGACTGACCGTGCCAACGTAGTATCCTCGGTTCTACTCATTGCACGATAGTACGTGTCCCACCTCCCTTGACCATTTCAACCCCCATACTGATCCCATGCAGTGCCCGATGCGGCCGGCGTACCGGACCCGACGACGGGCGAGATCCTGCTCCCGCCGCCCATCAACCTGTCGTCTGAGCGCATCGTGCCGTACGGCCTGTACCTGATCGACGACGGGGTGAACCAGTTCCTGTGGATCGGGCGGGACGCGGTGCCGGCGCTGCTGCTGGACGTGTTCGGCACCGAGGACCGGGCGCAGGTGAAGCAGGGCAAGACGACGATGCCGGCGCTGGACAACGACTTCAACGAGCGGGTGCGCGCGGTGGTGGAGAAGAGCAAGGACCACCGGGCCAAGGGGGTCGGGTCGATTGTGTACCCGACGCTGTACGTGGTGCGCGAGGACGGGGACCCGAGCCTCAAGCTGTGGGCGCAGACGCTGCTGGTGGAGGACCGCGCGGACCAGGGGGTCAGTTTGCAGCAGTGGATGGGGATGCTGAGGGAGAAGGTATGTGTGGTTTTTTCTTCCGAGGAGAGGGGCGTGGTGCCGTTTTTGGCGAGCAGTTGGCCGGATTGAGGGAGAAGGAGAGAGAAGAGCAAGGAGGTGTGGGGTTTGGGGCGTTGTTTTGTTTTGTGGGTTCATGCTGACTTTTCGTGCGTGTTTCAAGGTTGTGCAGTAGATGACGGTCGCTCTGCGCGCGCGAAGTGGACTTGCTTGGGAAGGATGGATAGGAGGAGGAGGGCTGAGGGTTGGCATTCCTTGGTGTATCGAGTTCGGGCTTGGATTCGGGATGTCGCATGGATGGATGGATGGGTGGCTGCGCCGGATGGATAAGGGATGACGGCTGCGTGTTACTTCACAATGGCATTGCTAGACGTTTTCGATTACAGCAAATGCGAGGTGAGGTGAGGAGAGATGGGACGGGATGGTAGCGTGATATCAATGAAAATGGTACTTCGGACGTGTTGTGCTCCCTGTCTTCCGTTTCCACTCTTGGTGCGCCTCGATGCATGGCATAGTCGTACGCCATGTTCTCCGAGTTTCGTGGGAGAAGAAAAAGCATCACGCAATGCTACGCAAGAACAATTGAATCGCAATCTCATTCGTAATGACACCTATGAAAGTAGCTCCACAACGCAACCCAACCCCATAGATTGCACGCCTGCGGGCTGCAACATCCACGCTTACCACGCTATTCCACGCTGTTCCACCACCAAACCAAGCCATCGAGATCAATATCATCTGCATCATGCCCGCGAGTGCGATGGAGCGCAAAAAGCCAAAAAGGAAACGGAAAAAAACACAGTCTGCCGTTAATGCCGCGAGATCAAATGTAACAAACAAACAAAGAAACAAACAAGAACATGCGCGCGCGACGGGACAAAAACGGTTGCTAAGACAAAGCGACGGAACTGTCAGCTGCCAGAAACATAAAAACGTTGGAAGAGGAAAAGAGAGTGAAAAACGTGGCCCAAATGAACGCCTGTTGATTTCCCCACCCCTTCTCCCTGGTATATGGATTCCCAATCCCGAACAACTGCCCCGCCGGCGGAAGGACGCGACGAGCGGGAAATGAAAGGTCCAGTCGTATAGTATATATCATGGAATTCGTTGCGAAAATGACCGAATGTGGATGCCGAAATGGTAGCCCGAGGGTCCGACGAGAGAAGCCATCCTCCTCTCAAGGGTATCATCGCACCAAACAAAGAGGAGAGTGTATGCGCGGGTACGTAGATGTAGACGTAGACGTAGACGTAGACGTAGACGTAGACGTAGACGTAGACGTAGACGTAGACGTAGACGACGGATATAACGTAGCGAAAGGGAAAATCGATCATCATGGGTCATGGAGTCGTAAAGGGAATTCTTCATAGATAAGTAAGGAAAGGATATATGTCGAGTTGTAATGAGCGGAGAACAAGAAGGAGATTGGAAACGGCGAAAAGAAAAGGCGACCGGTGGAGCGAAGTGTGTCACGTCCGGTTGACGCCAGCCTGCTGCTCGTTGGTTGCAACAGCTACGAGTGCGTCGAGCCGAGTCATATCGCCCTTGATCGGCGCCGCAGAATCGCGGCGTAGGGGGTAGGGCAGGTTCGAGGGCGAATGCTGATACTGAACGTATCGGCCTTGAATGGGATGCGGGCGGTCCATGATGGACGTAGGGGGCCTGCCTTGCTTCGGATCTTCCATGGAACCGCTGGCTCGTTTCTCGACATAGCCATTGGTGTGTACAATGGCAGGGCGGTACTCGGCCATGACGGAGCTTGGTGTCGAGACGCCCTCGCTGCCGCTAGATTCTTCGGACGACGTACGCTGATCTGGCCTGTTCGTCTGCGACGGGGACTGGTTGATGGGACCTTGGTACCAGCCCTGACGCTTCGTAGCGACAGGAGTCATGGGAGAGTCCAAGGAGGCCCGAGGCGGCTCCAGAGGCGGTCCTGGCATCGGCGCAGCAGCGCTGGAATGCTGAGGCTGGGTCGCATAACCCGGGTGTGGGGCAGTCACCGGTCTGGTGCTTCTCTCCGTCGAGGACTCTTGATACTGCGACCAAGCTCGCTTGGGATTCGGGCTCGCAATCTCAAGACGGTCGATCCTCTGAAGCGTATCCCAACTTATGCTCGCACGCTTCTCATGTCTCGGCACCGGTGGAGTTGTGTTTCCTGCATGATAGGAGAAGGGCCGCGCGGTTGGAGCATCGATCTGCATTGGACTCGGCGGGCGGTGCGCAAGATTGTCGAAGCTCTCGATTCCTGGAAGCCTGGTGGTCTGGCTCGCCGCCGGCTGGGAGGTGTATTGTGGGCGAGGCGCATCCGGAGTCTGGTAGTATGCAAGGCCGCTGGTGGCTGGGGGTGGACCGCTGAAGGATCCCGGGTGCCAGGTACGCCGGCGCAACTCCATATCCGACATCGATTCCCTTCTTGAATGCGTCACGTCCGAGTCCGCGGGGCGGCCCTGGGCGTAGTAGTCTGGACCGCCTGGCGACGGCAAAGGAGCCATATAGGGAGGCGGGCCTTGGGCAGGAGCCTCGGAGCTGGTGAGAGCAGGGCCTCCTGGGACCGACAAACGACGCGCAGGGACATTGGGCCCACCCCAAGATAGCGGGCGCGACGAAGCGGAGAAGGGCGACTGGAGACCGGGCGCATAGGGATTCGGGCTCCCGGTGGCTGCAGAGAAGGTCGACGAGGTGGGCGTGGTGGCGTTGGTGGAACCGGGAATGTACTCTACAATCTGAGGTCCGGGACCACCCGTCAAGGGCGGGTTGTACGCGTCCATTGCACTGAGCGACAATCGCGCTCTGGCAGCTCCATCGTTCGCCATGGCCATGGCGAGGGGCTGGGGCCGTCTCCTCATGTCCTGGGACAGGTTCACGCTCATGTTGGATGAGGTGGAGGCGATGCTCGACGTCGACAGGTTCCTGCTATGACCCCTACTGTGACCGCCTTGACTCCCCAGTGTGGCTGCTCGCGACCGGCCTGCAGCTCCGGCGGGCCGTACACGATCGGTGCGGATCTGTCTTTGGTAACGGGTGACCGTGGCTGCCAAGGAGCCCTCTGGGATATCTTCGTTGATGTGCACCGTGGCCGCGTGCTGCCTCAAGTTGTCCATTCGCGAGAAGCGGCGAGAGCAGTGGCATGAAAAGGGTCGCTCGCCGGTGTGTTTCCTGCGAGGTGCAACGTTAGCTTGGGGGCGTCCAGATAGGATAGCATGGATGATGGAGTCGCAACGTACCGAATATGTCTCGCCAGGTGCTCGCTCCTCGTGAAGCTGAGGTTGCATGGGGGGTAGTCGGTGCAGAAAAAACGTTGGCCCTTCTTCTTCTTCGCGGGCCTGCTCGAGTCGCTCTTTGCGCTCTCGTTGTCCGAGCCCTCGCCCTTTTCTTCGTTTTGGTGCGCCCTAGCCGCGTCTGACGAGTCCATCGAGATGGCGGACCTGTGGGAGTCTCCCCTGCTCAAGGCCGAATCCGCTTCCGGGTGTGTGGTATTCTCGGTCGCGGGGGTTACGGGTGTGGGGGGTAGAGGGCGCTGAGCGGCGAGGCCGCTGAAACTGTTGCGGGTGGGTGTCTTCGCGGAAGGGTCTTCGGCGCGTGAGGCGTGGGCGGGTTGCGGGTCGGGGAGTGGGAAGAAGGCACGGTTCGGTCGAGGGGTGGTGGGAGTGGTTTCCTCCCTGCCACCCCGTCCGGTTGTAGGATCCGGTACGGGCAGCATGGTGTTTACTGCATGAAAAGTCGTCATTGTGTGTTCGGGAAAGCGGTTGCAGTCGGCGGCGTTGTGGGGGTTAGAAGGGTACGAAGGTATGCAAGGCGTGGGATCGGAGGAAGGAGGAGGATCGATGGGGCTGAATCGAGGCGAGCGGCGAGCGGCAGAGGCACGTCGAGGACGGCCCCTAGCCAGCGAGGACGGAAGTAGCCGACGAGAGGGATATAAAAATGAGGAGGAGGGATTAAACTGTTGTAGGCAAGGCGGTAGAGGGTCGAAGCGACTCTTCCGGCGGCGGGAGGGAGGAAGAGTGGTAGTGGGGGATGGCGAAGGCCGAAAGCGACATCCGAAAGTGGCCGTGGGAAGGTTGCAAGGATTCCAAGGAAGGCACCAGCGCGGAAGGGGCAGTGTTAGTAAGGAGGAAGGGAAGCTTGGAAGGGGGAACAAAGCAAGAAGAAATGTAACGTGTTGGCGAAGGATGGGTAGGGGCTTCGGGGCGCTGGGTAGCTGGTGAGGCGGACTTGTGTGTCAGGACGAGAAAGGAGATGGGGTTGAGACGTGAGGAGGGGGGGACTCGAGATGGGATATACTGTGTTAGGTGGAGGGATGGAGATCTGGGTCCTGACGAAGGATGACCAGTGAGGGACGCGATAAGAGTTGGGTTAAGCCCTGGAGGAGGGGCGATCTCAGCGCCACCAGGCCACCTGGGGGGGGTTTGGGGCGCAGGGTGGGAGAGGCACCGAGGGGAACTGGGTTACTGGGAACCACACAAGGCACGGGCGTCAGCAGCTCCAGCAGCTCCAGTAGTAGCTCAGTAGCTCAGTAGCTCAGCAGCTCAGCAGCTCAGGTGGCAGGGGTGCACGGCGACGTGACTGTGAATTGGGCCAGTAACCAGTTGGAGGCGTGCAGGAGGAGGAGGATGAGGGGGAGTGCGGCTCTCTGGCGGGGATAGTCGATCCTGTATCTGGAGATGCACGCAGCGAATGTGTGATGTTTCTCCCTGCAAGGCGCCCCAAAGTTGCAAAGTTGCGGCGAAGTAGCAGCGAGAGCAACGGGCTACGGCAACGGCCTCGGAACTGGGCCAGGCACTAGAGGGCGGGCAGCGAAGTTCTCGACACTGGTGGTGATGTCAAACTCAGGTGTATGTGGGCCGTCCGCTTACGGTAGCGGCAGGTTGCGGCAGGTTGCGACAGGGAAGGGCCAGTCCTTTGTGACTTTTTGTCGCGCGGCCGCTCCGGGGAAGGCCAAAGGGGCACCTGGACACAATACTGGCGCGGGCGCGGCGTCTGACGGACGCTGGTGAACTGATGGGCCACGGCTGCCACTTGCTGCGGGTTGGCTGCCTTGGACCTGTGTAGGAGTGGGGCCCCTTGCGATGGAAGAAAAGAAGATCCGAGGATGGGCCGGTGCACACGGAGAGGGTGGTGTGTGGTGACTCGAGAGCTCCGGGGAGGTGCTAAAAGAGAGGGACCTATGTGGGGTAGAGATGGAGAGTGGTGTGAGGAGTAGTAATCGGTGAATGGTCGAATGGAGAGGGGAAAAGAGGGGGAGATGAAGAAAGGGAGGGAAGTAGAAAGAAAGAGAGGAAGACATGGAGGACTGCGAAACTGGCCCCCAGTGTACAGTGAGAACCGAGTAGTGCTGACTATGTGTGACTATGGATGGACCATCTCTCACTTCTTCCCTTAATGTTTTCCCTTTCTCCCCCTGCTGCTATTAATGGATTATACTGTGTAATTGCAGCTTCCGTCCTGTGTCGCAACACACATATACACGTGAAACCAGCAGCACCCCAGGCACACCAGCAGGACGGAGTTATATGTACATCGTAGCTGGAAGTCCTGGAGTGTTGGTATACCTGTATACTGTATACTGTAATAAGTCTGTACTGTAGTCGTCTGCAGAGAGCTGGGAATAGACTTCGGACTAGCCCGATGCCCCGCCTCTCCCGCCGGGCTAAAACTCGGCTCAACTTCCACTAAACTAAACCGGGAATAGTCGATCGTCAGGGCCTCGCACGTCACCTGGTAGCACCCCTCCTCCTTCCCCGTGACCCGATTTCCAACGTCCTATCCCACAACCCTTCAACCCTTGCGAGATCATCATCATCCCCAATCATTCGCCTTCACAATATTCGCCCCATTTTCAGATGAATTATCATATGTCTCAATCCGGCCCTTCTTTCTCATGATCCTTTCCATCGTTTCTTTTTTACCCCTCCCAGCCGCTTGCGTCCAGACCCCTCACAGGCATGTGAATCCCAGACATCACACCTGCACCAGTACAACAACCCACAGCTGCGAACCGATCCGCAGGCACTCGCGCATTGCACGCACACGGAATCCCACATGTGAACGGCCGGGCCCCATCTCCTCTGTACCTTGCCGAAGCGACTCGGGCTGCGTCTGCTAGACCGGGTCTGCGGCCTCTTGCTCGGTTGCTCAACCGTCATTGGGGGTCTTTGCCCTGAGCCCACCCCACCACCTATACATGAACACGTCAACACAAACAAGAGGCGCAGCTCGCCCGCCCCAATCGTCCTGAAACGCCGCCCTCTGAAGCAAAAGCCCTCCGTGTCCTCCGTATGCAACACTCTGTGTTTCCATTCTCTTCAATTCTCATGATGATGCAGCGGCTGCGCGGCTTACGCAGGTGCCATTGATGCTGACTAACCCAACCCTAAACCATCCGAACCGTTGATGATCGACATCGACTCCCCCAACGCCGCGCCATGCAAGGTACACAGATCCACCCCCCAAAAAAGAAACCATGCAGATGCATCCAACCACTCCCCCACACTGCCCGCAATCTGCCTAAATCCCAACATCAACCCTCAGCCCAAGCCGCATGCTCTCCACCGTCCGCCCCCCAACCCCCTTCAACATGGCTAGGCCCTCCAGATCACGCACCTCCTCGTCCTCCATCTCCACCAGGCAGTTCACGATCGCTTCCGCCTTCTTCGCTCCCACCCCCTTCAGAGCCCGGATCTGAGCCACATCCCGAGAGTTGATCACCTTCAGGACGTGACTCGTCCGCGGCGTGTGCTCCCCGCTACCCACCCCATCGTCCCGGAAGATGGGCAGCTTCTTCGCACCCTTCTTCGCCTTGCTTGCCCCCTTGGCCCGATACTGAAAGCTTCCGTCCGAAGCATACGGCTCGTCGCCCTCCGAATCTCCACCTGGTGCGAACTCTTCGTCCTCCGCCTCTTCCTTGAACGATGCCGTGACCTTCGAAACCCTCTTCCCAGCCTTCAGAGGCCCCATGAGACTGGATGTCCGAATCTGCGATGATGGTCCATGTGCTACGCCCGAGGTTTGCTGGTTGGATTCGCCCTGTTTCTTAGCCCGTATCCGCTCCTCCAGGTTCCGCATCTTGCTCTTGAGCTTCTCGTTCCCCGGAAAGTACGGCACGGCCATCTGGTACATCCGGAGAGCGCTGACGTCTTCCCCTCGCACCTGGTGCTGCTTCGCCATGAGAAGGAATTGGAGCCCCTGCGCTCGGCCGTCGTCCTCCTTCGCCTCTATCCGATTCTCCAGGTCATCCAGACGTCGTTGGAGCTCCGCAGATAGAGCTGGTGCTGCCGCTGATGCCTCCTGCAACGCCTTTTCCGCAAGCTTCTCGTCGATCCGCTGCGAGATGAGAGCTTCAATCGACTCCTTCGATAAGGCCGGCTCGAATCGTGACATGTTCTCGGATCGGGCGGTCTTGGCTGGTCTCGAGAGCGACGTGCCCGAGTCGGCGGCGCGTTTATGAGAAACGTCGGTCCTGCGTACCCCTTGGTTCTGTGAAGGAAGGTTAGAGACACGTGGCGCAGGTTTGTGATCAGAATATACAGCGAACGCCTTGACCGGCTTCATCCCTGCCTTCTTCTTCTCCGCCTTCTCCGCCTCACGCTCCTGCAGGTTCGCGTTGTGTGCCCCTGCAAGCGGTCGTAATGGTTGTCTATTGATGGTCCCCGTAGTGGCAGCCAGCGGCTTGACAATATGTCGGTACATGGGCTCGTTCTCCACCTCGGCCACTTCAATCTTCTTCGTGCGGTTCGCAAAGTTCAAAGAGGACAGCGTGTCCAGATGATACGACCGAACCGGAGCCAGGTTGAGGATCATGAGCGTCAATCCGTTGTTCTGGCCCAGGGACAGGATTCGCGTCATCTTCGACTCCCGGTACGGTATGCGGCTCTGCTTCTTGCTGATCGCCTCAACACACTGGGCGAGCACGAACAGCGACTTGTTGATCGCTGAGCTTTCCACAAGTCTTTCCTTGTTGTTGTCCGTCCTCCGGTTGTCTTCCGATCCGGCCAGGTCGATGGCAGATGCCCGGCTCACCCGGACGGTATCCTCAGTAGTCTGTGTGATTTTCACACACAATATGGCGTGAGAACGTGACGAGTGTGCATTCAGCTGTTCTGTATTAGCTCCAATCCGCCATTCCGAGCCCTTGCAACTTGCCTTGGTGGCGGACGTCGACCTATTGATATTCGCCTGGTCATATAGATGCTCGAATTCCTTGAGCGTGGGGCATGGCTTCTCCGTCAGACCGACAACCACCGTCTTTCCCCCGTTGTCTCGTATCGGCAGCCCAGAGGGTGTGCGCTTCTCAGGGGGCTCGAACAGATCGTACACGCGATCGCAGTAGATCTCGTAATAACTCATCGACACCTCCACCTGAGTCGCTCCTCCACTGTCCTTTTCCACTTTCCGACACCGCCGATAGATGCTGCTCAGCAACCGGGGTATTACGCCTCGATCTGCCAAAGTCTTCCCCCCACGCATTGTGTGTGTTTTCCCGGTCCCTGTCACGCCGTACGCGAACACGCATGTGTCGAAGCCATTGAATAGATGCTTTACGGTGGAAGATACTGCAGTGGTTTTAGCCGTCAGTCCGATCCAAGACAGGTCAGGAGTCCGCACCCTCGCTATCGAAAATCTGCTGTTGAGTCGCTTCTTGCCCGTACACCGCATTGAACTGGAAGCTAAAGGACTCGGATTCGTTCTTGGGGTTTGGTATCCGTACCACCGTCGGCGTGGCACTCGTGTCGTCGGGGGTTTCGGTCGTGACGATCGTGTCCTTGTCAAGCTCCTGCTTGAGCAGCGGTCGTATCCGGGCTACGACCCTGACAGACATGTTGGGGGCGATGGTGGAGAGAGGGTGTTGATGCGTAGAAGTGAGGCCAAAGAATATCGCAATGCGCCCTCACACTGGAGCTGTCCGTCAAATCCTGGGAGCTCATCCTGGTGGTGTCCGTTTGTGGGTGAATGGCCCGAGCTCCGCGGCTCTAGTGTCGTCCGGGGCAACGCTCACGTGATTCAGCCTCATCCTCCGACTCTTGGAAGGCTTCAATCCACATTCAGCTTTCAGTTCGTTTTCCTTCCCCATCTCAAAAGGAACATGCAGTGGTCCGGCTCATCATGATTCCGGCGTTCGTACTCTTTATTCCGTCGCCGTTCTATTTTGGATCAAGCTCTGGGCGGCTCGCTTTGGAGTCGCGAAGTCCACGCGGTTTCCTCGCTTCCCATTGGTGCAGCCACACTACACCTTGAAACACGACCGATCTGGTACTCGACGTCGACGACCAATCCTCCATAGGACCTTGTGCAACACCATGTAGCACTACGAAATTGAGCGTTTTGAACGTTGTTGCTCGTCCAGTGCCGCTGAGCCAGCTATTTTGGCTTCAAACAGCGGCTAGCATGCCTTCAAAACCTCTGGACGCCCGCCCATGGAGTGAATGCTGGCCACAATCTATCGTGGTCTCAGAACCTACGCCTGTCTTTTCCCGCTATTTTTTCCTTCTCCTCTATCGTCTTCTTTCCTTTTGTCGATCGCTTCCCTCGTCGTCTTTCTCTCTTCAATCGTCATTTCCATTTCTTCTTTCAGTCTTTCTCTGAGAGAACTCTGTCAGTTTCGTCGCTTTAATATTCGCTTTCATCTTGAAGATGGTCGTGATTTCCACTCTATGGCTGCTGGCAGCAGCGTCTTGCACGACTGCCATCGCAGGGCCAGTACCGCGGGTAGCGAGAAGATACCAGTGAGTATATCAAAATGAAGAAGAATTTGGCCCAATTTCTCACACAAAACAGGTTCTCTTCCTTTGCGAACACATCCTCCATAATACCTTCAACAACATTCCAATCATCCTCCCCCGCCTTTGTCTCATCACCGACAAGTTCACTCCCAGCAACAACCGTCAATGCAGAATCTGCAGCACTTGTCGTAACCCCAATTGAGACAGTTGTGCACACCGGCATTGTGCCTGGTTTCACGTTATTCGATCGGAAGGGCAACCCACTAGCCACCGAGCCTGAACGAACGGTTATCTCCACAGAGTTCATCGTGAAGACTCAAGCTCCTCCTCCACCAGAGGCGGCTCCCACCTCATCGGGCGCTCCTAGTAATGCATCGACTATAAAAGCCCCAGCGACGACACTTCCCCAATCGAGCGCACAGAGCGAGCGGCCGGGTACCTCTACGAGACGTGATCCTGCTATATCTACAGACGTGGGGGAGAATCCCGCTGCTCCGACATCTACTGCTTCTCCGTCTCCTTCCCACCTCCAACCTCCTGCTCAGGAACCCGTTCCTACAACAAGCGCCCAAGAGACAATAAGCCGCCAACCAATTGGACCACCAGCCAACGCAACCTCCACCCAACAACCCCAGCCATCCGAAACACCCTCATCATCGAGCAAGAATGTAGTCACGAAAACACTGTACACAACCGTACCACCTCCCGCCGCGACGACCACTCCTGCACCCGAACAACCAGATCAACAATCCTCCACCGCAAAAGATACCCCTTCCCCCAATCCGCAACCCACATCCTCGCCCCTCGCTGCTCCTAGTCCTCCCGCAGCGAAAGTGCCCCCAGTGGTAACCGTGACCATGTACACAACTGTCCCCCCACCACCGGCAGCAGCACCTACTTCCGTCCTCAACGCGCCATTTCCCCCATCGAATCCGTCCGCTTCACCAACCACACCAACAACAGCAATCGCAAGCACCCACGCACCCTCATCGACAAAGTCCCCAGCATCCCCCACAGATGCACCACCCGCCGCCGGCGTCCCATCCCCGGGACCTACCAATGCCCTACCGCCCTCTCAGGCGCCGCCCGCACCGCCAGCACCGGCGCCCACGTCCGACGCTCCGCTCATCGTGACGCCGATTCCGTCGGACCAGGTGGTAACGGTCACCGAGACGGTGACGGAGAAGGAGACGGTCACGGTCACGGCGACGGCGACGGTGACGGCAGGGGCGTAGGGATCTGCAGGGCGGGGCTGGGAAGAGGGAGCGAGGAAGGAAATTTGCTGGATAGCCTGAATTGCGAGAATAGGTGGACAGCACAGAAAACGAATATAGGCGAACATGGTAAAAACATAGCTGTAGTCGAGCGGTCTGGCACCGCTTCTGTTGAATGCTTGATAATACTTAATACTATATAGCGGATGCGTGTGAATGAAATCCTTCTTCCGTCTTCAAAGGGCGAGGTTCTGACTGTGCGTGAACTCACGTAGATTTACTAGGAACTCGGGAACGTAAAAGGGTGGTGTTGCTCCTGCTCACCTCATCTGGTTTTACGGGGGATGAGAGCGAACTTGGACAGGTTCGAGAAAAGGGCGGGCATAGATCGTTCATCGCACAAGGCTAAACATGTCACCATATAGATCCATCCAATTTCACTTCAATTGCACATCAGCTGAGGCCAATGATTGTTATACCATTGCTGTCGTCATTCAGGTGGACATTGTGGTCGCTTTTCATCTACAGGAAGAAACACCCTGCAAATAGCCTTGCACGCACGCAACCCCCCCGAAAACCCGATTTCCATGACTTCAAGAAAAAAGCACGCCATAATCCGGTATTTCCATGATCCCTACGCACGCCACAGCACGTCGCTCGCCAGCCGGTCCGTCGGCCCGCCTAAGCCGTCTGCTCGAAGGCCTCGGGGAAGCGGCGCATGTTGTCCGCGAGCTTGCCCTTGTTCTTGAGGAACTGGACGTAGGCGCCGTCGACCTTGACGCGGCCCTCCTGGCGCTTGGCGACGTACTCCTCGCGGCGGAGAGGGGTGAAGCCCCAGTTCTTGGAGACGATGATCTTTTGGCGGCCGGGGAACTGCGAATCGCAAGTTAGTCGGATGGCATGGCATGGCATGGCATGGCATGGCCGAGGATGCCACGGCGGCTCGCGGGACATACCTTGTACTGGGACCGCCTGAGGGCCTCGATGGCGGTGGCACGGTTGGCATCCCTGGTCCTGACGGAGAGGATGATCTGGCCGATGTTCACACGCGCAACGGTTCCGTTGGGCTTGCCGAAGGCACCACGCATACCGGTCTGCAGTCTATCGGCACCGGCGCACGACAACATCTTGTTGATACGGATGACATGGTACGGGTGGGCGCGGACGCGGAGGTGGAAACCTTCCTTTCCGGCGACCTTGACGAGGTACTTGTTGGCGCAGATGCGGGCGGCTTCGAGGGCCTCGGACGACAGCTGCTCGTACTCGTTGGAGACGAGGTGGATGCACAGAGGGAACTCGTCGACGTTGGCGCGCTTGCGGCCAAGGTCGAAGATGCGGATCTTGGGGTCCGGCACACCACGGTTGAAGCGGCTCTTGGGGTACTGTGGTCCTGGAGTCAGTTCTCATGTCCTCTCTTCTTCTTATTTCTCTCCGACGCCTTCAAGATGTACGTACCGGCTTGTTCTTGCAATACCGGTAGCAACGGGCGGGACGTCTGGCCATTGTGTCGGTTGAAAAGCTGATTTCAAATCAATAAAAAAGATCTCTCGAGGACGGTAGGACGCGCGGAGGGGGTTGCGAACTGCACAGGGAGGTGAGTACAGGTCGCGAGAAAACGACTGGGAAGAACAGCGCACTTACCCTGTGCTTTATATGTGGTTAGTAGGGGGATCAAGAGCGAAGAGTGGGAGTTGTGAAGACGACGTCGTTATGGATGTGTGGGATCCGCCACAAGCTAGACCCGATTAGGCGATAGCCGAGAGGCGCCCAGTTGCCGCCCCAAGAAATGATTTGAAAGCAAAACGGATTTGCAAGCATGTGTATTGGAGTCACAGGCTGTGTTTACGGTGATGTAAATGGACGTTTTAATCCTGTAAAACTGACTTCACGTGCAGAGGCCATCACACATTCACAGAGGGACTCCATTCGAATTGACGCTGATTTTGTATTGGTATCTCATAATCAATCCTTTTGCAAGGCCTAGTAAACTACCATGTCTACAGCAGATATACCGGTCCTTTGCGCAAGGCCGCCACTTCATCCATCTATGCAGTGCTCGTGGAGAGGATATCGGAGTCACCTGGGAGGGGTCAACAATGTTTACGAGATGAATACGTAATGGAAACTTACCAGCATCGAGGATGGCCATGGTGGAGCAGCGGAAGAGCTTACCACAGGCAGTGCCCAACTCAATCTACGATTCACGCATGTTAGTAGGTAGCCCTCCGAAGTCATGATTGACCTCTTCTCAGGGCCAGCCCTCGGAGTATTCCAGCCGGATCTCGTCGTTAGGCCATGAGAATGGATCGGGGGTATGGTACGTACGTTGTTGCCGGAGAAGTGGTGGACCTGGGTCTTGGAAAGCATGGAGTAGTACTCGAGCTCGCTCTTCCTGAGAGGGGGAGTGTTGCCGGCGATGATGACCAGCTTGGCCTTTCCGCTCCTGAGGCTCTTGAGGGTGCTCTTGTAGCCCAAGGTGACCTTGCCGCTCTTCATGACGAGGGCCAACCTCGAGTTGATGGTGTCCGTGGACTTCTTGCTCTGTTGCTATCGGTCAGAATCTTCAGGCCAAACACATGCAGCCCAGCGATGGTACTGCCGCATTGTTCACTGGGACTGACCTTCTTGGGGGCCATCTTTGCGCGCAGGAATGAGATTTCTGGTCTTCCTGAGGGTGTTGTTGCGCTCCGGGAGGGTCGTGTTGGATGGAGGTCGCTTCGCGAAACGGGAAAAGAATCATTGTGGGTTGAACTCTTGGCGATAGCCGAGCGCTAGCCGGTTGCGGACATTATCACACGTGACCGGAACTCCGAACACTGTACAACATTGAATGGACGACATACTTCCGATTGCACAAGTCGCGCGTGCTTGCGGGTGGATGTACTGAATACTTTCAAGTCCGGAGGTTGAAAATTAGTTATAGTTCCTTTGGTGCATTGCACGCACATAAAATCATATATTTGAGATTGGGTATCATGACGCTTCGAAACAGTGCCTATCCTGTCCTGATACCAACCTGAATGCTTTTCATACAAATAGACAAAACCAACGCCCTCTAATGCAGGAAAATGCGAGGAAAATCGTTCCGTTCATGAAGACCAAAAATCACGCTCCCCTAAATTTCCTCAGTCATCCATTGCGGATCCAATGACGTTGCTGTCAATGTCATCGCGCGGCTCCTTGGGTTCCTGAGCTTCGTGGTATTGAATAGCATCGTCGATGTAGCTTAGTACTGCACCGACGCTATCTTCGTCCTGCGCGTCGAGCTTCAAGAACGATACCATGCTGAAGTCGTCGATCAGTTGTGCTACAGCCTTGTTTAGCCTGTGGAATGAGGTCCCCTCCATGATGTTCTTTTTGGAAGCAGGGTCACCATCAAATCTTCCTTCCTCGATGCCCTCGTCGCCCTTTCCTGGCCTCCGAGAGGGATCATCGTCTACAAGGTCCGCATCCGGGTTTAGGAACCTCTTCAGATCTCGCTTCGCGACCCGGCCCTTTACCAGATCCATTTTACTCAGAATGTTGACATGCGGCATCTCCAGCATCAACATGGCGCTCATCGCAGACAGCGTTCCGGCGAAGAACTTGGGCCGATCGATGATGAAGGTGCTCTCGAGCAAATAGGCGGCGCACATGTTGATGTTGAGGGAGCCGCGCATGAGATGCTTGACTAGATTTGGTAGGATGGGTACGTGGGTGTAGAGCTCGATCTGGCCGGGCATGTCGAAGATGATGAGATACTCGTCGGTGACTTCTTCGAGCGGGTCGGTCAGGAAATCTAGGTTCTCGAGCAGGAACTCGAAGCAATATATCAGACCCCCGTTCGGCCCCAGGCTCATCTCTTCCATGACATCCTCGAGGCTGATGAGGTCCTTGATATCGATGTCGGGTTCGAAAGCGAACTCCTCTGCGGCGGGGTCGAGGTTGACGTAGTAGCATGGTCGCTTGTTGTTCTGGAGATGCTGGATGAGAGCGGTACAGAAGGTGGACTTGCCCGCGCCCGCTGGGCCCTAACGGAGAGTTTAGTCTGACGAGTTGGATACGAGGGGCAAGCAACAACGCAGCGACTCCGACTCACCATGACGAGGACCCCGAACTTACTCATAGCTGCGGGCGTTTTTGGGTCAGCTCTTGCTATTGTCGCGGAGAAATTCAGACGGGGTTCTTCGCGGGCGGTGAAAGCAAACTCCGGCGGTTTATCGGCCAATAACAGATTGGCCTTGGGCGGGCGGTGAAGCCTGACGTGCTCGCTGACTGGCCCGCGCTCGGAGCACGTTTTTTTCGGCAGTTTCCCGCGCCGACTGCGACTTCCCAAAAGGAAAAGGCCCCAAGGCCGTCCCTCCCGCACCTGGGCAGATACAAATCTTACTCCGGGCCCCTCCCTCCCTCTACTCCACCCCTCATTCCTCCCTCACTCACACTCTCTCTCTCTCCTCTTACTTTTTCTTCGGGCTTTTCCTTCCCTCTTCTCCCTTCTCTACCTTCTTCCATTCACGCGGTCGCAAGTCCTACACTAGGTCTCTACGCCTCTCCCCCCGCAAAATTCCAGCACAATGACTGCTCAAAGCGATGTTCGGCCCCACCAGGGTCACGGCAACACCTTCTTGTTCACTTCCGAGTCCGTCGGCGAGGGTGAGTCTCTGAATCCCGAATCTCCTCTCATCGAACCTGTCGCTGATCTCTCTCCCAGGCCATCCCGACAAGATCTGGTAAGAATTCACCCCGCGCCCATGCCCCACATTGAGGCATTGAGGCATTGAGGGGTTCCTCACCACCGATTTCGCTCTGCCTGGCGCAAACCCCCATCGCGGCGCTTCCTATCCGAGTCGATCCCTATCGCAGCCGAACCTTTTCGAGAAACATGACCATTGGCTAACAGCTATCTTCAGCGATCAGGTCTCGGACGCCATCCTCGATGCCTGCCTGAAGGATGACCCCCTCTCCAAGGTCGCCTGTGAAACGGCCACCAAGACGGGTATGATCATGGTGTTTGGCGAGATCACCACCAAGTCCCACCTCGACTACCAGAAGATCATCCGTGGTGCCATCAAGGACATCGGCTACGACAGCTCCGACAAGGGCTTCGACTACAAGACTTGCAATGTCCTCGTCGCCATTGAGCAGCAGTCCCCCGATATTGCCCAGGGTCTGCACTACGACGAGGCCCTCGAGAAGCTCGGTGCTGGTGACCAGGGTATCATGTTCGGATATGCCACCGACGAGACCCCTGAGCTCCTGCCCTTGACTCTTCTGCTCTCCCACAAGCTCAACTCCGCAATGAAGGAGGCCCGCAACAACGGCACTCTGCCCTGGCTGCGCCCGGATACCAAGACCCAGGTCACCGTCGAGTACGCCCATGACGGCGGTGCCGTTGTTCCCCTCCGTGTTGACACGGTCGTCGTCTCTGCTCAGCACAGCGAGGCCATCACGACCGAGGAGCTCCGCAAGGAGATCCTCGAGAAGATCATCAAGAAGGTCATCCCCGCCAAGTACCTCGATGACAGGACCACCTACCACGTAAGCGACCCATAGACTTGCAGAAATTCCCTTCTCTGACTCCTCGTAGATCCAGCCTTCTGGTCTCTTCATCATCGGTGGACCCCAGGGTGACGCTGGTCTCACTGGCCGTAAGATCATCGTTGATACCTACGGTGGCTGGGGAGCCCACGGTGGTGGTGCTTTCTCCGGCAAGGACTACTCCAAGGTCGACCGTTCCGCGGCCTACCTTGCGCGCTGGATCGCAAAGTCGCTTGTCAACGCCAAGTTGGCTCGCCGCTGCCTCGTCCAGCTCTCCTACGCCATCGGTGTTGCCGAGCCTCTTTCCCTCTTCGTTGAGACCTACGGCACCTCTGACAAGACCTCTGACGAGCTCGTGGCCATCATCGAGAAGAACTTCGATATGCGCCCGGGTGTCATTGTCAAGGAGCTCAACTTGACCAACCCCATCTACTACCAGACCGCCAAGAACGGTCACTTCACCAACCAGGACTTCACCTGGGAAAAGCCCAAGGAGCTTACGCTCTAAATTCTGTACAACACGATTATAGAATGAGTGGAGAATCAACTTCTTCCACGGGGCCATAGATTTACGACGGTATGAATGCATCTACGGCGGGCAGCATAAGTCTTTCAACAAGTTCGGCGTCGGGAAGGGATACCCCTTTTGTCACCTCTTACAAAAGTCATAGGTCTTTCACATATAGAAAGGCTTTTCCCGAGTCATTCAACATTGGATCTCTTCATAGTGGCTGAAGAGATCGGAAGCGTTCGTGTTTTCCTCAACAGCGAGCGGCGTTTTCTGAGATGGTTATTTCGCTTCGATTTAGAAGAGCGGTGGGTCTACGCCCAGTTGGATCGTAGGGTACGAGATATGAGCGAGGAAATAGCAACATTGTCTATCGCCGAAGGGTACAGCCCTTCGGCGATAGTACCACTTCATACCCCTAATATCAGCATCGATCTGAGTTATTGGTTCACTATGCTGAGCTTCGCTTCGTTGGGTTACGTGTGCAATTGGTGGCATCGTGCTCCATTATGGTCCATGTTCGCGTTCACCATGTACTGCTATAAGGTGAAAGTGAAGATGGACGTGGTGAAGGTGAAGTGGCGCAGTAAGTTGCACTGCCACGGAAGTACGTCATCTATCGTCACCATCTACCGAAAGAGCTTCACCCGCCGTAACGCCACGGCTCTCACATAATAAGGAGGATAGGGTAATACCTTCAACATCTGTTACTCCAGTTCTATACACACTGTCGAATTCCCACGACTTCACTTATAAATCAACTCTCCAACACCGTTGCTATTCGCCTATACTAGGCCTACACTTCTGCTGCTCCCCATAAACAGTACCCCTACAACAATCAACATGTCGACACTAGCCCCTCCAGAACCACCTCCCTCCTACGAAGTCGCCACAGGCACCAGCTCCTCCCATCCTCCCACTCCGCGCGTCTCCACGGACGGCCCCTCCAGACAGACAGAACGCAACGGCATCCCGCCCGAACGCCGGCGCTCCATGGAGGACGAAAACCGCCCTCTCCCCCCAGGCTGGGTCCGCTCCTTCGACCCCCAAGAGCAGCACCAGTTCTTCGTGGACACGACCAAGGACCCCCCGCGAGCGATCTGGGTGCATCCATACGACGACCCGGAATACCTGTCCACACTGTCCCCCGAGGAACGCCGCAAGCACAGTCGATTGCAGCGGAGCGCCACGCTGACGGACATCGCGACGGAGGACACGGACGACGAGGACGAAGGCGGGAACGCAGCGCGGCTGCCACCGCGTCCGGACGGTGCAGCGCAGTCCGCGTCCGCATCCGCGCGGCCCTCGGGGATCCACGGCTTCGGCAGGAAGATGAAGGACAAGCTGACGGGGAGCACGCACGAGCAGCGCGAGCAGCAGCGGCGGCGGCGCGGGGAGCAGGAGCGCCAGGCGTACATTGCGCATCTGCGGGCTCGCCAGGCGATGGTGAAGGCGTGGGAGACGGGCGAGCCGCAGTTCCTGTGCAAGGACGCGCAGGGGCGCGACGTCTACGTTGTGCCGCCGAATGGGCGCGCGGCGCCGAGCGGTGCGTACGGGTATAAACCGTTCCAGGCGGGGCCGTATGCGATGGGGAGTGCGAGGTATGTGAGGCCTGTGGGGCCGTATGGGAGGCCCATGGGGTATGGGTATGGTGGTGGGTTTGGGGCGCCCATTGCGGCGGGTTTCCTGGGCGGGGCGCTGTTGGGAGGGTTGATGTTCTAGGTTACGGTCTTGGGATGAGGGTTCGAGGGGGTGGGAGATCTTATGGGGTGTTTCTGCTGTGGTCGACTCCGTGAGTGTGTGATTTGGACTTCTTAGGTGACTGCTTAGGCGTTAAGGGGAGGCGTTGAATGGGAGCGAACACATACCCTTAGCAAGATAGCAATTAGCAATACGATACCCTCCTTACTGTTGCGTATCCATCTTGAATTGACTCCAACAAAAACGTCATTTCACGTATTCTGACGTTGGAGGCTTCCAGTGTTGTAGTATGCACATCTGTGCACATTATCCGTCTTTATATTCGCAACAACGTGGAATCATCCCATTAAGAATCAGCCTCCAGAGGAAATCAATCTCACGTCAATTCCTATCAGCAGCAATCCAAGGAGTGATGAACTTGCCGTCCTCTGCCAAGTCTCCCAGAGAAACCAAGCGAAATTATCAGATCCGATCTGTCCTTAGACACTTCGCCCCAGAATTATCCCGCACAGTCAGCACCTAGGAGATATCGTATTGTGGCGTGACGCTCACCCTACAGACTATAAGTCCCTAGCACAGGATAACTATTGTATATATACTAATTCATCGGCTGCAATTCCGCTTGCAAATGGATTCTCCTCCACTTATTGGACCTCTCTTCGCAAACCGTTTTTTTGAGCTCGAAAACAGCACGATATGTCCAAGGACCTGAATTGCCGAGATTCATGTTTTTTTTTAATTATTGGTTCTGCAAATATGAGACAGATGTACGCAAGGAAAAGCAAACAAGAGCTAATCCATAGGTATCGACTGTAGGTTGACTACACAGTCGTCAATTCTTCCTTCCTGTCTCTTCCTTCACTCTCGTCACCCGTCAGCTCTCCTCCATTCTTCTCGCTTGCAAAGACCTGGACGCCCAAACCCTCGAAAACCCCTCAAGCAGGTCGATGGAAAATACAGAGAAGAGCGAAGAAACCCAGTGCCGCGTCCTGAAATACGCCTCTCCCTCCCTCCAACCCAATCCAGTCAATGTCTCCGACCAAGACTTTTCCGCATCAATACGCAAACATATGGTATCAACGTAATGCACCCTAACGCTCCCTTCTCATGCTACGCTCCAAAAATCTCACACCCTTCAAGCCGTCGCGGCCTTCTCGGTAACCGTCTCCACCTCGACCTTGGGCAGCGGCGCTGACGTGCCGCCGAGATCCGTCTTGCGGGCGTTGGGATTCTTGGAGTAGTAGTTCGAGATGGCAGATTTGATGGCGTCTTCGGCAAGCATGGAGCAGTGCACTAGTTGCGACGATTAGCACCCGTTTCGCATTACCGCAACAAGAACGGTCACTTACGCTTGACAGGCGGCAGACACAGCTCCTGCGCAATCTGCGTGTTCCGGATCTTGGCCGCATCCTCGAGCGTCATGCCCCGCACGAGCTCGGTCAGGTAACTCGAGCTCGCGATCGCACTGCCGCATCCGAACGTCTTGAACTTAACCTCGCTGATGGTGTTGTTGTTGGGGTCCACCCGGATCTGCAGCTTCATCACGTCGCCGCAGGCCGGGGCGCCGACGAGTCCAGTGCCCACGTCTGCGGCATCCTTGGGCATGGAGCCGACATTGCGGGGGCGGTTGTAGTGGTCGAGCAGTGCTGCGGGTGTTAGCTTTGCGGTTTGCAAGGTACGGGATGGCAGTATGCGGGAGCGATGGGGGATGGGTATTGCTGGATCTGATATCCGCGGATGATCCGAGGCACCCAGCTCTCCCAGTCCCTGCATCGCACACGCCGCCAGAGGGCTACTTATCTTTCTCGTGGTACTGCCGCCGTCCCTGTACTGCTGCCGCGGCGGGCGCTGCTGTGCGGAGGGGAGATGCGATGTGTGGCCTGGCAGCTGCTGCCAGCATTCTGCTTCCCTGGGCGGGCACAACGGCTGCGACTCTCTTGAACATGGCTGTAGATGTGCGAAGCGTGGTAGGTATCGTAGGTATTGTGGATAGATCGATTGGTGATGGCTTGCGGGTTTCGCGGGCGTGGAGTGGGATGTGGTGATGCAAATGAGGAGGCGAGCGGAGGATGAAGAAATGGGTTGAAGATAATCGATGGATCAGAGCGAGCTCGGCGCTGTCATGGGGCGAATTGCCGCGCACGAACCACGTGGAACCCCACGTTTCGGAGATGTCACTTACAAATGGGACGCCTCCGTCACATCTGATAAAAGTATTGGCGATGATCTCTATGCATAGCATTCACTATCAGATGCAATCCGTTTTACTCGTCCGTCGGCCCGTATACTGCTGTAATATTGTAGCGCCATCTACTCCCCGTCCGCGGTGTGGCAGCTAAACTGAACACCATCCGAGGCAATTCTGCGCCATGTAAAATGCTGCTCCGACCTTATCTCCGTCGATCCAGAATGCCCCGTCTTACAAACGCCGGAAAAAGTAGACATAGGCAAACTTCTTCATCTCCTCAATGTCAGCTGCTTTGGCAACCTTTTCATCGTTGAACAGGATCCAGGATGCCGTGTCCTCGCCTAGAATTTGTTTGCGGACGAAGGCGACATAATGACTGCAGCGAGTTAGCGATTGTTGTGACTCCATAAAACATGCAAGACGTACCCAGCGTGAATAGAGCTTCCCTTGTGGCAGACAATCGATTGCAGCTGGAAATTTGCCGGCAGCTGGTCGCTTCCGGGCATCTTCTTTTCTTGAGCTTCCGCGGGCGCCTTCAAATAAGTTAGCTCCCAGAACATGTCGCACCGGCCAGCGGTTGCGCTACATACCTCAGCACTATCCGCTTCGCCGAAATCCCCCTGGGCATCGGGGTGGTTGAATAACCAATCTACCGCTCTCTCCATATCCCCTCCCGTCTCTCGGAGAGCTTGTCTTGCCTGCGGGGCGCTGAAGCCCATGGCTCCCAGTGACTCGATCTTCTCGGGATCAACAGCACCAGCCGCCGCCGCGCCAGAGCCGCTGCCAGCATCGAAGTCTACCGGGACGTCGATATCAGGGTCCTCCATATGTGCGAACAGCCAGTTTGATGCCGCCTCTGGATCCGAATTGCCAGTCGCATGTAAAGCCTTCTCGCATCTGACTCGAGGGAAACCCATGGCTTCCAGCATAGACAATGCCGCTTCGTTCGGCGTCCACTTCGGAGCACCTCCCGCACCGCCATCTTCCGGAAGTTCCTCCTCACCCTCTTGAAGGCCACTGGACTTGTAGGCGTCGAACGAAATTGGCTCGTCACTAACGACCACTGGAACGTCCTGTTTCGTGGGCACCCAGTTGACGACCTCGAACCGGCGTGCATTGATGGCCAGCACTTCAGGGAATGTCTTGAACATGGTCCTCTTCGTAGCGCTGACCTTGCGCCCACAAGAGCCACAGTCGTATTCATCAATAGCCTCATCGCCCGTGAATATATCAAGACATTCCTGCAGGGTGACATGCTCAAATTCCTCCTTCTCCTTCTCTTTCCCTTGAGAATCCGTGACTTCCATCGTGTCGTCCTTTGGTATCCGCCGGATAGGTACGGGAACTGAAATGTTGTCTTGTTCGTTAGTACTGTAGCGCACCTTCTTGCAGCTATTACACTGTAAGCGCTGCTCCGTCACAAAGCTGAATGCATCGACTGGATTGCGGTGGGGAGCGATGTGCTGAGACCGCGAAACAAGCTTGAGCAAATGAAGCAACAGTTCGAACGCATCCTGCTGTCGCATGGTGGAGAACTCGGGATGCCCCCGACCCATGAGATGCTTTAGCATGGCAGGCGCGAGCCCTTTCTGGTGTGGGTTTTCCGAAGTATGCTCAGAGGCAATGACATCACTGTCGGGCTTCGAATAGCGTCCTGACAAAAGTCCATCGGCGATCTTGCGTAGCTGGGTCTCCAAATCCTCTGCGGGGTGCAGGTTCTTGGGAAGTTCCTCGTCAGGGAGATAGTACCTCTCCGCGAATGCCGGGAATGAAAACAGGCTCTGCAGAACGCTGTTCAGATAGCAGCTGTTCCCAAGGTTCTTGAGTCCAGTGAATCCAGGGCCAAACAGGGGCTTGAGCTCCTTTCCGTCCTCGGTCGTCATTGCGAATTCCCACCGCAAGTTCTGCTCCACCTGCATCTCCGTTAGGCTCTTCTCCGTCTTCACCCTGTCCTTGATATTGATGCCCCAGTGCGCAAGGTGGTTCGGCAGCTCTGGATCGACCCGCTCCTCGTCGCACGCATAGCAGTAAACATCCGCCGTCCCGTCCGCCGTCAGGGACCCAAGCTTCACGGCGACTGGGTGTTTCGTCGACTGCGTATGCGCCAGGCCATGCGAATTGCCACCGACGCCACCGAACTGAGCACGCCCGCAGCCCAAATTCCCGCAGGTAAGGCACAGCCAGAGGTTTTCTTTGAGATCGCAGGCAGAGCAGTGCCCCAGGCTCTGCGACTCGATTTGCCTCGCCTCGTCTTGCTCCAGGCACAATGTATGCTCGCAGGCCGTCATTTCCTGCTCCCACGCCTTCACCTCCTCCTGTCTGGCAAACGTGTTCGCCTTCAGCACATCCTCCACGACCTGTGTGAGCTTGTCACCAGGAGCCCCGGCATCGACAACGCCATGATCGAAACACTTGACTTGCGTGGCGGTATCGTAGCGATCGGCCTCGGTTTCGGCAGCAATGGCGAGCTTCGAGATCTTCTGCGGAGGCTCGTCGCGCGTGACGGTCTTGCGGGTCCGCTTGATGTTGAGGACGAGCGGGTGGCTCGTGAGCTCGAAGTGTTTCTGCGAGTGGTTGCGGTCGCCTGCGCAGCCGCCGTTGAAGCAGGTGAGGCAGACGTCGAGCCCGGCTGGGTCGTCCTGCGCATGGCACGTCAGCGAGCACAGCCCATCTACCTTGACAACTGCATATAGAGTATACGTACAATCGAATCGAAGCATTGAGTGCAGTCCTCGCGGTAAACGGCTTGGTTGGGTCCTGGGGAGTGAAGCTCTGTGCGGTGTAAACAACAGGTCTGTGGAAAGAAGTGCGGGGTACGTACCGGGAGACTGCGCGTGAGAACACGCCATTGTGACTACGATGCCCTCTTCTATAAACCGGACTCGTCTATCGTGAAGTGGAAGCAAAGACGGAAGGGGTACAGGTGTGGAGGCGATTTGGAGTTTGACGTCCCAGCGTTCCAAGAGGACAAGCTAGGTCTAGGCTACTGCTACAAAGCTTTGGCGGGGGCAACCGCAACCGCATTCTTATCGATAAGGGCAATTGTGAGAGTCACGTGATATGGACCACAATAGTATCACCAGATGGGAGGTTATGATTATTTAATACACCGACGTGCGTGGGCTTAGTTTTGATTGAGAAAGCGAGGTTGTGAATAATAGAGCGGTCGGTAATCGTGTTTACACCGAGTTACCCATCTTACGCTCTAAAGCACTTGGGGAATTGGCTACATTACCTGGTGTAGAGTGGGTAAATGGGGCCCCCTCCTAGCATCCTTAAGGGGCTTGTTTTATGCCATAATATACAAATATATGTATGCTTAGTTTCACCTACGATTTGCCTTCCCCATGTCTCTGCCGACATACTGTATATAGCCTTACAGCGCTCAGTATAGCCTGCTAGCGCTGTGCAATTATCCCACCTTGCTTTGGATAGCCCTACCCTAGCACGTTGCAACCGGATGAGCAAATACCCATAAGTGACGTTATGCAGAAATGAAATAGACCCTCACTTTTACGCCGGAGTTACGTTTCTCGACAACATTTGGATCCTCTCCAAGGATTACTAAACTTCCCATGAGGGTGGAGTAGAGGCATACAATTATGGGAGAAGAAACATGGTAAGGCTAATGAATTTCGAATGCCCCGTAACCAAACCTCTGATTGTGCTGCCCTGGCGACGTGTCACGCAGCTGCGAATCATACATCTCACATTGCGACTTGGTCCAGTCACAAGCACTAGCAAACGTACCAATTCGTACGTATGTTTCCGGTGATTCAGTCTTTGGTTGAAGGACAAGTCCGTTGATTGACCCGTCGTCCCCGCCTCTTACGTCGTACTGGACCTTCAGCAGAAGCAGGATGACGAGCTTTGGCCTGGCTATATCCGGCTGATCCCACGATACCACGGGGTGCAGATCTGGAATGATGGCGTTTCCAGAATCGAGCCTGTGGAAGCGGTGATTCACTTCCTCTTTTGAGGCGGTGAAGAAGGGTCCTTGAATAGAGAGGAAGCCATCGGTGACCCTGCTGAAAGGGGACCCATCAATAGTACTGACTTGAGCGTCAAGAATGGTAGCCAAGGAAAAACAGGGGCCATCGGGGAGGAAGAAACGGACCCCTCTATGATAGCTCGCCCATGACCACGAAGGTGCATTGTATGGGCGAGTAGGATCACCGCCCTGGTATGTCCGCGTCAATAAACCCTCTAGAGACTCCACATTATCGTTGTCAGTTGCGGAAGCGTCCGGCCTCCACATCAAGTACTCGAAGAGATTATGCCGCCACATTCCCGCAAGGTAAGTATCGTTCGTTGTCTTGTGAAATAGCGTGGCCAACCCAGAAAGCGCAATAAGCTTGTCGCTTTCCTTGGTCAACAGACACCGGCTGTAGCTTTCTGTTGTGTTCACCCATTCTCTCAAGGCAACCCCACTTGCCAGAACATCGCTATCATTTTGGTCCAGATGCCGTATGGAAGTCAAGCGGATGGTTGATGTGGGGCTAGGGTCTGGGATATCCCGAAAGGCCTCGTTCTGGAATAGAGCGTCACATTCCCACAGGAGCTGAGTCGCTGCGAAGTGAACGGTCCTGGGCGCAAGAATCCGCTCTTGATGGCACCATCCGCGTGAACGGAGTACAGAGGCCTCGAATTCTCTATGCCATGAATCCTTTTCAACTATGGCGAAAGTACCGACGACAGGAAGGTTGCCTTGCGCCGTGTTGACTTCAGCAAAGCCTGGTAGAAGGTCCTCGTTGGTTCTTTCCTTGAAGAGACTGTCGTCGGGATCTGCCGATGCTGCCGCGGCGATTGTGCAATAAGAGTTTGTGTAGACCTGTGACATTCTGGTGCTTTCGTATAACCAATCGTCCAGTGAATCCTGAACGATACATAAAGCATCTATCCAAATATATCGGGCCCCAAGAAAAAGGGAAACTTTCATCACATCTTGGAAGAGTCGCGGGAGGGCGGATATTTGCTGGCCTGCTCGAAAAGTCGGTTCGGTCGACTCCAGCAAACGTATGGATGGTACCTTTGGCCACCTGTAGCTCAAGGCGACGAACTTGAAAGGCTCTGAACATGGTTCTTTGGCGGGGTAACAGAGTCGCCATTCTGTTGTGCCAATCTCGATCAGGCGTGTTGGGGGGCCACCAATGCTTTTCATCCTGCAGGCGGCATGGTTTTCTTCGCAATCCAAGCACCATTCTTTGATCAGCTGCAAGCTTTTCAGCGAGGATGTGCTCGGTTCGTGGTCCAGAACAAAAGTGCCTGAAACCGTTGGATCTATGACACATTAGACACGGAGGAGCATCAACACGTAATACTCTTTACTGACTGGTACGAAAGGATGCCAGCACATGGTGATCTTCACCAGTGATTTGCAAGTCCTGGATCGAAACCAAGTGGTAGAAACTATGCCGTACTAGAAGGGGAGTCCGGGTGTTCCATCTCATCTCCAGAGCTGGCGATTCGGTGTGTTTAGTTAAAAGCTCAGAAGCCCGTGCATCTGCGTTTCGAACAAAACGGTAGATGGTAAAGTCCGGATTGTCGAAAGGTTTGTCTTTTTCCGCCTCCCACTTGAGTCGAAAAGGCCTAGGGACTTTTGCCCAATTTCGGGAACATATGTAGCATTGTTGTAAGGCCGCAGCTCGAAAGTGGGTGGGCGACGTGTGGTGCAGCCTGTACCCAGATTCGTTCAGGACGTCTTGATGACAAGGCCGGCTGTTGGCATTAAACATGTCCCTACAGGTCGAGCATACTTTGCTTAGGTCAAACATCGCGATTGTGAAGAGCGGCGTGAATGTCCGGATCGGTATGGTAGAAAAACAATGAGACGAATGACGGAGATTTTGTAATCGATATCGTTCAAAGTAAGTGATGGAAGGCAACAGGCTGAAGATGCGGAGCCCTGGAGAGCATCTGCGTTGGCGGGGCACGTGGGGGCAACCAGATGCTTGCGCAGGGCGAGCACAGTTTTTAAGTTAGTTGTCTAATTTGCATCTGCCGTAGGCAGGAGCAAAAGAATAAGCCTCTAAGCACACTTAGGCGAGCATAAGACTGTATAAAGATCAAGGCTAGAGAGCTGTTAACAGGTACCCTAATCTGCTCCCTTGAATCAGCACCACAACTTTAAAGAGGCCGAATTTTCAACGCCCACTTATGCACTGCTCAGATCCATCGTACACATATCAACTCCACCATCCATCGCGCCGAAAGCAACCTCCCCTCCCCCAAATCAACCCCCCCGCTTCAGCGAAACCGACCAATTCAAAAACTGCGTAAACAACACCGGCTGCACCCGGCTCTTCCTCTCCGCAAACCACTCTTTCTGCGTCTCGCCATACACATCCACCACCCGCGCGTAATTCGCCCTGTCGAGCCCGACCAGCACCTTCGCGATGTGGATGGACGCCGCCGCGCACGCGTTCGCATGCAGCGTCGCTTCACCCCCTAGCTTCGCCTCGTCGTGGATCTCCCGCAGGATCGCCCAGACGTCGTCGACGTTTTCGGGCCTCGGGAGCGGCGCCTTGTGGTGCGCGCGCCCGGCCGTGTAGGCCTTGAGCGCCGTGTAGCTCTTGTCCATCAGTTGCTTATTGGCTCCGGCGCGGGTGCGCCTGAGGAGGGGGAGGATGACGGCGAGGGTGAGGGGGTGCGAGTACTGCTTGTCCATGAAGATGGCGAGCAGGTCGAGGACGCGCGATTTGAATTGGACGACCGTTTGCTTCGCGTCTTTGCGCTCGACCTTCTTGCTCGTGATCTTGCGGCGTTCTTGGAAGATCTTGGTGAGGTGCGGGTCCAGGGCCATCATTTGCTCGTCGTCCATGTCCTCGTCGTCGGACGTGTCGTCGGGCGCTTCGCCGTCCAAGGTGGGCTTCGAGGTCTTGAGTGTTTGGGCCAGAAGGGTGTCGAACCTTGCCAGCTCCTCGTCGCCTCTGTCGTCTTCATCGTCGTCGTCGTCGGAGTCTGCGTCGCTGGAACTATCCTCCTCCTCCTCCTCAGAATCTGCAGAATCCTTGTCAGAACCCTCCTCTGCCTCCAAAGCCGCCCCGGCCCACACAGCCTTTCCGTCGACGATTTCCACATCCGACGCATCCTCCACGTTTTCCACGTCTTCCATCTCTTCGTCCGAGCCAGCCTCCTCCTCCTCCTCGCCACCCTGGTTGAAGAGCTGATTCTGGCCCTCGAGAGTCTCCGGCGTGTCAAGGATGTCGGTCAACGACCTGAGCCCGTCTTCCGTGAGGTCCGACGCGAATATCGCGAACGCCTCCTCTGCAATCTTCTTGAACAGCGTGCGCGGGTTCCCAAGGAAGGTCAGGAGGATCTCGACGAAGGGGTCCTGCGCCGCTGCTTCGGACGCCGATTCACCTTTCTTCTTCGACAGTGCCTTGTAGGACGAGTCGAGGTCATCCAGTAGCAAGACTGCATCCCCGTTTCCTTCGTAGACCTGGAGGAGCGCGAGGGAGTAGAGGAGAATAAGCCCTCCGGCAGCGGCCTTCTGACCCGATACCGAGCCCTTTGCCGTGAGCGTATCCACCGTCTTGAATGCCCTGTCGATATTTTTTAGTATAGGCTTATCGGCCTGGAAGACCAGCTCGAGCGTCTTGGACGAGGACGCCTTGGACCGGATCATGCCGACGGTCATCAAGGCGAAGGAAGCACGCGATTCCGACTCCAGCCCCAGAAGGCGCGTCAGGCAGGAAGACACGCGCTCCTGGAACACCCTCCTCGTGGCGTCGGTGACGGCGGGGAGCGGCACCTTGCTGGTCTTCGCGTCCGCGCGGGGGATGAAGTATGCGTGCTCCACCAGCACCTCGAGGATATTGCGGAGCCAGTTGTCGTGCTCCTCGCCGCTTACAAAGTCGGGCCCGTACCGCGGGTATTCCCTCACGATGGTGAGGAGAATGTCGGCGATGCACTGACGCCGCGAGTCTGCAATCGCCTGCTCCTGCGTGTCTGGCCGGAGGATGAGTGTCCGCAGATGCCTCACGATCTTCCGTAGCGTATCGTCGTCGGCGGACAAGATGACGGTCTCCAGTGTTTTGGTCTTGGTTGTCCTGTCAATGTCGATGGCGCCGTTCTTCCCGGTCAAAGCGACCACAATCGGCAAGGCAGCGGTAGGGGTCTGCTGGGCTCGGGCTACCATTGCCTTGTGAGCGGACAATGCCGCCGCGTGCAGTAGTCTGTCTTCCTTCTTGCTCTGGTTGATGAGGCTCCGCATCAGGTTGGGGCTGAAGAGTGCGGCGATTTGATCCTCCGGCACGTTCCTGATCAACGAGGCGAAGAGCTTGAAGCCCCAGGACTTGCGCACATGCGAGGCGGTCGAGGAAAATAGGTTGTTATCGACAGTGTCCAGCCAGAACTGGGGGAACTCCAGTTTCGCCTCCTTTTTGGCCTGGCTCCTGCTCGAATCTCTCTTGAGGATCTCCCCGAGAACCAGGTCCCAGGCGAATATGGGATTGGGATTCGCGGAACCGGACTTGATGTTCTCGTTCTTGCCCCCCTCGCCCTTGTCCACCTGGCTGCGGAAATCCTCCTTCAGGATGCGGGCCAGCTGCGTCCGCTCCGATTTCGCCAGCGGGTCCTTGTCCTTCCAGACATTCGCGGGCAGCACATCCTCGAACTGCGCCTTGACCGTGAGCCAAATGGCGACTCCCTCGGGGGTCTTGGCCAGGTTGAAGGAGAGCAGCCGCTCGATCACTTCCCGTGCACAATCGCGGAACGACTCCTGCGTGCCTAGACCCTTGACGGCGTCGACGACGACGAGCCCACACTCTTCACGGAGCCAGGGGATATCCCGAGCCATCGTGTAGATGTGATCCAGGACCTTGTTCCAGCAGTCCAGTGACAGGTCCGGCTCGATCAGGATCCGCGACTGCATGATCGCCTTGAACCCGAACAACCTGCCGATGGAATGGTCCCTTCGATCCTGCTCCCATTAGCCACTCGACGATTCAATTCCACGCATTTTTCATTTTCTTCTTCTTCTCACCTGACCCAGCACATTCCCCTCCACCCTCGTCTTCTCCACCACCCACCCAATCAGCCCATCGACACCCACATCCAACACCTTCTTCCCCCTCCCGAAAAACATCCCCAGCAACTCCGTCAACGTCACGAAGAACCCATACCGCGCCGCCTTCCGCGAACTGCACAGGCCCCGGATCAGCTTATCCAGCGCCTTCTCGATCGCCTCTTCCGACGGCTGGTTCTCGGGCGAGAAGTGCACGATGAGCTGCTTCGCGGCGGCCAGGCGCGTGTCGTCGGACTCGGCGGCCAGGTCGCTGTAGAGCCGGAGGAGGTGCATGTCGGCGCTGGAGCGGGCGCGCTTGGCGGGTTTGCTCCCCGTCGCTGCTGCTGCCGAGTCCTGCGTTTCGGTGGAGCTGGGTGCGGGGGCCGGGGAGCGGCGCCGCTTGAGGGATCTTGCTCCCATGTTTGCGATGCTCGGAGTGGATTTTTTTATTTTCTCGAGAGGATGTTGGGATGGTTCACTTGTTGAGGTGAAGGTGAAGTTGTTCAGAAACTTTTGATAGCACGTGATGCGGACGCTAAGCGAAATCCAGGGTCTAGCGGAGCGCGCTAGGCTGGATGTGGTAATTATCAATTCATACATCCATCTCTAAATGTCAATTCATCACGACCATTAGGGTGCGCATTTGGGTATTGTAATTGGAATGGAGGAACTACCACTTCCTCACTGAACTTCATAATGGGTGTCAGATTGGAGGCATCGCGGCCGGCTGGAGCCAGACCTTGCTTGGGCGGTTCGAGCTTCCCACGCGTTCAACATTCAGACGTCCGGAGGCATCATCGCCGACGCCGCAGCCACGCAGTAACAAAGCGCTTGTACAGCACGTAAGCGACAAAGACATTCTTAGACGGTCGTGTATGTAGATCGATGGCGTTTAGGTATGAGGGAGGCGTAGCTCTGTAGGCTTTACCATCCCAATGGGTTTGGCAGAAGCGCAGTGCCACTCGCAGGCGCCCAACACCAACACTGGATAGAGACCATGTGATCTTTGGCCTGAGGAACTTCAATCCGTTTTTCCGGCCAACAGTGCTGGCATGTCTTCGAACCGTGAACGCGTATATCATGGCATTATCGGACTTGAAACGGTCAGTGGCTTCGGGCGTTCAGCGTGCTACGGTTGGGGCCGAGCAAGGGATCCCACGGCTCAGATCAACGGTTCCAACGGGATCATGGCGCTCCAGGTAAGTCTCAGTGCTCACTGCTAGAGTGCGGCATATCTAGCAGCTGTTGCCCTGGGTATCCATGTCGTGCGAAGATGCGAGGGCACAAAGCATTATTTTCTCTCGACATGCGCGTCGACTGATCCGACGTTGCGTGTAATATTCGAGTGGAGCTGCGTAACTCGGTCGGCCTTACGCCTTGCTGTGCTGAGGCACCGGCAAAGGCGTAAGGGAGCCGTTGCAGTTCCCATCAGATGATGGCTTTCCCAACACAGCATACGAGTACAGCCCACTTGCCCTTTGTGCTCCGCCCCCAAGGACAAAGCGATTGAGGATTTGAGCCTCGCCTCATGTGCGGGGTAGCTCCAGGATAGCTGTCAGCACGATGCTATTCCTAGCGGTCTATAGAACCAACGGGCCGATGTTGTTCGTGTACTGAAACCGCAGGGAGTCATGAGTAGATTGGGGCTCTGGATGGACTGGAAGGGGAAAATGGGTGTGATTGGCTGGAAACGGGCAGCAAGCGCGGTGTGAGGGAGCCTATCAGGAGGCATACCGCGCGAGAAGCTCGCAAGGATTGGATTGTTGCTGATAAATGGCCTAAAGGGTAGTGAGACGGCATTGTGGTCCTGTGTTGTGTCAGCTGGGATGAGCGTGAGGTGATTGTATGGTTGCTCTTATCATCTGATGGGACACGGTAGAGGGTCGAAACTGCGGGGATATTCGGAGATGCAGAGAGCGGAACACAGAGCGACGTGAACACGACTCTGACTCTCTAAGCACTCTCGAGCCGTGCCTAACTTAATAAATGCATCAGTCACGATGCAGCACAAGGGGGGTTGTGAAACGCCCTTGGGCCTTGGATCCCGAAGCGGGCAAGAGAGATCAGGGCAACCTTGCAGATATGGAGTCACGGGATCAGGCATGAGGAGCGCTTTGTTTACTGAAGGCCCGGTCGCGTCGTCCTGGGAGACGGGAGACGGGACGCGAGAGTTGTTCCTTTGTGAGACCAGAAGCTCGAAGCTCCCAAGCGCCAGGAAGGAAGAGAAAAATTGCATGGGGGGTGTCAGCTTCAAAGGGAAATCGGCGAGGAGGCAGGAGGGGCGCTCGCGTGTTGGTGGGGTCTGAAAAGAGGGGAGTGGTGGTGAAAGGTTTTGTGCAGCCGGTTGCCGTGGAGGGCCAGAGACCAGAGACCCTGGATCATGCTGGATGCCCTGGATGGTGGAGGTTGTTCTCGACCTCTTTTTTCAGCCCGCCTCGTCGCTCCTGGCGACCTGGCGGGCTGGGCGTTTTTTCGGCAGCGCCGGTCAAGAGCTCAGTGTAGCATGGCGTAAGCACAGTCTCCCGTAGGTCGGCCGGTCAGAGTGTCTGGGTGGGTATGATATGATGATGGTGATGGTGATGGTGATGGTGGCAGTGTGGTGGTGGAAACGCGCTGGCCGGCTGGCGGCTGTTGCCAAAACAACGCGAACCGTGAACGCGAGACAAAGCGGACACATCATACATGGCGAGCAGGAGCAAACCTTCTTTGGCAACCAAAAACTCGGCAAACTTCAAAGCAAAGGAAAGGCATTATTGACGCATACATCATCGTGAAGGGAAGATGACGTTGTACAAGCTGAGATCGTCGCAGAGGTTATAGCCGTTCATAAGGGAAGCCAGCACAAAGCAGGGAAGGAGTGGTTAGAGAGGGTCAGAGTGGCAGAGCTGGGCGGTGTTAAGCTGCCCTTTGAGGCATAAGGCTGCGATGCGCTTTGCCAGACCTTGACAAGTGCAGTCTCCATAGCAGCCAGAGAAGCCATCTAGCAGCCATCTAGCAGCCATCTAGCAGCCATCTAGCAGCCATAGCGACGACTTTGCGGGCTGGTCCCATGTCCAATCAGGGTCTGCGCGAGGGCTTCCCGCCGGTGTCGCGGCGCGGGAATCAAGTTTGACCAGGTCAGCTCTTGCGCCAAGGGGTGGAATGACGACAGGTTGGGGGGAGAGACTCGAATCCGTTATCCGATTGCCGATGGGCTTTCGATGGCTCTGATCTTTGTAGGGGGAGAGAGGGATCGATGATGGCCCTGAAGGATGGCCGAGCTTGACGGCTACTTGTGACAATTTGTCGCTCGACAGTCCCCGTCGACTTGGAAATTCGGAGCAAAGAAGTGGACTGACTTGTGGGGGGAGGGCCTCTTCGGAAATGGGAATGGGGGCAACGGTCGCTATGAAGTTTCTGAGCAGGCCTCATCCGTGCCATAGCGACCGACCTGGCAACCGGGGAAAGCCATGATTGCACAAAAAAAATGGTGAGCACGGGGAAGACAGGAAGACACGTCGGCAGCTGAGCAACGTCTAACGAGGAAAATCCGCATTTTTTCCCTAATTCCTGAACATGGCGCGGGCCGCTGCTACGCTCCATGTTTGAATCAGTCGGATAGCACGATGGATACCGTTCTGACCTTCTTCTGCCGGGCAACGCAGCCCATGGCGGGGCGAGCAGAGCTTATAGGTTGCCCAGGTGGTGGTGCTGCGCTCGCTGTTGCAGACTGCAGAGTAGCTGAGAGGGGTTTTTGGGGGGGGGGGGGATTGACCAGTAGTGGTGGAGCTGGAGCTGCGAACGGGTGTTGTTTACATACATACATGACATTGGAGCTATTCTACTGTACCTGCGGCGAGCCGAAGCAGTATGACGCGGGGGTAATAATTCTCTACTTTCACCATTATTCTCACCACTCTGGCAAACCTGCTCCCCAGCTGCAAAGTTGCGAAGCTGCAGCGGAGAACCGCCGAACCGCCGGGCGTCAAATTCATCAATCAGACACCCAGCACCGCGACCACCACCCTTCACCCCCCAAGCCGTCCCCCGCGTCACATTGGTCCCAACCCTGGACAAGCCGGTCAGCCCGGTCGTCTAAGGTCTTTTTTTCTTGCATGGGTGAAAGGTGAAAGGGCTCCAAGGTCGCTGGTTGCATGTGGGCGCGTGGAGCTCAGGCCCGCAGGGTACCGGGTACCCTCGTCGTTGCGCTGCTCTGGGACGCTTCCAAGGTTGCTCGGGGAGACCATCCTGCAGCTCAACCCTCCCCAGCTTCATTCATCTCTCCTCCCTCTCCCCCTTCTTTGTCACCAACATCGCTCCGCCTCTTCTCTTTCTTCCTCCCCTCCTCGCTCGCGGCCGCCGCAAAGGGCTTTGGACGTTGGACGCTGGAAATAAAAAAGTAGAAGTTGGGGCATCGTCGCTGGTTCCTCCTGCCGTACTCATCCACGTCCATATGTCCGCTGCGTGCTGAGACCTCCTCTCTCACCTCCCCCACCCCCACGAACCACCGAACCTCCTCTCTCGACCTCTCCCACAACCCCTGCAGAGCTTGGACGATATCTACCACGAAGCATCTTTCTCATTGGAACTAGTTTTCTTGCATTGCATGCTTTATCGACTGCATCTGCTCCCGGCCGAGTACTACGACTAACCAGCATCTCACCTCCCCTCAGACAAGAGTCGACCTCCGCCCACATTCGTTATCCCGCAGTCCCGTCTCTCCCCACTCCGACTGCTCCGAATATCACAACCTCCCCCTTATCCTATCGCCCCAATTGGATATGGAGATGTCGTCGCCTTTGGCGGCCATGCACCCGCCGCCGCTGCCCGCTGCACCATGGGGCTACAGACGCGACCTGCCTGCGACGAAGCTCTTTGGAGGACACAATTTCGGGCCCAACAGCTTCAACTTCAGGGATCTGAGCATGAAGAAGAGCAACCCGGACTACTTCGGCCTGCCTCCCCTGCGAGGTTCCTCGCCCACCGCCAGCTTGGCCGCGGACATGTCGAGCAACCTGCATGTGGATCAGAGGTAACCTCCCTTGCATCAACCCCCCGCCGTACCTGGATACTAATTGCTCGATCAGCCCACAATTCACAACGCCTCGCAGGTCTCTCTTCACCTCCATCAACCTGCAGGCCCTGGAGAAACGAGGTGCGTCGCTGTAGCTATTCACCCCGTTCATGTGCTGACCAATTCCAAAGCAGAAGGAGTCACGACCCCTCCAGTCAGATGGGAAGGCGTAACGACTCCTCCCATTCCTTCGTCTTCTCCTTGCTGCTTGCCCGACTCCATGGACATCTCCCCCCTACCCCACAAGGCACCCTTCAGCTTTGTCAAGGAGGAGCCTCTGCCGTCGCCCACTCCCGACCACGCGCCGGCCTCGGAGGAAGAAATGCTATCCCCATGCGAGCTTCCTCCACCCCCTCAGTTCCCAACTTCACAGTTGGACGTGCCGAGGCCGGCGTCTGCTGCAGAGTAAGCCGTCCTCCTTCGTCTTCCCATCTCTCCGTCCACTAACAAACCGCAGCCGAAGAAAAGCCTTGCTTCGACCCTCCTTGAACCGCGTCAAGAACTACTCCACTAACACAGTATCCTTCAAAACCCAGGAGAATAACCCCTTGCCCGCCTTCAAATTCGGCGCCGGTGTCGAGTCCAATTCATCCACCCCGTCCCTGGACGAGTGTTTTGCCGCCTCTCCCCAAGACCGTAAGATGCTTGCAAACCCCGTCTCCTTCCTCTCGAAGCCCAAGTCCTTCAACCTTCATAACAATGCATCCCGTGGTGCCGGCTCCCCGCTCAGTGGGAATATCAGGAAGCCGTCGGGGCCCCCCGGCCGCCCCCGTAGCAAGTTCAGGAGGTCGTTGAGCATGTTCGAGAGCCCTGGCGATATCATGAACCAGAAGGAGGATCAATCCAATTACACCCCGAGTAATCTGCAGTCTGTCATGGACGTTGATGACACTCCATCGTTGAAGCTTCCCAACTTCACCCCTCCCAATGAACCCGATTCCCTCCCGCGCATTTCTGACGCCACTCTGATTAGCGTGCTCGATGGCGAGTTCGACCATCTGTATGATGACAAGATCATCATCGACTGCCGTTTCGAGTACGAATTCGAAGGCGGCCACATTGACGGCGCCAGGAACTTCTGCGAAAAGGAGCACTTGGCCGAGCTCCTCTTCAACAAGGATGTCACCCCCAATACCCTCTTGATCTTCCACTGTGAATATTCCGCACACCGTGCACCACTCATGTAAGTGCTCGCGTCTGCGCCTGGGGAACCTGCTGCTAATTTCGCCTAGGGCCAAATTCGTGCGTCACGAGGACCGAAAGATCAATGCTTTCCGCTATCCTCAGCTCTCCTACCCAGAGATGTATATTCTTGATGGTGGTTACAGCAACTTCTTTGAATCGCACCGAACCCGTTGTTTCCCCCAAAACTACCTCCGCATGGACGCCAAGGAGCACGAGACCGCCTGCGAACGCGGAATGAACAAGCTCCGTCAGCGCTCCAAGCTGAACCGCGCACAAACTTTTGCATTTGGCCAGCAATCGTGCCAAATGGAAGACAGCCCTACCGCCGTCGGTCGATCCAAGAGCGGCAATTCCATGCTCGGACATGACGAAGTGTTTAACGTTGGACGAATAGGCGCCACCCGTCGCATGGCTTCCTACTAGCGGTAGCCCATCGACGGCTGGCCCATGATTTCCTGATGATAATCAATCCTCTCTCATGGCGATCCAGATGCAAGGCGTTATTGATTGACTGCTGCATTCGACGTATCATAGCATCGGCGTTCTGGGATTCTTTCGACTTTCTTCTCCATTTCTTTCCACCAGCGATTACCCTTCTGCCTCTGGCTTCTATCCAAAACCGTCTGGCGCGTGTAGCGATATGCATTTGACTTCTGGCCCTTTTGATCTCATTCTGGATCAGTTCATACTCGGAATTTCCCCTTCGGAATCTATCACCACGGCCAGCAATCTTGCACGGTTTTATCCTCTTCCGAGAGTCTTGCTGGATGCATCCTCATTGTGTCCTAGCAAAAACGACGAGCAGCACGCGACGCTGCCTCGGGGGCTTTGTTGGTTTGTTTTGTCTATTCATCTCCTATTATTACGGATTCCCACCTCCCTGCAGAGTCGAGAAGCGCTCTCCCTCTCACAGTCGAGTCTCATCCACAGTACCTCATCGAAGCAGTACTGCTGGCGGCCTTCGTGCCATATTCTCAGCCATCCACCACGTCACACATACACACACACACACACACACACACCACACTCGATTTCCTACCTCGAAACTGCTCTTTGCCGACATTTCGGCTGCTCCCTGACCCCAGACTGCCTCATCGGAATCTCATTGCTCATCTTCCTCTCTCTCTCTATCTCTATCTCTCTCTCTCGCTCTCTCTCGCTCTCTCTCGCTCTCTCTCGCTCTCTCTCTCGTCGCAGTCTCTGGCGCCTTCAAGGGATACATCGAGCTGCTCCCCAATACCTAATCCTGACATTACAACTGTACTTGTCGACCCTTCCGTAATTTCTCTGCAGGTGGAAAACATTCTGTACGTAGCTGACATGGTTCTGTACTGTACATATGGATTTTGCGTGGAAAAGCAGAGAGATGAGAAAGGTGGAGATACAGCAGGTGCCTCGTCGTAATGCGGTGGAATGGACGGTGGTGATGGTCTTTTAGAGAAAATCAGATCAGTACAAGTCATGTGCTCCCTTTGATCCGTGATGGTCTGCCGGTGAAGGTGAATGTTTGCACTGCGGTCTGAGCTTCGCTGGTGAATCGATCGATCTCGAATTAGGGAACCAATCAGAGTGCAGAGTGGCTAGCCGTCGATCCCTGCCCCACGATATCACGGACCGACCCCCACATCGCGTCTCGCGTGTCACGTCGATCCCGCGCCCCGCGTATGCCAAGAATAGCCTTCGAGAAGTTTAGAGTTTACGGCACCGACGGCGTGGCTTTCACTCACTCCCTCTCTACAACTTTTCCGGTGTTCACTGCTGCTTTCCGTCTGGTTGGGGGCTAGCTACTAGGTCGTCATTATCACCCCCTACAATTGCCTTTCCTGCTCGATCCCGATCGCCCAACACCGAAAACAATTGCAACTCCGTCTGCCCCCACCACCACGACGTCGGAAAACCAATGGACATCGACGACATCCTCGCCGAGGTGACGGCGGACGCCATACCGCAGGAGCAGCGCGACCTGCAGGAGTTGACGCGCGCGTGGGTCGCCGAGAGGTGCGCGCCCGAGATCCTCGAGTGGCCCGAGGCGCTGATGGGGAGGGTGCTGGCGAGGATACGGAAGCAGGTATGTTTGTTGGATGGCACACCGACGGGCGGGGTATACTGGGGAAAGAGAGAGAGAGAGAGAGAGAGAGAGAGAGAGAGAGAGAGAGAGAGAGAGAGAGTGTGTGTGTGTGTGTGTGTGTGTGTGTGTGGGTGTAAGGACGTTGGCTGACGAGTGGCCTTTCTCGCGCCGGTTAGATCGAGCTCGTGGAGGACCAGACGGGCGACATGGACGCGAAGACGAACTTCCGGCTCATCATCGTGCAGACGGAGCTGGAGCGGTTCAAGTTCCTGGTGCGCGGGTTCCTGCGCGCGCGGATCAGGAAGGTATGCATCTATTTCGTCCTCCTCCTGCTTCTCCTCCTGCTCCTCCTTCACCACCACCCATTTCCAGCTCCTGCGAATCGTGTAGCAAAGTTTCACTGACATATCCCCCTCGCAGATCGACGCCCACCCGCACCACCTCCTCTCCCTCCTGCCCTCGCGCCCCGCCCTCCTCTCCCCGCCCGAACAGCAGTACCTGACCGCCCACCAATCCCTCCTCTCCGCGCACTACGCCGCGTCCTTCCTCTCGCAGTTCCCCGCTCCGCTGCAGCGCCTCGACGACACGACGGGCGGGATCAGCATGGTGGATCGGCCGGACAGGGAGGCCGCGGTGTTTGTGCGCGCGCTGCGCGATTGCGAGGTGTGGAGCTCCGGGGAGGGGGATGGGGGTAGGGTCCGGGTGAGGAGGGGGGATGTGTGGGTGCTTAGGTGGGGGGCGGTGAGGGCTGCGGTGGAGAGGGGGGATGTCGAGTTGATTTAGGGTTTGCTTGTCCGGGGCGGATGAAGGATGATGGTGAGGTCAATTCGGGATATCAAGGGGAATTGGCATATTCGAAGGGGCTTCACCGATGCATGGCGAGAAAGCGGGCGGTATACCACATGCATATGCATTTTCAAGGCGTTTCATTTCGGGGAATCGATTCCATACAGCCATTCGCATTTTGGAGGGTATATAAAGTACTGGCTCGAATTCAGTGCTCGTCAGGAGCACGTCCACTAGTGCTCGTTGATCCACCCCAGCATCTGCGCATACGCTTCCTCCTGCGACTGCTTGATCTTGGGGTCGTCGTAGTCGCCCAGCACCGCGAACCCGTGGGGCACGCCCGAGAAGACCTGGATCTTGTGCTCGACGCCGTTCTTCTCCATCGCCCTGCGCCCCGGCGTCAGGACCTCCTCGTCCGGGAACAACGGGTCGCCCTCGACCGCCGCAATGAACACCGGCGCCCGCACATTCTCCAAGTCCTCCGCCGACACCATCGTCGGATGTGCAATCGCCCCGGCCTTCAGCACAGGCTCCTTCCTCGCCGGGCCCTCCTCCTCATCCCTCGGCGCCCTCGCCTCCGCCTCCGTATCCACCTGCTCCCCGGCCAAAACGAGGATATACTTCGCCCCAAAGCAATACCCGACGCCGTAGATCCCCCCTCCGTTCGCCACCGCGTCCGCGAACTCCTCCCTCGCCCCCTCCACCACCCTCCGCAGCAGCGGCAGCACCTTCTCCGGCGTGTGCCGCGCAAGCCACATGTCGATCATGAACGCCTTGACGCCCTCGGCGGTCCGCAGCTTCACGCTCTCGAGCCACGACGTCGTCTCCGAGATCTGCGTCATGTCGACCGCGTTGGGCGCCGCGTCGCCGTTGAACTGGTCCGGCATCACGACGAGGTAGCCCTCCGCGGCGAATCGGTCGGCCTGCAGCTGGTTGTTCGTCGAGTGCAGGCCTGTGCCGCCGGTGAGGAGGAGGAGGAGCTTCGAGGGCGAGTGCGGGTAGTCGGCGGGTTTGGCGATGTAGACGGGGATGTCGTTGAGGGTGGTGAGTTCCTGGGGGGATTGTTAGAGGGGGGAATGTTGGGGGTGGAGGGGTGGAGGGGACGGACACCTGTGGGGAGGGCGCCCGAGGGGGTCGGTCGGTCGGAGGTGCAGTGGTCCTGGGGGTCAAGTTAGTTCTATTGGAAATGTAGATTGGTTCAGTGGGAGCCTCACACCCATGCCGGAACCTGTAGCTGGTGTGGGGATGGGAGGAGTGGATTGCGCGCTTTGCCCCGCGATCAACGCGGCGTTCTCTTGAGCATCGCTTTCGGGCGCTCGTGTTGCGATTTCGTCTTCGGCCATTGTGTTTGTTTTCTGGTGTTGTTCGTCTTTGAGGAGGTGAAGTCTGGGGTATTGAGCCCGCAGGTGCCTCTGCCTCTACAACGGGGGACTGAGAGCCAATTACGTAGGCGTTCCACTAGTGTTCTGAATAAAGACTAGTGCGGGGCGTCCACGTGATACGCGATTGTGGGCGACGCGACCCGTACGCGTCTCGAGAGTTACCATCTCGATTTCCATCCCACGCCACACCACTCTCTTCACCACGAGCTATTGCCCACACGCCCAGAATGGCTGAACAAGTGATTACCCAAGGTGCTATCCGGTATGTTTCCCTCCGCAAATCTTCGACTCCAGAACATCCGAACTCTAACACAGTGAAGGAGCATCTTCGAGTCGAAAGACAGCTTGGTCGAGCACCCTGTGATGCAATGCGTGCAGATCAAGGCCATGGAGCCGAAGCAGAACGACGCGAACCCCGTGCAGCGGTACCGTGTCGTGCTGAGTGATATCCGGAACTTCGTTCAGACTATGATTGCCACAAGCATCAACGAGATTGTCACGTCGGGGAAGCTGAGGAAAGGGTGCATTGTCAGACTGTTGAAGTACAGCCCGCAGCAGGTCAAGGACAAGAAGTATGTAGCCCCATCTTCAACATGCCTGGTTGATGGTCGTATGCTGATCATGTTCGCAGGATCCTGATCATCACCGAGCTGGAGGTCCTGGACCAGTATGGCGAGCACGACAAGATCGGCACGCCCGAGGCTCTCGAGCTCAAGGAAGAAAAGCCACAGCCTGGTGCCATCTCCGGCAATAACTTCTACGGCAACAAGCCCGCACAGCCCGCCCAGCAGCAGCAGACCATCGCACACCGACCCAGCAACCAGGGCACAGCCACCCACCCCCATCTCTACCCGATCGAGTCTCTCTCCCCGTACGCACACAAATGGACGATCCGAGCTCGCTGCACATTCAAGGGAGATATGAAGACGTGGCACAATGCGAGGGGCGAGGGGAAGCTCTTCAGCGTCAACCTGCTCGACGACACGGGCGAGATCAGAGGGACGGCTTTCAACGATGTTGCTGAGAAGCTCTACAACATTTTTGAGAAGGACGTCGTCTACTATATCTCGGCCCCCTGCAAGGTTTCGCTGGCTAAGAAACAGTTCTCGAACCTGCCGAATGACTACGAACTTCAGTTCGAGAGGGAAACCGAGGTGGAAAGGGTGGGTTCAATCGCCGTTTGATTTGAGGGCTACGCTTTCTAACCGCTTTGCAGGCCGAGGATCAAGCCAATGCTCCCCAAGTCCGGTACAACTTCACGAAGATTGGCGATCTGAACGCCGTCGAAAAGGACACCACCATCGACACCATCGGCGTGCTGAAAGAGGTGGGCGAGATCAATACGATCACCGGGAAGAACGCGAAGGACTTCCAGAAGCGTGACCTGACCATTGCGGACGACTCCCAAACTTCGGTGAGGCTCACGATCTGGGGGCAGGCAGCGCAACAATTCGATGCCCCGCTGGACTCGGTCATTGCCTTCAAGGGCGTGAAGGTGTCTGACTTCGGAGGAAGGAGTCTCAGTCTCCTGAGCTCTGGTTCGATGACCATCGAGCCGGACATTGATGAGGCACACAAGCTCAGGGGTTGGTACGATGCAGTCGGCCAAAACGCCAGTTTCTCCACGCACCAGAATCTGGCGGCCAGCGCCGGGAACGCCAGAAACGATACGAAGCTCATCTCCACCATCATCGAGGAGGAGAGCTACCTACAAGACACCCCTAGCTACTTCACGTTGAAGGCGTCGGTCGTATTCGTCAAGCATAACACTACCGTTGCGTACCCAGCGTGCCAAACGCCAGGCTGCAACAAAAAGGTCATTGACGAGCAGCCCGACGAGTGGTGGTGCGAGAAGTGCCAGAAGAAGTGGCCCAGCCCGGAGTACCGATATATCCTCTCCATCAATGTGGCCGACCACACGGGCTCGCTGTGGCTCAATGCGTTCGACGAGGCCGGCCGTCTGATCGTGGGCATGTCGGCCAATGAAGTCATGGCCTTGAAGAACGACGACGAGGCGAAGTTTGTGACGGCGATGCAGGAGGCTACGTGCAAGACGTTCAACTTCAGGGTCCGCGGCAAGATGGAGACGTATCAGAATGAGCCTAAGTGAGTCTCTCCTCTGTCTACGATGGCTTTCTCGGTGCTAACGTGATGATAGGCCGCGCTACCAGATCATGAATATCTATACCCTGGACTATGCTCGTGAGGCGAACAAGCTGGCGCAGATCCTCAAGCAGTATGAAATCAAAGACGACAGCTCCCTGTTCGTGTGAAGAGGTGTACTTCAGCAATCCTGGTTTCGAAGCAATAGCGAGATTCCCAATCCGATTGTTGGGGAATCAGCGATGTGTATGTCTGGCGAGGCCATAAGCTCCATCTCAGAAGGAGCCCGAAAAGTGGTTGCGCTCCAGGGTTATATGGTCCGAGAGATATCCTTTGTATAGATATGTCTCCGTTGATACGACTAGGTATGAAATGTCATCAAGTCATAATTATTATTCAGGTCTTCAGGCTCGCAAGTCATCCGCCTTGCATTGCCCCACTATCGGATTTAGCTTCACCGACCGCCCCGCTGTCATCATTATAAATACAATGATGCGCCGAGGCATAACAACTCGGTGAACTTTCATGCTACATAATGGTGACGAAGGCCTGAGCGATTTACTTAATCGATGAACAATATAGGATATATACGCAATAAACCCCCTCCACACATATACCACTGGACTGCAACCTAGACGCCTATACCGATCCGCATAAACATACAACACCATAACAATATGGGAGACACGATGCGAACAGTAGGTCAGTTTCCCCAAGGCAAAACATTTCCTGACCACGAAACTGAATTCCCCAGACATCCAAGGCGGCTCCGGCCCCATCTCCGCCCTCCACATCACCTCCGTCCCCAAACCCGCCTACACGACCACCCAGGCCCTCGTGAAAGTGAAGGCTTTCGGACTCAACCGCATGGACCTCTTGCAACGCGAGGGCCAGTACCCCCTGCCTCCTGGCGCGTCCAAGATCCTCGGTGTGGAGTTTTCGGGCACAATTGCGGAGCTGGGGGAGCAGGCGTCGGGGGATTTCAAAGTCGGGGATGAGGTGTTTGGGTTGGCGTATGGAGGGGCGTACGCGGAGTTCATTGCCGTCAGCACGAAGATGTTGGTCAAGAAGCCGGCCGAGTTGAGCTGGGAGGAGTGTGCTGGGATTCCCGAGGTACGTTCTTCTCGTTCATTGACTTGTTGATTGGTTTCCACACTTCCCTCGCTCTTCTGTTGCTTTCCAGTCTCAACCCCTTCTCTTCCATGAAGAATGGAATATATATACCCTGCTAACGCGCAGTTCCTCAGACCTGGATAACAGCCACCCAAGCCCTCTACCTCATCTCGCACTTCACGCCCGGCAAATCCGTCCTCTGGCACGCGGGCGCCTCCTCCGTCTCCATCGCCGGCATCCAGCTCTCCCTCGCCGACTCCGCCTCCGCCGTCTTCGCCACGGCCCGCCAGGACGCCAAGTGCGCGTTCGTGACCAAGGACCTCGGCGCCACCGCCTGCTTCAACACGACGACGCAGAACTGGGTCGACGAGGTGCTCAAGGCGACGGACGGGAAGGGCGTGGACATCATCGTCGACTTCATCGGCGCGAGCTACTTCCAGCAGAACCTCGATGCGGTCGCACGCGATGGCGTGATTGTGAATCTCGGGTTCATGGGCGGGACCAAGGTGCCTGCCGAGACGGACATCAGCGCGTTCATCCGGAAGCGGGTCACGTTTGTGGGGAGCAGTTTGAGGAGTCGCGACGAGGGGTATCAGGGGGAGCTGAGGGATCAGCTGGTCGAGCATGCGCTGCCGAGGTTTCGGGACGGGAGGTTCAAGATCTTCGTGGAGAAGGTGTTGCCGTGGGAGGAGGTGCAGGAGGCGCATAGGTTGTTGGAGGAGAATAGGACCAGGGGGAAGGTGATTTGTACGATTGGGTAGGGCGTGGAAGGCGTGTTGACGGTCGAGATACCTGGCGCTGTGATAAATGGTGCAGCTTGATTCAGTTATGGATTGTAGTGGAATGCATATGGCCACACTTCGTTGCGATGGGCATGACAGTTCTGACAAACGTGGTGGATTTTCTTTGCCACCATCTGAACATGGGAATGTCGGTAAAGAAAATGAAAGGATCTGGTACAAAGGACGCAAAAGCCTCTAGGAGGAAGCGCATTTGTGGGTTCTGTGTCCGAAGGCATCAGCGGTCGTCGTAAAGCCCAGTGAAGCATAGAACGTTACACATCCACACTAGGCATTGTTCACGAGAAGTGAACATGAATTGAAGGACTGCGTCGACAACATCTGTAAATATTCCATGGTCCACATCACTGCAATAACACAACGGACAAATCTTGGATATATGTGTTTTGTCATTAGAAAAGTTTACATAGCCAACGCGTCATTCGAGTCGTTGTTCATTACAAAAATGTATCATAACCGTCGTCTCTCCCGAGAGCAGACATTACCAAATAATCACACGTCCTAACAGATACTGCGCCGTATTCGTTCCTTATGGTATAACTTCGTGCAAATCCTTCCCCGTCGCACACAAACATGACCCCCTGGGGCGTTGAACACTAAACCCTACTCTCTCCAAATACTATCTCGTCCGGTCATCATACCCTTTCCGCAAGCAATCTCCAGACTCCTTCTTCCATAAGGACCGCAAGCTTGACCTCTTCGGCGTCGACATCCTTCTCAGCAGGGGCTTGGCTCCGATTTCTGGCTCAGGCGTTGAAGCTCTGTTCGATGACGGAGTGCTTGGCGCTGCCCAGCACGATGGCGTTGGGGCCGGGGCGTGAGAGTGGGAGCGGTGAAGACGAGGGCCTCGTGGGGCTGGTGGTACAGGAATGGTGGGTGTTGAGGACCGGGAGTAGAGGCCTGGGGAGGGTGAAGGGGATGGCGATGATAGGGAAGATGTGGTGGACCTTAACGAAAGCCTTGATGATGGTCGCGAAGAAGAGGTAGGATACATAGATGCTGGCGTCGAGGACCTGGGCGTCGAAGGAACGTGCGGATACGATCTCTCCAGTTCGAGGATGGCTTCGTGGATCCTGTTCGGTGTGCGCGCTCTGCCGCTGAAGAGAGGGGCGGGGATGAGCTCTTCTAGTATTTCTTCCTCGAAGTCATCACCTTCGTCTTCGTCATCATAACTTGGTTCAGGGAGTGGTGGGAGGGGTCGAGATTGTGGATGGCGTAGATGGCGGGCGTGACTAGGGAACTCCACAGGAGGAGGCGAGGTGGATGTGGGTCGTGATGCGTACATTTTGCGTCAAGGCTCCGTGAAGAGGCTGGATGTTTGATCGACGATTATTCGTGATGTTTGAATCCACTCCAGATATCGCCTGCTCAGTCCGTGTCCCAAGCTCTTCTCCGTCGTTTTGCTCGCAGGCACAACCGTCGACACAACCGCTCAAGCACAAGAAAGAAAACAAACGATTGCGCAATGCAAGATCGATAGCGACAGGTTGCTAGGAGACAATAGCAGGCTGGTAATGCGTCTGTTTAAGAATCTCCCTGCCTCCTGCTAAATCTTGATTGATCCGGGTTTCAACCTTGTTTACTTTATGACCTCACGAAGGGGTCTTTTGTAGTGGTGGCTGGGGAGCGGTGGCTGGGAACCAGCCACACGAAATTCTGGCCCCATGAATCGATGCGAACCCGAAGCGGAGAATGGAGCTGTGTGACATTGAATTCTGAAACGGTTGTTAGTTGCAGGTAGATCCATCTGCAGGTACCCGCTGGTTGATGTGATGGGGTAAATCCAGTTGGATCCATAGAGGTTGTGATGAATGTGCACAGACCACCAACTTCGCTGGGACGGAGTGAAAAAGGCCAGACTGGCCCCAGAAAAGTGCAAAGTTAATCGATTATCGATGAAGCGATAGTCCTGTTTCATGTGTAATGAAGGTCCTCGATTCATTCACACCATCGGCAGCGCCGGAACCCTCATGGTCGTATATCCCATGTGCAGCCAAACCAAGCAAGAACTACAGTTGTTGAAAGAGCAGAATCCGATCCAACCGCCTCAAAATCATTATTACAAAGTCATATCGAAATAAACTTCCCATATAATACAATGCGATGTGCTCAAATGCATAGGGTAAGGGTAGCCTGACCCGTTTTATGCAATGCCGTAGATGCTAAAAGGCTTGGTATCATGAAAATGTAGAGACGGTCATGAAAATCTCCCAACTAATCCACCTCCGTGGAAAATGGCTTTCTCCTGTGGGTCGTATGATCAAGGTTCCTCAACGGTATTCCGTAATCATCTTCCCATTCACCCTCCTCTTCGCTTGACTCCCATGAGCAGGGGATCTTCTCGCTTTTATGCCGAACACGATAAGTGTTGAAGCCAAAAGCGCCCTCGGAAATTCTTGCTGCGATCCGAAGCATGAGGGCGACCAAGTGGGCAGGTGGGCCAAGTATGAGCTCGGCCGTCTTCCTGACCAATGCGGTCGTAATGTGTCCGCTCGGAGCCCGATTGGGAGCAGGCTTGAAAATGTTTTGAGGGTTTGGCATCGGCGAGAATGCTCGCCTCTGGGAAGCTCCAGTCAATCTCTTCAGCCGGATTGCGTCTGGGGGAGTAGAGACATCAAGCTCCAGACTGTCCTCATCCGAATCGTTGACAAGGGGCGGTGTACATGGTGCTGATGACGGATGAGCGTCAGTCGTGGGGGTCACTACAGACGGCGCAGTGTCTGTCTGTGTCTGTGCTGCAGATCCAGCTACGTGATCGAGGGAGAGAGGCGTGACGGTCACCTCGGAGGGGCCCCGACGATGGCGTTCCCGACCCCTCACTTCGTCGGGTTCTCGTTGTGGAAGGGAATCAGTAGCCCAAGGGTTGACAAGTTCAGCTTCAGCATCGAGGTATTGGGGGGAGGGGGTTTCCTGAGTCGCTGTCTGGAACGAGTCTGCGCTTGATATCAAGCTGAGAGTATCAACCGAGTCCTTCAACTTATCCTCTTCGTTTGGTGATAAGGTCTCGCTATCCGTCAGGCCAGGCATGTCCCGTCGGGAAACAGAAGTTTCTCGGTACTCCCATGGCGCCGTCACCGCTCGCGAGCCCTGGAACTGCTTGGCCCTCTCCCGTACAGAAGGAAGCCGTGCAGGCTCCCGGGAAAGGGAAGTGGTAGGTGTTGCGACCGGTTCCATCACTAGCTCGTCCCTGTCGGATACGACACTGGATCCATCTTCTTCCTCGTATGATGCATTTGTACCAGAGTCTGAGCCTTCTAGCGCGGGAGTAGTAGGTCTCGACCCATCTTCAGGCATCCACGTCTTATCAAATAGCCATTTCTTTGCCTTTCCAGCAGGTCTCCTTGAGCGCGGGCGGGGAGGGCTAGCGGGACGCTCGGGCAAGTCGTCCTCTGACCCGCCCACAAAAGGGCATCGTGTCTTCTCATACTGCAAGACTTGTGCGAAGACTGCCTTGATCTCTTCCACTTTTTGCTTATCCTCCTCGGAATCAAATGGTAGTTCGATCCGGTAATACGAGTCCTGCCGAATGCGGAGCACGAAGATGGATTGTCCGTCTACACACCAACACTGGGATTTTGGAAAGATGGTATGGAGCAGATTCCCCGAATTCAGAAAGGATACGTTCGACGATGTTACACGGTAGATTTTTAAGGGCCCTGTGTTCTAGCTCAGCACAGGCTATGTCTTTGGTTTGGGCCGTACTTACCCACTGCCAGTGTACGCTCGGTGGAAGACCTATATGGGATGGAAGAGGAAGCATCAGGGCTTGATGCGGCCTGCCGCTGCGAGGTAGATGCGGTGAAGGAGACGATCTTGGAGGAGGAACATGTAAATAGTGTTTCGATGCCATCGGCGCTTCCAGTAGAGGGGGAGGCGGAGGGGGACTCGGGTCTTTGGGCTATCCGCGCCGGGAGAGTGAATGAACGACGCACGTTGGCGCCCGAAGTGGGGCCTGCTGCAGCAGAGGCCGGCAGTGACATGGCGATATGTTCATTGGAGCATGTTGGTTCCCAAGCAGCCGGAGGGTGTTGAGATGCGTGGAGACACACGAGAGGTTGCCCTGTACGGCACCTGCCGGCAAACCTGGAAGCGCTTCGCCGCGGTCCCGTGGAGCCCCGCCAAGCTGTGGCTGAACCCGCTGCGGCGCGCTCCCGTTCCTGGTTTCCCGCTACGTCATTGGTGGTGTTGCTGCGTGTGCACATCTTCATCCTCAGAGCTGAAAATCCAAAGCACAATATGTCCAACTTCGACCCCAATGCGATCCTGCGGGGAGCACAGCTCACACTGGTGGGCGGTAAGTGCCCAGAACGCAAGAGAGAGCATCGCTGATTCACCCCAGTCCACCGAGCTCTGCAGAATCCCGATCTATTCACTTCCAAGCACTACCGCCAGGCAGCCTTAGCTGTCGCAGCTGGTATAATAATCCGACTTGTAGTTTCTATACCGGTACGAATTTGGAATCTCCAGGTGTGGGCCTTTCACAACGAGCTGACATTGGTGTCAGATAGTAGGAGTGCGGGTATTGCTCTGGGTACTTTCATTCTTCGTGAACACCCAGCAGGCACAATGGGATGATAGTATATTGAATGGGCTGCACTTCGTGGAGAACTCGGTTCTCCAGGTGCCATTCTTTCTTATGACGCTCATGGGTTACCTCACCCCCACTCTTGATCAGACGTATGGTGGCATTCCTAAACCACCTGGACAATGCTGACCGCGTTACCAGTTTCATGGACTCGCTCCGTTGGGTTGATCGGACATATGTACAGAAGCACAAGACAGACGACCCAGACGATCTTCGCGCGATGTATTACCCGAATCTACAAATGTATGCAACACACAAATCACCCAAATCGGACGGAGGTCAGAAACCGTTGAAGAGGGCCGTGATGACCTACGCAAGGCGATATGGCCGGAAAGCCGCCATCTCCCTGGCGGTGTTGGCGCTGTCTTACTTGCCATATATTGGCCGCTTTGTTTTGCCTGCTGCCAGTTTCTATACCTTCAGTGGTGCGGTAGGACCGCAGCCAGCACTCGTCATCTTTGGGACATCCCTTCTGCTACCAAGACATTACATCGTCACCTTCCTTCAAAGTTATTTTTCCTCTAGAAGCCTCATGCGCGAGCTGGTAAGTCAGTGTTATAATCATCAGAGCATATGCTAACACACTCCAGCTTGAGCCATACTTTGCACGTGTGAAGTATTCAAAGGAGGAAAAGAAGATATGGTTCAAGGATCGCGCTGGCGTCCTCTTCGGCTTCGGTCTTGGGTTCTTCCTTTTTGTCAAGATTCCTCTTGTTGGCGTCTTGATTTATGGTCTGGCCGAAGCATCAACGGCCTACCTCATCACGAAAATCACTGACCCACCGCCTCCGCCCGCTGAGGCAGAGCAGTTTAAGAAGGAATCGTTGCGGTGGAAGAACAAGCACGAGTTTCTCCGTCTGCCTTGGAATGAAATGGATGCGTACAACATATCGGCGCATCGCAAAGTGCCTGAATCCGAGGTTCGGCAGACCCCACGGAAGCAGTTTAGCTAAAGCAGGTCGCCGATGCTGACGCTGCAGTAGATGAAAAGGGGGCCGGGTGTATTATTAAGGGCCCTTAGTAGTATATGTATTTGACTTCCATTTGACCAATTCACTTGGAGGCCGTGACTAACGGGACTAACGGGAGCTTGAATGATGATGGTGTGCGGTTGGCGTGCCCCGCAGTTGATAGCGCAGGCCCTGGGAAACGCCCCCTTAGTCGGGAGCATGCAAGCTATATACTACGTAACGATGCTAGGTCTATCTCCGCGCTTATCACCATCTTGTACCTGGATCGCCGTGTTTGTATCTCGCCGCGGAGAGAGATATCATGGCATTACCCTATCGGCTGCGGCACTGCGGCACTGCGGCACTCGGCGCTCAAGTCCTTACCCCTCTCCAAATCCTCACCTATATATATCTAGCAGTTGGATCCCCCGTCTGAGAAATCAATGTGCATCGAACTGTGATTCTGGGCTTTCTTGATCGATTGACTTATTGTTATTTAAACATTCATCTCGATTCCGCACATCTCTCAACATGGGGAAACAGGGAATTCGCTATGCCGCAAAGGTCGACCTGAACAAGCCTGCCTCTGAGCAGGCATGCCTTCATGTAGGCAAATCGACCTCAGTGTAATATTGCCGTCAGCTGACCTGTCTAGAATCGATGGCATCCAGACAGTACACCTCTCTCTATCTAAACCTTGGAGGCTCGCCGTCCTAACAAGTCCCTCAGTTCCCGCTGCAGGTACCATCAAGAATGGCGAGGTCGTCAAGATCGAATGTCTCGACTGGACGGGCGGCCAAATCAAAAATAACGACTCAGGTCAACCTCCTGCCTACTTCCCAAAATAAAAGCACATGGATTCTGACTCCATTCAGCTGACGATGTTCGAGATGTCGACCTAACACGCGTGCATTACCTCTCTGGACCCTTCCACATTGAAACCGCTGAACCAGGCGACGTCCTCGTCGTCGAGATCCAGGATGTACAGCCGCTACAGGATCAACCCTGGGGTTTCACTGGTATTTTCTCCAAAGAAAATGGTGGCGGATTTCTAGACGATCTCTTCCCGAAGCCGTATGTCCATCCCTTTCATACACTGCCCCGTCTTCCCATACCTTAATCTAATATCCCGACTCTTGCAGTGCCAAAGCCATTTGGGACTTCGAAGGCATCTTCTGTTCCTCCCGCCACATCCCCGGTGTCCGCTTCGCCGGCCTCATCCACCCAGGCATCCTAGGCTGCGCTCCCTCCCCCGAAGTCCTCGCCACCTGGAACAACCGCGAGGCCGAGCTCGTCAAAAGCTGTAGCCACATGGACCGTGATGTTGCGAAGCTTCCTGAACCAAAGAACGTGCACGCCGGCAGCGCCGCAGCCGATATCAAGGAGAAAGTGGGCAAAGAGGGGGCACGCACGATTCCCGGCCGCCCCGAGCATGGGGGAAACTGCGATATCAAGAATCTCTCCCGTGGCAGTAAAGTCTTCCTCCCCGTCCATGTCTCAGGTGCGAAGTTCAGCGTAGGTGATTTGCATTTTTCACAGGGAGATGGAGAAATCTCTTTCTGCGGCGCAATCGAGATGGCCGGTGTGATCACCATCAAATTCTCCGTTATGAAGGACGGGATGAAGCAGTTGGACATGAAGAGCCCAATTTACATCCCTGGCCCTGTAGAGCCGCAGTTTGGTCCTGGCCGATACATCTACTTTGAGGGGTTCAGCGTGGATGAGAACGGAAAGCAACATTACATGGATGCCACGGTGGCGTACCGACAAACTTGTTTGAGGGTGTTTGAATATCTGAGGAGATATGGTATGCTTCTTCTACGCGTACCCGATTCGCAAAACCAGGCCTGCGCTAACAAATATGTAGGCTACAACGATTACCAGATCTATCTGCTCTTGAGCTGTGCTCCTGTTCAGGGACACATAGCGGGCATTGTCGATATCCCGAATGCGTGCACGACGATGGGGCTGCCGATCGATATTTTTGATTTTGATATTTCGCCGCATGTGCCAGCGGAGAAGAGGGATTTGGGTACTTGTGCTTTTGCGAGCAGTTAGAAGGGGGGTATGAATAGCGTCTTTAGTTTTCTTCTCGAGTATTGGTGCAGCAGCGATTTCAGCGTAGCGAGTGTCTATATGTGATATTCCATCGAACTGATTTATATGGCCATTCCAATGCCACCCCCATATGAGGTATCTTCCCGGAAACTTTCATACCCGTTCTGTCAAACTGAGCACAGCAGTTCTACTAACAACCTGTCTTTCCACAATGGTAGATACAAAGGTCTTTCAAGTCATTCGACCATGGAGTTTACGGTATCCCCGGCTGCAATCCTACACCACTCGACACTTCTTTCCCACAGCACCTGCTGCTTCTTCACATCCCTACTCTCCACCGAGCTTTCCGTCTTCTTCCGCAGCCGAAAATACCCCTTCTCCCCTTTATACGCCTCCCCCACGGCAACCTCCGCCACATCGACCGCAGCCTTATGCGACCTTCTCATATTGCGCAGCACCAACCTGATCACCGGATTAAGGACATCGAGAAGACGCATTCCGATTGTCCACATGGAGGGTACACCGCCAGCCATTGTCCGCGAGTCGGTGAGATCGCCCGGATCGATGGCCACGGCGGAGATGTGCTTGAGATGTTGGTTCTGCTGCGACGTCAGTACATACGTCGGACGTGATACTAAAGGGTAACACAAATTAGCTACTGACCGCTTCTAACCTCCTATTGAGCTCATACATACAAAGCAGGCTCACCAGCTTCGAAACTCCATACCGCTGCACTCCGCGTCCGACAACTTCGTCCGGCTTATCCGGCGGCGGTCTCACCAACGACTCCAGATCCGCAGGAAGAGCGGGCGGGAAGACTTCCAGGGGCGACCGCCCGGGGGAATGGGCATCGCTCGAGATGTTCACAATCCGACCATCGGATCCCGGGTCGAAAGTCCCCAGCAGTCGAAGCACAAGGGAGAAGTGCGCGAGATGTACCACGGCGAGCGTCTTCTCGTACCCGTCGGCGGAGAATTGGAGGCCCGATGTGATGCTCCAGAAGTACGCGTTGCAGATGATGGCTTTCAAATGGGGCAGTTTCCCCTGCGAGATTTCCGACTTGACGGACTCGGCGAAAGCGGTGACTTCGGGCAGGGAGGAGAGGTCGAGCTTGCGGATGGAGAATTTTGCGCCGTTCGGGATGTTGGATAAGGTGTTGACTAGACGCGCGGTGTGCTGGTCTTGTGCGCTGTCATTGTTGCGGACGGTGAGGAGAAGTGTGTAGGTTGGGTAGTGAGAGGAGAGGTATGCCGCCGTTGGAATTCCTAGAGAGCCGTTGGCGCCCGTGAGGAGGACGGTACCCATAGTGATGGGTCGCCGGGTATGTTTTTCCTTGGGGATTGATGGCGTAGACTTTGAGGCTGGGGACTCTCTGGGGTTATTTTCTCTGCATCCGGGGCGTGGGACTGCGGCTAGAGAGTTGGAAATGCAGGCATTTTGTTCATCGTAGAACTGATACATGAGAATACAAAGTCTCCGTTGCCCTCATATTTTCCTCTAAATCAAATGAATTTATGTACTGTTGAGGAATAGTCAGCGCCGCGAGCCTCGTTTACCGCATAGGGACATAAGCCGAGAGCTAACCAATAACCTAGCTTAACGAACAATCGGATACAGAGGACATCAATTGGACGACGCCCTGCTGTGCCGTAGTGATATACTATCAACTAACCATAAGATCATACAATGCATTGTTTCGTCCCTGCACGCTGAAAAGTACTCTGGGCTAGGCAGTATGCGGCGGAAAATACAATCCCTAAGCATCATCTTGATTTTGATAGGCACCTAGATGATCGAGGACATTTCGCGTGCTCCTTTCAAGTATTTTTGCTTGCACCGTACTCCGACGACGGACATATTTGAAGGCGGAAACCCACTCGCCGTTTCAACCTAAAAAAATGCAATGGAGACTGACTGATTTGTGTCGAAGGCCATCACGTTTCCAAGACCATGTCGACCCGACCCACTGTGGAAAACACATTGCAGATGTATCCAATGATGCCTCGTTCCGATTTAGATCCGTCTCCCTTGATTTATTTTTGAATTCGAACAAAGCACGCAGCCCCATCTTCTCGATATCGACCCCCTACATCCACTCCACCCCCCACGTCTCCTCCCCTCTCCTGAACGGCACCACCTCCACGCCCAACCCATCCCTCTTCACCACATCCCCCACCCTCACAGCCCCCCTCGTGAACACCACCTTCTCCCCCCTTGGCTCCTGGACCCCGTAGAACGCCCTCCCCCACTTCCCAAAGAACCCCTCAAGCACCTCCCTCGTCACCTCCTCCTTCCGAATCACCCCCCTCTCCACCCCCTTCGCCAGCGCGTCAAGCACATACCCCCCCGCCCACCCCTGCGTGAACACGCCCGCAGCGACCTTATCCTCGCCGCGCTTCTTCCTCACGTCGTGCGGCGCCGAGTCCGTGCCCAGGAAGAATTTGCCGTTCGACGTGACGACCGCGCGGAGCAGGGCGTCTCTATCCTCGGGCGTCTTGGCGACGGGTTTGCAGAAACAGTGCGGGTCGCCGGCCCAGTCGTCGATGATGAGGGAGAGGTGGTGCGCGGTGATGGTCGCGGCGACCGTGGGGCCGCAGGACTGGACGGCGGAGAGGGCCGCGGCGGTGCTGCAGTGCTCGAGGATGATGCGGAGCTTGGGGAACTTGGAGTGCAGTTTCTGCAGGGTGGGGAGGAACGCGGGTTCGGCGTTGAGGACGGTGATGGCGCGGTCGGTGGAGGACGTCTTGGGGGCGTGGGACGGGGTGGAGGGGACTTCGCCGTGCAGGTTGAGGACGAGGTCCTGGCGCTCCATTTCCGCGAAGATGGGGTAGAAGGATTCGTAGTCGACGACGCCCGAGGAGGAGTTCTGCGGGCGTTAGCGTGGGACCGGGACAGAGGGCTAGATAGATTTTACCGTCGTGACACCCGCAGGGTAGCTCTTTACTCCACTGATGCCGGCCTTCTTCGCCTCGATGATCGTCTCGGGCGTCATGCTCTCGTGGAGGTACAGAGACATGAGGTAGTCGACATTGGGCTCGATGGCTCGCAGTCTGTCGCGGTACGCCAGGGATTGTTCTACAGTGGTGACTGGTGGGACGAGATTGGGCTGATTTGCGAGTTAGTGTGCCTTCTGTGAACTGTAGGTATAAGAGGCAATATATAATTCAAAGAGGAGTTGAGATGTCGAGAAGAGAGGTCGTGGGATAGAGGATAGAAGCGAAGGGGCATTTCGACTTGGGACAAAAGTAAATATGCAGTATCGACAAGAAAATAAAGAGCTGACAAAAGAAAAGAAAAGATACTCGCAATACCATTGCCATCCCAAAACATGCCATCCCATCTTTCCACCATCCCACGACCCCTCCCTAGAGCCCCGCGGAACCATATAAAAACCCCCAATTCAACCAACCATCTCTTTCCAAGAAATCGAAAGAACAAAAGACAGAAACTTCAAAAAAGAATGACAAGAGAAATAAAAGAAAAAAAGAAGAACAAGAAGACCAATCCCAACAATCCGTGAAAAGAAAAAAAAAGAAGAAACTTACCATAACATACACCTGATTCACGCCGCCCATCCTCACCGTCGGCGCCACCAGCCGCGCCATCTCCCCATCCCTCAGATGCACATGCGCGTCGAACACGGCCGGCAACTCGACCTTGTCCGCCGTCGAGAAGTCGAAATCGGCCATCTTTTGCGTTTCCTATTTTCCCGTTTTCCCGTTTTCTTTTCCTTTTGGCTTGCAGGAAATTTCAATGGGGAATGGTTAGAGTATGATAATTAATAGCTAGCTGTAGAAAAAAATATGGGAGGAGCAGCTGGCTGACTAAGTAGCCGGTGCCGGCCCGATTTCTACCATATGCGTTCTCGCTCTTCTACATCTTTAAGCCTCGAGTTCTAGAAAGTCGGCGATAGGGAAGTTTGTTGTCAGTTAACACCACATTAGAAGACAAAGCTATTGTTCTCATATCCTTGGAAGCCGTCTATTGATGCACCTTTCGAACCTATCTCGAACGCTCCAGCGCCGCCGAGTTTGCTGAATCCGAATCCTTGGCACGCGCCGACTATGTAGAAACGTGAAGGGCGCAACTGCTATCCACGCCATGATATACCGTGTAGATAAACCCTTTGCTATATATCTGGTGAAACCCCTCGAGCCGAAACTGCTTTTCATGGCATTCCCCATCCCATTTCCCTTTCACGCGCTCGAAGATCTTGATGACTTCTTGAGGAGAGCCTCCGGCCTCCTGTCCCATCTGATAGGCGCAAACTCTGCCTGGAGCCCCGAATGCCTGGTCTTCTTCGTGGCTCTACTGTCAGCGCTTTCGGTGCTGGACCCAGTGGTTTCTTCTCTCGTGCGTTTTTGAGGCCGGTCCTGAGCGGTCCCCAGAGAGGCTCGCCGGCGCTCGGTCTGGAAAACAATGGTAAACTCATCAGTGAGGTGTTCGCCGCCCGACGTCTTCGGGATGTCTGCCTCTTCTGACGAGCTTCCTCCCCGGCTGGATTCGCTGGTTGAGCTGAGTTGTCGCACAGAGTTCGATTCACTGACAGAGTTGAGATCGCTGATGGAGCTGGGTTCGCTGATGTTGATCTCTTCCCCGTCTCTCTCTTGTCTTTCTGCCACGGCCCCACCATTACTGGCCCAGTTGGCCTTCGCATTAACAGTCTCTGTCTCGCCGTTCCTCGATGTAATTCTTGGAATGCGAATGTACTTCAGCGTTACCGTCTTTGCGTTCAGCACCACTGGCCCGCTACTCTGGGACGAATCGTAGACATCCGTACGCCTCTCCCGCTCAATGATATCCAGTTCAATTCCCTCATCCTGGACGGTCAACCGGGAATCGGTCTGAAAAGCCCTATTCACTTTCTTCTGGTTGTTCTTCTCCACGGCTTCTCGCAGCGCCAGGCCCAAGGCAAACGAGACGTTCCGGTCGACACCATTCCCTATTATGCGCCACTGTTCGGCGGGAGTGCCTATGATTACTTCATCATCTGGAATCCCCTGCGCCCGTCTAGCCTCCAATATTGTAATGGGACGAGGTTGCTCCCAGTGGAGCATATTGCCGGTGCGATTGTCCTGTGGGGAGATGTGTGTCATGATAGTAGGAATGAGACCGGACGGAGGGATACGCCTGAATGCTCTCCCTGGATCCTTCTTATTCTTCAAGACGCTTGTAGGCAGTAACCCAAGATCGAAAGCCTCTTTGTACCCCATCGAAGGGGCGGATCGTGGAATTCGCTTCATGAGGTTTCGATCATTGTTGTTCATGCAATCTCTCGTCCTGTGGTCCGGGAACGGGATGCAGACTTGTCGTAATCCAGATCCAATATTTGGCAAATCTCTGATTGCGTCATTCGCGCTGAAGTATGGAAATGGAGTTGGATATTGTTCCCGGCAGCCAAAGGGCTGGCCTGTTGGGAGCTTGCCGAGACTTCGTCCCTTGATTGAGATTGGGTGGGCGTGGGTGTGGACCGGAGACTGGATCGGTTCGAGTCCAGGTGCGGCAATCGTGACGAAGAGTCGAGTCCTAGACTGACAGCTCGAACAATTCCACGCATCCATGATGTATTGTTTCACCTGATAACCCAAAGCCACCAGGCATGCGACAAGCTGACAAAACACCTTTTGGTCTTCCTGGCCTATTTTGGTGTTTGTCATTGAGACGACGTTTTCGAGTACAGCATACTCAGGCCTGTATAGGTCAACAAAGGAGCAGAAAGACGTGATGTGGGAGGCATTGCGGAGAGACTGCTCGCTGTTCGGGTCTCGTTGCATCGTCGAAAAACCTGGACAGGGACTTCCGGCTGCAATGACTTGGATCTCGCCTATACGCGTTATAGGCACGATGTCCCTCCCTTCCAAAGCCAATTTCAGATAGTTATCCACGGATCCATAATAGACCTGGAAGTCTTTCCGTGTGCTGTTCGCTAACTGTGTATGTACAGCTTCTCGTGAGAAATCTACTGCATGTCTGAAGGAGACTTCTCCACCTTCTTCGAGACCCCGATCGAGATTTCCGCCCCCTGAAAATAAGCTCAGGCCGTTGAGAGGTCGACTCATGCTCGAAATCGATAGGTCCGGGCCCTGTCTCATGGGCTTGGGCGGCTTCTCCAACGTTCCCAGATACCCCTCTGTAAGACGGGACGATATGAACCAATAGTCGCCGTTGCCCCGGCGATTGTATGGTATCGGGATCTTGTTTTCCAGCACCTGTTGAAGTGGGAAATACCTCACATGGCACTTACGCTGGATTCTGGACGCCGAAACAGCGAAGACCGTACTAGTCCAGACGAGTTCGTTTGGAGCTGCAGTCCTGTTCCGTCGCCTGTTCAACTCATCGCAATGCAGGTTCTGGCGTCTCAGAAGATCTTGCAACCGGAGAAGTTGACGGACGTAAACTTTGTCACCTTCCAAATGATAAACCACCACAGGGTCGAGGTATTGTTCACCATTCTTCGTTTGCTTGATGTAAAGTGTATCCCCGGGTGCAGCCTTGTGTCGGCGGGGGCTGGGTTCCCGACAATTGCATCGGAGATCCGTTTTCTCGAAAGTGACGAACGCACAATCAGCTGTGACGAATTTTCGACTGACCACGAAATGGGCATCCGTGGCGGTTTGTGTCGATTTCCAGTTGATTGAATACTTTCGTATGACCTCAGAGGATAAAAGCGGCGCGGCCCCATCGCTGCAATTGCAGTGGTCGCTGAGGAATAGTTCATTCTGGAAAGGGTAGACCATGTTCAAAATGGTCGTATCTTCAGGCCGGTAAAGCCAGAGAACAAACAGCCGTTGTTCTCCAGAGGCGATAATCTCTACCCTCTGGACGAACGCCAAGTATTCCTGGCTGCCTTTCCAAGCTCCTTTCTGGTCAGGCGGTATACCCACTACATCCCCTACTTTGAAGACTCGTTTCTCAGCCGGCAGCACGGGCGGGAGATCAGAAACTGGCCTAGCAGATGGCTGTATGGAGAAACCCATCTCTTTCTTCCGCCGATCCTGGACTTCTTTCACAGCAGGTGCCGGTGCCATGCTTGATAGATGGCTCCGAAAATACATATTGCGAAAACATTCAAAAACGAGAGGGGTGGTGATTGTTTTTGGCCAAGGTGGGGGCTGCTGTTTGATCGCAGTTTTGGCCCCTTTTAAGCACTCGCCCCAGATGGGATGCTTGAGCAGATATTTCGCATTGTGGAGATTATACGCTTGGTTGTAAATATATTCTCCGTATGCGTTGAAGGCGGAACGGAAGTCGGTCAACCCGCATTTCTGGTCCCACGCTCTGTATTGCTGATTTCCAGTGAATCGTGCTGATAGCCATGAGCCGAAGTCCTTTTGGAAATGAGCCAGATGAACAGCTCCATCCGCCTGCGAACCCAAGTAGTCGATAGCGTGTTTCGCAAACTGTGAAATCCACAGAAATGACTCGTGAAATTGCTCATAGAATCTGGATGGACTTTTCAGGTGGTACCATGTGTCGCGGGATTGCGTGCTGGCAATTCTTGATCTGATGTACACCTCCGTGGCCGGGTTCTCGGCATCGTCATAGCCTTCGACTGAGATGTCCTCAATTGGTACGTCTTCAACGTAGAATTCCGCTTCTGCCATGGGGGAAGAAACCACGCCATTGAAGGAGAAACTCCTCGCAATGGCATTGAAGAGATGAAGAGAAATAAACTCGTGGCCTCCTCTTCCGGCTGGATCCCTGTAGATCTCGAAATCATTTAGTTCGAAGATAATCGCTTCATCTAGGGATTCGCCGTGACCCGTTTCCTTCTTAACAGACTGCGTGCATCAGTACGGAGGTTTTGGGGATACGAATGCTGTTTCCCAACTCACTTCTAACAAAGAACTTAAAGCGTCGGATTCCGAACTGGGAGGGAGCGGCGTGGGAGCATTTTCGTAAGCAGTTCTGGAGAATTCGGGCGGATGCGGTTGAACTTTCACGCCATGCTTGGGGAAGTGGCGCTGGTTAAGTCGCTCTGGTTCGTCGGAGCAACTTTCCGACATCTCTTGCGCCTTCTCTCTGCAGACGGAGTGAGGCAGGTAACTGAAATGACGTCTTGTGGGAGGTTGAGAACGCGGAGCCAATACGAATGTGAAGACGAGGAAGCGCGGGACTAAGAAGAGAGTATATCAAAAGACCAGAAAATACCTCGCCAGTCTTGTTTTCCGAAGCGGCCGTATGACTCGTGAACTGAAAGGCCCCAGAGAGTAACAATACAGGAGAGACAGGGCGTGGACTCCAGCAGCTTACTTATATCCTCCCGCGACGATGCCACTGAAGCGGCGAGCAAATCGGTCCCAAAGATATCCACGCCTCATCGCTGCGCACTTGCATAGTGTCGGTGAAGTGAGAGAACGGGGTTCGAGTGGCTCCAAAATTTCACCTTCACCTTCGTCTTCTAAAACTCGCGATGCTCTCGTTCGGTGGCTGGGAACAAGGGTGCGCGCCTCACGAACGTTTTGTAATTCGACGTGCCAACGATAGGAAAGAAAGGGCAGATGGTAACAGGAGGGAGATCATATCTGTGTTGACTGTTCCATGCGAAGCTCGGTCCATCTGTCGATGAAGATGACGGAGAAGGTGAGAGTTGAAGGTGAGGGGTGAGAGGGTGACAAACTTGTTCCCGAGCGCTCGAGCTAGGCACAGGTACACGCGACGCGAGCCAGTACGCTAGCCGTATTGAGCAACAGTAGCTAAGCTTTTGTGGAATACGGCGGAAAGCTTAGATGGAGTCCAAAAGCTCGGAATAATGGAGAATTGGTGAGCGAGGGAAAGAGACTCGTGGAGATGAGGTAGTTGTCAGGTGTGGGTGACTAAGCGGGATCGGAGGGTGGAGGGAAGGCACTCCTACTTGAAGAACGGCGGTGGAATATACCCAGAGATGAAATGTACAATATTCAAATATGGACATTACCCAAGATCCTCTATATACCACAATATCCAATACACATATCCTAACCATGGGGCGGGCCCTTGGACCTCCCCGGGAGGTACTCCTCGATGCCCTCACTATCCCAACGCTCCGTCTCCTCCTTCCTCAACAGCGGATCCTTCCCCCTCTCCATCGCCTCATTCCTCAGCTTACCCATCTTCTCATCCATCTCGCCGATCGTGGTCCTCAACTCCCGCATCCGCGCCTGGTCCTTCTCCGTCCACTCCGGCAGCGGCTTGCTGTCCTTCCTCGCCTTCTCCTCCTTGTCGAGGTAGTCCTTGCGCAGCTCCTCGTTCAGCTTGTTCCGCTCGTCCTGCATGTTGAAGTACTCTGCGAACTTGGCCCGGCCGCCGAAGCAGAAGCCGTAGCCGTCGCAGTAGCACGTGTTCATCGCGGGACAATGGACCTCGTGGCCCGTAAACAGGTAGTGCCACGTATATTCCAGGATGCGCCCGGAGAACTGATCATCCAGATTGGTCTTCATCAGCCAGTTCCGATAGTGATGGAAGCGCTCGATCGGCACCTGGTGGATACGGTCGCGCGAGACGGCGAACTGCGCGCAGCAGATGGCGGATAGTGAGGGGGGGATAGGTGCGCCCGGGTGCAGTTCCTCCCAGATGTGGCGCCGAAAGTAGATTTCCTCGGGTTTCAGGAAGAAGTCGAAGTCGCCGCCAGGGCGGTCCATGTGGATCCAGTCCGGGCAGCCGGGCTCGTGGTGGCAGCGGAGGTTCATGTAGCCGTTGCGGTGGACGCGGTCGTGATTGAGGCGCTTGATCATCTGGCCGCCGTCGAGGCCCATGAGCATGTTGTTGTGCCAGGCATGCTTGTGGGAGTGCATGAAGATGACGGTGTCGGGGAGGTTGTTGTAGTTGTCGATCAGATATGTGAGATAGACCTATGCGCCTGTTAGCCTTCATCCCTTGCATATCATGCATGCTCTTGTGTATCACGCGATCCTCTCCTCGAGACCACAACCCACCACGACCTCCAGCCCAGCGAAGAAAGAAGATAAACGTACCATGGCCTCCCTCCCCTTGTTCTTCGGAATCTTCCTCTCGGCCTTCGGATTATCCACCTCGTAAACTATTACATCCACGTCCGGCAGATCCGCCTTCATCCAACTCAAGTCCTCATCCTTCGTCTTGCCCACCACGACGGCATAGGTGTAATTCTGACCCTGCGGCTTCGCGACGCCTTCGGAGAACCGCAGCGGTATGCTGAAATCGAGCGGATCGCGGTCCCCGGATTTCCACGTCGACGGGGTGTCAGGGCGTTGTGCGGACAGGCGGTCGAAGCCGGGGATCATATGCGAGCTCGATGACGCCGAAGTAGCAGCGGCGTGGAAGTACCACGCGCCGAGCGCCAGGAGCACGACGACGGAAACGAAGGACAGCAGGCGGGGCGGTCCTGCGAGCATCGTGTCGCGGGTGGGAGATGGAAGAGAAAGGTGTGCATGCAACGAGCGTGCGGAGGGTCCTGCTAAAATATTATGGGCGTTCTGTCGTCGCAAGGTCCCACAAACGGGGCTAGATAACGATGGAGGGCTTTGGGGCCGACGCGATGACGCGCGTTACGTGGGGAACGAGCGGTCGCTGGCGTCGCGCGCAGCATGTGCTGGCGATTTGCGAGAGGGGTGAAGGGCCATCGGGGGATGGAGTCGCGGTGGTAGCGGGCTATGAGGTCGGGGCGGCGAATTTCGTGGAGACAAAGCCCCGAGATTTGCTGGCGACCGGTGGCCAACCGTTTGATACAGGTTACGCACCCTTCGTGTTTCAGGGAGAGGAGCTTCTGGTGACGATACGAATGGCTGCTATTTATCCAAGTAGGGTAGGATTGACAGAGATGATGAGTTAAAAAGGGAGTATTCACTTGCGCGGTCACGATATGCGGGGGGCTGTAGCTGGAGTAGAAATGGTGTACTATGGGTAAATTGTGGACTATATATTCTTGAGCAGATCGCGCTGCTGTAGCCACGTCTGCGCATTCAAAGAAAAATAGAACTCGATCTCCAAGATGCAGTGGTTCACTGAGAGGAGAAACGTAGAATCCTTAAAGTGTATGTCCCCTGAGGGCTCACAGAACACGTAATCACGTGATCGTGAACACCAATGTCACGTGATATATATGTTAAGAGACTCCCGAGGTCCTTCCTAGGGATCGAGCCTTTGTCCTAGGCTCGGGTTCGTAGGATGATAGATGGATTATGTTAATTTTGAAACCTGTTTTACATCCGGCCTAGCGTACTCCCTTGATCAGTTCACATGGACCGCCCGTATGCCCAGGTGAATGGGCATTGGGAATGTAGCCGGAAAAACCCCTTTGCGAGGTCACGGCTGCCGATGACCAGACGGAACCTCAAAATACAAGGAACTTTGCCTTCAGTTCAAGACCTTGGCCGCGGCGGACACTGTATGACCATCAGCTCCGACTCGTCAGGTGTGCTCCATACACAGTGGCACTTACCATTCAAGCCCGTATTGTCAGGCTCAACGTGGGCTTCTTTGACAACGCCGTCCTCGACGACGAGAGCATAACGCTTGCTCCTGGGACCTCCGAAGATGGCGGTGCCGTCAAAGGCAAGATCCAGGGCGTTTGTGAATTCTAGTTTGGGGTCGGCGAGGAAGCGGATCTGGAGTGAGGTTAGCGGGAAGGAAAGGAACAGTGAAGGGAGACGGGAAAGACATACACCGCTGGCGCCAGAGGGGTCTAGGGACTTAGCCCAGGCTTTGGTGCTGTTATTCCATGTTAGCTATGGTGATGTGGTGTCGTGGTGTTGAGGAGCGAAAAGGGGATAGGATATGTTTGGGTAATGACATAATGCGATAAACACAGGTGTGCATTCAAGACACAAACGGCTCACAAGACAAGGAGGAGACAGGATGGCGCAAAGGAAAAGGCACATACACGAAAGCATCATTGACGGCTACGACGAAGACGTTGCCGGCATCTTTGAGCTTTGGTGAATCAATGTACCCCGGGATGTGGCTCTCGGAGCAGCTGGGGGAGAAGGCAGCGGGAACGCCTGGACGGAAACGGTCAGGTGGATTGGGATGGAGACGGAGATATCGTCATTTGTTGTGGAGGCTCACCAATGATGAGGCCCTTGCCCTTGAGCTCATCGGCAATGCGTACTTTGTTGCCAGGTGAGTCCTCCATGAGCTCTACATTGGGGATGCGGTCGCCCACCTTGACGAAGAAGGGCGCCGAGGAGTGGAAAGGAGCTGAAGCGGAGGGAGAAGCGAGTAGACGGCGCGCTGCAGGCTGGGGCCTTGCCCTGGTGAGGCTGCGGGTAACGAACATGGCGGCGGTCGAAGTGAGGATTCTTTTCTTTCTCGTACTTGTCCGCTTTGGAGAGGTTCTGTGGTGTTGATGCGTATACGTACACAGTAGACGATGGCAGTGGCTGACCCTCGTGCTGCGATTGGCTGGCGCGGATCTCGGGCTTGGAAAAAGCTTGGCAGTCTTGGAGATCTGCAAAGTCGTGGGTCCGTGCGGGCGGGTGGGAAAAAGAATGGGGGAGATGGGATGGATCATGGGGGATGGCGAGTTGCATCATCCTCGTATCCATCTGGAAGTTGATGAATTTTTCCATTCTGCTTTATTGCAGATTGCATTATTTTGTTCCTTCCGTCGCAGGCACAGGCAAGGCACCGGGTATAGGGAACTACTACCATAGAGATCTATGTAGATAGATACTCCTCCATACACATTCTTTTGTACACCTGTGGCAGAATTCATTGGGACTTGGGACAGCACATGCACACCCACCCACCGTCCGCCAGGTCCCTTGGGCGAGGCTACACAAAACGTCTCGAAACGGACGAGCCGTGTGGAACAAGCCGTCAGCCGGCGCAACACAGATCACAGATGCGCGCTGCATGCCCTTTGAACTTTGCGCTTTCGGGTCCACCGGGGCACCCACCCTGCACCCCCCTTCACCGAGACCGTCAGCCCAGCGGCACAGGGAAACCCGTCCCGCCCTGCCCTGCCGCCGTCGTTCTTGTGCTTTCTTGCTTCCAAGATTCCCTGCCTGGCGCGCGCGCGCGATTCAGCCAGCGAGAGGGCCCTGGAGCCACCACAGAAGCCAACCTGAGCCAACCTGAGCCATCGCTGCCAGGGTTCTCCTAGTGCGCAGCCATCAGAGAGGCTCGCTGGGTCGCCTACACACTTCGCCTACCGCAAAACCAGCACCGGTCCCCCTCATCCTGGCAATCCCTCCCTCCCCAGCGCCCCCCCCCCCAAAATCCCCCCAAGAACCATTCCTCTCTCTGTTTCTTCTGCCGTCTGCCTCTTCTCTTCCTCCACACACACACACACCACGCGCAGAGAGCTCCCCAACCCCATCCCAAGCGCCTTTCCTCGTCAACGTTTTGCGCCCCCATCTGCGCAAGTGGAGACCTCTCCCAATATCGTCATTCCCTCTGCGCCACGCATAGTTGCATCCGTCGGCTTCCTCCGTGGGTGACATTCCCACCACCTTGGGCCGCCTCGGCTTCCTCGCCATCCAATTCTCCTACCCATCATCGCGTCGCGACCCCTTCGCATCGTCCGCCCACCTCCACTCCCATTCCTCGGGGGCCCTGCACTCCGTCTCTGCTCGCTGGGACCATTGTAGCTTGGCTCGTTGCTTGGGGGGCGGTGGGGGGCTTTTGACGTATTCCTGCCCAAGTCCACACCTTTGAACCATTATGGAGTCCAGTCAAGGCGCCGGAGGGGCCTCGAGCAACTCCAGCGACTTTGTGAGTTTTCCCAAGCCCGTTCAATGGGCCCGACGAACCATGCTAACTGGGCCGCAGGTTCGCAAGTTGTACAAGTACGTTCTAAGCCCAACCAGACGCAGCCGCGTCGCGTTCCGCGCTAACCCTCACCCAGGATGCTCGAGAACGGCTCGGATGAGAGCGTCGTACGCTGGGGAGATAATGGCGACAGCTTCGTCGTGCTCGAGGTGCGTTCAACCTGCCGACCCCGGCCCATGACTCGCTCATATTATTCATGCTAAGCCATGCTATAGAACGAGAAGTTCACCAAACACATTCTACCCAAACACTTCAAGCACAGCAACTTTGCCAGTTTTGTCCGCCAACTTAACAAATACGACTTCCACAAAGTGCGCCACAACAACGAAGAGAACGGGCAGTCGCCCTATGGTGCCGGGGTAAGTTCCCCTCTTCGCCCATGCTCATGCTGTGCCTTCGCCCCTGCGCCTCCCCCCCCCCCTTTCTACGATAGTAACCCTCTTGTAGGCTTGGGAGTTCAAGCATCCGGACTTCAAGGCAAACAACAAAGATGCCCTCGACAATATTCGCCGCAAAGCGCCGGCACCGAGAAAACCTGCCGCAACAGCCGATGACCTGAACTTCCCATCTCAGCAACTGGACCTCATGAACTCCCAATTGGTGGCCACCCAAACCCAACTGCAGCAGCTCCAGGACCGCTACAATGAGCTGAGCATACACCACTCCATGATGATTCAAGAGGTCATCGGCATGCAAAAGACCATCGTCAACCACGAGCACGTCATGCAAAGCGTCATGCAGTTCCTGCACAACATCGACGCCCAGCGCCGGCGCGACAGCAGGATGGGCAACCCCTTTGGCGGCCCGGCTCAGAATGGCAACGTCGATGCGCAGACCGCCCAGATACCTCCGGAAGACGATGTACCCGCATCACCCCTTCAACACGCCTCGAAACTCTTGAGCGAAACGAATGCCGATGTTATGCTGAACCCGAGAAATCTGGAACACATGAACGAAATCACAATGCGGATGAATGGCACATTGACTACGCCTCCACCAGATTTCCTCCGAGCGAGACCTGCGAGCCGTGCTGGAGGGCCAGGATCAGCAGGGTCCGGTGCGTCGGTACGGATGGGCGACCTCGACAACCTTGTATATCCCGTGGGCCAGACGCAAGGCATTGATCCCATGTACAGCGAACACATCAACAACATCCCCTATGCGCTGCCCAGCAAGCCGGCCGAACCCGTCGTCCCAGACGCACGAAAGAAGAGCACCCAGGTGGATCCCGGATGGATTCGGCCCCCTCAAATCCTCCTCGTGGAAGATGATCCGACCTGCAGACGGATTGGCGGTAAATTCCTGTACGCTTTCCACTGCGCCATAGATAGCGCTGTAAGTATTCGACTCAAAAACTTGGCGTTCGCAGCCGGCTGACATCTCTAGCTTGATGGGCTGGAAGCCGTCAACAAGATGAACGCGGGGTCAAAGTACGACCTGATTCTCATGGATATCATTATGCCGAACCTCGACGGCGTATCCGCGTGCCATCTGATCCGCCAGTTCGACAACACGCCCATCATTGCGATGACGTCCAATATCCGAAGCGATGACATTTCCATGTATTTCCAGCATGGTGAGTCGAGCTGAACCCCTTGATGTTGGCGAAGCTCATTCTCATTCTTTTAGGCATGAACGATGTCTTGCCCAAACCGTTTACCAAAGAGGGACTTCTACAGATTCTGGAAAAGCACCTCGCGCATTTGAAGAAACCCGTTGCCGATGGCATGGGAGCGCCTCAGCCGTTGGCGGCCACTAGGCAGGTGTTGAAAGAGGAAGAATCTCCGGCCAAGTCTCCCGCAACAGCGAGCAACTGGAACTCTCCGAACAACATCCCGGGAGTCTCTCCCGTTGGGCCTGCGAACACCATGACCGAGGAGCAATACATACAGGCTGTCCAGGCCAGCCAGGCCGGCCACCCCAATCCCTACGCGATGAACCAGATACAAGCGAATATGCAGTATGGAACGTCGCCGCAAATGCAGCTACAGGCTAGACAGCAGCAGCAAGCCGCACAGGCAGCGCAGGCAGCTCAAGCAGCACAGGCGGCGCAGGTGGCTGGACACCGACGGCAGGTGTCGGACATGTCCGGAGGAGACGACATGAACAACCCTGCGAAGCGGCAGCAGATGTATGGTGCGCCACCATTGCAAGCGCAAAGCATGAATCCGATGCAACAACCGCGGTAAATTCCACGGCTTTTGCGCGCTCTCTTTTTTTTTTTTTCCCTCGGCGTTCTGGTATGTGTGGACGGGAGGCTTAATTGCGCTACCCTTTTAACGGCCTATTGCGCCATTCGACAAGATGTTGGTGAATGACTATAAAGCACAGAATGTTGGGAGAGGGATTTTGGATTGTACTCTTGTTTCTGTACTCGGATGGCCATGGCCTCAATGTCGGAATCCAGAAAGCATACCCTGGTGGTTGTATGCTGCAGTGGTATAGAGCGAGCGAACCTGTCGGAAGACTAATGGTCAAAGAAAGCATTTCTAGCGAAACGAACGCTTTTTTTCCAATTTGCAGTCCTTGTCTTAGGCTTTGTTTTACCAAGAGTGACTAAGCCAGCCTTTTTGGACAGCCTAGATGATACCAGTTTTGTTATCCAGATTTCCGATATTTCCAACCCATGCACACATGGCACTTCTGTGAAACCCCCACAAACAGCAAACCGTGTACCTCCGACCCGGTCCTTGGAGAAGGAAGGAAGACATGTCGTTGCAATAAGCTCAAAACCCATGCCACGGCATATCCTCGATTACGGGTCTAGACCGTGGTGTGAGATCTCGAAGGGGCTGGATGCGGTTGCCAGAAACGCGGTCGCGCCTGCGCCACAGTTTGGGGGCACGGGTGCACGGACAATGCGAAGAAAAAGCCACCTGCCGCCTGCAGGAGCCACAGCCGCGGGGTTTCCTGACGCTTGGGTCCCTCTGACGCACCGCACCCGCCCGACCTAAAAGGTGCTGGGCGGTTCCTGGGGACACTGGCCTGACTCATCACCTCTTCTCGGAAAGTCAAGCTGTGAGCTCGTTCGGGCTTCTTTTTTTTTGTGAGGAATTATTGGATACCCACGACGCCGGATACCGAGTTACGGGGCTACTGGGATTACTCCACGACCTGACGACCCGTGTCCATATATACACAAATTCTCCTCGGTAGCTCTCGACACCAATACCCTCATCCCACTCGACACTCCCCCCCTCCCCGTCGACGTACCTCCGCCGCGCAAGACGGAAAAGCGAAGCCCACCACAATGCCTCCGAAAGGCAAAAAGCCACAAGCCGCCGACAAAGGCAAAAGAGGAGGAGAGGAGGAGCGCGAACACCCCCTCCAGGCCGTCATCCTCGCCGATCCGTTCGAGACGAGATTCAGCCCGTTCACCCTAGAGAAGCCGCGATGCCTGCTGCCCCTCGCCAACATCCCGCTGATTGAGTACACGTTCGAGTTCCTAGAGAATGCTGGTGTAGAGGAGGTATTCGTATACTGCGGGGCCCACAAGGATCAGGTGGAGGAATACATCAAGGCTTCGAAATGGAACCCTCCCTCGTACGCCTTCTCCAAATTGGAGCTGCTGCAGTCAACGTCTCACTCGATTGGCGATGCCATGCGCGACCTCGACTCTCGGGGCATACTCGTGGGCGACTTTCTTTTAGTATACGGCGATGTGGTCAGCATGGCCCCGTTGGCGCCCGCTCTGGCAGAGCACCGGGCAAGGCGCGCAAAGGACAAGGACGCCATCATGACCATGGTCCTTCGGGAAGCTGGATCGCGGCACCGCACGCTGGCGCAGGACGTGAAGCCCATCTTCATAATCGAGCCCTCCACGGACCGCTGTCTGCACTTCGAGCAGATGCCAAACACGTCCGGCACCCACTACTACTCCATCGACCCGGATATCTTGTCCAGCTTCGACGAGTTCGAACAGCGCGCGGACCTCATCGACTGCGGCATCGATATCTGCACGCCCGATGTGCTCGCGTTGTGGAGCGATAACTTCGATTTCCAAGCCCCGAGGAAACATTTCCTGCACAGCGTGTTGAAGGACTATGAATTGAATGGGAAAAAGATTTATGCACATATTCTCACACAGGGATACGCTGCGCGGGCCCGGAATCTCAAGGCCTACGACTCCGTGAGCAAGGATATAGTGTCGCGCTGGGCGTATCCCCTCTGCCCAGACACCAACCTACTGCCATCACAGAACTATCGCCGACAGGGAGACAACATATACAAAGAGGGTGGTGTTACGCTGGCGCGAGACTGCATCATCAAACCCAGGACGGTGATCGGGAGCGGAACAGAGGTGGGCGAACGCAGCGTAATCTCGGACAGCATCATCGGTCGGCACTGCCGAATCGGCCGGGACGTCACCATTTCCGGAGCATACATATGGGATAATGCGACCATAGGCGACGGCAGCACTGTGCGCCAGTGCATCGTTGCCAGCGATGCGACTCTGGGGGAGCGATGTACAGTCGAGCCTGGAGCGCTCATCTCCTATGGTGTCAAGATCGCCGACGACATGACGATACGTGGAGAGCACAGAATCACGAGAGCAAGAAGAAAGCGGGAAGTGGGCGAAGAGGTCGAGGAAGGGGTGTCGGATCCTTTTGTCGTTGGCAAGGGCGGGAAGGGCTTTGAGTTCCATGATGAGGAGGAGGAAGACGAGGAAGAGGTGGTACAGGGCCTTGTATCCGATTGTAAGTGGCCCGTGACGAGTTCGTGCAATACCAGCCGCTAACACCTTATAGTCTACAACCTGCGCAATCTATCTGCGGAATCCATATCCACGCTCGGTTTGGGCTCGGAAGATGAATACGAAGCTGCACGCAATCAGAACCGTTCCGCAGCCGATAGCTTCGTCTCGATCGGTTCGCAAGACAGCTACGCAAGCCAGCATGCCGCCAACTTTGATCACGATGCCACAGGGAGCATCTACGACTCCCTTGTCGAAGGCCACGAACCGGCGAACATCCAGCTAGAACTCACCGCCCTACGGATGAGTACAAATGCTTCGGACCACCAGGTCCGGCGTGCCATTGTTGTGGCGTTCGCCAAACGCACCACGCAGCTGGTGAAAGCTGGCTCGAGCGTGAGAGAAGCGGTACAGCAAGTCTTCGGTCATTACAAGGACCTCGTCGACCGCAGCATATTCGACAAACACGATTCCAGTAAGGCTGATCAGGTCGACTTCATGCTGCTTCTGCAGAACGAGCTCTCGCACAGGGAAAGTGGCGATGCTATTTTGCTTACGGCGGCGACGAAGCTGGTGGAGATGGATTCGATCCAGGAGGAGGGGATGCAGCAGTGGTGGGATGATGAGAGGTCCACTGCTGGCGAGGAGTTGAAGAGGGTGAGAGAGAGGACGAGACAGTTGATTGATTACCTGAATGAGTCGAGTGAGGAGGAGAGCAGCGAGGAGGAGGATAGTAGTGATGACGAGGATTCGGAGTAACGGATTAACGATGTTGAAAAAAAGGCAACCTTGGAAGAGTATGAGGCAACGTCCAATCTAGCGCAAGGCAACGATTTCCATCCTTCTGTCGATGTGATGACTCCTACTACTTTCAGCGCCTTTCGTTGAAGCTGCCTGAAGCCCAAAGCATGGGCTAGACTCTGTTAGGTAATCCCGCACGTTCCAGCCTCATTCACCACGCCTCGCGGTGGCGGTGCTCAACCGATTCAGGGAAAGCGCACGCGGGCCACCTTGCAAGCCTGGCACGCCGCAGCTCACAACCCTGAACCTGACTGGCACAACCCCGAGAAGCCCGCAGCGCTTCCTGCTGAGCAACCCCAACGCCATTGCAAATCCTCAACAGCTGACTTTCTCTCTTCCCACCCGCGTTCGCCCTCCCTCCCACCCTGCTGCCTATCCACCCCATTCCCCAACCGCCGCCCTTTTCCCTCCCTGCCTCTGAATCCTCCCACACCCTTTATCAACACCTCTCGACCCCTCCGTAGTCGCCTGGTCTCGTCATCTGGCGAGGCGAGGCTCTCACAACCCCCACCACGCCTCCTCGCGTTGCAAAGCGAAAGGCATCGGTCCTAAGCGACAGCGGCGCTGCTCCTACCTCTCCTCGCAAGCGAAAGACGCCTCCTGCTGCGTCTGCAACCATTGCCGAAGCCGACGCCGCTGCTCCCGCTCCTGCCCTGCCCGCTTCGCCTGAGCCGTCCGCCTCCGAGGTCATGGATTCCGAAGATGACTTCAATAGCTCCCAGATGAGCGAGGACGAGTTCATGATGGATGCCGAGAGCGATGTGGAGGACGGTATGCCACGCATGCCCATTTCCCTACGTCCCCAGGGGAAATCGCCTACACGGTAGAGGACGACTATACTGACGTGATACAGACTCAGACTACGGCGTCGACCAGGACGACCTGGGCTTCGAGTCCCAGCACGCCGACATGAAGCCCACCAAGCACGCCTACGAAGTCGACTTCAAGGTCTGCAGCCCGCACGACATCGAAGCACAGCAGGCGAAACAGGTGGACGACACGTCGAGCCTGCTGGAGCAGCCCCCCGAAGCCACCGCCATCCTCTTCCGCTACTTCCGCTGGAACAAGGAACGCCTCATTGACAAGTACATGGATAACCGGGATGCCGTGCTGGAGGCGGCGGGATTGAGCGAGGAGGCGGCGACGAAGCCGCCCAGGATAGAGAAGGTCCCCGGGTTCGTGTGCGACATCTGCTGCGACGACGACCCGGAGGAGACGTTCGCCATGAAGTGCGGGCATCGGTTTTGCGTGGATTGCTATCGGCAGTATTTGAGGACGAAGATCAAGGATGAGGGCGAGGCGGCGAGGATACGGTGTCCGGGCGACGGCTGCAACAAGATTGTGGACTCCAAGTCGCTGAATCTGTTGATTACGGGAGATCTAAAACAGAGGTATGCGGGCTAGCTGCTACTGTACTATTTATCTATGTGCTGACTATGGCAGGTACGACGAGCTGCTCACGCGGACCTACGTCGACGACAAGGAGAACCTGAAATGGTGCCCTGCACCCGAATGCGTCTATGCCATCGACTGCAAGGTTAGAGATAGGGAGCTGATGCGGATCGTACCGACGGTGCATTGCGACTGCGGCCACGACTTCTGCTTCGGCTGCACGTTAGACGACCACCAGCCCGCGCCCTGCGCCCTCGTCAAGAAGTGGCTGAAGAAGTGCGCCGACGACTCGGAGACCGCAAACTGGATATCCGCACACACAAAGGAGTGCCCCAAGTGCCACTCCACCATCGAGAAGAACGGAGGCTGCAACCACATGACCTGCCGCAAGTGCCGGCACGAGTTCTGCTGGATGTGCATGGGCATCTGGTCCGAGCACGGCACGAGCTGGTACAACTGCAACCGGTACGAGGAGAAGAGCGGCCACGAGGCGCGAGACGCGCAGGCAAAGAGCCGCCAAGCGCTCGAACGCTACCTCCACTACTACCAGCGCTACGCCAACCACGAGCAGTCCGCCAAACTCGACAAGGACATCTACCTGAAGACGGAGAAGAAGATGCAGCAGCTGCAGGACACGACGGGCATGTCGTGGATTGAGGTGCAGTTCCTGGACTCGGCGTCGCAGGCGCTGCAGCAGTGCCGGCGCACGCTCAAGTGGACGTACGCGTTCGCGTACTACCTGGCGCGCAACAACCTGACGCAGATCTTCGAGGACAACCAGAAGGATCTGGAGATGGCGGTCGAGAACCTGAGCGAGATGTTCGAGAAGCCGGTCGACCAGCTGCAGGGGCTCAAGGTCGAGATGATGGACAAGACGGCGTATTGCACGAAGAGGCGGATCATTTTGTTGGACGATACCGCCGTGAATCTGAGGGAGGGTAGGTGGTTCCGCTTTCATTTGCTTCTTTTCTTTTTCTGTGAGAGAGAGTGAAAGAGAATTCGAGGCTAACGTTTGATGATGATAGGGAATTGGCAGTTCAATGTAGAGTTCCCCTGAGCTCCCCTCCCGTTGGGACTTCGTCGGGACCATCCACTCGGGCAGAGGGTTCCTAGCTTCTCCTTTTGCGGCAGAAGAAGCTAAGAACCTGTCTAGTCCGATCAGAAGGCGCGTCGAACGAGCGGGGAGCGTCAACCGAGCGGACGGTGCCGAATCAGCTGATTCCGCGGTGTCTGCAACAGCGGGAATGCCATTCCGGTCATCCTCGGTCGGTTGGTCGGTCGGTCGATCGTGCTGCTTGGTGTGGAGATGTTGCCTCCCTACCGGTATCGGGTCTGTGTGGATGGTTGGCGGATAGAATACCTCACTCTCGTCTTGTTGGATCGGGAAGGGAATGCGACGATGCGGCTGGACTTCCCCTTGGAACCACATCTCCTCTTTCCCCCCTCCCTTTTCCCGTCCGTAGACCCGGGCTCTCTTTTCTTATCTAGTTCCTCTGCGGCTGGGCGTTTGGTGGTATGCATGGATTTTTCCCACTTTGGCGTTTTTCTGTCTTTCTTTCTTTCTTTCTTGCTTGCTTGCTTTGTTGCTGGGAGCGGGCATTGGGTTCTTTTTCTGTTCTTTCTTTTCTTGCTGCGTATATGTAGTCTGGCGAGTGCATTTGTCCCCTCCTCCTCCCCCTTTTTCTTTTCCGTTTGATTTTACCTGCGGATAGCGGTTGCGGTTGCGGTTGCGGTTGCGGTTGCGGTTGCGGTTGCGGTTGCGGTTGCGGTTGCGGTTGCGGTTGCGGTAGCGATGAGATGACGATGGCCTGGTGGTCCGGTGGTCAATATAAGAGATTTAGACGTCTAGGATCGTGCATTTGCTCGTCGATGGGTCTATTCCATCTTGTCCAGCGTAAGCGTAGAGAAGGGCGGATCTGCAGTGTGGGCTATTCTAGCTGCGAGGATGTCCCAGTGGACCCGCGGTGTGTGTACCGCGATGAAGACTTGAAGGGAGTAGGTAGGTACACACGCAAGGCCGCGTTATAGGTAGGTCATTGTGTGTTGTGACCAGGTCAAGCGCATCGGGGTATACATACTCTACTCGATATCGCTATCGGCATGCTATACGCCGATCTGTCTTCAGCGTAAGTACACATACTCTGGAAACCAGCGTCAGCTATTGGATGTTGAACCCCAGGCCTCTGTAATGAGTGCCAGGTCTACAATTTCCATTTACTCGGGACGTTCAAGGTTCATGTTCACATCCAGCACAGCACAACGGCCAACACCGCCCGCCAGGCACACCGTCCGCAACGCAAAGCACGACAACAACCTCGGAACGAAGTCGAGGCAGAACTTCCATTCATACACTTACTTGGCTCTAGCCCAAGCATCATGCATGCCTACATCACCAATCGCGTAGAGCCAAAAGGCCCCATCCATCCGCTCGGTACCTCATCCATTCACGCGCTGGACAATCGGGTATCAGAGAGAGAAAGATACTTGTCCCTCCCCCCCAAAGAAATACTCCAACCCAACCAGCCCATTATCGGAAATGGCAACCCGACGACCTAAAGTGAAGGCCCAGGGCCAAACCCCAAAGGTAAGTCAAGCTGATCAGTAGAAAGCCCATGAGACGTACATCCCGAGTTATCCAGAACAAACCACGGCCAGTGACAGCCGCCGGTCGTAATCACTCAGAATAACAGCGCCCCGATTCCCCGTCGCCGCGCAGGAAGCCAGCCCTCTTTCTTCATCGTCGTCGTTTCGGCGGTAGACAGGGACGCTGGAATGGCGAAGAGAAGGGTGGTTGGGGTGGGGCGAGCCAAACTCTGCGATAGGATTTGCTTTTCGAGACGGAAGGGTGTCCGTTGGTGGAGACGAGCCAGTCACGCTTGCCAACCGACACATTCACCCATATCTCCAAGGGTAGGGACTACGCTGGGAATGTTTGGCATGGCCCTGACTGCAGTGGGGATCGGAGGTGTCGGGCTGTGTTCTCGGGCGAATACTAGAAGACTCGCGGGTCGCGGGTATAGCTCGAGTAGTGGATGGTGAAGAGCGGAGGCGGGAGGTGGTTACGGCTCTTGGAAAGGGCGACTTCAATGGCCTGTAGGGTGCAAGTGCTTTAAAGGGGGATTGGACACGCCGCCGTGGACCGGGGTAGGGAGAGGCTTTGGATACTGCAGCGAGACGGGCTAAAGGGCTCTTGCGAGCATTCTTCGAAGAAGGTCGGGAGGGCATAGGGTGGCATACACATCGGCCAAGGCGACCTCCTGGAACCCTTGCTTCGCTCGTCAAGCTGTCGGCGGATGTAGCTGGGTCATCTGGAACATCCGGCGGGCCATCGCTCCATGTGCTTACCCGCCGCTGGGTAGACTTGATCCGCCAGGGCTCATGGACAGTCTCAGAAGCCACGCGAGCATGATGGCCTGCGGCGGGAGCATATCGATAGAGCCAATGAAGTCGTAAAGCCGTCACAATGCTTCGGCCCTTCCACTGGCGCAGTGATGGCATATTATGGCTGCGGGAGCCGGGTAGGATCGTGAGGCATGACGCTAGCAAGAAGAGAGCGATGATGTAGATCCAAGCATCAACGTTGGGGGTCCTGGGATCGAGGCACAGAGGATGTTGAGAAGCCGACTGGGTAGCGAGAAGCGTGGATACCTGATCGACCAATGGAAGCATCTAGGACTGGGTTAGAATCGTGGGACAACGGCGCAATCGGGGAGAGAGACTACGGACGCGTTTTATCTCCCTCTTTCGGTCGTTCCAGTGGCTGTCCCACTCATTCAAGTCCAGCCAATCTGCAACCTCTCGCATGACCGTGTCACGAGATTTCATCTCCTCGGCGTACCCCAAGTCCTCATTACAGCCGTCACACTTTGCGCCTACGGGGTTCTGTGTATCTTCGCTCTCGCAGAACAGCAAGCGGAGGTGTGGGCATCGAAACTCTGTATCGAGGGAATCCTCTGGAACTAGAGCAACGCCCAGACGGTCTTTTTTGTAGTGTCGTGGAGGGGAGGCGAGCATTTTCGCGTGCTGAGGAAGGGTATGTTTCTCGCATATATTTAGGACGAGAAGAGAGAAGTGTTGCAAGGACAGGATAGGGATAATGAAGATGAACCAAGGGGGCGTCGGGGTGGATATTTTCGAGACGACAGAGGTAGTAGGATGAATATTTTGTGATGAAAGACGGAGGCACGCCCGACAGGGCTCTGAGGAGGAAAGTGCCCATGCCTGCATGAGATAGGGAAAGCGGTCTCTCGTGCCTCGTACGCTCCTACTCGATTCGACACAGCAGATTGTCGACAGCAGCTTGAAGACGCCGACAACGGCTATAAGTGCAGAATCCCAAGCTTGAACAGCTGCCTCTCTTCTTCCACCGTCGCCATCAGGTGGCCATGCTGTAAACCGTACCTCGCTTTCGTCTCTTCTGTTCTCTTAATCGGACTTGAGACGGTTGCACTCAACATTCCTTCTCGCTCGTTTTGGAACGTGGTTCAAACATCGCGGTTGATCACCCAGTACCCTCAGCATCCCTCATTTCAGAATCTGATGCAGCTTGAGAGCCCGCTTCACGGTCATTATTTTGCTCTTGCTCTCCACGCAGACGGGTTCCTGAAGGCGTTTCAGACACTGTCAGGCGAGAATCCTCCCCTCGTTTGGCTTTGAGATCGTTCAATCTGGCCAAAAAGCTGTCGGCTGATGCAGGACCTTGCGATTCACTTGGCACTCTTGAGACAGGCTCGGCCGATGAGGTACCAGCCCTGGTTGTACTCTCTTCATCCACGGACATACTTTCATAAACTTCATCCCGCGGCCGTAGCCGTGCTTCCGTTGCCACCAGCTTGGTCGAGCTCAGACCTAGGAGATCTACTGATGGTAGGGAACGCAAAGGCTGGCTTGTAGAAGCAGAATCAGGGCTCGGGTCCGCGAAGAGCATATCAGTCCCAACGGTTGATGCCCACGTGCAGCTAAGCAGCGTGTCTCGATACATGACAAGGGGATTGGGTGTATGGAGCCCCGTGACTTGGATGGATCCCACGGAAGCCGGCTCCGCGCCACTCGCTATACTTGTATTTGCGGCATTCGCATCCAATTTTTGATTAAGCGCCCTCAGTCTGCTTTGCAGTAGGAAAGGATGGCCGCTCAGCGAGGGTTGGATTGGCGGTCTGGAGTCCGGGAGATCGCCTTTCTCTTGCACATTCGACAAGTCCAATGTGATGTAGAAGTCCTCTGTTTCCGTCTCATCGTATTCGTACTCCCAGTCATCTTCCTCGCCCATCTGAGTCATGGATGCCATGGCCCTTTCTTCGCTCTGATAGCTCTTCCCTGATTTTTAATTCGCGCAGGCCCGTTCACCTGGATTATTCACACTGCGTGAAGCTGAGATCACTAATTTGTCGGATTGTCGTCGCATTGGCAAGAAAGATTAGCGTGTTCATGTAAGCGCTGACGCACGCCAAGCTTTTTGGCGGGCCCGTTGCTTGTTTTGCGGGTCCCTGAGTGAGGAGTGAGGGTGAACGTCAACGACTCATCCATCACTTTACGGCCGGTCCGCTCATGCCTCGATATCGCGCAGAGAATTATTAGCAACGTCGAAGGGGGCGACAAACGTCTGCTTTTTTGGTGTTGTGAGTGCATGTCTACCTGAAAGTAGTAAGTGCTTCAACGTTGTTCCCTGGGAGGTCTATCCGCCGGTCTAGCCATGGTGTCGGCCCGTTCCCGCTGGCTATGGACTGTCGGCCCTCGATTAGTCCCAAGGGTTCCCATACCGTGAGAAGCGGTTCTCACGGTATGAAATCTTGTCGACCTTATGTATCTGGAGAGATTCACCTCACCGACCCTCGAATCTGACTATGCTCGGGCATCGGCATACTCTTCCGAGCGGTGTTTGTCAGCTTCGGGATCGTTCTTGGGAGAAGTCCCATCTCAAGGCGTCTTTTCGGAATTCCCTCATATTTAGTCATAGGGCTAACAGCCAATCGATGTAGTGCCTATCGTTACTGCTGTGCAGAATGCTGGCGTCCAGGTGCCGCTCCAGGGCATCATGCCCTCGATGCCACCCGCTTCCCCCGTAGCTCCGACCCTTCCCACATACCGTCCGATTGAGCTATATTCCCCTTCCTCCCTTCAAGATACCCCCATTCCCGCGCCGGACGCCCCCTACGACCCTCCTACCATTATCGTCGCTCCTACATCAGGCCAGTCGCATGAAGAGCCATCAATTGGCCGTGTACCCCCTCCGTCGTCATTCGCTCCTACCCAAGATACGCCGGTGGACACAGATACCCAAATGAGAGGTCGGACTCCAGCAGTCGCTACTGCGAGTACCGTCCTCACGCTCTTCAGCTTCTCCCAACTCTACCAGAACATATTATTCCCCAAGATCACACCGCCGTCGGAACGGGCCGAAGAAGCAGAATGGGTTGCAACTTCCCATTCTTGGGTTGACCGAAAGGTCTGCTCCTGGTTTGGCTTCTGTGGGCTGGCCCACCTCAACAAAGCGGCTTGGACGACACCAACCGGGCTGAGCACTGCGGACGGACTTGGGGACGGTGAGACCCGTAGCGACGTCAATCTGACCGAGTTCTGGGAAAGCGCGAATGTCCATGCAGAAGATTGGTCCGACGAAGAGCGCACTTTAAGAGATATACCAGACTATGTGTTGGAACATGCGCCATACATCCACCTCTTCTCTGGTGAACAGTTCTGGCCTTGCGATATAGCGGACCACTTGATTCACACCACTCCCCATCTCAACTATACTGCGCTGCGAGCAATGTCCGATCATCCCAACCTGACGAATCTGAACGACCTGAACAACTGGGGTCCCTTCGTTTACCTGCAGAGCGACGACAATGTCGAAGACAGACCCGAGTGGCTGGGTGGTGAAGCCAACATACCTACCACCCCCGACGATTCCGACCCTGAAAATTGGGCAGATTGGGATGAAGGAGCTCGTGGACAGTTCAGGGAAGACAAGCAAGGAGAAAGGGAGGACTGGTTCAGCGTGGGGGTCGGCGACACAGTTGACAAAGGGGGCATTCGACGTCCCTCCGGCGCAAGTTCTGGACCAGTTCCCGTTCCAACCGACACCCCGGAGGGAGAACAGCTCGTCTACGAAGACAACAAGCAGTGGCAACCTGAGTTGACGCGCCGTCGCCTGCGTCGCCGAGGCAAGAAGATTGTAGGGGGCAAGAGTGATGCTCCGGTAGTGCTTATTGTTGTGCCCAAGGATGACGGAGTCGTGGATGCATTCTTTTTCTTCTTTTACAGCTACAATCTGGGCAACACAGTGTTCAATGTCCGTTTCGGGAACCACGTGGGAGACTGGGAACATACGGTGGTCAGGTTTCAGCACGGCAAACCGAAAGCGATCTTTTTCAGCGAACATGGTTTCGGAGAAGCGTATCATTGGGATGCCGTGGAAAAGATTGGGAACAGGGTGAGTCCTTCCTAGCGAAGTGACTGAGCGATACTGACTATCGATAGCCTGTTGGATTTTCTGCCACAGGAAGTCATGCAATGTATGCTACGCCAGGATTACACCCCTATATCCTTCCTGGCGGCATCTTGCACGATGAAACGGATCGAGGCCCGCTATGGGATCCTCTTCTGAATCTGAAATCCTACACGTACGATTACCAGCAAGACATATTGCGAAGCTCTCAGCTCACTCCACGCGCGCCTGTTGGATGGTTCTACTTTTTCGGCCACTGGGGTGACAAGTTCTACCCCCTAAGCGATCCGAGACAATATCGCTTCTTGGGACAATATCATTATGTGGACGGACCGCTGGGACCTCGTTTTAAGAATCTGGGCAGGAAACAGATCTGCCAGGGCAATAATGAATGCGTTCTGGAGACGAGAAGGTACTCCCGGCGGCTCCAACCAAAGGACTACCCTGTGGTGGGGGAAGGTGAGCAAATGAGCGAAGAAGATACCCGCCGGTTGTTCGGACCGGAATAGACCCTGCAGCGGTATAGATGCACTAGACGACTAGGGGTGTTGTTTCTCGAGGCGTTTATTTTATTTCCTTTTTTTCTTTTCGCAGCGAATGGCTTTTGGACACGGTTGGCCAGGGACATGGTTGGCGTTCAATGGGCAGCGCATACATGTCCAAGTGCAGACACACTCCTTAACGAAGGGTGGGGGTAGATGTAGCGGTGACGGATCACGACTTGGATGACTTTTTCATTACATACACTCTTTGTCTAGGTGGGATGGCGCTTTGTCTTGGTTTTGGGAGGCGTTCACGGCTAAAGGCGTGCACGCCACATGGATTGTTCTATTCAAGCATCTCGCTCGCCGGCGGTTGTTGTTAACACAGTAGACAGATAGCTGCGGGATTGATCTACATGGATATTGCACTACTGTAGATGGATTATTTCGAGCTCCTGAACCCCTGCTATCGCCCTGCTTGGACCAAGTGGCCACTCGAGATAATCAAAACTTGGATGAAAGAAGGCATGCCCAGTAATGGCGCAAGCAGAAGGCGAAAAGGCGCAGGGGCCCTGCCACGTATGGATTACTATGTGCAGTACAGAAGAGCAGTGTCAGCAGGGTCTGGTCCCTGGATAGAGCTGCGAACATCACATCAGGATAAAATATAATCATCAATAATAATGGGATGAGAGGAGAAAGCAAATGCGCTGACAGTCGACAGTCGACAGTCGTGTGAAAAGGGTCGACTGTTGCGAGGAGGGGTTGCAACGCCACATCTGCATGGGACCAGTGGTGGGACCTTATCGTTTGGTGTCACGGATCCATCACGCGCGTAATAAGTCGGTCCCGCTGAAACGTAGCTCCAAAGAGGACTAGCGCCCAATGACCGAGACTCCCTCACCGTAGACCGTAGACCGTAGCCCTACCTCGTCACCAGCCCGCTCCCATGCCACCTCACTCTCTCTACACTTCTCCAACACCACTCAAACGCTCCTATACAGCCGCCCAGAGGATGAGACAGCTCCGTCAATAGCGTAAACGGCCTGAACGAACCACCCCGCCGTGATCGTCCCGGAGCTTCCCCTCTCCTACTCAACCGACTGTCTACTTCCTTGTTTCCCGCTCCTCTCCCTATCCTCCCCGATTATCACGACTCCGATCTCGCCCACTCCTTCTCTGACTTTCCTCCTTCAATCCCTCTTTCATCTGCACTCACCATACCTCGATCATGGCCTTCCGTCAAAGCCTCCGTCCCCAGCCATCGCGTCAGATCTCCTTCCAGCCTCCCTCACCCCAAGTCAGCACTGCTGTATCCTCACCCCAGCGGAAGCGTACGCTCGAAGAGTCCGAAGAATGGGTCCTCTTCTCGCCGGGGGCTCCCTCGACTACCGCGCGCACCCACACCACCTCGACTGAACGCACTGCGCGGACGGCTGGTCTGTCCCGCTTCAGTGACTTCGGCTCTCTTGACACCGCTGCTCGCTCTCAAGATGAAGACGGCATTACCATACACGGGACCGAAGAAGGAGAGCTGGACAGTTTAGATGACGGCCTGCATGCGTTCCATGAACCTTCAGAGTATGGAGCCCCTGCAGGCCGCCTACAGCAGAGTGGAGAAACTGTCCTGCCCTCACATGATGGCTTAGGCTCATTTCAGCCTGATACGACGATGCAAGAATACCTGTGGCAGTTTGAGCGGCAAGCAGCAAGACGACCGCGAACTCGAAGACGATCCAGTGTACAGCGTCGGCTCAACGCCTTAGAGAATGCCGAGGAAGGCAATCAAGACCAGGAGAGACGTCTGAGGATCGAGAGGTGGAGATTAGAACAAAGCAAAGCGCTGCTTGAAGAGATAGAAAAGGAGACTCGGCGAAGACGGAGAATGAGTCTGGCGAGCGGCGCGCGAGCTTCTGCCACAAGCTCGCACAGGGATGCACAAGCCACTCCCGCGCAGAGTGCACAGTCTATTACCGACGCCCACAGCGTCTCTTCCGAGGAGAGCACCGAGAACCTGTCTTTTTGGGAGAGAATCACAAGGCGAGTAATACGCGGTCTCATGGGTATTGATGAGGACACCCTTTCCGTCATCTTCGGAGAGTCCTTACCTCAAGAGGCTACAACATTAGATTCAACAACAGAAGACCCCATCACATCGGATTCTGGAGCACCATTCCCATCTTTAGATGACTCATCGTCACCCACCGATAGTTGGGAGTTCAGGCTGCTGGAGAGAGTTGCACGAGAGCTCGGTATCCTGGTATCCCAACTCTCGGAGCATCCGGGAGCGTTCTCTACTTATCGACGGACCCAAGACATGCCTGAATATGCCGGGCAGACCTCCGTCACTCGAAATTTGGCCTTGGCTGTCGACACCCTTCCTTCGACCACCTCCCCATCATCCCCTACCGCGCCACTCCCATCCGCGTTTCCTCCGCAGCCAGTGACCAGCCCCTATAGCGAGGCTTCGTTATGGGGCATCGAAGAGGAACCCGAAGTTGACCCCTTAGACTCTTTCCGCACCCCGGCCGCCCATGTCGTGAATGCGGCAGAGGACTTGGCGCGCGAGCGCGAGTACTGGGAGCGCGAACTCGACGTGAAAATGGTCTTCAACTTCCTGGTCCAACGCTTCTCCTCGCGCAGGCCAAGCGTCTCGTCCCAGCGCGATGGAAGCTCCAGCTCTCCGTCGCGCCGACGTCATAGCTCGACTAGCGCCGGAGCTAACAGCTCTGAGGCTGTCTCCGCCCGGCGCGCAGCTGTCATACGGCAACACCATCCCCTCGTCGGCAGAGCTGAGCGAGCGCTGCCCACGTCCTCATCTCATGTTCGAGATGCGCGTAGGCGGGACTCGCTGTATCGGCAGCATCTGCACCACCCAACCACTGCGCGTGGCCATACGCTCAGGAGCAGCTCGTCCTGCGCCAGCCAGAGCACGAAGAAGAGCAAGCATAGTGCGACCGGTTCGCGCAATTACTGGGATCTGGGTGGTAGCGTGGGGAGTGGCAGCGTCTTGGCTGGTGAGGTTTAAAGAGAATTTTTTTCTTCTCGACGAGTGGGGGGAAGAGAACTCATGATCGACAATGGGGTTACGATGCCATGCTTTGGGTCGGGCATGGACTACACTTTACGCGGCGCATAGGATGGAGTCATTCGAGAGTGGGCTTTAGGGAACTGGATCGGTCCGGTGATTGCTTAGCATTGGGCGCAAGGTCTGCTTAGAGGGACTGAATGGCCAGCGAAGGCGCGCGAGCATGGTTATACGGCATGGGTCGGGACTGTTCGTGTGCGCGGAGTTGAACGGTGCAGGTTGCATGCTCTTCCCCCTGCTCATCTGTTTCGGCGGTGTTTTCTTGTTGCGTTTATATTGGATACGATCTACTTTGGACAATAGTTTCTGGGGGGGTTTTCGGATTTCCTACGCTCGCTCGCTATCATATGCTACCCAGATACCCTCGGGGGGATTTGAGGACCTTGGTCGTGGGATGAGCATTCACGTAGGGATTGTAGTTTTAGCGTAGGGTTCTTGTTGTCACTTGCATGTCCGCTCAATGGAGTAATCTTCGCATCTCATATCTTGGCTCTGCTCGTTTCTCAACAGCGTGCGTGTATATTGATATCGACGGCCAATGCTGTTCTTCACTGCGGACCACCTCCTTGTCGTCTACATAGCATTACGGTTGAGTTCCCAATGCAAACCTCTTTGCTGACGATGTAGGAATGAATGCATGGTGCAAGTTGCGCCTTCGTTCACCTCAGCCCGCGCGCAGACGTCGTGTGAGGACCAAACCATGCCCACTCCACCAAGAAGAAAAGCAAAACAGAAAACGAAAAGAAAACGAAAACGGCACCACCACGAATCGAACCCGAGGCCAAAAAAAGAACCAAACGACCACTTGATAGCCCGACTGCATCGGAGAAGCGCATGTTTTAATTCCGACGCAGGACCCAACCGCCTGGACCATCGCATGGTGTTCGGTGATGGATTATGAATTTTTAGAACTTATAAAGAGGATAAAAGAAGGTGCTGGAGGAGAGAAGATCGGGAGATGAGTGAGGTCATCGTGTTGTTTACGGTCTGGGCGGGGACCGCCCGTTTGCAGTGTGCCGTGAGCGGAGCGTCTTTCACCGGCTCCATCTGCATGTTTCACCGGACCGAGGGGGGATACTGATACCTCACTTCAGTGCAGGTCAAAGGTTTCAGGGCAGAGGGATTCCTACACGTCAAGACATCGTGATGAAGGACAAAGTCGAATTTCAAATATATAGACAGTGAATCAAGACCCCCTCTTAATCTTCCGCCAGCGACCGCAAACCCACGCGCCACCAGTCCTCCTCAACCCACTCCTCCTCTCCCTCCTCCCATCTACACCCCCTAGCAAGTCGCCACCTTCGGCCCGGGAACCGTATACGACGTGAAGCTGGGCTGGTAGATGTTGGCCGTGTACCCGGGATCCGTCGACTTGACGTGGCCCGGGATCTTGGTCGTGGGGGACATCTGCTTGCTGCCTCCGCCGGTGACCTTGAGCTGCGCGCACGAGATGTAGAACTGCGGCGGGGAGCCCGGGTTGTGGATGCCGAGCTGCTCGATGCGGAGGAGGTACTCTCCCGCGGGGATGCACGAGGGGATGGTGACGGAGTAGGACACTGGGTGGGTATGTTAGTCTTCGAGCAGAATCGAGCTTCTTCACACGGGTCGTGGGAACTGGAATCCCATCGTGGGGGAGGAAGAGAGAGAGGTACGTACGGCCCAAATCCCACTTGGCCTGGTTGCCCGAGAAGCTGGGCCCAATCTCCTTGATCTTGAACCAATCCGTGCTGCCGTCCGCCGTCGCCGCGTTGTCCACCTTGGTCATGTAGAACGCGACGGGGCCCTGGTGGTAGACGGCCTGGTCCGCGGTGAAGGTCACCGAGGAGCCGGCGGCCACGGCCACGGTGCCCGTGGAGCCGCCCGTGGCGCCGCCGACGTTGCAGCGGAGGTCCTTGGAGGAGAGGTCCGTCACGGGGGAGTTGTTGTTTGTGTTTCTGCGGATGTTTTGGTACTGGGCGCCCTTGACGCCGTTGGCGGTGAGGTATTGGAAGATGTCTAGGGGGGATGTTAGACTGGTTCATCGTGTGTGGTGTGTAGAGAGGCAGTGATGGGGTGCGTTGGTGGGTGAGACGTACAGTGGCCGTGGGCTACCTCAGCGAGGGCCGCAAGGAGGACGGTGGCTGCAGCGAGGGACTTCATCTTGGTAGAGGATCGGGATTGGGAGGCCTGGGACCGGAGACTTTTTCTTCCTAAAAAACTACAGCGACTGTGGGGTGGATACGAGATCCCTCAACCGGGCTTCCTTCCCACCCTTATATACCACTCTCGCGTGTGTCCGGCTTGCGCAATCTGCACACTCCACCATGTTCATTGCAGCCACACCTTGATTTTCCCCTTCTCGACCAGACATCCGTCCAGCATTGACGCCCGAATTATTGCCCTTGCGTCAGCCAACAACCCTGTCCTATCCTATCCTCTAGCCACTTCTTCGGTAGCCACGACGAAGCCCTCCGGCCCTCATGACCTGCGCTACCACGCCCGGAGCCCATCTACCCATTGCCGAAACCGTCGCCATTCGATACCGTTCCAGAGCCTCGTAGGTGACAAACAGATCTATCACCTGCGAGTCTGCTTCGGCAGGAGCTTGTAATATAAAATCCCAATTCGACGTCCGCATGCCCGGGTTTGGGCGGTAATAAGTCCCATGGGGAAAAAAGAAAATGAGCCAATGAGGGAGAGAGGGAGAAGGATGGAGGGAGAAGTCATGCGCATAGATGTCATTTTTTGTGGGGTGCAGATATACGAGCGTCTGGAGTATAGATTAAGATGAGGGCTCGGCAATTAGAGATAGATTGTGTGGTGTCGCAAGCTAGCACGGAGGGCAGGGGAGAGGGAGAAGAAGATGGAATGTTCCCCGGAATTGGGGGATGGGTGGGCTGAGTACAAGAGGTGGAGGGAGGGAGATAAGAGGATCGCTGATCCAGGAGATGGAGTGATGTTGGAGGTTGAGGAGAGATCCCAACGTTGAATGGTGGTCGCGATTTCGGGGCGGGTTCCTGCACGTGCGTTTCCCATGTACGTAAGTACATAATTCTGTCCGGGGTCGTGTCAACCTTGGAACGTTCCCTGGAGCACGGGATCATCCAGTATTTGAAGTTTCGAGCATTTCGGTCTCTTCGGTATGATTCGCCGCCCATCGTTTACGGTGTAACTGGCATTTATGCGGTTCGTTGCAGAACCCAATTCAAGCACGTGACCGGCCGTTGTCGCTCAGTAGTCGCAGGAGTCCGCCTGGCCGGGCCTTGTCGGCCAGAGGAAAACGTGACTTTGTCCTCTCACCGCATCTCGTACTGCGTATTTTGGTCGAAGTAGACGATGCCTCGTCCGAGATGGTTAGATGTGGATTCCGGTGTGGATTCAGTTTCTCCTCACGTTCCAGGTTGAGAAGGGATCTTTCATAGGCACAATGCCCAACTATCTAGGTCAGCAGAGAAGACTCCTAATTATAAGCTAGGAAGAGAACATGTCTTTGCAGTCTTCACAAGGAACTGGTGTTGATGCAGCATGCATCCGTGTGTCCGTGTGTGTGTGTGTCACAATCTGAGCTGACAGTATGTCGGTAGCACTGAAGTGACATGAACAATGCGGACAAAAGGGAGAGAGAAGCCGTGACAATAATTTCAGAAGAACGGGCGGGTATGATCGGAATATAATGGCCTGCTCTATCTGCTCGCCGATGCCAAAGTCACACAGCGTTAGAGTTCTCTATGACCATTAGTATTCCATATTGTATACGTGTCGCACGAAAATGGCCTCCGACAGAGTCCCCGAAGTATCGGAAGTAGTGATAAAGGTGGAGCGCGTAGTCGAGAGCGGTGATTCTGGCCATGACTGCCTCCAGGGCCCCTACCCTAGGGTATTCTGGCCATCGGAAAACTTCCGCAGCTATCATCCAACTCCGTAGCAAACCAGAGATATTACCGCCAGCAACAAAAATGTCTCGACGAACCAGCAGATAGCAGACGGTAAGAAGGACGCAAATGCAGGATAGCGGGGTTGAACAGGCCGTTGATCGAGGTGCGCAAAGGGTTGCAGAGGCACGACCGATGGGAATTCTCCACACTTCAGCCCGCGCTAGTCCCATTTTGACAGGTCGATGCGAGCCACGCCTCACCTACACTCCTAAGTCCCCTCTTTCTTATCTCCATCACCATCGTTAGGCTCGTTATAGGGAGGCTTGTTAGGTAAACTCTGTGTTGGAACGGGTCACAGAATTTCCGATGTGCATTATAAAAGGCCTTTGGATCCCCTTCATTTTTTGATCATCATCCAATTCACCTTTTCCAAGAATCGCACATTCCTCTTGGAACATCTTCAACATGTCCACACAATCGATCGCCTCTTCCTCCCCACGGGTTGCAAAGGAGGCTCCCGTACATCCTCTCGCTCCTCTGTCTTCTGCTGAGCTCGTTGCCGCCGCAGCCCTCATCAAGGCATCATGGCCTGCACACACCAACCTGCACTTCAAGGTGATCATGCTTGAGGAGCCTCCCAAGTCGGAGGTTGTGAAGTATCTGGATGCCGAGCACAACAACAAGCCCCTTCCCTCTCTACCTAGGAAAGCTTTTGTGAACTACTACATCCGGAACACCGTAAGTCTTTCTGCAATCCTATCTTGACCTGAAAGCTTACAATTCCTACAGAACAAGTTCCACGAGGCCATTGTCAATCTCACGAGCTCCAAGGTTGAGTCCAACGTCCGCCTAGGCCCTCACCTCCACGCCAACGGTGATGCCGATGAGCTGTTTGCCATTGAGAAGGTTGCCCTTGAAGACGAGGGCGTCAAGGCCGAAATCGCCAAGTTGCAGCTGCCAGAGGGCACTGTTGTAATCAGTGATCCCTGGATCTACGGTATACAATAACCCCTTTACCCCAGATTCTTACCTAAACATACGCTAACAAACACCAGGTTCCGATGGTATCAACGATACCGACCGCCTGTACCAGTGCTTCCTCTATCTCCGGGATCCTATGAACCCCTCTGAAGCTGATTCCTGCCACTATGCTCTCCCCATCGCCATCTCGCCCGTCGTCAGCACGGAGCTCATGAAGGTCATTCGCATCGACTTGATGCCCACTGGTGTTGACAACACCATCAAGCCCACCACGCCCTACAAGATCAAGCCGCCGAATGAGTACCTTCCCGAGTACCAGAAACTACGAACCGACCTGAAGCCCCTGAATGTCGTTCAACCAGAGGGAGCCAGCTTCACTGTGACTCAGGAAGGCACCTCCAGTATTCTTGAGTGGCAGAAGTGGAAGATGCGAGTCGGCTTCAACCAGCGTGAGGGCATGGTTCTCTACGACGTTCGCTACGACAACCGCTCCCTCTTCTACCGCCTGTCGCTCTCCGACATGAACATCCCTTACGCTGATCCCCGCCACCCCTTCCACAAGAAGTCTGCCTTCGATCTGGGTGACGCTGGTGCAGGTCTCATGGCCAATAACCTCAAGTTGGGCTGCGACTGCCTTGGCTCCATCTACTACCTCGATTCCGTCCTGGCCGATGACAAGGGTGGCGTCATTGACATGCCCAACGTTGTCTGCATCCACGAGCAAGACGCTGGTATCGGCTGGAAGCACACCAACTACCGCACTGGCCGCGCCGCTGTCGTCCGCAAGCGCGAGTTCGTCCTCCAGTCGATCATCACCGTCTCCAACTACGAGTACATTCTTGCCTTCATCTTCAACCAGGCCGGCGAAATCGAGTACGAGATCCGAGCCACTGGTATCCTCTCCACCCAGCCCATCGACGAGGGCATCGAGGTGCCTTTCGGCACTGTCGTCCACCCTGGTGTCCTCGCCGTCCACCATCAGCACATCTTCTCTCTGCGTGTCGACCCCATGCTCGAAGGCCCGGACAACCGTGTCGTCTTCGACGAGGCCCACGCCATGCCTCGCTCCGACTTCAACCCCCACGGCACCGGCTACTTCGTCAAGGAGACCGTCGTCGAGGAGTCCGGCGGCTACGACCTCGACTACAGCGTCAACCGTCTCTTCAAGATCCAGAACCCGAATGTGCGCAACCCCATCAACAACAAGCCCGTCGCGTACAAGATTCAGGCTCCCGACTTCCAGAAGATCCTTTCCGACAAGGACAGCTTCAACTACAAGCGTGCTGAGTTCTCCGACCACAACATCTACGTCGTCAAGCACCGCGATGGCGAGCTCTTCGCCGGTGGCAAGTACACTAACCAGAGCCGTGGAGGCACTGGTGTGCGCAGCTGGGCCGACAGGAAGGAGAATGTTAAGGACACCGATGTAGTCGTGTATGTCCAGGCTGGTATCAACCATGTCCCGCGTATCGAGGTATGCTCTCACCTTTGCCATCCTCCACCCGCACAACACATGCTAACTCTTCGTTTAGGATTTCCCTGTCATGCCCGTCGAGATCCTCAAGATCCACTTGAAGCCCGTCAACTTCTTCGATAAGAACCCTGCCCTCGATGTTCCTCCCAGTGAGCAGAGCTTCAACAAGAGCGCGCTGCTGAGCGAGCAGCACCAACAGGGCAGTGCGCAGGCGACCGTCGGTGCGGACGGCGCGACTTGCTGTGCTTCTAAGCTATAGACGCATCAGAAGGATGAGTAATGAATAGATGATGGATATATTAGTGCATAGACGGGCTAGCTGAGCATGAGGCTATGATGTTCCCTTTTTTTTCTCTTCTCTTCGGATGTACATATTCATCACTTTTTGTTTTCTTTCTAGATTTCTTTTCCTATTGATAACTGCATATGAATTTCGTCTATAGCATACCCGGCTTACAATGAATCCACATTCCTAAACAACAACTCTTTCATTCGCCGCTTCAGACGTCTGTGACACTTGCGACACCGTTCCCACCTCCTTATTCCTCCCCCTTCCCCAACCCCAAGCCTTCCTCCACCATCTCTCCATCTTCACCTTCAGAACCAAATACGCCAAGACCCTATACACAATAACACAAATCCCCAACGCCATGACATTCAACTCCGGATGCTTATAGTTCAGTTTGTACAATTCGAGGACCTGTTCGCCGGTCTCAATGGGGCATCTGCCGTCGGGTAGGCGCTGCCAGTCTTGGCAGGTAAAGTGTTGGGTGCGCAGTGTGTAAGGGGCCATGTTGGCAATGGCATACTTGATGGGGGAGAGGTGGTTGAAGGCTTGGAGGAAGCCCGGGATGGAGAGGGAAATTACGCCACCTGCGGGGATCTTGTTAGCATCGACGACAATAACCTCCCGTTTGAAGCAACTTCCAGACATGGAAGGGCGAAACATGCCAATGACTTACCCATGATCTGCGCCACGCTCAGAAACACACTCATCACATTCAGCGAAAAGCCCGTATGCTCCACCAAACTATTGAAAATGATCCCCAAACTCTCTCCGCAATTCACAATACAGAACGCGTTGAAGCTGATCAGGAAGAATATCTCCGCCGATCGCTCCAACCCGCACGCCAGCACAGCCAATACCGAAAACAGCAACGACGTGATAATCTCAAATGGCACCTCCAACGCCGTGTACGTGAGGAAGAAGGCCGAAACCGTGTACACCCGATCAGAGTGGTCGCGGAGGAAGACGTCGCGCTCGGCAGGATAGACGGCAATGTTGTTTAAGACGCCTACGAAGTACAACGGAGCGATCTATCTCGATGTTAGCATACCCATAAAGCACAACGCAGCTACCCCCTTACCTCAATGATGAAGCCAAGTCTATTTTGGACTGCGAAGTAATCGTTCTTGAGAGGGGCGAAGAAGAGCGCGAGAACGATGCCGAGGCCCATCACTTGCCCGATGCGGGCGGCCATAAGGTTGGGTTGTCGGACAAGGTTTTTCGATGCGCGGCGGAGGAGGAGGGGAAGCGCGAGAGGAAGGGAAGCCGGAGTGCGGGCAAGACTGCCGAGTTGGGCGGGAGTGGTGATGGCGGAGGGGGTAGTGGTAGTAGTGGTGCTAGGTTTCGAAGACGTCCAGGCAGAAATAAGCGCTTCGACTTTGGCCCGACTGGCAGCTTCTTTGGCTTCGTGTTGAAGGTCGACCGTAATGAGGTCGAGGGCAAAGTCTGCTGGGTTGGTAGTTTTGGGGCAGTGGTAGCCTTGGGCCGCGAAGTGAGGTAGCATTCCTTTGGCTGGGCCTGTATATACTGGATAACCCCCACGGGCAAGGAGGAGGATGTTCCCAAAGTGAGCGAAAAGATCAGAACGCGGTTGGTGGATGGTGACAATAAGTGTCCTTCCCTCACTTGCTAAGCCTCTTAATACGTCCATTATCGACAGAGCAGTGAAGGCGTCGAGTCCAGAAAGGGGTTCGTCCAGTAGCAAAATGCGTGGCTCTGTGAGGATTTGAACGGCAATGGTAACACGGCGCTTCTCGCCTCCGCTGATACCCTTGATAAGATCACTCCCAATCAGGTTGTCAGCACAGTCTTTTAAGCCCATCTTGAGGAGCACCTCTTCCGCTCTTTGGATCTTCTGCTCTTTGGACATCCATTTGGGTAGTCGGAGACCCGCGGCAAAACGTAGCGTCTCGCGCACCGTGAGCGAAGCGAGCAGAGCGTCGTCGTTCTGCTCCACAAAGGATACTATTGCATGGACAACATCATCAGACGGTGTCAAGCCATTGAATGTAATGCTTCCCTGCTTTCGATATCTCGTCGTTATATCGTCCTTTAGCCGGCCAGCCATGCTGTTGAGCAAACTGGTCTTCCCTGATCCTGAAGGGCCCATTATCACGTTAATCACTCCGGGCTCAAAGTCGGTTGTGAGTGGCTTCAGAATCGACTTGGTAGTCCGCTTCTTCAAGGTACGCTTGTCAATGTCAAGGCTGTACGCGTCCAAGCCAACAGTTATCGTCCGAACTTCCTCGGATGACCTGGCAATTAGTACCTCCTTGCCCGCTGAGTCGTCAGAGTTCGATGGTCTTGCTCTTGCCATTCCAATCTCTGCTTTCCAGTATCGAAGTATTACTCCCGCACCAAGGTAGAATGCAACTGCGAAGCCGAGCAAGGCAACAATGGGTCTCCACACCCAGTTACCCGGAAGCCCGAGGGAAGCCAGAATGAATTGGCCCGTGTATTCTTTGCATGCAGGGTTGGAAGCACCTCCTTCGAGGGGACAGTCATAGAAATGGCCGGTGAATTCGTTGGCACAGAGCGCTCCGAAAGCGTAGAACTTGATCGGAATGTCAGCGCTTCAATGCGTCTGCATCAGGCGCTGGGGTGGCACTTACCACATAGGCAATCCATTTCGTCCACCGCACGTAAATAGGAATTGTGTTGGCTTGAATGAAGTAACCGCAGGCCATGGATTGGAGAGTATAGGCAAGGTTCGCAACTAAACTTGCCTGAGACCAGTCAATACCGCTTTACTCAAAGTGTCCACAGAGTTGCTTACCTCGGCGAAGTGTCTTGAGATGGCCACACATGTCGTTGCAAAACACACGGCTATGTACTGCTCCAGCAAGATGACCGAGAAGAACGTCATGAACTCATGGCCGTCCGTACGGAAACCTGTCATGAAGTAGAAGACTAACGAGAAGATCAGTGGCACAGGGACGTCCTCAATCAGTAGCCGAGCCAGTCTTCTGGAGATGAGGAAAGCCGGTACCCCTACCACTCCTTGGCGAGACTCCTCATCGAAGAGCTGGATATCTATCGTCAAGCGGTACGTCTCGTACAGGAGAATGAGATAACCTTGGAGAGCGGCTGCGGTATATAGAGCACCTTGACGGGACCGGATTCCGGATAGAGACCCGTCAACTTGGTAGAAGATCCAACCTGTAATAACACTCATGGCGATGGCCTCAATAAGACTGCCGAACATTCCCATGGGATCTCTTATGGACACAATCCATGTTCGAGCAGTCAACACTCGGATCTGCTGCCACAAGGAGGCATGCTTGGTTCGAAAACTTCTCGTGGGACTCGTACTGAGTTGTTTGGGTTCCCCCAAGGTCACCTTAGATTCTGATTGTGAAGCGTGGTCCCTCCACGCACGTTTGATGTCGTCCACACGAGCTTGAGCAATCCTCTCAGCTTCGGGGTCTCGATTGTCCACGGAAACAATGTCGATGACAAATTCTGCTGGGTTCACGAAAGGAGGTAGCTCGTGGCCCAGGCGTGCAAAATATGGCAGACATTCCTTAGCAGAACCGATGTAGGCCGGGCTCCCTTTTGTCATAAGGATAATGTTGTCGAATAAATCCCAGATTTCGGACCGTGGCTGATGTACTATTTGCTTGTTAGGTCCGCAACTTGTTGTGAACGTCGAGAGACTAACTTGTAACGATTATGGTTCTACCCTTTCGGGCCAGACTACGCAACGTTCTTATTATCTGGTAAGCGCTGGTAGAATCCAGTCCAGTGGTGGGTTCGTCCAGCCACAGTAGGCTCGGGTTTGACAGTAGCTAATACTAACGTAAATACAACGCAGAAATGTATAGCATGGAACAAGCCTACCTGTACGCCTATACTTGTCCGTCTCTTTTCACCCCCACTGCAGCCTCTGTGTTCATTGTTTCCTATTCGTGTGTCCGCTGCCTCCTTGAGGCCCAGCTCAACGATGACTTCTTCCACGAGTCGCCTCCTCTCTTCCTTCCCAATTGACGTGGGTAACCGCAAATCCGCTGCATATCGCAAGGTCTCACGGATCGTCAAAGTGGGAAGTAGGATGTCCTGCTGGATGACATAGGCGCTGCGGATCCCCGAAGCGTCTTCATTTCCGTTGAACAGAGTTCGACCTGACACTGATAGGCGATTCCCATGCATGCGACCGCTCATTTGATTAAGTAACGATGTCTTGCCACTGCCGCTACCGCCTATAATGGCCGTGAGCGTGCCACTTTGCATCTCCCCAGAGATGTCGTCCAGTATGGTTTTGACATGGTCGACTGGGGCTTGCTCTGTGGCGTTCTTGTGTCTCCGGTCGCTCATCAAGCGGCTAAACAAGCCTGGAGACTCGTCGACCTTGACGGTGAGATGGTCAAGTCGTACAGAAACTGGCTCGACTTCACGCAGTGAGATGCTGTTGTCCTGATGGGAGTCATGAGTGGCTACGGTTGGAAGATCGGCTTGTTCTTTCGAATATGGAAGGGTTGACGGTCCCGCAAGTGACTCTTTCTCCTCGTCTCTAAGATCTGGGTTTGCTGAAGAGCCAGCCAGCGCTTCTGGTGCCATTGTGGCCGACCAGCGAAGTCGAAGTAAGGAGCATCGAAATCAGCTCTCCATGATTCTAATTGATGATCACTGAATCGGCATGCGCTGAGGGTCGAGATCGCTTAGCATGGATGTGAAGGGTTGGGCTTGGCTGCCATCGCGTAGGAAGCGAGGGTTGCACCGCCCACGTCCAACCCGCGAATCTCCACTCTGATGCGTCGGAGACCGAGCCGAGCGGTTGCGGGCCTGCGTTGTGTTACGCGGCAGCTATCTTCGGGCTCGCGGATAGTACTCCGTTAAAATGACCGTGAATTCTGTGGTAGTTGTGCGACCTAGTTACAACACACTTGGAACGTGGAAAGAAGGGGTGAATGAACGATGACTAATAATACGCGTGCCTGTTACCCCGCAAAGTCCTATCAACATTCATCCCGTCGCACACCTGCCATCTAAGTAGTGGCATCGCACGCTCTGCTTGTCTATCATCACGTTTCAGATATTTGAGGCATCTTAGCGACTGATACCCCGAGAAGTCTTGTTCCGCCCCCCTGGCTAACAATGTCGCTTGTCCTGGACACCTTCCAAACCGAAATGACGCCGGCAGAATTGCGAATACACAGTACTGGTCGGACGGTGGACCCTGATCGCCATGGCGCGTTCTCTCAGCTATATTTCTTTTGTGTATCCATGCGAGGCTATAGTCGTCATAGATCAAGGACAACAGACTTCTAGACGCCGTGAGAGCCGCTCTTCAGCGCTGCAGTCATCGAAGGGAGTGTTCACTGAACTGCGCCCAAGACCATCAATCGAACAAAAGTTTAAACGAATGGGTTGATGGTCCAATTGCTAGTGAGTGTGATATAGAATCTAGCCCCTTATAGATAGACGGATATACAGATGATAGAAAGGCGAGATTACATTGAAGACGATGCAGATGAAACAAATACCGGCTCGGTTCGTCCGATGATGCCGAAACAGTCTCGCTACAGGGCAAAGACCAAGCCGATCTCGGCATAGCAAGCTCGCAATAATGGATTCGATGAGGGAAGGAGTCGAAAGCCAGTGACAATTACTAAGCTTCCATACGTTAAATATCAACTGCATGTAGAAAATCCATGGCCTGCTCTGGCAGGCTGCTTATCTTGCACGCAATCACCATCAAACTATCGTTTTCCTCTGTTTTTTGCAACCATACCTCCAAAAAGTCGGACGATGAGGTCGAATTACAGTAGATGGAACATGCAATGCCTGCAGAATACACAGGAATTTGGAAGACAAGGGATGTTCTGGGGGAATGGGTTGAAGGGGCCTGATGCTGACGGCCATGGTCCCCTCATGGATGAATATGCGGAAATATAAAACCCGCATATAAAAGTTTGAGCGGTGTGACCACTGGCCAGGCAACTGGAGCTTCTCGGACTATTTTGAAAAGGACTGCCATTGCGACGAATAACCAAACAAATATGTGTAGAACATGTAGTTGGCTTCATCGAACAGAAGTGGCTAGTATGAAGCGTCGAATCTATAGGAAGTAATTCTACACTAGTGGTATATGAAATATATCGGCAAATAGAATACATGAATTCTTGAGTACTTCCGTTTTCCAACGCACTGAGCTCTAGTTGGCATTGCAGCAACTAGTTTTTGTTCAAGTATCAGCTGGGAAAGGCCACCATGGGGCCTGACTAGCACAATCGTTGATCAAGTACAGCTTGCATTTCTTATGTGGTGGTGGAAGCAGGTCGATTTGCTCACAACCTCGTTGGCAGCTTGGATTGCTACAGTGTGCTGTGCCACGAAGTAAACAGCTGACATTATAGCAATTGAGCCAGGAGACTCTGTATACAAAGTCGAGGGTTCCAATAGACACCTTTGACCTTTGTCGTCACTAGGTTCTTCCACAAGGGTTTTGTGTTCCCCCCAGCACTAAAGCGGTACATACCTACGTCTTCAAACCGGGACGAGTCGCATAACGTCTCCTAACATCCATCGACGTCAAAACTCTGGCGATGATAGCAACTGCGCTCTTCTGCATAGCTGAGGACGCTAAACCGGTAGGTTATTAGTATCTGCACATCGTATTGGAAGCGTTCTAACAGAGAGATTGTAGTTCGTCCACAGAATCTTGGATGATGGTCTATTCTATCTCATCCAATCGCATAATTTACCGAGTAATGCAGATGGCGTCTTGAAATTTCAGTTAGAAGAGGGGGAAGAGTTTGATAACGAATTTACTGGCGCATCTCAGCAACGCTGCCGAGAGTGGATACAAGAGAAACAGGAAATGGTCAGTTTCTTCGACAAGAACATTCTGGTAATCGCAGATGAGCGAACGTCCAGAGATGGCACTATTCTTGTTCAATGGTACAACCCGGACCTTGTTGAAGAGACCGACCGCGACGATAGTCTTCCTGAAAAGGACACTTGGTATGACTTTAGAATTGCTTCTAAAGGATACCGTCAGCTGCACGTTGCTTTAGTGTTGGCCAAGTTGGAATACGTATACCCTACCTACTTTGGTCGCAAAGAAGCGCTTACAGATGAAAATGGTGTGTTCAACATTATCGAGGCAACCCGTGATTTAATTGGAAAGGAGACGAGCGCATTTGGTTGTCTGTACACTACGAGAAATGAAGATACGGGGATGTGGGAGTGACATTAGGGTCCAATACAATTCGTGCCCGCTGATGATTGATCATAATCATGGGTAAGCGGACAGAAAAGAAACACTCTCATCAAAAACCTGAGGTATGATATAACTCTACTATTTGTGCAAGACCCAACGAATTCTCAGGATAGGCAGATAACAAGGCAATGTATATGGTGGTGAGTTCTCAAAGGAAGAAGCATTATCCAGAACCCTGAGGAATAAAATATCAATCTGCTGCTCCTGAATTATACGCACTCGTAAAGCGGACTGAACAGGTGATAAGACTCAATTACGTATACTAGACAATTATATGCTGTAATCATTCTTGGCTGATACTGTGATGCGCCGCATGCAAAGCTCAATCCAGACTTTAACTTTTGCAAAGAGGAAGAGAAGCGGAAACTGTTTAGAGAGGAAGGTACAGACATGCCTGCTAGATGGAATGGAATAGTTCTCGAGTCATATATGGCGGAATACGGACAGTACAGTACATGTGCTGAATACAGGGACGGACAAGCCAAGATGGTGGGGTAGGGAGTCAGCATGTAGCTCTAGAGGATCGTTGCAGCAACCAACCTGACCTTCCGTTTCCTTGTGCTGCTCTCCTCCCCTTGAGCATTGAGGTCCCAACTGTCACCAGTTTTCTTTACCTATGATCCCGAATTATACAGTTCGAACCACCTATAACGTTAATCTCAGATACTGACATGGATCCATTACTCTCTTGATATTCCTTCCACTGTCTCGAACTAGAATACCGCATATGCTCCACAATGACGCACGAAACATATATGTACCAACAAGCCCAGCAGACGGCAACTCTAATTGGCAAATGCAATGTGACTTCGCCTTTCAAGACTAGGACCAATGCTGACGTTTCGACGAAAGCTGCGGCGGTTCCGCGGACTCCATAATTGGAAAAGGAACTGATCAACAGCGACTATCCCTCATGGACCTCGCATTCCAGAATCCCACACCGCTCGAAACCACAGGCCAAAGCCTACCACATTAAGCGCTCATATCCGCCACCACACAATTCAAAACACCCCAAACGAGCCGTTACCATTCACAATGTGGCACAGCCCTCCCATATATCCACAATTTCACATCGGTGAGCCAGAGCCGACAGTCTTACATCCGCGTGGCATTATTCTCGGTCGCTGATTCGCACTACTGCCACCCATATTGCCGACGATGACTATACGGATAAAGAATGTTATCTGAGACAAGGCGAGTGCCCCAGGGTGATCGCCCGCGCCTCCAAATACCGGGAATCCAGCCGACGTCGATAATCGCAACTATACTGGTTTCAGTGCGTGCTGCATACAAGCACTCATGTGAGCACAGAAGTGATGCGCGTAGGCGGTGTGCTGAAAAATGCTGAGTGCTGAGTTGAGGCGGCGAGGTCTTAATCCGGTCGCACCGACTCCGAAATAAGCTTGACCGTTTAGCGGGCCTGGTCCCATGGCTGAATGGTGATGAGTGGAGGTGGATACACGAGGTGTTGACCGATCGCAAGTGGGAAGGGAGGTTGATGTAACAGTCATGCGAACTTTCATCATTGCTCCAATTTATGGGTGGTGAACCGTGATCTCGACTATGGATGGAATTGGCGGAAATATTCCGTCTTGTAGCAAACTTGCATTGCCTTTTCAGGTCGAAAATGGTGGACGCGCTCCTGCACAGGTCCACGCGCTGTCACATGAAGCGCGCCATCCATCCCCATGGGATAGCACGGAAATTCGCCTCGCCCAAAAAGAGTCAAGACCACGCTTCCATTTGGCTATTCGGTGGTCTGATCCGACGTCACTGTACGGGAGATTGCGCAAGGATGTCGAGCACGGCGATATCAAGGCGGTGATATAGCGACGTCTGAACGGCTTTAACGCACGAGGTCGAAGTGTTTTGAAGCCCTGCCCCAGGTCCTCCACACCCTGCCCGCCAGGATGCAAATCCAACACGATCCTCCACAACGGTACGCACCCCCACGCGGAGAGCATTACCGCTGCTGGTGCCTCCGCGTCCGAAGTCGTCGTCAGTGGTCCCCATCCTCCCCTTTGATGAATGCCGGGCTTGGACAAAGTCCGTTTACCGTATAGTTGGTCGCATGGCAATATAGCCGGAAGCGAACGACTTCAATGTCAATCTGCTTCATGCTATGTACCCTCTTCTCATAGCCAAAGGAAGCAAGGAGTGCCGCCGTCGGAAGATGTATACATAGTACAACGTTTCTGAGCATGTCGATAGGCAAAAGAGGCCCCCCACTCAAATTCCCCAGCCAGGACGACATGCTGGCTCTTATGCTCCATCAAGCTGGAACTGCTATGCGTCCCAACTGCATCCAACAACGTGCACGCCGGCCGGCTGCAGATAGATACAGATTTACCCAGACGGACCTGCCCGGTCGGTTGTGCCTGAAGCCGCACCCAACAGGAACCGTGGATCGTGCCTTTTTTTCTCGTTTCGTTGGTACCTATGAGTCCGACTCTGGTCCTGGCGGTCGTCGCGCCCGGTTAAATGGATATACCATACATAGCGTACTGGAGTGCGGTATCTGCCTCACGACGACTCCATCGTGGCATCGTCGTGGTCGACGGACGTGGCACGACGAGAAAGGGAAAGAACAAACGACATTTCATGATTTCTTTCAACCAAGCAAGGGGCGTCGCACCCCTGATTTTCCCGTTCATGATCGACCCGGGGCTATCTTGGGGTCTGATTGGGGGAACAAGGAGCACCGAGGTGACCAGGCATGTCTCTAACAATTCCTCCCCCATCTACGGGTCGGGACCTTACACCGCACCTCTAACATCCCGTAGCTAACGAGGACAAGGCCTTCAGGGCAACTTGGTAAGTTTCGTCAATCTTGATTTCCCTCGAAGCCCTTGTAATATGTGTCGATTTCGGAGTGATGGATCCACCCGCCAAAGCGGCCAAGATGACGGGCAGAGCCATCTGGCTGTGGCACATCCCACCAAACCCGTCTAACCCGACGTTCCCCTTTGTTACAAAGCGGTAAGGAAAGCAACCACGCGTGGATTCGCCGGTGGCTTCGCCTCGCCACGTACCCACAGCTATCAGTGTCCTTTCCTCTTGTAGACGCACATGCATATATCGGTGAAATGATGTTCTGGCGACTCCTGAACCTGCCTGGGGTAATTCACTCGTCGCCGTCCAGGACCAACCAGCCATTATTCTGAATTTCTCCCAGTGCCCGGCATTACGACTGGACGGCGAGTGAAATTATCTCACACCCCAGCAATATATCACCAGACCCTCCTCCCCCCAAGAATTGGAAACCCCCCTCAAAACTCGTCGACGCGTACATATTCCTCCTTGTCCAGTAGTAGTGCAATCCCCCCGGACCCACAGCGTCCCTCGACTCGCGGACCAGGGTCCTCACGGGAGCAACCGGGCGGCGCATGAGTCGCTCGCTCGCTCGCTCGCGAACCTGTCCGTGCCCACCTCGCGATAGCGAAAGCGACGAGCGTGCACCGTGGATCGACGAACGGCGGACGGGAATATGGCCTGACAGAGCTGAGAGCGGAGTCGCCGCGAGGTGCTCAAAATAGGTCAGAATGGAGGGTTTCGTTGGGTTTGTCAGCAACTCGGAGACTAGACTTCTTTTGATGGCGGTACTTGGACCAAGATGCTGATGATCTTGGTAACGGTGATGATGATGATGCGGATGATGCGCGCCTTGTTTTGAGGCTCGGGGGAACAACTATATGTGGTCGTAGTAAGCAGTAAGGAGGAGTCAGCAGTGACCGATCGGTGATAGATGTTGCTCCACCCATCCATCCGTGCCATGGCTGGAGCGGTCAAGGTGTCCGCCTAGGCGTTTTTTCGGCGCGTCCTTGGGGATGGGGTGGAGGTTAGTGTTCGGGTTGGGAAAAAGGCGATAGTCCTTGAAGGCATCAGGATGGTGGTGGAACTCCTCAACAATTGAGGAAAACAGATCTGTGGGCGAGGATTACTGAGAACAGAAACTCGAATACCCAGTAGAACGTATACCTTGTTGATTCAGACGTATTAATCTCATATCGCGGACGCCGTGTCCCCTCGAGAGAACACCGCCTAAGTGATTGACCAGGCCGCCCAACCAGCCCATGTAGTAGAAAATAGAAAGCAGATATCCGCCCAGACTCGAACAATTCGAAGGGAAGAGAAAACACCACTCCAGCCATTGATAAACTGCAGGCAACAACCTCCTTCTTGGCTGAAAAGCAGGACACCACCCATCGCTCGGGCAATCAATCAGATCTAGAAGCCTCTCCAATGCCACCATGCCACCACTCTTCAGAAACAAAGCTGCCAACATGCTAACGAATGTTGCCAAAAGTGAGAAAACCGACAAACGAAAGAGATGTACAGACCAAAAGAAAAGCGGGATAGATATGCCCACCGTGAGTGAAAAGCTGCCGTATTCCCCGCCCGTCCAACCGTGCCCTTTTCCGAAATATCAAACCTGGGACCGACCGTTCAATTCATGTGCATGACGCCTCATTACTTACCCTCCTCTTCCTCGTGCATGTTTCACGTAGCCAAGAAATCCCATCCCCGTGCATTAATGATCTTTTCCCAATCCCAACTATCAGCATCTCCCTTATCCATGAGCCTCCACACCTCCTCAACCACCTCCTTCGCACTCACAATATTTCCCAGCCCTGTACACGCCATTAGACCTTGGAAGGCACGTTCCACTTCGACGCGCTGCTGCTCCTCGAAGGCGGCGCAGCCGATGAGAAATAGTGGTAGCAGGACGTTTGACTGAATCCAGCCCTCGGCGGGTAGCTCTTTGATATACCGTATGCCATTGTCGACAGCCGTGGATATATAGGGATGTGGTTTCGATGGCTTGGTCGTGCGGTACAGATACACCCAGCTTGCCTGCCGATAGAGCATGGAGATAGTATATCGAGGTGTTCCGGGTGTTTGAGGACATTGCCAGCTCCGTAGTCCCGTGTCAATGGCGTGTGCTGCATGGAAGGCTTCGTAGTCCATTGCCGGTTCTTGTTTCGTGTCGATGCGTTGTCGTATTCTCCGCCTCAGCCCGCTGATCTTCGATATGAAACCAAAAAGACCGTCTGATACACCAATCATACCTGCCGTCTCGGGATTAAGTGTAAAAGGCAGTTTGAAGTCGTCCATCATACGGATCTCCGTGCCTTCCAGCGACGTAATCTCGCTAGCGACCCAGTGGTAATAGACGAACTCGTCGATGAGGCATTGGAACTCGCCGTTCTTCGATTGCTGGCTCGTGACAATTTGCTTCGCCGCTTGAAGGTGCATGCGGTATTCGCCGTCCGTGCTGCCCTCGCAAACTGTGTTAAGTAGGTGGACCAGGATTTGGGCGACGTTGTGGTCTTCGAAGATGATGTTACCACCATCACCGCCAGCCTTTTGACGCTCAAGGTCGCGGTGTAGGAGATGGAGCGCTCGGCCACGGTGGTAGGCTTGCCGTTCTTGGTGTTCTCGTGAAGGATTGATGGAACAGAAATGCGACGCCGAAAGGCAAAGCACCGAGTGCATTAGCCCTTCGTGTTTCAGAGCCATCGGGAGGAGGATCTTGGTGAAAGGGTTGTTAGAATGGTTTCCGTCCAGACTGAGGACGCAGCTGGCTCTGGTGACGAAGTGTTCCAGGAGGATTCGGTCCACATCGTTCTCCACGCCCTCCATGAGCGGCGGTAATTCGTACTTTACATCAAGACTTGCTCTGCGTGCTGCGTTGTCCGTTAGCTGCTGAGAAGAAATCACGATCGGGAATCCGACCTTCTGCCTCTCGCTCCTTTCCACTCTTCCATAGTTCCACTGGCTTGTACCCTTCGCAGTGTATGTTGTTCTTTTTGCAAGACTGGCCTGTTCAAGTCAGCTAAATTGGTGAATGGGAGTGACGGTGGCGCACGTACAGAAGGGTTTCGTCTCGTCACACTTCTTCTTTCGCTTCCGACATGTTATACAGCCCGTCTTCGACCGTGCCTTCGCCGACGACGACGACGCGGTGGGTGACCTTTGGGGATGTATCCGCGGTCGTCCCCGAGCACGTCTAACTCTGACAGGTTCTGTGGGGGAAATCGGGGGTCCATCCACTACCAGCTCCGATTTTATATCTGACAAAGACAGCTCCAGCTCTTCGACCTTGGGTAGAACATTGTCGTCGAGCGAACCGGCTCGATCAGGTTTGACTGAGGAGACAGCAGAGTCGAGAGTGGCGGTGTCGCTTGGTGATTCGCTGCTGGACGACATGGAGGGTTGAGGGGATGAGCTGATGCTCGACCGATCGTGTACTCCTCGCGGCGGATGCCCGACGTTGAGGGTGGAAAGCATTCGGCCTAACGTTCGTGCGAGTACGGTGGCTAGTGGAACTCAAAGGATAGACATTGGATGTGGAAAAAGGCGTAGTGAACGGGCGTTGAGCGTTGAGCGTTGTGGCGGTTTGCTCCAAGGTGTTCTTCCTTGACCCGGTCTAGCTGTATGCATCCGATCTTGGAACACGTACTCCAAACGATCGAATCGTCGACGGTGTCGTGTCGCAGAACCCCTTCTCTTTTGGGTGCAAAGAATTGTCGGGGTATGCTGGATGCTCACTATCGATGAACGTGAGGGCGGGGAACGGATGCCTTGGCGAGTACGGGCACCAATGAGTTTTGGTGTAGAGTCGCACTGGGGCACAGGTGCGACCTTCCTGTCGTAACGCCTGTCTGGGGTACAGAACCGAGACACACGACGGTGGCGATGGGCCAGCAGAAACGGGCAGCGAAAGGGGAGGAGACCTGGCCGAGGACACGGGAGACGGGAGCAACAAGAGGGGAAGAAGATGTGAGCGGCGGTGCGGAGCAGAAGAGGCGAGGGGACGATCCTGCTGAGGGGGAGGGAATACGACTTTAACGACCAGGAAGATGGGGTTAAAGTGCCGGGCAGGCCTGTACGAATCGCTCGCTATCCCTTAGTCTGTGTCGCACAGCAAGGTCAAGGCGGATGATATATAGGACAGGCGTAGGTTAGAGTAGCGATGCTGCTACGCGCGGCGGCAGACTCCCCCCAATTTCACCTAAACACTCGTAATGGGTGTAGTCGAAATGGGCTACCCTGGATGCTGTCCCGAGCGGCTGGGCGCCGCTCTTATAAAGGGCAAGGCCCGGTTGCAGGTGTGCGGTGCAGGCCCACGGCATGGAAAGACACACAGTGCACGTTGAGGACCGTGGGACGGCGGCGCTCGGAAGGGAGTGATGGGCCATGGCATGGGCCGTGGCACCGTAGGTAGCTCCGTAAAACGCGCGGCGGCTCGTGCATAGCACGAGACTCAAGAGAGAATATGATGAGAGAAAAGCACTTCTGGTAAGGTAATCTGTCCGTGTATTGTTTCCAACATGCTGCCTGGCTGACATGCGTCCGTCTGGGGCAATCCGGGGACATGCATGCTATCTCGCTCTCTCTCCTGTGCACCCAGCAGCAGCAGGAGACGCGCCCGCTGAACAAGCCAGCTTGAAGAACTGCTCTGCAACCTTGGAGGAGGGGCGACAGCAATACCATCTCTTACACAATAGTAGGGCATGCTCCTAGGAGATGCTCTCCAAGGCAGAACCATGGCTGCATCCCGCGACATACGGCTCGTTTTTCGCTCGCGTCCATTCTGGCCCAGAAGGGAATAGGCGAATTCTGTTTCTGCGCTTCCCGTTGGCTGGCAGGCCGTGTCCACTGTCTATGGCATGGTGGTGAGGTGACTGGATTGATGGACAGGCGGGGAATCCTGCAATCGAGGGAACGCCGCAGCGCTGGCCTGCAGCATCTTCAGGCTGTGATTAGTGGGACACACGCTGCCCCCAGGACGACCTTGGATTTTGATACTGCTTACCTATTGTTGACTTTAGCAACCTTGAAAAAGCCATTCAAATTCCGACCATGGTCCACTCAGCTACTGTCAGTGACGACACGCGACCCTGCCCGCCTGCGCAGCTGCGCTTGAGCCTTGCTTGGAGACTCAGGGAGTCAGGGTTTTGTTCAGGATGTTGAAAGCGGAGACCAGTCCCCACAAGGGACGGAACGCATGCAGATTGCAGCGGGCTTGTGGGTATCCTGCGCTCCTTTCTCGTGCCACGAAGACTTCGTCGTTGTCAAAGTCCCCACGTCCCTACGGGGGTGCAGCAATGCCTCTTTGCAGCGGCCTGCGACCTTTCGGCGAGAACATCCGTCACAAGCGAACAGCGTGAGAACGACGGATGACGAAGCGCGCCTGGACAGTTGCACCTCCAAGCCGCACACACGCCCTCAGCAGGGATCGCAAAGCATCTCGAGATCCTGGGGTATGTGCACGGGCCCGTCCAGGTAGAGACAGCCACGACAGCCCCAGCCGAAACTTTGTTCATCAACGCAAGAAGCCAGACGCAGGCGAATGAACACCAGTCGAGCCTCTCATATTGCTGCCCCGCAGGAGGGCAGCGTGCTGCTCAACGCCTTGTGTCTCATCGTTTTGCGGCACAGTCGGCCCAGCTCGTACTCGGGAAAAGGAATGTGACGGAGAACAGTCAGCGCTGTGCCATGCGGCTTATGGCTTCAGTCGTCAACGCATCCAGCCCCGAGGGAAAGAGATCCGGACGATCCACACCATTATCCATATCGCCAAAGCCCAACAGATGCACTGTATCGCGCATCGTGCATACAAGGCGGGACAGAGTTACCGTTTGGGATTTTCCTCAACAAAGCATGGCCCAGTAGTGGCTGCTGTACAGCTGATCTGTGCAGTTCGACTCGCGGCTTCAATGTGCCGACCGCCTGCGCCTGAGGAGTCGGCGAGCTGAGACTCTGAGACGGAAAAAAAGAAGAAACGGAAATGGTGGAACCACGGGCAGTCATCGGCGCTCATTGATAGCGGTCGTCAAGAAACTAGTTCGTGATAGCCTCGCTATCGAATCGTGATCTTGTCTCAACAGCTAACACAAAAATGGGCCAGCTGGAAACTCAAAGGCGTGTGAACATGCAGCTGTATGCACTGCAGGAAGGCAGCATCAAGTCCGCGATTCGTTGTCGCCATGTCCGGTAGCTCCTGAGGCGTCGCAATTGAGGCTACAGAAACAGGATCCAGATAGTTTGCGACCCTTGCAGAAGATGAACGGCCCATGAGATGACTTACATTAGCTCAATCATGTTGGTTGGTGCCAGTGGGATGAGGCACGGGATGGTGGTGTGGAGGAGCAAATCGAAGGGTAAATGTGACGTGCATACATATTCTGGAGGCTGGAACTGAGTGGGGTTGGGGGGCGCCTTATGACCTTGTCGAGATAATTGGATGGCGCTGGCCGAAACCGCATCTGCTGCATAGCCAGGCATACCCTCTGTATTCTGCTGCAAGACGTCTTCATCGACCTCGAACCCTGCCACGGGGAGGACAGTTAGAGGGTACCAGCCAAATGGCGCACCGTGAAGAACGAGCGCGGAAACGGGAGAACAGCGCGGCCTGCATATGTAGGCTCAATCTATCCATGAGAGATATGTCTGCACCTGGGCCGGTGCCCTGAATAGGCCCGTGTTCCGGCCACAATACTGGAGACAGTCGCGAAATTCGCTCCGGGATACTTTGCAGTCTCTTCATCAATGTACAGGGTCATCCGGACTGTAATCGGACTGTAATCGTATAAACTGTCGGTGGTAGTCTGCATCCTTCCGGTGTCCCGAGAGCATCAACAACCAAAAATGAAGACAATAGTAACTGGTTCAAGGCCAACAGTGCAAGCTTCCAGAAGCTCTGACCGATGTGTCGAGATTGATGGTTTGTCGTGATGGCTGGCGGCTCGGGTGTTCCTGAGGAGTGGAGTCGCGCTCCGGAGCTACATTTATCCGATCTCCGATGACGACCGGGGCCCGCTTACCTGCGCCTTCACCTTTCACGAGCTCAGTCGCGTAACAGTGAAGATCAGCCGTCCTCGAACAGTTGCGAGATATTCGCGGACCTGGTGGTCCAGAAACTGTCATACCAGGCTTCCTTCTAATTCGGTTCGCCCGGATATTGGATTCGCTGGACATTCTGATTCATTGTTAGACAACCCACGCCGCTGCGTACCATCGCGCATCTGTTTTTAGGTATCCTCAACGCCAGCGTTGAGTTAGCCTATACTTCCAGGCTCTCCTAGCTGCGTCTGGATTATAGCCATGCGATCGGGTTATCGATCAGGGCAATTGAGACCTGTAACCTAGCGGACGCAGCGTCAAACTGGACGTCGTCTTCTCTCGGACTGCGCGGAACAACAGCCCTCCTGACTCTTCTCCGAGCCTATTACACCACGGAAATTATCCAATCTGCGGTCGCCGCGGCTCTGAATACCGCGACACTCTTGCGGGGATAACTAGATCGCCATGTTCAACTTCACGCCTTTATTAGGCGCGCAATCCCCGTCGCCTGCTTCGCAATCATTACTGGAGTTCGATGGCGGAATCAAGATCCTTATTGATATCGGCTGGGACGAAAGTTTTGACGTTGCATTGCTAAAACAGATCGAGAAGTATGTACATGGCAGAGAGTCATCACCTCCCTTCGACATTCAACTTCCTGCTTGTCCAGCTTACTGACATGGGCAGACACACCTCCACTCTCTCGTTCGTCCTCCTCACCCACGCCACAACCGCTCATCTTGGAGCCTTCGCCCACTGCTGCAAACATATTCCCAACTTCACCCGCATTCCCGTCTACGCAACCATTCCCGTCGTCAGCCTTGGGCGCACCCTCCTCCAAGACCTCTATACGTCCACCCCCCTCGCCTCCGCCATAATACCCACCGAAGAGCTGTCCGAGTCCGGCTACGCTGTCTCCTTCAAAGATGGCGACAATCCGAACATGCTCATGCAAGCTCCTACAAACGATGAGATCGCACACTACTTTGCGTCGATCAAGTCGCTGAAGTATACGCAACCACACACACCTCGCGAGTCGCCTTTCTCTCCGCCTGTGGGAGACCTCACGATCACAGCGTATAGCGCCGGACACACGTTAGGAGGTACTATATGGCACATCCAGTATGGCATGGAGTCGGTGGTCTACGCTGTTGACTGGAATTCATATAGAGAACATGTGCTGTCAGGGGCTGCATGGCTGGGAGGAGGAACCGGTGGTGCCGAAGTGTTGGAACAGTTGCGCCGGCCTACGGCGCTCGTGTGCAGCAGCAAAGGTTCTGGACAAGCGGTGGCAGGGCAGCGGAACAGCAGAGACGATGCTCTTCTTTCGATTATTCGAGAGACAGTATCCAAAGGCGGATCGGTTCTTATACCTTCTGATTCGAGTGCCCGGGTTCTTGAGCTGGCCTACCTGCTGGAGGAGACTTGGGCAAATGAGCCTTCTAATACCGGCGATTCATTGAGAAGCGCAAGGCTTTATCTTGCCAGCCGTACAGGTGGCGCTACGATGCGATATGTGAGGAGCATGTTGGAATGGATGGACGAGAGCATTGTGAAGGAGTCCGAGACGGCGACGGGAGCACAGGAAGGCCCGGACCGGAGACGAACCCGAGGCGGTGGGAAAGGAGACGAAGACAAGACTATGCGCGCGCCATTCGACTTCAGACATCTCCAACTGCTCGAACGCAAATCGAAAGTTCAAAAGATGCTCGACAGTGAAGGCCCCCGCGTCATTCTCGCTAGCGACATAACCCTAGAATGGGGCTTCTCAAGAGACGCTCTCAGAAGTCTCGCCCATGACGACCGCAACCTAATCGTCCTCACCGAACGGCTATCTGCTACGTCTTCCGCCGAGAAAGGCTTAGGAGCGTTCCTCTACAACCTCTGGGCTGAACGCAGCTCCTCCACCGCCGAGGGCCCCATCACCCCCGATTCCTCCGACCAGGCCTCCATCCGTACTATCCGCAAATGCCCCATCGAAGGCGACGAACTCTCGCTCTACCAGCAATACCTCGCCACCCAGCGCCAACGCCAAAGCATTGCTCAAGGCGAATCTTTGCCTCTAGAAATACTCGGTGACGTCGCCTTTGACGACGTCTCGTCCTTTACATCCACGAGTTCCGAGGAGGAATCCGAGATGGGCGGCCTCCAGGGTAGACTGCTGACTGCAGCGAACACGACGAGACATGCGCGCCACAAGCTCGGTTTGACGGACGAGGAGCTGGGCGTCAACGTGCTAGTCCGCCGGAAAAATGTGCACGATTTTGTCGTCAGGGGGAAGAAGGGTGCGGATAAAATGTTCCCGTTTGTGGCGAGGAGGCGGAGGGCGGACGATTTCGGCGACGTGATTAGGCCGGAGGAGTATGTGACTGCGGAGGACCAGGAGGAGCAGACTGGAGCCGAGGGCCTGGGTGTTGCGGCTGGAGGGCCGGCGGCGACGAAGACGGAGAATGCGGTTGGTCAGAAGAGGAAGTGGGATGAAGTTGCTGCGAGGACGGTGGATGGTGTGCGCGGGGGAGTGGCTGCGAAACGCTCAAGAGGGGATAGGGAGGGCTCGCAGGCGGCAGCCGACCGCGGACAAGAGGGGGAGGACGAAGAGGCCGTCGCATCGGAATCCGAGGGCGAAGAGGAGGAAGACGAGGAGAAGATCGAAGGCCCCGTGAAGGCCGTCATCGAGATCGAGACCCTGCCGCTCCGAGCCCGGATCGCATTCGTCGACTTCTCGGGCCTGCACGACCGTCGCACCATCCAGATGTTGCTCCCGCTCATCAAACCGCGCAAACTCATCCTCGTCAAGGGCGAGGAGGCCGAAACGAACGCGTTGGCAGACGAGTGCCGCAAAGCGCTCAGCAGCTCCAGCGCCACGGACGCCGGCGTCGATGTCTTCACGCCGTCCATCGGCGACTGCGTCGACGCGAGCGTGGACACGAACGCGTGGTTCGTCAAACTGAGCCGTGACATGGTGCGCAAGCTGCAGTGGCAGAAGGTCCGGGGCCTCAGCATCGTGGCCATCACGGGAAGACTGGAGGCCGCGTCGCTGGAACCCGGCGCCGAGGAGCAGCAGGAGAAGGAGGACGAGGGCGCCGCGAAGAAGAAGGCGAAACTCGCTGCTGCTGCTGCTTCTTCGGCCGTCGTGGTCCCCGCGAACAAGACGACGGAGAAGGACGATCTCCCGCTCCTCACGCCGCTCCCGCCGAACCTCTCCAAACCGCTGCGCGCCATCGCCCAGCCGTTCTTCGTCGGCGACGTGCGTCTCGCGGAACTGCGCAAGAGGATGCAGGGGGCGGGCATGACGGCGGAGTTCCGGGGCGAGGGCACGCTGGTGGTGAATGGGACGGTGGCGGTGCGGAAGGTCAGGGAGGGCAGGATCGAGATTGATGGCGGGGCGTACAGTTTTGTGGAGCCTCGCGGGCAAGGGGGAGGGGGCATGGGCGATGGGACGTTTTTCAAGGTCAGGAGGATGGTGTACGAGGGTTTGGCTGTGGTGAGTGGGCAGTGAGTGAGGTGGGAGGGATGGGATTGGGTTGCTATATATGTGTATGTTTTTTCGGGTAGGTTTGAGATTGAGCGTGATATATACCCGTAAGAGGTGTTGGCTCTGATTTGGAGAGGGATGGGGGAGTGAGATGTTGGTAGTCTTGCTGGTAGAAGCCTCTCCATAGTTCACCTCCTTAGATGAATTGCAGTGGTGCTTTTCTCTAAAGTGTATCAGTTTGAGGTGACTCGCCTTCCAATCCAAACACGTTACATATCTATTTTTCTCACTAGTCAACACGTACTTTACGGTACATCTTCATAGACATCTATGACGAGGATATACACTCAGATTCCATTCACTATCAACGCATCATGTGGCTTGCACCGAGATGCCTATTACTGATATGTCGACGACAGAGAAAGCCGCCCGGTCCGCCCAGTCCACCCGTTTACCTACTCCTACACTGACCACTTCTTCATTCGGTCCTCAGGGCCATTCGCGATCACCGCCAGTTTCCTAGGGAAGACGAGATCCGGCATCTCAGTCCCTCCGTACGATCTATACTTAGTGATACGTTGCCACTGTCCTCCCATCCCGATACACGGCTTTAACCGCCCTTCCGCGGTCCCGCGGCGGCCGCTTTCTTCGCATAGTACTGCTCGAGCGTCTTCCTGACGAACGGCAGACTGCCCTCTCCGCCCTTACCGGCCTTGAAGTTCTCCAGACCATACGGCGCCTCGAGGATCACGGCGTCGTTGATGATGATGCGCGTCTTGTCCCAGCGGGTGGGGATTCTACAAGGGGGGATCAAAATGTCAGCCTCGGGTTCTCCCGCAACGGTATACATGCACGTGTGTGCATCCCCCTTCCAACGAAACAAACCTACCTCTTAGAAATGAAGTCGAAGATGTCCTGCGCCTCCTGCGTCACGCCCTTCCCCTTCAACGCCTCCTTCCGCTTCAACTCGCGAATCGTCTGCTCCTCCCGCGCCCTCAGCGCATTCGTATCCACCTTCCCGATGCTGGGCAGCGCGCCCTCGAACCCTGAGGCCGGCTCTGCCCCTGCCTTTTCTCCCGCGCCGAGGAGCTCGAAGCTGGTAATGTGTGCGAAGGGGATGATGTGGTAGTCTCCCGGCTGGGAGGCGAGGGGGGCGGAGGGGTTGGGGGGTGCGGGAGCGCAGTTGATGGCGATGGCGTTGGTGACGTTGCAGGCGGTGAAGAGGGTGCCTTCGAGGGTGTTGTTGGAGGGAGCAACGGTTACCCGGATGCTGGAGGGATATTAGTTTTGAGCTCCCACGATCGTGCTCCTTTTCCCAAGTCCCCCAGGATTTTGCAAAAAAAAGGGTTCTGCAAGTCCCGTTCAAGACGAAAGGACGTACCGTGCCCCGACCGCTTTATACAGCATGGAATCTCCATCAATGGCGTCCTTGCTGGGGCCAATCTTGGGCGTCGCAATCTTGCTCGCCGTGCTCTGCCTCTTGCTGTCCGCCATGTTTGTACTCCTCCAACTGTCCTGCACTTTTTCTTGCCTGCTTCCTCTCTTGCTTCCTCTTGATATTCAGATGTGTGGACTTCTCCTTTTTCGGAAATCGAGATCGTCGGCGTCACTGCGCGCGGTCACGGTATTACTTCGCTACTCTCTTTCTCCCCTTCTCAATTGCCAAAGACAACTCCCGCAAGCCCAACGCCGTCAACCCCAGTCATGCAAGCAGGCAGAACGAAGAAGTAAACGGCCAGGCAAAGGAACGACAAGAAGGAAATATCAGCAGCAATGAAGCAGCGCGCGCGCGACCGATGGCGGTTGGGGGGGTGTCGCGGAGCGAAGCGGTGCGGACCACCGACAGGCAAGTGACAGGGTCGAGTGCTGTCACCTGCGCTTTGACTCTGGCACACAAAGGTCCGGGAAGGAAACGAAACTTTCCGGGCGCGTGGCCAACCGCGTAGGGGGATATTTGGCGCCCACGGTCAAGGGGACATCCAGTGAGCCAGGCTCGAGGATGCAGAGGTTGAGCGGGCGGTTCAATGCGCGTAGGGAGAGGTGAGGAGAGCAACTCCAAACGTTGTTATTGGAGACCAGTTTGGCTTCCGAAGGCCCCTCCGCACCTTCTCCCCGTCGCCGCAGCAAAAACTAGGCTAGCACGCTTTCGGTCTAGCACAAGTCCTCAACTATCTCATCACCTAAATATGTACTAGAAATTGGAGCTCTCAACATCACAGTTGCACCGTGTCCATTACGCCAGTCAGATCGAGTTTTGGAACAATCATTTTTTCGTTTGATCTCGTGTTAAATCATTCTACTTATATGTAGCCGACAGAACGGTACGGAGTACGCGGTTCTGCTACCAAATCTTCCTCCCCCTTCCAAGCACCGTCTATGCGTTGTAGGTGGAAGCAGAGACGTTTCCTCCCCTTCCAGTCCAGTTGACGTGGATGTCCTTGCCCTCGGGGTAATCGGCGTTGGCATATTCGGGCTTGACCCTGAAGGTGTGTGCGCCGAAGTAGTCACGCTGTGCCTGGAGCAGGTTGGCGGGCAGGTCCTTGGTGCGGTAGCCGTCGTAGAAGGACAGAGCGGTCGAGAAGGCGGGAGTGGGGATACCCCAGAGGGCGCCCTTGGAGACAACGCTGGGCATCGTCAGTACGTAGATTCCTCTGATATGTCGTGGGCGAACTTACTCTCTCCACCCAGCCTGAGCCTTGTGGATGGCCTTGTTGAAGAAGTCGTCGAACAGCAGGTTCTCGAGCTCGGGGTTGGCGCGGTACCTGTCCAATGTGAGAAAGAGCGGTCTTGAGTAGTTGGACGTCTTCGACTTACGCCTTGGTGATGTCCTTCAGGAAGACGGAGCGGATGATGCAGCCACCACGCCACATGAGGGCAATCTCGGGCTTGTTCAGCTTCCACTTGTACTCCTTGGCGGCCTGGGTCACAGTCAGCAGCCATTCTAATCAGTCCCCTGGTGAGAAGAACATACGTTCTGGATCAGCATGAAGCCCTGAGCATAGGAGATGATCTTGGATGCATAGAGAGCCTGCTCGAGGTTCTCCAGGAACTGTTCCCTGTCGCCGGTGAAGCTAGGGGTAGGGCCGTCCAGGAGCTTGGAAGCGCGGGTACGCTCCGACTTGAGGGAGCTCAAGCAGCGAGCGAAGACGGCCTCTCCGATCAGAGTGACGGGCATACCGAGGTCCAGAGCGTTGATGGCGGTCCACTTTCCGGTTCCCTTCTGGCCTGCAGAATCGAGGATCTTCTCGACGATGGGGGTTCCGTCCTTCTCGTCGTTCTTGTACATGATGTCGCGCGTGATCTCGATCAGGAAAGAGTCGAGGACACCCTTATTCCACTTGGCGAAAACATCGCCAATCTCCTTGTCCGGCATACCCAGGCCGCGCTTCATGATATCGTAGGCCTACCAAGGTCAGCTCCGAGATTTGTGTCTGGAAGAAGAGAGGGCCTACCTCGCAAATGAGCTGCATGTCACCGTACTCGATACCGTTGTGGACCATCTTGACGTAGTGTCCAGCACCCTCGTCGCCGACCCACTGGCAGCAGGCCTCGCCGTCGGACTTTGCGGAGATGGACTGGAGGACATCCTTGATGTAGGGCCAGGCCTCCTCGTTTCCACCGGGCATGATGCTGGGGCCGTAGCGGGCACCCTCCTCTCCACCAGAGACACCGGTTCCGACGAAGCGGATGCCCTTGCTGGCCAGGTATTTGCAGCGGCGGTTGGTATCGGGGTAGTGGGAGTTGCCACCATCGATGATGATGTCACCCTCCTCGACGCCTCCCTCGTTCAGGAGGAGCTCGATGAAGTCGTCGACGGGCTTGCCAGCCATGACGAGCATCATCATGCGGCGGGGCTTCTTGAGCTTCTGGACAAACTCCTTGATGGAGTGGGCGCCGACAATGGACTTGCCCTTGGCCTCTGCACCATGGTTAGCCCTGTGTATGCGGAACGGGAATCATTGTGTGTGAATGCGCACCATCGTTGAGGAAACGATCGACCTTGGATACTCTGCGATCTGGTGAGTGCGGTACTCCTTGCAATCAGGAGCTTGAATCGTACGTTCGGTTGAAAGCAACGACCTGCGAGTTGTCAGCATTGAAGAGCTACTAGCGGGCGGGGCAGCGGCGCATACTGTGAATCCGTGGTCGGCACTGCGCTCAGTCAGCATTTGTCGAACAAAGTCAAGAATGGGTGGGGAGGACATACGCGTTGAGGATCAAGTTCTGGCCCATAACCTAGGGATTGTGAATGAGCAAGCATGCTCCTGCGTCTCGGACAGAGCAGCAATGGACTTACGGCCAGGCCGATGAGGCCGAAATCACCGACGGCTTCAGTCATGATTGCGGTGTTGGTGTTGTGAAAATATGGCTGGTCGATGAGGTCAGAGGGGTCAAAGCTAGAAGAAGGTGGGGCAGCGCTGGATGCACGACTGGCGCAAGCAGCAGCAGCAGCAGCAGCAGCAACAGCAACAGCGACAATTGAGGAGTGAGAGGATTGGGGTGAAGAGAGGAGAGATGGGAGATTGGACGTACAACCGGGGGGGCAGGAGCTGATAAAGTAGTTGTTGGAGAGTTCTCCGGCGGAGTTTAGTTTGCAGTGGACAAGCGTGGGAGGGAAGAAAGCAGCGTTTGGCTGCATTAATCAGAGCGGGGGTGGCTCCCACTCGCACCCTGACCACACTGCGCAGCCCACGGCAGCCCACCTCGCTCCGTCAATATGATTTCCTCAGCAAGGGCAGCAAGGGCCCCATAATTGCCCATAATTGGGTAATCCGCAACGGAGAATCGTTTCGACCGCGGCCGTAGCGCTTCAAAGGGTTGCATGGCGCGACAGGAGCCAGACGTGGGCAGCCTCGTTGCTCCCACGGCACCTGGCACCGCCTAATAAGACCTCTTTGTGCCTTTTCTTTTCCGGTCACAGCGTCTCCCAAGGACTTGACCGTTTCGTCTTCTGCACCTCCGAGCCGCCCCCGCGGAGACCGAAGTGCGAACAGGCAAATCCATGGTGGACCTGACTACCTAATTAGTAGGTACTGACTCTCCTCCGTGTTGGAAAACCTGCCCCTCCTGCCCCTCCTGCCACTCTTGTGACACCGCCACAGCAGATGTGGCTGGTGATAAAGTCACGTGGCAATGCGGCTGGTGAGAACGCCTAATAAAAGTCGCCGCAAAGCCAAGAAGCCTCCTCAACCTCCTCGACGCACGGCAGAACACAACGTCGACTTCATCCGCGCCTCCCACGCTGCTCCACTTTCCACCGTGAGGCTAACGGCCTGATTATTCCACTTTGCGTCCGCCCTCTGGATTCTTCTAGCACGGCCCGCCCACCCAGACTGCTCTCGCTCTCCGATCGGAGGCCCCGCCGCTTTATCCGCAACAAGTCGTGATTAATAACCCTGAGCGTCCATCGCTTGGCACCGCCGCCCGACGTCAGTCAGCACCTCGATACACCCCGTAACGACGCCCTTGCGCTATTTGTGTGAACATCGACGCACCCTATTGGAGATAGAGCCACCCACAGCGTTGCGGACATCTTCATTCGCGGGGTCCACGCCGCGGCCGAAGCGCAACACGTTGTGCTACACCTCCAAGTCTTCCTCTTCACCACTGCCACGCCTCTCACCACACACGTCCACACTCACACCCTCACCATGTCGAACCTTGAACCTCACCCGTCTCTTCCTGCGCGCCCGCCGGCCTCCTCGTACTCCGCGCCGCCGCGCCACAACGCCAGCCCCGGTCCTGGAGCTTACCCCAGCGCTGCTCCAGCTTTTGGAGGCTTCATGCCGCGCTCCGTCGCCTCTCGCGCACCCCCAATGCACGCGCCCGCTGCGTCAGCTCACTCAATGATGACTTCACGGGCGCCCTATCATGCTGGTGGGTATCAGCCTAACCTTCACCCAACTAGCAATGCATACTATCCTCAGCAGCAACCCATGTACGGCACCTCTACTCCTCCCGTCGTCGCGAACCCGTATCCAGTCCCGGGACAGGCCGGACCGGCTCCTCGCGGATATGGTGGCCGCATGGGAGCATATGATCCCGAAGAGGAGGCTCGAATTGCAGAGTGGAACAGCGCCTACACCGCCAAGGAAGACCCAACCAAAAAAGGGGGAAACGCAAACACGGTCCCGCTAGGCTCCAGGTCTAGGGACGGATCTGTACCAGCTGAGGCTGGAGCCGGCGGCACCGATCAGGGCAAGACGAAGCAGAAGACCGTCGTTCGTCAAGGTGGTGGCAAGACTTGGGAAGACCCGTCTCTCCTCGAATGGAATCCTCTCCACCCCCGCCTCTTCGTCGGCAACCTCGCTGGTGAGGTGACGGATGATTCTCTCCTCAAGGCCTTCTCCAAGTACCCGTCTGTCTCCAAGGCACGCGTCATCCGCGACAAGAAGACCACCAAGAGCAAGAGTTACGGATTCGTCAGCTTCGCCAACACCGATGACTTCTTCCGCGCCGCCAGGGAGATGGAAGGCAAGTACATCGGCAGCCACCCCGTCCGCATCAAGCGAGCCAACACCGAGATCGCCGCAACGACCAAGAAGGAGGACAAGCATGGGAAGCAGGGCAAGAACAACAACAAGCCCAAGACTGCCGCTGGGGGAACGACCGTCATCTCCGGAGCGCCTACTTACAATGCAGGCATCCAGAAGTCTTCTCACAAGAAGGGGGGACCCCGTCTGCTGGGCTGAAAGCTGCATCAGCCGCTCTGCCCTTTGGCACGGATTGTGGCTAGGGAAGCTTTCTCCACACATGGAATACTGCTCTCTCACATTACAGAGAGCTTGATAATTGGCACAGCGATTCTGGTTCCAAAAGGTACGTAAGACATGCGTTGTGCGTTTTCCCGGTAGGCACTGCCAATGCCTACCATTCACTTCTTTGATACCCCGATCCATGGTCAACCAGCATGGTTCTGCTTGCGGGAGGATATTCGTCCATGGTATGGAAAGGAGGGATGGATGGATGGATGGGTTATAAGGTGGCGTCTCGAGGAATACCGACTGCGACTGGAACGGATAGATGAATGGGAATGATGAAATGCGAAATCATAGGCCATTTCCCCTGATTATAGTGCCCGTGATGATTCCTAAAACACTTGCACCCACTCCCGATAGTGGATACCGGTATGTCTACAGTGGTGTTTGAATGGCTTGACGTTTAGGCGTGAATCACGTGATTGCTCGCCCCCACGGGCTTGGCAGAAACCTGGTCGCGTCTCCGAGGCGCGAGATCCACCGGACATCCGCCTTGTCCATCACCGCAACAGCGCAAGTGTTACTGGACGCGGGCATTGCGCGCCTCATTACCGTCGCCATGTATTCGATGAACCAGAACTTCAATGGTCCTGTTGATCCCAGCGCCCTGGTCCCGGATCAGATCGTGAGCCTCAACTCTGTCTCTTCCACATATCGCAGATGCTGACTATTGCCCAGCTTCGACATGTCCATCTCATCTCCTCCTTCCAGTTCGCCAAAGTCCCTGCCCTTTTGCCTCAGCAAGCGCTGGAACATCTGCTGAGAGCGCCCACTATCGTCAAGAGCGCACAGCCTGTGGCATGGACGTACCTCTCCGCGCCGCCTCCCGATGGCACAATGTTCCTGGCGTGGCAGTCGCCGCGCATGGGAACAAATTTCGCGTCCGATGGACTTGTATGGGCCGATGCCGAGATGTCATATGAGGTGTCAGTGCGGGGTTATGTATGGACAGGCTCCAAATAGTAGGAGGATTGCGCTAACTCTGGCAGCAAATCCAATGTTTCGTTCAGAAAGCGGGTTTCCAGTTCCCTAGCGAGCCCATCACAGCGCATGCGCGATATCGCTATAGGATTATCCAGGGACAGGGCGATATCGATCCGCAGCTCTGGGTCGTCCACTATGCCCAAGCCGAACCGTCTTATAGGCTTCCCACGTCGCAAGTTCCCATTCCACCAGCCGTTCACCAGCAAATGCAGCAGCGTGCTCAGCTCGAGGCAGCGGGCCAACTGATGCGCAAAGAGTTCATGCTGGCCGACCGGGCGAACTGGCCAAAGGTGGAATTCGTACGCGCACCGGCCCAGCAGCCCCCTTACTACAACCCAATGCAACCAGGGCGAATGTACAATCAGCCCCCGCCGAATAAGCGACAGCGACAAACTTTGGCCCAGCAACGGCAGGCAGGCCCTACCGCCATGATGCCGGAACATATTCTCGATGATGAGGAGAATTCCACCCAGGACGCTTTTGATTTCATCACACCTAGAGAAATCAGCCAATCGAGATACAAGCAACACCACGAGTGGATGGAAGAGATTTTCTCTTCCCCGTATGCCGCAGGGCAGATCCTACCAATCGACCTTGGACTGGGCTTGATGGGCGAACTTGCGCCGCTCACAGCCGACATCTTGGACGCGCCCACGGGAGCAATCCCGACGCGCGATCGCCAGGATGCCAAAGGGAAATACGAAGTCAAGAGCTATTCCAAACTGACGCCCGAGCAGTTGAAGGAATTCGAAAACCGCGTTTCTGCATACACGGCCAAGGCCGAAGCTGAACTGGAGAAGATGAAAGCCGCTCACGCTAAAAAGATCGCGGACTTGAAGCGATCGCGTACGTATGTCAAGGCCGAGCGACGGGTACGGGAGGCGGCAAAAGCCGCGAGCGAATCCGCAGAGCAGGAAGCGGCTGACCCCATCGACAAAGTCGTCAAGGATGTGGAAGCCGCTGTAGGAGTCGAATTCGAGACGAAGAAAGCGGTTGTCTGCGTAGACAAAGGCGGGTTCATCGAGAAGCAGGAACCACTCGTGCAAAAGAATCAGCAACTCAACGCCAGCGGCTCGACACCCTCTCAGGCCGATACTGGTTCGAACGTCTTGGACGCCATGGACGCCGACAACAGCGCTGCCAGTCTCCTGGACCAATACGGATCGACCTCTCTAGCTGGTACACCTGGAGCTACCAGTCTATCGGTCCCGCCCATTTCCCAGCCTCAAAGCCAGCTTCCATCAGCCGTAGCTACGCCGACTGCCGCCGTCCCCGAACAAAAACAGCCCGCCGAAGCCGCCGGCCAGAGCACTGCCGAGGCTCCCGGTGGCAGCGCAGACGATCTATTAGACCTGGACGTCGAAATGTCTGGCATCACCAACACGGAAGAGAAGACGGGCGAGAACGATTGGATCATGGTAGACCAGAATGCCGATGCCCAACAACCGCCAACGACGACCACCGACGCGCCTCCTCCCGCAACCACGGCACCACCAGCGCCAGCAGAAGCCACGGCTACTCCAACAACAACCACCGCACCTCCAGAAACAGAGACGTCCACAGCAGGGATGTTCGACTCCACCGACTTCGGCAGCTTCGACAACCTCGTGGAGGACACTGCCGGCGATGCGCTAGCCGACTTCACAAACGCCGAGGACGACACCATGGGCCTGGATCTGGTGGAGGATTCGGCGTTTGGCGACGCCTTCCACGGCACGGAGACGCATCATCACGAGGAGAACGGGAATGCGGGGGCTGGAGGAGATGATTCCTAGGAGGATTTTTTTTCTTTGGGAGGGTAGATAATTGGGGTGTTGGTGCCCGTGGTGGGTTTTTGTTTTATAGGGGGTTGAGTTGGGAAGGGAGCGGTTGGTTTGGTGAGTGCAAAGACTTCCTTACAAAGGGATAAAGGGGTCATTGGAAGGCTCGTGGCGGGGTTAAAGATGGGGTGTTTGTATTGGTATATGCTGTATGGGATCAATATACTTTCACTGGTCGGGCTTCCAATATCCGGACGGGATCGTGTAGTTCCTTTTTCTCAGTCCCTGACGTGGTCAACGACCAGAATAACATGATCCGAAAGCGCTTTTCCTGCGTATGCCCGGAGCCCCTTCAAACCAGAATCGAAAAGCTCACCATTCGCGACCGGGGCCAAATGCATATTATCCCTTTCTTTTTTTAACCAACCCTTCAAGTCTACTCCTCTGCAAATCACACCTTGTCCAGTCCTCAACACCGAACCTCCCACAACCGTATCCTCCCCGTCTCACTCCCCACCGCCAACAGCGCCAAACACCCCTCCCGCTCCTCCTCCTCCGTGGGCCGTCCCCACGCCACACTCGTGATCCTGCCCAACGGCGTCTTGACGGCCGGCCAGTTCTTAAACACCGTCACCGACGGCAGATGCACGAGCCTGAGGGCGTTCTGCTTCCAGCGACTCGCCATGCAGAGCACCTGGCCGTCGGGCGAGAAGGCGAGGTGCGAGATGGGGGTTACCAGGTTGCCGAGGGCGCGCAGCGGCTTCGGGTGCGTGGGCAGATCACCGTTGTCCGCGGCCTTGGGATCCGTCTGGGACGCATTCTCCATCCACGCCCGCCGATCATACACATTCACCACCCCACTGCTACTCCCGACCGCAACCCAGCGATCACCGCCAACCCAATCGTCCCTCCCGCTCTTCCCCCCAAGACAGATCACCGTCGTGCCCACAGCCCCCTCATCCATCCACCTGCCCACCACCCCATCCGCGAAACTCCACTCGGTCACCTCCCCATTCTTCCCCGCAACGCACATCCCCCTGCCGTTCCCCCACCAGCAGAAATCCGCCACCCCGCCACGCGACTCGATCCGCACCTGCGTCACCCACTGCAACGTCGTGGCGTCGAGGACGTTCACCACGCCGCCCCCCTTGCGGCTCGAGCCGCGCAGCGCCATGTTCTTCCCATCGGGGCTCAGGGCGAAGTACTCCATGCTCCGCTGCTCGTGCTGCTGGCCGTAGACGCGCGAGACCTTCTCGACGGCGCCCGTAGCGATGTTCCAGACGTGGAAGTAGCGGCGGCGGGCGGAGAGGAAGATGCGCGGGTCCGAGGGGGAGGGGTGGAAGGCGGTGGTTGTTAGAGGCGTGCGGCGGAGGTGGAACGAGGTGAGGAGGGGGTTGGGGTTGTGGGGGGTATGGGGGTTGATGTGGTGGAGGGAGAGGGTGGAGGAAGGGCCTGAGGAGAGGAGGAGCGGGAGCGTGGGGTGGAAGGAGAGGGAGGTTATGGCGGACTAGAGGGGATGTTAGTATAGATACGCTTCTGGGGCTTCAAGAAAGAGAAACATACTGGTCCTCCTTTCGCGACATCCTTCAACCGCTGCACATCCACGACGCCAGCCTGCAACTTCCTCCTCTTCGCGGGTCCCCTCGCCGTGCCCCTAGCCATGATATCCGCATCCTTCAACAAGCGCGCCAGGGGCTGCGTACTCAGGTCGTCCTCGTCTTCCTCCTCCTCATCAATGTCCATATCACTCGCGCTCTCCTCGTCCCCACTTTCAGTTGTAACCCTCGTCCTCCTCTTCCTCTTCCCGCCGACCTTCCCACTCGCCTGCACCGCCCATTCGGGTGTAGGATAAAGCCGCTGATACTGCCTTCTCAACCGCCTCACGTATTCCTTCCCGCTAATCACGTCCTCCGCTTCCGTATCACGGAGTTTCCGCAACCGCGGCGCAGACGCAAGACTAACGACAAGCCTCTCGTCGTCGCTATCTTCCCACGCGGGCTTCTGATGGCGTCCATCCCCTTCCTCGTCCTCACTCTCTGCTTCCGCCTCAAGGCCAGCGAGCGCGGCTGTAGTCCCAGGCATAGGCACGGGGCCCGAGTCGAAGAAAAAGAGATCTTGGTCCGGAATGTCGTTCATATCCCCCTCCTCATCTTCGTCCTCTTCATCCTCCTCGGTGCCTTCCTCACCCCACGCGCGTCGCCCACCTTCCAGCCCAAAATCCTGCACCGCGGACTTGAATCCAAGCGAATCGCCAAACACCATACGCTCCAACTCCGCCTCCGACTCGTCCTTCTCTAGCGCTTCATCGTCGGAGGAGTCGGGCTCGGATTGATCGTGCATGTGGATGTCTCCTCCTCTTCGTTGCTGCCCTTGCCCTTCGTTCTCGCTGTCGTCGTCACTGTCCGAGCTCCCCGCGTCGTCGCCGTTGTCGGACTGTACGTCTTCCATACCGAACCGGTGTGTACTCCTCTTTCTTCCGGAAACCTGCATCTGTTTCTCGCCGTCTGAACCCGCGGTATCGAACAGATTCGCGGCGGCCGACGCATTGCTTGTACTGCGCTGCTTCTGCGCAGTTTTGGTCTTGTTCTTGGGAGCCATGACCGCAGGAAGCGGGCTGTGTTCTGTGCGAAGCGTTGGTCGGCGTGCGGTTCTCCACCGCTGTCTGGACTTTTGTCCTAGGAAAGTTTCGCCGGCAGCAAAAAATGTGCAGGGATCTGGCGGGTCGTCACTTTAAGCTTCTTGCGCTAACCGCCTTGGGCGTAGTGGCTTATCTCTACCTTGGGACGGTGTCACCGTTGTACCACAAACTATCATTGAATCTAGAGACGAGTGTGAACAGGAAACATCTTACGGCTCCTTCATTCCTGCTCATTGGTAACTGCAGTTAATGGCAAAAGAAAATACTATTTACACATACACCGTACTATGATTGAGCACATCGCCCGCACTCATATGCATGCATATACAATGCCCCGCTGACGCTGCTCACAAAGTAGTGAATGTCGCTCATCACCTTGCGCATCGTTCATGCATAACATAGCGACTGTAAATCATCGCAGTGGAGGCCCCTCCACCTTCGTCTTCATCAATCCCTTCCACCTTGTCCGCTAAAGGGCTTTCCCGGAGTTCCTCTAGACCAGATCCCTGAGGTCCTTTTTCAGGCTCGGTTCAGAGCCTGGGGCGCATGTGCGATCTTGGCTTAAAAGCAGTCGACAAGCTAGTAGACAGAAATTACGGACGTGGTGACGCTTAGCCAAGGAGGGCTGAGAGATATGGGTAGATGGCGGGCCCACCATCGACAGTCATACCTTCGCCATAGACACCCCATACCAGAATGTTGCTGAAGGCGGGCGTTGAGGCCATCCAAAAGAAGAAGAAGAAAACGATCAGAAACCGGGAAAGGTAATGCCTCAAGCTCAAAACATCCAGAATGTCGGCCGTCTTGAGTCAAATGTTACAGTATCGAAGAAGAAACTCGCCCGGATGGAAAATCCCCAAAGGTAGAGAAGTGAACGCACGCCTCCCATGCCCATCGGTGAGCCTTCATAAAGATTCTCCAGATCTCCGTTTGCAAAGAGGGTGAGCTTCAAAGATCGGGAGATCATTCCTTTGTTGTGCCTTCGTTGCAGTGCCAGCTATCAAACTCCGGATCCCCATGCTGATTATGGTTTTCAGATACATGCTTTTGATATCGTAGCTTTTCGTGTCATATAAGTCATCGCCGGAAGAACTCCGCTGTGAAAAAAGGACAAGTGAGATGATCCTCCTCATCTCTTTATAGGCCAGTAGCGTTCCCGGAAGGTCTGTGACCACCAATGGGTGCAAGGCTGGGGCTCGCCTTGCCGCCACTGCCCCACGAGAGGCCACTCAGGCGCTTGTTGCTCGTGCTGGAGGTAGTAGATGCGCCGTCCTTCGCTTTCCCATTCTCCAGCTCCTCTTCTTCCATGCTGAACAGTCCTTGTTCTTCATCGATCCTGTCCCGGCCAATGCTGCTGCTGCTGACCGCACGATCGATACCAAGTCGTCCACCAGAGCTGCCTATGCTGGATGTAGATGCCACTCTGCTGATGCCGGGATGCATGGGACTAGGGGCCAAACTGCTGCCCGCGTCCTCGCGCCCGGAGATTCGCGTGCGCTGGAGTTGCTGGCTGATCATGCTCATCGAGGACTGTCTAGGCGGAGATGCGACAAATGGGCTGGCGTCGCCGGAAGTGGGGCGAGCAAGAGGACGCAGCGACGGGCTCGCGCCTTGGTGCAAGCTTGAATTCCGGAGCGGCGATCCAACATGGCCGAATGCGGAGACTCCAGGTAGAGAGCCTACTTCAGCGCTGTCATTGTTCGTGCGTGGCTTGCCCCATAGGGCCTGGAAGCGAGATGGAGAGGAGGGAGATGCGCCCAATCGCGAAAGAGATCCCCTGTGCGACATTGAGGTACCTTCGAGATCCCCCTGATCTCTTGAGAAACGGCGCATCTTCTCCTGTGGAGTAAGCAGGTCGTTCAATGAGCTTGGGATAAGATCCTCCTCTAGACCAAACTCTGAATCGTCCCAATCGTCAGCGATGGGCGGTCGTGCTCCGACACTTGCTGAGAGCATGCCCCGCCTTGCAACGCGGAGTTCAGAGTGCATTATGCGCCTTCCAGAAGGCCTGTCGAGGGTGTCTGGCGGCGAAGAGCCCAAGGCTGTAGATCTGCCGTTATGCTCCTCTCCAAAGGCCGAGCTATGGAGATTGCGCAAGGCGAACGAGTCCCCTTGAAATGAGGATGGCGGAGACCCGGCAAGAAACTTCGATGGAACAGAGGCCGCAATCGGTCCATATCGAGCAACATGAGAAATACCTTGGCTATCGAATGATGCCGGCAGTGGTACATCCATAAGCGCAAGGCCTTTTTGGACGGGCGACATCGGTATACGACCTTCAGTAGGAGGCGAACCGTAGTTCGATCCAGTATTCGAGGTGAACGTCGTGTCGATGGTCGGTATCATGTCGAACGGAGGCTTTTGTTGGGCGAGGAATTCATCGTGCAATACAGGCGGGTAGTGAGGTGCCATGTGCGCCTGCATAGAGAGCAGTGAACTGTTAGGCGCCGGTTCAGGATGATGCGGTATGTTCATCCGGCCAAAGGGGCCCCCACCGCCACCAAGATTATTCCGGTTCACGATGGCGCCATTGGGAAGAACGTGAGCGAGAGCGCACTTGTGGCCAAACTTGCAATTTCCCTAGACAAGAAGTCAGACGAATAACCAAAGAAGGCCTGGCTCTCACTTACCTTTGCGAAGTACTTGCACGGCGCTCTATCCGTGATGGGCTCGTCAGAGTGGAGGAAAGGGCACGCCTTTCCAGCCTGGCATGCTCCTTGACGGTAGAATTTGCAAGGGACATGAGCCGTGCCTGGGTCTGTCAGTTTGCTCCCAGATTTGCGGCCGGGAAGCCTTGTACTCTTGTTGTTCGGGGGACTACGCGGTCCCGCAAAGCCCATTTCACGCATGTGTCTCTCATGCGCATGACCGTTTCCCATGCGGCCATGCGGGCCGCTGGGAACCGGCAGAGGCCCGTTGCCATTCGCGCCAGGCATTCTGGAGGGCGGTGGTAGATGGCGAAAGTCCTCCGAGGATCCGTGGATATTTCGCGAGATTTGAGATGGGTTGGCAGAAGGGAAAGGCTGATCTAGGGGAAGTTGGTGTCCGAATGCGCCGTGTTGGCTGGGTTGAGGTTGTGCTGGTGGGGGAAGGTCGAAGTGGGGTGTTTCTGTGAGCGGCTCTGTCGCAGGCTGGCTGCCCATGACTTGGGTTGAGGGAAATGATCCAGGCCGCAGCGAGCGGGACGAGGCGACAATTTTGGCAGACCTGTGGGCGAAGGGTTGAGGCGTAGAAGAGAGGGCAAAGTGAAGCTTGGAGAGCCTGAGGGTTCCGGGGTCATCCAAGGTATCGAGAAGGACCGCGGCTAAACCGAACTAGGATTAGTGCAAACCGCACTCGAGCCTTTTCGTTCGTGCAGCCTTCAAATGTTCGAGACCCGGAGACAGAGCGGCGAGTGAACAGGTTGGAACCCTGCGCAGAATTTACACACAAACGAGAGAGAAAAGAGACAAACAGGAAACGTTATAAAATGATTTAGTTTCGGAATGGGTCCCAGAAGCCTGTTTGATAGTCGTCACAAGCGCCAAGATATCGTCACGCGGTGACCGGTCTCAACCTCAGGTGGGCAGCCTTGAGGCGCCTCTGACCTCTGACGCGAGGCATACTGTATGGGGACGGCGCATGTGGTAGGCGCTGTATCATCTGCCTGGGTGCCGGTTCCCGGATGCCTTTGACAGGGGACCACTGTTTGATAAGCTTCTTTGGGACGAGTTGGGCGTTGCACTTGATCATGAACGAGGCGTCGATTATATTGCAATCCATTATTTGACTAAGGGCTCATCAACCTACGGAAGCGCCCTCATATATGACTTTGGCGTTAAAAGCCATCAACTTTCTCATTCAATGAAACACTGGCACCTCACTTACTGGCTTTGATAGGACTTAGCATACCCAACACTCAAAATACACCCATATGCTTATATCCAGTTGCTTGCCCGTAACAACCATGCATATGATAGTGGCCCGTACGTTCCCTTAAGCCACACTGTTACAAATGGCCTCGCTAGTGTGAAACAACTGCGTTGAATTCACCGAGTAAGCGACAATGTGCTACGGCTACCCATGATAGTAGAGACCGTCGTCACCGTGATGATTTGAGCATGGAATTGCCCAGTGTGCAGAACATTCAGACTTGATATGCATGACGGGGATATAATTGCAATCAAAACGATAATTCAAATTACCTGGTGCAAATACCGGGCGGGAAGGAAGACATGAATGGTGTGGGAATCGCGCCATTCGACGATAACGGGGAAACATACGGGTATCCAAGGGAGAGGTTTGTTTTATCAGTCCAGGGTATAGGCACCATCCCACGCCGTCAACCAAGAAAGCATGCCAGTCTGAGCGGACCAGCAGTTCCATTCAGCCACCCCTTCCTCCCCTTTCTCCCTTGGTCCTTCACACCAATACCCCCCTTGCAAAATATCCATCGCAATACCTCCACTCAGGAAGCCATTCGTAAACCCCGTACGCCCATCCATAGACAACCCTGCAAAATCCCCAGCCCCCGTGAAGAACCGTCTTCACAGGCACACCGTCCAGCACCTGTATTAGCGCGAACACGACGCACACTACGAAAGCTCCCAGATATATTTTGTCCCACTGCGGTAAGTTCCACAGTCCCCGGCCCGTTGCCTTCATTTTCTGGTAGAATGACCGCAAGGAGCGAAGTAGACGAGTGTTGTAAATTTGATTCCTAATGTAGCGCCAGACGGATTTGAACCATTGCCCTATGAAACCTCCGTTTGATCCTTCTGGTGTTTCCTGCATAAGCTGATTCGATTTCGACTCCGTGGAGGATATTTCAGGGTCTCGAGTGGGCTCTTGTGGACAGTCTTTCGTAGCGCTCTCTGCGGATGTACCTTCCGGAGACTCATCTGTTGGGTCTGGATTGTCTATTCGACCCTGTGCTTCGCGGGCGTTAGAACGGTTGTTGTTGTGATTTCTGTTGTACTTTCTATTCAAATTTATGTTATGGTTATTTTGCCCTTTGCGTCCCATGTTTCGAGGAAATAATGTAGCAATGCTTTGAAATAGCGCAGATACTCGCTGTTGCGTTTAATCAAGGAGTGTTGTGATGTTCGTCGCGAAAGAATAACGTGCAGTTGAAGAATGGGCCGCAAAGTCGTTTCATTCCTCGTTTGTTGTCGCGAGGATGTTTCCTTCCGGATTGTTGAACGGCAACTGGGACAGAGCCAAATTGTCATGAAACTTCCCACGAAAACAGTATCGATGAAAAAGGGAAGTTACAATGGTCTGAGAGGGCAATGCTCGTGAAGACAAGTACTCTTGACATATGTGCGAAAAGCAGATTCAACCCCGAGACTGCTTGACCAAGGCGCGCCCTTCAACGGGGCAAACTTGAAGAGGGCGGATTTTCACAGCATAGCTAGTCGATGAGTTCAACGATTGCAGCGATATGATCATATACCAGCAACAATACTGACCAGGGGAAATGGATCATGTACATCATGACTGCCTACCCAGACACCAGACCGAAGCCACGCCCATTAGATCCCAATGCCCGGACCCGTAGATCATCGACCTGAACACCAACCCGATATAATGCCCATTCCGGAATTGGCCATACAATGCCATGACAACCCCAAAACCAAGAAAACGAACCCCAGGAGAGGCTACCTTCTGTTTCAAGCCTCGGTCTGTACGACATTGAAGCCTTCCTCCAGCTGTACGCGTATCTCTTCATCTTTAGGGTGCAGCAGCCCTATGGCATAGGCCGCATCGTTCCATTTTCTCTGAGTGTCTGCCTTTGCCAACCTTGAGGCCAACTTGCCGGCCAGTTGCTTCTGATGTTTGTCCTAGTGTATCCTGTCAGTAACCCAGTAATATGACATCCCGAACAAAGGGACGCATGACATACCTTTGTGACGCGCTTAGCAATGAACTTGATGATGCGCTGGAAGGCCTCCTCATCTAGTTCTGTATCCGCACTAAGCGTACTGAACATCTCCATGAACTGGTTGTAAATGTTGTTCTCGTCCTTGCTTGAATACTCATTGAAGAACATTCGTGCCATGTCCAGAATTCTCTTGTCATCATCTTCGAGACATTTCGCCATCTCGCCCAATTGTCCTTTGATGACCTTCACATGACTGGACAGAATAAGAAAGGTCAACGTCATGAGACAGGTCCGTTTGACGCTCGGATCACGGTCGTTCAGTCGCCTGAACAAAAACTCGGACTTCTCTGCGATGACATGGTGGAAGTGAATTGCCATATCGCCGACCGCGATCACAAGGTTGCTGCGGACGACAGGGTCGTTGCTTCGCTCAAGAACATCGAAAAGAAGCTGGAGGTTTTCCTTACAATACCTCTCACTGACACACATGAGTTTGGCCAGGCAGAGGGCGGCTTGCGACTGCAGGGTGGGGTGTTTGTATGATGTGTAGTTGGCGCAGATGTCGGAAACGAGACGCCCAAAGTCTGACAGGAGTGCCGAGCGGAAGTCATAGAGCAACTCATTCTCGCGGATGTACGCAATTGTCTCCGTGAAATGTTCTTCGTCGTCGCCTGCCATTCGATCCAATTCATCAACTTCTTCAGCAGCTGCGGCGGGGGTCCTCGCTGATTGTTTTCTGCCTCGTTTCGCCGTCGAGTCCCCTTCAGAAGCCACGGACTCGCGAGGGCGTGCTTTTTTCCCCTGTTCTGCTTTCTGCCTCTTGTATGCTTGTTCACATAATTCCAAATGGACAATCTGCTTGATCGCCACGTGCCCCACAATGAACAGAAGCTGAGATAGAGCCCATGCGGAGCTCTGCCTTTGGGGTGGCCTGGATAACTCTGCAGGCGCATCCTCCATTTCGACGTCCTCTATCTTGATATCCTCCATCTCGACATCTTTCATCTCCACATCTTCCATTTGTACGTCCTGCATGTGCGTGTCTTGCGGTACATGACTGTGACTCCGTCGGCTTGCGTTCGATCCACTGGATGTAGGTCGTTGGCCAAGAGAGAACACATATTTCGCCTTTCTTCTTATAATTTCCGAGCAAAGAGCATCTGGCTGAGCTGCAAGAACGTATATCGCGCTGATTGCCTGTTCGGCTACACCAAACCATTCGTTGCTCTCAGAGATCATCTCAGTGATCGCAACCAGTCTCCCGAGAACCTCGTGGTCGTTGGGTAACTTGACGATACTTTCTGGAGAACCTCCAGCCGATTGTTTACCAGGGGATGGCGATATGCGTCTAAGAGCGATGCATGTGTATCGAGCTAGTCCTAGATCTTGTCGGCCAAATTTACCCAAGCCAATGCGCAGGCAGATGCCCATCCTCTCTCTGATGATATTGGGATCCGCAAGTGCAAGCATTCCCAACACCATGATCGCACCACGTCTTTGGCTTTTGGAGGTATCCCTCTTCTGATATCCGTAAACCTGCCACAGCTTTTCGATCACCAATTCCCTGATAACGCCTTGCTGTTTCATGATGCGAATGAGTTCCTCCAAGGACGTCAATTCCGCGGGTGTATCAAGATATGTCAGACTGATCATATTCCTCGCGAGATAGTTCGCAGCGTTATTCTCGTCGAAATTTGGGGGAGGCGAGAAATAGAGGTTCTTGTAGCACTCAATAAGGTGGGTCTGAACGCTCTTGCCCTCCTCGTTGGTACCCTTGCTCCAGATCAAGCGTAGCATCCTGCGGATACCTTTCCGTGCATTGTCAACCTTGTAGGCGTCGATCAGCGTGAAAAAGTCCATGGCCTCAATGACTTCGGTCTTCGTCTTAGATGCAAAGAACTGGATGATGATATCGGCACTGTCGTTGATGATACCGATGAAGTCCAGGACTCGACAAAAGTACTTCTTGTGCTCGAGAAGTTCCGCCATCTTCGCTTCGTTCTCAGCTAGAAGCGCAGCCTTTCTCGCCATCTCTTCCTCTGTTTCCTGGTTCTGTGAACTGGAGTCCCCCGCAGGATTCTCGACCTGTGTCGCATCTTGCAAAAGGGAAGTATCCACGGTTGGCTCGTTCGGGTCTGACGTTTCCTCGGGTTTCAGAGCGTTGATCTTGGCCTCCACCTCGAGCAATTGCTCATTCCATTCCTTCGAAGAGAGCAGGCCTTCGTTTACCATCCTGTACGGGTGGGTTTCAATAATCTTGCGCAGAAGAGCGATTGCATGACGTCGAACGTGGCTGGAGTCGTGGGTGAGGCATAGATTAGCCACCTGAGCTACTCTTAGCCTCTTTTTGGTGAACTTCTGGAATATTATATCGATCTCGCAAAGTCTGGCTAAATTTTTCAGGGCTTTGGCACGGCAGTAAGGGTTTGTGTCCCGGCATCGTTCCTCAAGAAGGTCAATGTACCTTCCCATCTCCTTCTTGTTGTCACCTTCTATCGGCTGTTGACTGAACATGATAATAATATATCCACAAGCGTCGATGAGGGCATTTCTGAGTTGATGTGGCTGTAATCGGTCAGCTAGAGTATTCGCCTTGACATTCAGCAATCCAGACCTTAGCGTCGAACAGATTTTGGAGCATGGCCATCTGCTTGAAAACAACTTCAGGGTTGAGCTCAGCTAGTTTTGTGAGGAATATGGACACGCATTTTGGGCCTTTCTCCCCTTTCTGTCCGATGCTGTCGAAGTCCCTGTTGCTCAGCTCTTTCAGGACATCCTCGGCAAGTTGAGGGTGGGCATATTCCCGGTGCAGAATGTTGAGAAACTCAGCCAATGGTTCGGAAAGGTGTTCCTGGTCCAATAACTTCTGGGTAATCATTCCTTGTGCATCTGCGGCGAGTCGTCAGCGCTATGCATTCGGTACGCCATATGAGACTCACTGGAAGCCTGGCCATGAGCCTTGATGGCTTTACAAAGTATCCTAAAGCAATGCTGCTTGATATCGACGCTCTTCACTCTCGACTCATTGTCCAAGATGCGCCACACGGGCTTTGTGATGAGGCCCACGAATGTGTCGCGTTCTATAGTGGTGGAGAATATTCGGGAAAGTCTGAGACCAAGTACTTTATACAAGGTAGCTAAAGCCCTTGAAAGCTGCCGGGTGGGGTCCCAGTTATCGTCTTTCTGGCTGGATTTCGCCTTCGCGCCCTTCCCACGCCCCTTTGCTGTGGTGGTCGTTGGTTGCTCCCCCGTTCGTTTCTCAACTGCCATCAGGGTCCACCGCATCAGGAATGCGTACATCTCCAGAATTTGTTTGTGATGTGGCAGTTCCTCTTCTTGGTCTTCTGCTTCCAAGGGCCCATTGGCTGCGTCAGCTTCCGCATCGATAGCTGAGGTTAGAAGGTCGATAATCTGGCTGAGCGTCGCGGTAGGTACTTTGACGGGGACCTTTGCGGGGTCTTTCGAAGTCCATCTGCATGTTACAGACAATGGTCAGTAGGTTGGCTGATCCCTTTGAGCCAGCGACGACATACCTCAATATGAACCTCAATGTGTCGAAAACGGAGCTGATTGTGATGCCATCTGGGCTTTCTGTAATCGCTTCAACCACAGGATCCAGCACTCGGTCCAAAAGATCCTTCGTTAGCGAGTCTGGGTCATCCTCGCAGTCGAGCAGCTCTGCGGGTGCCTCTCGAACCGGAACAACAGCATCTTCCAAAGTCGCCGGATCCACGTCGTACGAGGTCAACGCCTTGTTGATGTCGAACTCAACGCGCTCATCCATGGCGGCGGCAGCGCTGGAAACCGCAGAGCGTCGCTGTGGGCGGGTGTGGGGTAAAAAAGGTTGACAAGGCTGTTCAAATGTCGCCGCCCGCTTTTGCGACGTGAGGCGCGTTTGGTGTTTCTTGTTTGGTTTTGCCCCAAAAGGGTATAGCGCGGGTCTCCACCGCGGAGCGCGACATGCCACAACTTTGAGCTTGACCCGCACACAACACACGCAGCACCCAAGACACAACAGGACAGGCCCTCTACCGAAGCACACATGGCAAAATCGCGCCTCCAGGCCCAGCGGCAAGCTGAGCAGCTAGAACCCGCCGAGGATGAGAACCAATATCCAACGCCAGAGCCATATGGAGAGGAGAGCGGGGACCCTCTGGAGGAAAGCGGACGCACCGTAGATACCAGCGAGGAAGAAATCGAGGATTCCGTTGCAGAAGACATTATGCGCTTTGAGGAGAGTTTTGAGGGAATCAACAAGCGGTATCGACTAATCAATCGAGTTGGCGAAGGTAAACCTGCCCTATCATGTTTATGCACGTACCCTGGTCTGATATTGGTCCGCTAGGCACCTTCTCTACTGTCTACAAGGCCGAGGACCTGGAGTACAACAAATACGAAAACCGTTGGGACGTTGACGAGCGCGAGAGCCGGAAATGGGCGTCGCCAGCAGGCAACCGAAGGAAAAGCAACCGTCCTCACTATGTGGCGATCAAAAAGATATACGTCACTAGCAGTCCCATGCGTATCTTCAATGAGCTCGAACTGCTTCACGATCTCAAGAACTCCGACTCCGTGTGCCCCCTTATTACGGCGTTTCGTCACTTGGACCAGGTCGTTGCTGTCTTGCCGTACTGCCAGCATCGCGACTTCCGTGATTACTACCGCGACATGACCATACCTGAGATGAGGCGTTACTTCCACAGTCTTTTCACGGCTCTACAGTCCGTCCATGACAAGAAGATCCTGCACCGCGACATCAAGCCTACCAATTTCCTGTACAATACGGAACTCGAAAGGGGTGTGCTTGTCGATTTCGGCTTGGCGGAGAGGGAAGGCACAGACTGGCACCCTTGTGCATGCACGTTGACCTCGGAGGAGCGTCGCTACAGGACTACCCACAGTGTCTGGGCCCAGACACAGGACCGCCCCTCATGTTACCCGAAGAATGACACACGGCCCAGTCGACGGGCAAACCGAGCCGGAACACGTGGATTCCGTGCCCCTGAAGTGCTCCTTAAGTGCACCCAGCAGAACACATCCATTGACATATGGAGTGCAGGAGTAATTCTTCTCACACTTCTATCACGCCGTTTTCCCTTCTTCCACAGCGCAGATGACATCGACGCATTGCTGGAAATTACGACCATATTCGGGCGCAAAAAAATGAAGGAGACTGCTCTGCTTCACGGCCAAGTGTTTGAGACTAACATTCCAAGCTACAGCGAAAACGGTCATAGCCTAGAGAAGATCATCCTCTGGTGCACTAACAGGAGCACCAAGGACGAAGTCACGGGGTTGAAGAAAGAGCTGGATGAGGAGGAGAAAGAAGCCGTTCAATTCCTTTACCGTCTGCTCGAATGCGACCCCGCGAAGCGTATCACAGCAGAAGAGGCTCTTTGCCATCCTTTCATTACAAAGGCATACGAGGACGGCGAAGGGGACGAGGAACTCGAGCTCGTCGATGCTTGAGCACGAAGAGGCATGTATCATGGAGCACGAAAAATGGATCTCAACCGGCACGATTATGGAAGTCGGCGTGGCGTTTATGTTTATTCGGAGTATGGGCGCTTTCAGGGGCGGTCATTCTGGGATACTTGCGATACCCTTCGAACTTGTATGTTTTACAGTAGACGCATAGCACTTGGTTCAAGTCGAATGAATACGTTTACGTTGAATTCTTAATACAAGTACAACCTGCATGCCAGGCCATATCTTACAATGCCTTGCTCATACATATCCGCGGTACTGCCGCATCTGATATTGAAAAAAACGATTTTGCCCCCAAAACCCTCATGCCGGCGTACTCTCCGTCTTCTCGAGCGTCTGATTCTTCGCCTCCTTCGCCTCCTCTTGAGCTACAGCTTCTTCCTTCGTTTTCTCCCCCTTCGCCCTTCTCCTCTCTTTCGCTGTCACCATCTGCCCTGCCTGCCCTTTGTGCGCCTCCTTTTTCCCCTGCCCCTCCGTCTCATCCACGGCCTCCTCCAACTTCACATTCCGCATCGCAGTCTCCAAATCGGGGACCTTATACCCTGCTTTCTTTGCCTCCTTCAACCGCCATATACTCGTCAAGCGACCGCGCTCTTTGCTCCGTACATCCTTCTCTAACCGCGCTTCCAAGCGTTTCTGCATGAGTTGTTCTTGCGTGAGGACGGGGGGACGCTGGTCTACAGGTGGACCAAAAGGGGCGACGATGGATGTTACGACATGGTGAATTTGTTTGGAGAAGCGGTGGCCGGAGGTGATGCGGACGACGTCGCCTTCGATGAGGGAGGAGTTGGGGTCGGCGACGAGGTAGGTGCGGGGAGAGGGGAAGTACTGTATGGAGTGTAAGCAATTCCATTCGTCCAGTCCATAGTTTTAGATCTAGAAATGGACTTTGGAAATGGGACGGTACGCACTTTCCGCATGTGCTTGTTCCATGTCTGCTCTGCAACGCGCACTTTGACCGCCTTGGCCATCTTTCCTGCAGAGACAACAACGCCGACTTTGTGACTGACGACATTGGGTCGTAGGAACTGCGCCAGCAGGTTCGCCGGCTTGATCGGCATCGTGATGTGTGGTTATGAGGGTGTACGATGGCGGGAGGACGGGAACGTCGGCGGAAATCGAACGGGCGCCTGCGCGGCGCTACGACAGCGGTGGTGCAGGCGGGCGAATTGTGAGCGGGAGGCGAGCGAGCGTGTATACAAGCACCAGTATCCTCCTCAATGGTACGTCGTGGTATCCCCAAGGGTTGAATTCACGCGCTTTCCTCTCCAACGTCGGAGGTCCAAGCATCTCGAAAAAGATCCCCGGCCCTACCGGCGTCACCCGAAGAATTCCCGATTGGACCGACAGGGGAGCTACTTGGTCTATGTGGCATTTCCATAAGGCTATGCGGGCATGCTCTCAGGAACAGAGTAAATAAATGCGCCTTCCACCCCTCCGCGATTCCTCTATCACCTTGAAATCGGGTCACCTGAACTCTCTCTTTTGATTCATGTAAAATAATTTTTTATCCCTTCCATTTGCGCACCGACTCCAAGGATTCCTCGTCCGCTCTTTACACATCCACTGCTACCACAACTACGGGTTCGGATTGCACGCAAGCTACCCTTACGTTTTCTTACAGTCAACCGACAGTTCAGACGGTAGATACGCCGCAAGGCTGCTCAATTGAGCACAATGTTGGGTATACTGCGGATATGTCTGCTCCTAGCTGTACTAGCAGTAGTTACACTGGGAGCAGAAGACTTCTACAAGGTACTTTATATAAACTCCTTCATGCGAATCACATATGCTAACCTTGCCTTCCCAGCTCCTCGGACTTAAAAAAGACGCCTCAGAACGAGACATCAAAAAGGCCTATCGAACCCTAAGTAAAAAATACCACCCAGACAAGAACCCGTACGTGTCCTTCCTCCACCGTTTCCCCTACTCTCCTGACAATTCCCCAGAGGCGATTCCACCGCACATGATAAATTCGTCGCGGTAGCTGAAGCCTACGACGTCCTGATCGACCCCGAAACCCGCCGCATCTACGACCAATACGGCCACGACGGCATCACCCAGCACAAACAAGGCGGCGGACGCCCCGCCCAGCACCACGACCCCTTCGACCTCTTCAGCCGCTTCTTCGGCGGCAGCGGACACTTCCATGGCGGCGGAGAACGGCGTGGCCCCAATATGGAAGTCCGTGTTGCGGTGCCCTTGAGGGATTTCTATAATGGACGGAAGACGGAGTTCACGGTGGAGAAGCAGGCAGTGTGCTCGGCTTGTGAGGGGAGTGGTAGTGAGGATGGCGTCGTGGAGACTTGTAATGTTTGCGGCGGGAGAGGGGCGAGGATCATTCGCCAGCAACTTGCGCCAGGCTTGTTTCAGCAGGTGCAGACTGTGTGCGATAAGTGTGGTGGAAAGGGCAAGACGATCAAACATGTCTGCCCCGTCTGCCATGGGGAGAGAGTGGTCAGGGAGCCAGAGACGCATGAGCTGGAGATCGAACCGGGTATGCCTAGGGGAGTGCGGATTACGTATGAGAACGAGGCGGATGAGAGTCCGGATTGGGTCGCGGGCGATTTGATTGTGCATCTTGTGGAAAGCGACGCTAAGATTGGGGAGCAGGAGCATGAGAAGACCGATGGAACGTTCTTTAGGAGGAGAGGGAAAGATTTGTTCTGGAGAGAGGTGCTGAGCCTCAGGGAGGCGTGGATGGGTGATTGGGAGAGAAACGTCACGCATCTTGACGGGCATATTGTACGGCTAGGGAGGAAGAGGGGAGAGGTCGTGCAGCCGAATACCGTGGAGGTGGTTGAGAATGAGGGGATGCCAATTTGGCGCCAGCAATTACCTGACGGTATCAGCGAGGCCTACGGGAATCTACACGTCGAGTATGTGGTTGTCCTGCCGGATCAGATGGACAAGAGCATGGAGAAAGAGTTCTGGAGTGTGTGGGAGAAGTGGCGGGGTAAGAAAGGAGTGAAGCTGGATGCGGCGTTGGGAAGACCTGAGGGCCCGATCAAGATGCCCGAGGGCGGACACGACGAGTTGTAGGACGCCGCTGTATCCACAATATGGCAGTGCTGCTGGTCAATTCTGGCGGGGTTATTATTATCGTTTTTCCTGGATAATGTGATTGATACAGTAGTCAGTCGAGTATGAGAAGCCTCACTTATGTAGAAGGGGAAGGGGGAACGGGAGGCGTCACCTTGATGGATCGGACTGTTTGTCCTGCATATATATGGATTGGGACTTCGCATCGCGCGCTATGGTGTCTAGGAGCAGAGGAGTTTAAGAGAGGACTGGTCCATAGACAAATCCAGAGAGATTATCCCTTGCCATTTTCACTCTTTGATCGTGGACGCAATATCTTTCATTCCTTGCCGGAAACTTGGAGTGCTACTACAAGTCCTAGTCAGACTCCCGATGAACACTTCCCCGTCACATACAGTATATGGATATCCCTGTCAACAGAGAGGAAAGATATGGTCCCACTTCAAGCCACTTCGCCCACGTCAGTTGTTGCGTAAGAAGCCGTAGCAGCAAAACCAAACAAAGAAACCGAGGGAGAATCAAGGAATGGCAGACAGGTAAGCCCTCCAAAGATAACTGGGGAATCCATCTCAGAGGCCGCTCCACCTGGTAAGTCACGATTATCTGTGTTGTTTGGAGCGTGCAGCACTCATCGGCGTGCAACCCGCCGTGCAGAGCGTCTCCGTAGTTCCAACGCATCTTCCCCTTCCTCTCTCCCTTCTTCATCTCCCCCGTCACATCCTACCCCATCCTGACCATCTCCATCATGACCGCGCCCTGAACCCTCGAGGTCTCCATATTCCCATGGACCGCCTCCTCCCTTCCCCGCGCCAATATCCCCGACGACAACCACTGTCTCTATGATCTTGACGATGACCAGGAGCGTCTTCGCCCCGGATGCGGTGTGCTGATGTATGTCGAATACGTCTTCGGAGTCTGAGGATGAAGTTGAGGGTCCTGGAGCCGCGACTGGAGAAGAAGACAATATTTGAGGGATTGAGCGAAGCGATGAGAACAGGGATGATTCGTGCGTGAGCGAAGAAGAGGTGGAGTATGGAGCTTCAGTGCCTGCTGGCTACGGGAAACATGTGTTCAGTGTATCAGTCGCCCAGGTGGAACAGATCATGGTGACTGGTGAGGACATGCTGTCCTTCCCTGGGTTTTCCAGAGCAGAGATGGTCTGAGAAGAGGAGTGCGAGAGACGTCAATGGAAGGAGAGTAGCAAGATATGGAATACAGCTACACTAACGGAGATGTTTTATATATTCGTGTCCATGAGTTATAATATATATTATGAGTCTTTGGAAAGAGTGGTTATCGTGAGTCAGGGACACGATGATTCAAATGGTATGGAAAAAGTATGTTATACGACTATGCATATTCTGGAACAAAGACAAATGCGTTATGTTCTACATAGCAAGATCAAATACGCGATGGAAAGAAAACTTAAGCGTACAGGTGAGATGACAAATGAAATTCAGCCTACCAGTTCCCCCGTTGCTAAAACCAAAAGAACGCTAAATTGAGGATCCTGATCGGACCCTTTACCGTATCGGAGCTTCCCGCATTCCTTCAAGACTCAGAACTCCCTTAACATCACATCTAATGCACCGTAGCCTTCACTGTCACTGTCCTCATCGCCACTACTCCGGACATGGGGTTGGACTCACTGTCCCCTTCGTACTAGCCGACGCCCCCGGCGGCAGCGAATACGACGCTCCCATACTATAGCTCCCTCGCCTCGACATGGACATGGACATGGACATCCTACCCCCGGCCCCGGCCACATCAGACGGGCATGAAGTGAACGTCATCGTCTTCGTAATCTCCTTGGTGGTAACGCTGGTAATAGTCTTCGTCACAGTGACTGTACTCGCCGTCTTCAGGGGCAATTGACTCCAACAGACTTCCGAGGAGGCGGAGGAGTCATAGGTACAAGATGTGGGGTAAGTCTTTGAAGGCGTTGCTGTGAGAGGCGAGGAAGTAATCCTGGGGTATGACATAGTGACAGTGCTGTGGAGAGTGGTTGTGCTCGTAATGGTCTCGTCGACTGTACCTGACGGCGACCTGGTTCTCGAGATATAGGGAATGTTTGTGTTTTTGTTGCCATCTGCTGCCGAAGTGTGCGTGGGGTTCTGCGCGGTCCACGGCTCCGAGTTACTGTCGTTCGTAGCAGTCGCTTCGGGGAGGCTGGAAAGCGAGGTGCCTGTCGATGCCCACTCGAGGTACGTACTCAATGCCCTTCTAAATCCAAAGTCAGCCCTAGAAATTCCAAAGTCAGCCCTAGAAACAGGTCTACGATATAATCAAACTCACCCGTCTCCATTGCCCACACACATCTCGAAATACATATTTCCGTAGTACTCTGCATCACAAGCCATTGAATCTTCGCCCTCGGGAATCGTTGGCTCGTAGTTATACACCGCGTCGCAGTACGTCTTCCCATCGCAATAAATTGGCCTACAGAGTTTATGGTCGTCGAACCACAACGCCATTCCTCCTTGATACCCGGGACATCCGTCAATCTTGACCTGATTCAACTCCGTGCTTGCTGCCGCCTGTTTCTCGGTAATGTTGGCGGTTTGGTTGCAGTTTAGGAGGGATATGTCGTAGTCGAGTCGAAGGAAGTCGTCTCCGCGTTCCGGGTTCTGGGTGAGGGCGTATTCCAACTGCAAAATATTCTCTGGACCGTCCTTTGTCCGGGATATCTTGAAAACTATGCCTTCTCCCTCCATCTTCCCTAAGTCAGGGCAATCCGGTGGAGGATTCATCTGTGCGTGTTCTTTTGGTTTTGGGCACACTTCGCGATAGGATTCGTGATAGGTAGCCCCTGCCGAAATGGTGAATTGCACGCTGTTGTGATTGTTGTCGCTTTCCCAAGCTCCAACTGAGCGGACGTAGACATCGTAGTCGCAACTATTCTTGATCCACACAGAACCGTGCTCAGGGCCTTTATCTGGGCGTCTCGCCGTTGAATCTGCACTACTGTTGTCGCCAGCGGAAGTCCTGGCGTAGAGGAGGGTGAGCGCGAATATAGTGCGAGGGAACAGCATGACGTTGCGTAGAAGACGGTACGTAAATACTCTAACATAAATACACCAGCAATAAAGCTGCATCTTGCGAGTAATTAGAGCATATCATACAGTCGTGCAGCAGGGGCTTACCGAACGTTGCAAGGATGTGAAGGGTGTTATGGAAATGTTAAAAACGACGGTGATATGTGTAAAAGCGAACGGCTAGAGAAAATATCGCGCGACAGAGAATAGTTGCAGGTTTGAATAAATGGTATTGTAGGTGTTGTGGTAGAAGGGTTTCAATGGTGGTCGTTACAACTGTTGCTTCATTTCGGTGGCCAACTGACTCAACGCATGAGTGTAACCATTCATGTATCCACCACGTCAAGAAGGCTCACCATTTCGCACACCAAAATCACTCCCTCTTCATACCCACCCTACCAATCCCTCTTAATCCCCAAGCAAACATCAACCCCGTAAGACAGCTGAGTGCAAAAAGATACCAGAAAGCAGCCTTGAACCCTTCCATCAACGCTTCCGGTGACTCCTTATCTTTAAACCCACCGTGCGCTGTGACACTGTTGGCGATGACTGAGCTGGTGGCCAGACCTACACTCTTTCCGACTTGCGCAATCGTGTTGAACACACCTCCAGCCAGCGCTTGTGTCTTCGCGGGGAAGAGCGAGGTGATAACCAGATTCGAAACGGTGAAAAGGAGATCGGCGCCGATAGGGTTGAGGAAGACGGCGGGAAAGGCACATGCCCAGTATGACCAGCTCGGCTGAATGACGGACATAAGCAGACAAGCGGTGGTTGTCAAGACGATGCCAAAGATGACGGCTCGGTCCGCCTTTACCTTGTGCGCAATCAATCCCATAACGACATTACTCAAGGCCCCAGATATCGGAGCTGGGAGAAAGCGTACGGAGGTCTCTAATGCAGAGATCCCCTGCACGTCCTGGAAGAACAACGTAATGTAGGATTCAATAGCATTGAATACGCCCCAAGTGATGAAGACGCCGAGACAAATGCAGCTGAAAATACGATTGCGCCAGAGAGAATTGGGAATTACGGCTGGACGACCGAGTTTTTCTTGCCGTCCTACCCAGAAAATAAAGGCCGGTATCAGGGCGACTGAGAGGATGAGCAAAGCAAGGGTTCCGGGCGTCTTGATGTTGGAAGTGCTTCCAGTGATGGACCTGAATATGTGAGCAACTGCCATGCAATCGTACGAAGAAGTATGGGGGTACAGACGCGAAAGAATATGACAACATGGCGAGACAAGAACCACCAATAGTAATACCAACCCAATCAATTTCGCTCTTCAGGCGAGCCAGCATATTGTCCTGCTTATCGTGGAGCTTAGGGAGACCGAAGAATCCAATCACGAACACAATAGTGTTGATGATCGCTGCGATATGCAAGGCCCACCTCCACCCAATGGAATCAGTGAAGACACCCCCAAGTGCAAGGCCGAGAGAGAATCCGACAGGCTGTCCAGCACCCATCGACGCGAACGCAATGTTCCTCCTCTTGCCCTCTGGAAATGTGCTCGTAATGATACTGACAGCGGAGGGGAGGCAGAAAGAAATTGCAACTCCAGCAAAGGCCCGAAAGACAATGAGTTGGGTACCAGTCTTCGCGAGGCCGCAGGCGAGTGTGAAGGAAGACTGTAGTACACATCCAGTCAGGTACATTGGTCTACTTCCTATGACATCGGAGATGGAGCCCAGGAGTAGGAGAGTACAACCGCAGGTCAAAGCATAGATCGAGATAGGCCTATAACTACAGTTAGCAAAGCCACAATATCTCTCTTGACAACTATTACCATAGAAGCAAAGCGGAATCCAATGCCAAATCCCTCGCCATAGTAGGCAGAGCAATCGTTACCAAACCGGATAACAAACTGCTAATTCCCGTCGTACACACAATCACGGTGAGCACAATGGCCGTCGTCCCTTTACTCGGCGCATCCTGCACCTGTGCTGACACCGCATTCGGCGGTGGACTCTCAAAATTGAAATTTTCCGTGGAGGAAATCGCACTCTCGCCCTTCAATTTGACACTCGGGGGCGCCGTCACTGGCGCTGAGTAGTCCACAAGCTCAATTGAAGTCACCGAACGCGACATCTTTGGGAGTATTCGAGAAAATGAGGTTGAGGAACCACGTCCGTCACTAGCCGTGGAGAAGTTCTACTGTTAAAAGCGACGGCGCGAGATGGGGCCGTACCAAGCCGGCCGGCCGGTAGTCGGAGGGGCTGACATTGCCGTCGGAGAAGGGTCCGAGTGGCATCCCGGCAGATGTAAAGGCGGTATACGCAATACTTGGTGCTAAGGAGGCAGAGAGGGGCCTCTTGCTGTTGTTGTGTTTGCGACGACTTGATGGTGTCGAAGTGGTGTTGCGGCTCTGCTAAAGTTTGCGGAGGTGACGTGTGGTGCAGAATGAACCCTGCTTCCTTCCTAATCGGGAGAACCATGAGCCCCGGGCTTCCCTGTGAACATACACAGTCCACTGTACCTAGGTATTTACCAAGACAAAGGTTGAGGTCTTCGTTTCTGAAGGTATAGATAAAAGCGCCAGGAAGTGGCTTTTCTACAACCTTTATTCTCGAGGAAGCGGCGTCTATGATCCTCCACCTGGGCATGCGCCAGTGCTCAGAAAGTTGAACTAACTGTTTTTGGACTATCACACCGACCAATCGTATGGCGCCGCATCAGGACAACATATTCGTCAGCACTATAATTCTCTCATCCCAAGAATAGATTCCTAGTCCAAAATTGCACTCTGTTTCAGGAACAGACCTATGGCAGGTGGTTCCAGTTCTATATCTGGCGTTCGCCACTTTGATCTGTTCTACTACCTAGGCATGTTAGGTAACTATCTGAAGGCACATACGTGTTAGCACTTGAGTGTGTTGAGGTGCGAAGTGAAGTGATTGCGATATTCAAGCTCCTGAGGCTATATTGTAGTATCTAAGATGTCTGAATATAAAAGAGCAAATCGTAAACAAAACTAACTCCAAAAAATGCAGCAAATACCCATGATAGATGCAAGAAGGAAACGAAATGTCATACAATGGCAGCTTCAAAAACATACAGCCATTCTCCCCACTGCGAATTAGAATGTCTCGAAAGCTAGTCGGCACGGATCCTAGTTACCCTGACCCTAAGGTTGGCCGGTTGGCTGGGGCTGGTTCTGGTTGTAGCCTTGTCCTGGGTTGTTCTGCTGGCCCTCGGGTTGATTCTGGTTATTCTGGTTGTTCTGTCCCTCGGGCTGATTCTGGTTATTCTGGTTGTTCTGTCCCTCGGGCTGATTCTGGTTGTTCTGGTTGTTCTGTCCCTCGGGCTGATTCTGGTTGTCCTGGTTGTTCTGTCCCTCGGGCTGGTTCTGGTTGTTCTGTCCCTCGGGCTGGTTCTGGTTGTCCTGGTTGTTCTGTCCCTCGGGCTGGTTCTGGTTGTTCTGGTTGTTCTGTCCCTCGGGCTGGTTCTGGTTGTCCTGGTTGTTCTGTCCCTCGGGCTGGTTCTGGTTGTTCTGGTTGTTCTGTCCCTCGGGCTGATTCTGATTCTGATTCCCCTCCTGCTCCTGGCAAGTCTTCAAACACGTATCCACGGCCTGCGCAATGTTCGCCGGAATCTTGCTCCTGAACTCATCGATGTTCTTCCCATCCAATGCCTCCGGGAACCCCAACGTCGCCTGGACAACCCCGGCATTCAGCCCAAAGAAATTCTGCGCAACCTGCGACGTCCCCGGGTCTTCATGGTTCAAAGATGCGACAAAGGTCGCAGGCTTGCAAGTGGGGTTGATTTGGTAGTGGATGCTTCCCTTGGGGAAGACAGTGCCCTGGAATTTCTCCAGGGTGCCGTGGATTTCGGCGTTCTCGCCGGGGTTGACCAGGCCGTTCTCGAGGATCATGCCGAACTCCACAGTGCCGTCGACGACGGTGAGGAATTCCGTAGCGCGCGGGTGGACGTGCGGTGTGTTGATGCCGCAGGGGTTGAGGAAGGCGACAGTGGTAGAGATGCCTTGGTCGGCGAGAATGGGGAACTTGTCGACGGTCTAGTGATTTCGTTAGCAGGGTCTATGTTGTTTGCGAGGAAGTGCAACATACAGCTCCCCTGGCTTTGCCTCCTTGCGCATTTGGTGCGGGCTCCGCCTTGTTGAAATCGAATACGGTCTTCTCCTTCAGCGCATCGCCCTCGAGAAGCTTGCCATTTTCAGTGAGGAGGAGCTTGAACTTCTTGATGGCGGTGCTCTTTGTCGACAATTGGGCGAAAATTTCATCGTTCTTCGCGTCAGGGTCGGGAGGCGGGTTGTTGTTTTGGTCTTCTGTCCGGCGGGCCAGATAAGTGGGGTTTTGTGGCAGGGCATGAACTACGCTGAGGGTAGCGAGCGTGCCGACGAGGAGCTTGGAAAAAGCAGGCATTGTGAAAAGTTTAGAGAGTTAGAGGGTTATGCAAGAAAAACAAGGAAAATGGAAATTTAAGACAGGAAATGCGAGGCTGGGTGTGCGGTCGAGTTGATGAATGTTGGGACTTAATTCCACATTATGGGTTGGAAAGGCTCTCTTTATATCGAGCAAAAAGATGTGCTGAGAATATTGACGGTCGGTTGTTTCTGTTTCCGGTGCAGGATGCGTACCGTAGTGTAGCGCGCATTTCGCTGAGCCTCATGATGTTGGTCACTAGTGATGATGTGAGTTTACATGCCCAAAATATCATTGGATGAAACTTGAAACACACTGTCTTGGGTTAAACGAGATCTTGCTGAGTTGTGCTGAGCCACGATGATGGATGTAAGCCCAAACCGGAATAGTATGGCGATGTCGGCCCCAGTCAGCGATGGTATTTGCGTCTAAGCAGGCAGTGGCTACTGATCTCCAGAGTGTTCCTCTTGTATATTTGTAAATAAAAAGGATTATCGATAACACCTGAAACTTTCTAGAAAGTCTGTTCTCTAGGGGCTGCATAACTACAGTCCGCTGGACGTTGCTGTATCTTTCGTAGAGCCCCACCTCTTGGGGTAGGCCTCCAGCGTTGAATAGAACAAGACCGGGAGTTCGTCCTGGACTCGGGTTGCCAATGTGCCAAAAGTTTCTGCCACGGAAGAGGATGCTCCCGAAAGGCTCTGTGTGTACCTTGTAACGTGACTCCTAGAGTAAGGCAATGAGCATCTCCGCTTGGCTAAGTCGGTTGAAAGGTGCCATCCGAGCCATTGCTAGGTGGCGACAACTATTTTTGGCTGCGAAGCTGATAGTGGTCGGTAGGATGCTGCGCAAAGTTGGCCACAAGACATCTGGGGGGAGGTCCTCTGCATGCACAGTGCTCCTTCGCAATTGAGACACCTGCTGTGGTTGGAGGTCGTCATCAGGTGCGTAGTAATCCAGCTTGAGACTGTGGGCCTTGACATGTGGTATTACGCCATTCTTCAGTGGGTCGAGACGCCTCTCACGGCACGGTTTTGAGGCCAAGTGAAGCTCTGAGCTTTTGTAAGCTGCGGCTGAGATTCAGTTACTGGAGGCTTGGCGGATGAGACAGATTCGTCAGTGACCGAAGGATTTCCTACACTCGGAAATAAAGACCATGCCGTAGGTAGTAATAGATTACAGACAGTTGCACACTGTCGGCATTTGACCTCCACATAGAACACGTGACTGGCTAGTGCAACACAAGCTCTCCGCAAAGATAACGATGAAATCCATGAGCAGACCAAATCTATCCTCTGAAGACGATGCCACGACGACAAGAAAGTTGAAAGAAAAGAAAATTGAAATCTATTGCCACGAAAAGAGACATATCATTCGATGGAATCATACTCGGGGTCATACATAGGCTCCGCCGTCATATAATAAAACGGAAGTTCATCCAAGGTGAAGGCATCGTCCGATGGTATAGAGGGAGGCCCTTCGATATGGGGTATAATATGACCGTCCTCCGGCTCCTCCACCTCCACAATATTGTTGGTGTTTGGTACGCCGTGGTCTTCAAATAAGAGGGACGATCTGTCCCCTGGACCTCTAACTCGGCGACGAAGGCGGCGAGCGCTCGAATCGACGTCATCCAGCGGATCATTATCAGAGTAACTGCTATCGCCTTCGATGCTTTGGCTATGCGTGCGCTTGTTGAAGATGCCGGCGCTCCATCGCTTCTTTTTCCTCCTGTAGATTCGCTGCTGCTCGTCCTCGTCTGAGGAACTATGATCGCATCGAAGGTCTTGGAATCTGTCTAGCAACCCGTTATCTTCTAGTTTTCCTGCACTCTTTTCGCTCTTCGCGTCTTCGTAGTGATCTGGGCGTACAACCTCCAGGTCACTATCATAATCGGGATCGCTGTCGAGCTCCTCGAGTACGAAGTCGGCATGTTCGACCTTTCGGGAAGGCTGCTCATGATCGCTCTCATGATCCTCCTCTGGTCCGCTTTCGTCATCCTCGGAAGATTGGTCACTGTTCGAAATGTCTGGCCCAGATGCCGTCGAGGCCCGAGAAGAAACGGTTGTTGATTGCGGCCGGGAGTATGAGAAGTGTGGGCCTTGACCAATGGGCTGGATGTGTTCTAGTGGAGGGGAGTGATTGAGCATGGCGAAACCCATCCGTTTGTACGAGGGAGAGGTGTGGCTTGCGTGTGGTGGAAAGCGTATATCTGAGCGATCGCCGGGCGTCATTGGTGGTGAAGTGGGGTGTGCACCGCTCGGGATTGTAAAGGGCTGAGGGAACTGGTGTGTTTCCATTATAAGATTGGGAGGCGTCGTTCACCGGAGTATTCTCCGTAAGGCTGGCGTGGATATACGTCAATGGAGGGCCAGCGCTGAAAAACGGTTCCTGATTTGGGCCAGGTCAAGGTATGAGTGCCCTGCGGAGAAGCTTGGTTTTTGGGATATGGGAAGAGAGTTTCGAGAGTTTCGAGGACAATATCATTTTTCAGTGAGGGGTTGGAGGAAGGAGGTGAGCTGTGTTCGCGACACGGGAGGCACAAATCAGACCCAGTGACGCCTTGGCTTATCGTGGGCGGGGAATACAACGTGGTAAAGGCAGCAATGCAGAAAAAATAGGTTGGGATGTGCCTGCTTAGCCACGGGCAGGTCGTCGAGTCGGAAGAAAAGTGTGGGTGTGGTTGTGGTTGTGCGTGCGGTGGCCGAATGAGGGCGTGGAGAAGCAAGAAGAAACAAAGAGGCGGGTCTATGATCCCTCGCTGTGTGGAATGGAGGGGGACCGGTGGTCAAATTATTCACTCGCGTTTCAGCACTGAGTTGGCGTAGTGCGGATAGACGTGCAGAAGTGGCTCCCTGCCATGGTGCCCATATATAGCCCGTGATTAGCGGCTGCCCGTCTGCCAGCGTGCGGTGCAGACTCGGACAATCTCACCTTGCGTCGTGCTCCCAGAGGCTGATCCAATAACGGGAGAGCGCAATATTAGGGGAGCGCAGGGCGAAGAGACTGGTGAAGTGCTGGCATGCACGTCCAGCTAATGGGCACCATGGAGAGGCGGGGCTCGACAGCCCCTGTTTCTCTGGCATGCGTGCGTGCAGTGCATATGCCACGCCAACGCAGCGGAGGCAAAAAAATTTGTCCTGCGAGGTTCGGGGAAACGTCGACTGGACCTGTGAGGCTCTGCGGCGCGTTGTTGAAGCGTGTGTGCGCGTGGAACCCGGGGTGGGCACATGGTGTTGCTGTCCCATGTGTGGGTTTTATCTATCGACAGGTTGCCTGGGGGGGAGAGGGGACGTCTGGGCGGCGGAGCGGCGGAGCGGAGCGGAAAATAGTTGCCAAGTTGGGAATCTTGGCTGTAAATGGCTTAGTCAAACAACAGAGGACATTTGGCTACCACGACCCTTTACAGCTTCCCCCAAAGTGTCGAGGCAGCAACACGCAGCTCACGGCCGGCTGACTCTCGCATATCAGTTCTACTACTTCATTTGAGACCTCTAATCCAGCAAACTTCCGCCACGATTGCGACCGCCGATTGAGCCAATCCACCGTGCGAGCGGAGCTACCGCTACCCCCCGACCTCCACCATGTCCTCCCCGTCCATGTTGACCAAGGTACGCTGAGCCCCACTCACACCTGTCGCGCTGCTGTACTCACGCTGTACAGTTTGAGTCCAAGTCTTCCAGGGCAAAGGGAATTGCGTTCCACCCCAAGAGGTACTTCCTCGCAGGCCTTGCCCCGCCGCTTTCTCGCTGACCATCTCCAGACCATGGATCCTCGTTTCCCTACACTCCTCCACGATCCAATTATGGGATTACCGCATGGGCACGTTGATTGATCGCTTCGAAGAACATGATGGTCCCGTCCGCGGCATAGACTTCCACAAGACTCAACCCTTGTGAGCTCCCTTCAAACATATATCCACGCCATTCACTAAGCCTGGCAGGTTCGTCTCAGGCGGTGACGACTACAAGATCAAGGTCTGGTCTTACCAGACGCGGAGATGTCTTTTCACACTCAATGGTCATTTGGACTACGTCCGCACTGTGTTCTTTCATCATGAGCTGCCCTGGATATTAAGCAGCTCGGACGACCGTAAGCTGGCCTCCTCCTGACTCGCCTTGCACATTGCTGATTATGATGCTCCGCACAGAAACAATCCGTATATGGAATTGGCAGAATCGTTCCTTGATCTGCACGATGACCGGACACAATCATTACACCATGTGCGCGCAGTTCCATCCAAAGGAAGATCTCATTGTCTCCGCCTCGCTCGATCAGTCGGTCAGGGTGTGGGACATCTCAGGTCTAAGGAAGAAGCATTCGGCGCCCACCGCGATGTCCTTTGAAGATCAGATGGCGCGAGCGAACCAGAACCAGGCAGATATGTTCGGAAACACGGACGCTGTTGTCAAGTTCGTGCTAGAAGGTCATGACCGAGGTGTCAATTGGGTAGCTTTCCACCCTACCCTGCCCCTTATCGTGTCTGCCGGAGATGATCGCCTGGTCAAGCTCTGGAGGATGTCAGAAACCAAGGCATGGGAGGTGGATACTTGTAGAGGACATTTCCAGAATGTCTCTGCTTGTCTTTTCCATCCGCACCAGGACCTGATACTCTCAGTCGGCGAGGACAAGACCATCCGGGTGTGGGACCTCAACAGGCGGACATCGGTTCAATCGTTCAAGAGAGAAAATGACCGCTTCTGGGTTATCGCGGCTCACCCTGAGATCAACCTTTTCGCCGCAGGCCACGACAACGGAGTCATGGTATTTAAGCTGGAACGCGAACGGCCCGCGTCCGCGGTCTACCAGAACCAGCTCTTCTACATCACCAAGGAGAAACACGTCCGGTCATATGACTTCCAAAGGAACATTGAATCTCCGTCAATGCTCTCCTTGAAGAAGCTTGGAAGCCCTTGGGTACCCCCGCGAACGCTTTCGTACAATCCTGCGGAAAGGTCCATTCTCGTTACATCGCCCGCAGACGGTGGTACCTATGAGCTGATAAGTCTACCTCGTGATGCTTCGGGGGCAGTCGAGCCAACCGATACCAAGCGCGGATCGGGTACTTCCGCTGTTTTTGTTGCACGCAACCGTTTCGCAGTTTTCAGCCAGGCCAACCAGCAGATCGATATCAAGGACCTCTCTAACTCGACTACGAAGACAATCAAGCCTCCGCACGGTACCACGGACATCTACTTTGGTGGAACAGGAAATCTGCTCCTCATCACGCCTACTCATGTTATTCTGTACGACATCCAGGCTAAGAAGAATCTTGCCGAACTGGCCGTTAACGGCGTCAAATATGTTGTCTGGTCTTCTGACGGCCTTCACGTTGCTCTTTTGAGCAAGCACAACGTGACCATTGCAACGAAGAACCTCGAGCAGGTGAGCACGCTGCACGAGACGATCCGCATCAAGAGCGCGACCTGGGACGATACAGGTGTTCTGCTTTACTCCACTCTCAACCATATCAAGTATAGCTTGATGAATGGTGACAACGGTATTGTGCGCACACTGGAACATACTGTGTACCTGGTGAGGGTCAAGGGCCGCAACGTCTACTGTTTGGATCGCGCTGCCAAGCCCAAGGTTCTGCAGATTGATCCCACTGAATACAGGTTCAAGCTCGCTCTTGTCAAGAGAAACTATGATGAGATGCTCAACATCATCAAGACCTCCAGCCTTGTCGGTCAAAGCATCATCTCGTACCTCCAGAAAAAGGGTTATCCGGAAATCGCGCTTCAATTCGTCCAAGATCCACAGACACGTTTCGAGCTAGCCATCGAATGCGGGAACTTGGACGTTGCCGTCGAGATGGCTAAGCAGTTGGACCGACCAAAGTTGTGGCAACGGTTAAGCACGGAAGCCCTTGCACACGGCAATCATCAAGTGGTTGAGATGACGTACCAGAAGCTTCGCAACTTCGACAAGCTCTCCTTCCTCTACCTGGCAACAGGAGATCAGGAGAAACTGAAGCGTATGGCGAAGATTGCTGAGCACCGCGGCGACATCACAGCTCGTTTCCAAAACGCCCTTTACCTAGGCGACGTACAAAACAGGATAGAAATGCTCCAGGAGATCGACCTCTATCCTCTTGCGTATGCTACCGCCAAAGCTCACGGACTCGAAGAACAGGCGCAATCAATACTGGAGGCGAGTGGTCTCACTGAAGACCAAATCAAGCTGCCGTCCGTTGGCAAGCCCCTAACCCCTGCAAGGCCGATTGTTCCCACTTTCAAAGCGAACTGGCCTACTCGAGGTGCCTCGTCCACCATGTTCGAAAAGGCTCTTCTCGGCGAGGTGGAAGGTGTCGGTGCAGAGGAACCCGCGGCCGCGTATGGGGAAGAGGATCTGCTGGGTGAAGCCGAAGCTCCTGGTACGACCGCGGGTGAGCTAGGTGGCGAGGATGAGGACGATGTTGGCGGATGGGATATGGGAGATGAAGGCGAAGCGGAAGCGGAGGAAGACTTCGTGGAGGTCGAAGGAGCCGAAGCCGGCGCAGGCAGCAGTGAGGCTGATCTGTGGGCACGAAACTCGCCCCTGGCAGCTGACCATATCGCTGCCGGCTCTTTCGAGACCGCGATGCAGCTGCTGAACAGGCAAGTTGGTGCCGTCAACTTCGCGCCCCTGGAGAACCGGTTCGAGGAGATATACCAAGCGACCCGGACCTTCTTACCCGCCACCCCGAACATGCCATCCCTTATCAACTATGTGAGGCGGACTGTTGAGGAGACCGATTCGCGCAAGATCCTCCCCATCATACCTCGGGATCTGGAGTCTATTCTCACTGGTGAGCTGCAAGCTGGCAAACAGGCAATGGTAAAGAACCAATTGCAGGACGGCGTGGCTGTCTTCAAGAAGCTGCTTCAGCTTCTCATTGTCAATGTCGTCTCATCGCAAGCCGAGCTTTCAGAGGTATGTCTCCGAACGTGGTATCTGCCCATCTGCTAATGATCCGTAACAGGCGAAGAAGGCCATCCACACGGCTGCTCAGTACAGTCTTGCCATGTCCATTGAGATTGCACGCCGCGAGCTCGTCAAGGGTGCCACCGACATTTCCGGTCTGCCTGACGACACCAAGAAGCGTGCCCTGGAACTCTCCGCGTACTTCACCGTTCCCGAGCTCGAAGGCCCGCACAAATCTCTCCCGCTTGCCGCAGCAATGAACTTCGCCAACAAGAACAAGCAGCTCAACACTGCGCTCAACTTCGCCAACGCCCTGCTCGATAGGACCGGCAACGCTAAGCTCAAGGAGCAGGCCAAACGTGTCAAGACTATCGCAGAGAGGAACCCGGCGGATGCTATTGAGATTGATTTCGACCAGTTTGCGGACTTTGAGATTTGCGCGGCTTCGTATACGCCTATTTATGGGGGAAGTCCCTCGGTGGCGTGCCCCTACGATGGGTCCAAGTATCACGGCAAGTATAAGGGGACCGTCTGCCGGATCTGTGAGATTTGTCAGCTCGGCGCCCCAGCGAGCGGATTGAGGCTTGTGGGTTAAAGGGTGTAAAGAAGGGTGAGGCGAGACTTGTCTGGCCTGGCGCAGTAGTAGCAGGGGTGACAAGGGAGATGGGGAGATATGGTCATGAGGCACATATCTTGGTGGAGTATAGATACGGGGAAGTGTCGAGGAAGGCTTTGGGGTGATAGAGGGAGGATATGAAGCTCTGTGCTGATTGATTGATCATCGTCAGCGAGCGAGCGAGGTGAATGGAGTTGAGCGTGTTTGCTAATCGTCAAAATGTTATGTATGCGCAATGAAGAGCATGTTCATGATTTTTCTTGCGTGTCCGTATTTGACTCCAAGATAGGCCTATTCATATCTCAGTCTGTGCTGTGCTTGAAAAAACCTCACACGAAAGGTATCCCAATGTACCCCACCATACGTCACTTAGCTACGGCTGACCCCGCCGTGATAGGTAGGTAGCTAATTCACTTTTACAAATCGTCCTTCCCGAGGTCCACTTATACTTACAAATCCAGACGACACGAAATGTAGGCATCGAAATACGAGTAGTACCCGATAGGGACTGCTAGATAATTATAGATTCCCATTATCGACCTCACCAGACTCGTATCGTTTCTCTAACATGCCGTCCTCATCACCACCCTCGACATCGGGATTCCTCCCAGAGCCCCTGCGGAAAGTCGCCCACGAAGTCGGCGCCCTGCTCAGAGAGCGCGGCGAAACGATTTCGGTGGCTGAGACGGTATAACTCCCTCTTTCCCCCATCGCTACTCCCTCCCAGATCCCCTCCCGCTCCTTTCCCACCCTCTACCAGACCCGAATACTCCGAACTAATGCTGACATCCCCGCCAGGCTGCAGGCGGCCTCATCTCAGCAGCACTCCTCTCCTACCCCGGAGCCAGCGCCTTCTACGCCGGCGGCCTAACCCTCTACACCCTCCCCTCGCGCCTCGCCTACGCCGGCTGGACCCAAGACACCGTTTCCGCGTACCGCGGCCCTACCCCCGAAGTCGTCGCGGGATTGGCAAAGCACACGCAGCAGACGCTCAAGAGCACGTATTGTGTAGGGGAATCCGGGACGGCGGGGCCGACGGGCGGGAACACGAGGAATCGGACGCCGGGGTATGTGGCGGTTGCGGTTGTGAAGGAAGGGGGAGGGGTGTGGACGAGGGAGGTGGAGACGGGGTTGGGAGGGGATAGGGAGGGGAATATGGGGGCTTTTGCGGTCAGGGCGTTGGAGTTGGTGAGGGATGTGTTGAGGGGGGATGTAGGGGAGGGAGGGGAGGGGAAGTTGTGAAGCAGTGTCATGAGGGACGTTGGAGGCCGTGCTGGTCGGCGGTCATTAGGGTGAATATTGTAGAGTCTTCTATCCTCTAGCACATCCTAAGAGTTCCATCGAGACTGGTAGGTTTCCAGCACCACCCGAACTAAAGAGGGCACGAAAGGTTACTTGTGTTCTCCTAGCTCCTCCATTGCGAATCACCCCTTTTCTCAACGTTTTAACCAATGTATCATTACCATTCATCCCCTCGCTTCACATGGCGATGTACATGCTCAACAAAGACCCGGTATCCCATCTCCTCTATTCTGTCGGCGAGCACCTCCGCCGCCGCCACGCTCCGATGCGTACCGGAACCACAGCACGTCTCCACCGTCACGGCCATGTATCCTCTCTCGAACGCGCTTAGGATCTCCGTAAACGCTTGCTCGAGCGCATGTCGCGCCTGCGGGTCCTGTGGTCATGTATGGATAAACACTGTGCATGTACAAGAATCACGGTCTAGGTGGCAGAGAAAACGGAGATTGGGATATGCTTACGTACCCGGAAAACATGCGACTGTACGATTTCACTGACACCCGAATACGCGGCGCAGATGTCCCTCGGGGGGATGCGCCATGTGCGACATCTGACTGTCGAGAGCCTCCTTGCATTTGCTGGGATGCGCGAGCGAGCGGCGTAGAAGCGCTCGGACGCGTACTGGCAGCGGGTGATGCGGTTGGCGGAGTAGGAGAGGATGTAGAGGGTCTGCATTATGGGGAGAGCAGAGCAGGTGGTCTAGTAGTTGGGAAATATGGTGGATTTGGTGATGGGGAGGAGGTGCCCCGTTTTGTGGACGCGGATGGTGAATGGGAAAGACATGTTTGTGCTGTTGAAGCCGGAGGAGCGTGTCTGAGGGGTGTTGAGTCTTGAAGTGGGATCTTGTCATATATTGACGAGGAAAGGGGTTGCGATACGGTGGGCTATGGTCGTCCCATGTCTCCTGTGAATGTCGTGAGAAGAGTCTTGACAGAATGCTCCCAGGGATATGGTTTATCTCGACGCTATGGACGTCTTTGGCGATGGCCAGTTCCGAAGACAAGTAAGGGGACCGGATATCACGTGTTTTGAGAGTCCATATAGACTCTTCAGCTCGAAACTTGAAGGAGATGTGAAGAAGAGACGAGTGAATGCTGTGGAAATGGAATGAAACATTGACTTGTGGACTGAGCACGATGAGAAAAAGGAGAAATTGAGACTAGAGTATAGTAATAAATGATATGAACTTTGTGGAGACGAGATGAAAGCAAATAGCATCTTTGGGCTTAGAACCTTATAGTGTAGGTATCTGACGGGGACATTGCTGCTGGCAGGAATCGTCCATGTCGCCGAATACCTAGGTATACTGTACATGGGCGACGCTGGTTTGTTTCTTTCCTCACCATGATCCGATGCCGCACTTCCTCTGGCGACAATAGTGTGAAAAGAAAAAGCCTGGTGTTGAGGCTATCGAAAGCAAGTCGAGTCTGGGACCCCACGTGGGTTCGCCGCACCTCCCCGTTGGCTCTAAGGGCCGCGGTGGTCCCAGATCTCGACCGGGGTCGCCGCTTCAGAAACGCAGTCTTGGCAAAGAGCTCCGGGCCTACGAAACTCCAGAGTTCTCTCCCTCGGAGTCCCTCCCAGCAGTCTCAAGATATCACCTTTCATACCCCTCTCACCTACCCTCTCATTCTTTGTCTCACCGTCCGGAGGCCCCAATTGGCCCAATTGCCCGCCATGAGGTGAGTGTGTTGCACCCTGGCTCCTCTTACATACGAGCTCCCTTCCAATGATGTCAGATGGTGCTGACAAGCTTCGATTTGCAGGTTCGGACAACAGCTCAAGTCCTCTCTCGTCAAGGACTGGATGTTTCAGTACATCGACTATGATGGACTGAAGCACGCCCTCCGACAGCACCATATCTGGGACGAGAAGGCGGAGCAGGAGTTTGTGCACCAGCTTGAGCAGGAGCTTGATAAGGTGTACAGCTTCACCAGGGTCAAGAGCGAGGAGATTGTGCGACGCATTGCAGCCTCCGAGAAGGAGGTCAATGAAGTTGTCGCGCGAGCGGAGCAGAATGAAGGCAGAGCGGAGGTGGATAGCTCCATCGAGGAGGACTTTGAGCTGCTGGAGGAGGACCTAAGCGATATCATTGCCGATGTGCACGACTTGGCCAAGTTTGCGCAGCTCAATTATACCGGCTTCCAGAAGATTATCAAGAAGCACGACGTACGTATGGACCTTCTGCCGCATTGGCTACATGCTGACAGAGCCCTAGAAAATTACCCGCTGGGTCCTGAAGCCCGTTTTCGCAACTCGGTTGCGCCAGAAGCCATTTTACAAGGACAACTACGACGCCTTCATCGTGAAGCTTTCGAAGCTGTACGACACGGTGCGAACGCGCGGAAACCCCGTCAAGGGAGACTCGGCCGCAGGAGGGAAGCAGCAGAACTTCGTTCGCCAAACGACCAAGTACTGGGTACATCCGGACAACATCACAGAGCTGAAGCTCATCGTTCTGAAGCACTTGCCTGTCCTGGTGTTCAATCCTAACAAGGAATTCAACGTGGACGACTCCGCCATCACATCGATCTACTTCGATAATACAGACACATGGGAACTATACCAAGGGCGATTGAAGAAGACGGAAGGTGCTGAGGCTATCCGCTTGCGCTGGTACGGCGGCATGTCGAGCGAGACAATCTTCATAGAGCGGAAGACACATCGAGAAGACTGGACCGGCGAAGAATCCGTCAAAGCACGCTTCAAGCTGAAGGAGAAGAACGTGAATGCCTACCTCAGAGGAGAGCTCACACCCGAGAAGATCTTCGAAAAGGAGCGAAAGGATAACAAGAGGCCTGAGAAGGACATTGCTTCTGACGAACAACTAGCGAGGGAGATCCAGTATCGCGTCCTAACCCGCAAACTCGTTCCCGTAACACGATCGTTCTATCACCGCACGGCTTTCCAGCTTCCGGGAGATGCCCGTGTGCGTATCTCGCTCGACACAGAGCTCACAATGGTCCGCGAAGACAACCTTGATGGCCGCAAACGGACTGGGAACAACTGGCGTCGCATGGACATTGGAGTGGACTGGCCCTTCTCGCAACTCCCACCCGAAGACGTTGAGCGCTTCCCCTACGCCGTTCTCGAAGTGAAGCTGCAAACCCAAGCCGGCCAGGAGCCGCCGGAATGGATTCGTGAACTAACAGCTTCACACCTAGTGGAAGCTGTTCCGAAGTTCTCCAAATATATCCACGGCACTGCTACGCTGCAACCTAAGCGCATAAACCTTCTCCCTTACTGGGCGCCGCAAATGGACGTCGACATCCGCAAGCCCGTCAGCCACAAATTCGGCATCGAAAGACCCGGCGCCAGCAATGACATCAGCACGAGCGGCAACCTGGACGATGACAGCGAGGACGAAGACGCCGTAATGGGGCTCCCACGTCTGGAGGGACAGGAAGACGACGACAGGATCAGACAGCTCCGCGAAGCAAGAGATGTCATGGAGCAGAACGACCTGGCGCGGAGGCGTGACTACGGCGCCATCAACGGCAACGGCGAGGGGCCGAATGCGCTGGATGTGGAGGAGAGGATTGGTGCGCAGCCTCTGCATCCGGATGATTATCCGATTTATGATTCCGATAGCGAGGAAGAGGAGGATTTGGAAGAGGCGAGGAGGGTTGGCGGTTGGCATTATAAACAGGCGTGGTTGAAGCATCAGGTCAAGGGGTTGGGAAATGCGGTCGCCAGTGGGTTGTGGGCGTTGGTTCCCAGACCGAGACCTACCGATGTAGGGGAGGGGGGTTTTACGCTGGGTGTGCCGAGCTGGAAGCAACCCGGAGAGGTGAAGCGGTTTAAGGCGCCGCCCGGGAAACGTACGTATACCGCCAGCCACGCCATTCCATCGACCATCTACTAACATGGATTCCAGGCATCCACGTCCCCGTCCGCGTTGAACCCAAAGTCCAACTCGCCACAGAACGCACCTTCCTCTCCTGGCTCGAGTTCTCCATCCTCCTCGGCTCCATCGCCGCCACGCTGCTCAACTTCGGCGACAGCATTGCCCTCGCGGCGGCATGGTGCTTCACCGTCATCGCGTGCTTGTCCTTGTTCTACTCCGCCGGCCTCTTCTTGTGGAGAGTCAAGATGATTAGGAAGAGGAGGGCAGTGACTTATCATGATCGATGGGGACCGACGGCGCTGTGTGTAGGACTTTTGGTGGCGGTTGTGGTGTCTTTTGCGGTGAGGATTAGGGGCGGAGAGTATAAAGGGGGTTTGAGGGATGGGGGGCCGAAAGGTCATATCAAGGGGTATTGAGAAGATGTAGCAGTACAGGGAAGCGATTTTGTACATACGGTATGGGTTTCTGGGACGGAATGGAAGCCGAAATAGTCGTTTGCGGGAGCTTGAGTCTGTTGGATGAGCCGGTTCTTGCACGCGAACGTATTCTTGGTTTGTTATATACCAATCACTTCTGTCAATATTGTACGACGATCCAACTATCCCTATTCCAGGGCATTCAATATCTCTCCCCCCTATTGTCCCAACCCCTTCACGTCCCCCTCAATGAACGTCCGCAACTCCTCGCTAACACTCTCCTTGCTCCGCAACGTCAACCCCGCCGCCCTCTGCGCCAACCCAATCCCATCCTGCACCGTCTTCCCCCTCACCAACCCCACGGCCAGCGCCCCCAAAAACGTATCCCCGATCCCATTCACACTGACCACCTCCTCCGGCCTGAAGACACGCTCCGGTTCGAATAGCCTAACATATAGCCCCCCGACGCCGATGTCTACATCGCCATTGGAGTTCCGGGCGAGGACGAACTTGGCTTCGTCGGGGTCGCTCAGGGCCGGGTCATTCAGGGGTAGGAGTTTAGTCAGGAGGACGCCTCTGGGTCCCAGTTTCGTCACGAGCGTGGGGATGAAGGGGAGGAGTTTGATGGCCTGCTGCGGGATCCCCGCGTCGACGAGGTCTGGGGATGTGGTGTACGCCAACGGGACGCGGAGGCCTGACGACGGGATCCCCAGAGCGTCGAGGACGCGGAACCAGCGCTTGGTGCTGAAGAGTTCCAGTTCGTGGGCGCGGTTGTGCATGGCAGCGAGTTCGTGCGTGTTCGGGGTGGCGAGGTCGACGATGTGGGTGGGGAAGACGGCGGCGCCGTCGGCGTGGTGGGGGGATGCGGCGATGGCGGTGAAGAGGCGGGTGGATTTTGCGGTGGAGACGGGCTCGAAGATGGTGAGGGCGTTGGTTTGCCTGCCGTGGAGGAGCCAGGCGTGGAGGCTTTCGGGCGTCCAGTTCCCATCTGCGATGAGGCATTTCGGGGGGTTGGAAGTAAGGGAGGGAGAAGTCAGCCAGGTCTCGTGGACGCTGGAGGGGGTGCTGGCTTCGAGGATACGCATGTCTGCCATGGCGACGGCGAGGTCGTTATGGGCATTGTTGACGGCTACATATTGTGCTGTCTTGTTGGGGCTAGGGAGCGTGCGTATCCCGTCTGTGAGCATCCCTGAGGCTTCCAGTTGCTGCAGTGCGGCGCGACCGCTGAGGTCGTCGCCAACTGTGCTGCAGAGCCGGACGGACGAGCCCAGGAAATGGATTGCCTTCGCAATGTTATGGGCTACGCCTCCCAGGGTTTGGGTAATCACTGCTGGATTGGAAGTATGCGGCGCTGGGTCTATTCGATTCGGAGAGGTCGACAAGGGCGCAAAGTCACAGGATATGTCTACTGCCAGAGCACCGGCAACCACTATGTCGACGTTCTGCTCATCCACTGACGTCCTTACTGTGCTTTGAGGGAATTGTGAGGATGTACTGGAGACTTCGCTTGTATGTGATTGCGGTGCTGAGCTGGACTGGACAGGCGTGAAATACGAAGAGCCATGTCTGTATACTTACAATCAGCGCCAGCCTACATCTACAACTATGCTTCAAGGATGCTGGCTCACCCTTGGGCTTCTTCCTGTTTGGCGTCTAGGATGGCCAGCTCTCTTGCTACAATCGTAGCTCTTCTCACATTCGACTCAATTAGCGCCCGGTTGGCGGGAATGCTTGCACCTTTGCTGAGCTCCTTGATTTTGGCCAGCACGAAGGGTGTATTGTCTTTGCCCGAGGCCCCTGATGCGTTCGCTTGTCGGATGGCTTCTTCTATGATACCGTCCATGGTCTCTTTGGGGATGGCCGCTTCTGCAGGAACAGGGTTGGCGAATAGCAGACCGGACTGGATTTGAAGAGCGTGTTGGGCATCTGCAGACGGTTAGGCATTGGACAGGAGTAGGAACTGGCCTTCGAAAAAACTGGGACATACGTATGATGGCAGCAGCCTCGATCTCATCCTGAATCGTAGTTGGACTCTTGACCCCACTGTCTCTGGACCAGAATGCGGGGAAGTCTACGGCGCCCTTGCGACCATCCGCGAAGGTGCCGACTCCCACACCCTCTGTTTCTAGATATTCCAAAGTCCGAGGAATGTCCAGGAAGCTCTTACACCCGCTGCTGATGACAGTCACTGGTGTACGTCCAAGCTCCGTGAGATCAGCGGAGATATCCATGCTCGACTCCGCACCTCGATGGACTCCACCGAGGCCACCAGTACCAAATACCTTGATCCCAGCGAGGTGAGCCAGCAGCATAGTCCCGGAGATGGTAGTGCCGCCATTGAAGTTCTTTCCTGCCAATCGCAGACCGCAGACGTAGCTGAGGTCTCTTCTGGAGAGTTTCAATGTCTTTTCCTTCCCCGCCGATGAGGCCAACCGGATAAGCTCTTCAGGATCCAGCCCGACTCGCGCTACACCGTCGATGATACCAATCGTAGCGGGGACTCCACCGTTCACACGGACAACGCTCTCGAGGAGGGACGCTAGAGCTACGTTCTCGGGGTAGGGGAAGCCTAATAGATTGTTAGAACCTGTAGCAAGATCCTTAAAGCTGTGCTTCCACTTACCATGGGTATATATCGTAGTTTCGAGAGCTACAACCGGTTTCTTAGATTCCAGAGCTTCCCGCACCTCTTCGGAGACTCTGAAGAAGGAATTGTTCGAGAGGAGACGCCTTCCGGTAGTGCCAGTCGGATAGAAGCTCCTCTGCCGCAAAAGGGGCCTTCCAACTGCTCTTCCTATAAGCGCCATTGTCTCAGATATCAAAGAACGTCGTGTGGAAGCTCTGGAGCGTGCATGTTCCCTGCAGATAAGAAGGCTTGGCGGATGCGGGAGGAAGGCGGCCCGCAGCGGCAGAATCTCGAGACGAAGTGAACACGACGCAACAGCTCACCCGGTGACAACATCGCGTTTTCCTTCTGTTGATACCCACACCTCATCTATGTTTGGGTATTCCGGTCAATGCCAAAGATGAGGTCATTATCATTGCTGGCGAGCTGCTTAGCGGCTTTCTCCAGCTTCGCTTCCGCCGAGTTGAACTTGTCGCAACCGTTGGTCTCCAAACAGGTGCTGTCCGGAAGCTTTAAGCCACCACAGGTGTTCAAGAACACCAACTTGGTCCGCACAACGAACCTGGACAAATCCTACCCCCGGGAAACGATCAACGTCATTATAGAGAACATCGACTCAAAACCTCAATCGGATTACTACCTTCCATTCGAATCGAGTTTGATTTCACGAGTTGGGGGATTGGAGGTTAGGGACAAGAAGGATGCCGCGAAGGGAGCCTTCAAAGTAGAAGTGGTTGGTTTCGATACAGAAAGGTACAACACCAGCTTGTAATCTCTTCGACGTAGCTAACAGGTTCAAATGAAGCCCAACAGAGTTCTACCTCATTCACCTCCCGGTTCCGCTTGAGCCCAAGCAACAGCAGACCCTGAGCATTACGTACTCCATTCTCTCTGCCGTCACGCCCGTCCCAGCTCAGATCGGCCAAAACGACAAGCAATATCTACAGTACACCTTCAGCGCGTATGCTCCCTCCGCCTATGTCACCAAGAACCAGAAGACAAAGATAAAGTTCCCAACTGCGGATGTACCAGACTATACGAAGCTTCCTGCGGAACTAAACTCCGATAAGCATGCGGACCCGCAGAAGCAGGGAACCACTTTCAAGTATGGACCTTATGCCTCTGTCCCAGCTGGCGCCGAGCAACTGGTCAGCGTACGATACGAGTTCACGAAACCAGTTGCACATGCATCACTCTTGGAGCGCGATATTGAGGTCTCCCATTGGGGCGGAAACTTGGCCACTGAGGAGCGGTACTGGTTGGAGAATCGGGGTGCCCACCTGAAGAACCACTTCTCTCGCGTGGAGTGGCAGAAGAGCGCATACATGAACCCGGCCACCTCGGCACTCAAGGCACTCACCCTTCCTCTCCACCCTGGCGCCGTTGACCCATATTTTACTGATGACATCGGCAATGTTTCGACTTCGCGTTTCCGTCCTGGAAGGAGAGAGACCGTCTTGGAACTGAAGCCTCGTTATCCGGTCTTTGGTGGCTGGAAGTACAGCTTCCGAGTTGGATGGAATGCCGACTTGTCCAGTTACCTGCGTAAGCTGGCGACCGGCGAGTCGTACATTCTCAAAGTCCCTTTCCTGGAAGGTCCTCGTCAACCTGAAGGCGTAGAATATGCCCGCGTCAACGTGCGCGTTATTCTTCCTGAAGGTGCTACCAACGTCAGGTATGCTACGACTGTGCCCCTTGTCGACAGCACTACGAGCCTACACAAGACTTTCATGGATACTCTCGGAAGGACCACGTTGACCCTGACTGCAATCAATGTTGTCGACGAATTCAGAGATCGTGACCTGATTGTGACTTACGACTACCCCTGGACGGCCGGATTCCGAAAGCCGATTGTCATTACCCTGGGCATGTTCAGCGTGTTTGCGGCGGTTTGGGTTGTTGGAAGCTTAGACACAAGCATAGGGAAGAAGAAGGCGGCTTAAAACAGAGCTCCATGGTGGGGCAAAGACCTGTGATTCAGAATTTTGGGAGTCTTGGATTGGTAAAACATGTTTTTCCTAGTGATATAGTTTGCGGTTTCTTCATGTAGAACAATATATCCCTACAGTTCGGCGTCTCGGAAGTGCCACAATGTGGCGGTGCGGGGCGAGGCAGAGCTCCTGCCAAGCTCACAAGCAAACACATGTGTACCGCCGTTCAACAACCAAACATTCGTATCATATATTGGATATCTTAGATGCGCCTCAGCTTCGCATTTTGACCGTAGCTCTACACTCTGGGGCTTTAGCCCAATCAATCGACGCTTCGTGCTGTGGCGACCCGTATCAGCCCCCAGACGCTGTTCCGATCTCGAGCGGAATGCTATACGTTGCAACTTCCGTAATATCAAAGCAGCTGTTGTCCACACCACGTCGTTGAAACCACTGAGACTTGTTCGGGGATTTTTGTAAAGCTCGGAGGAGCTTCTTCACAACAGTCGCGCTATGGGGGCGCTACCACTGTCGCTGAGCGCGAAGGCGCTGTTGCTGCTGGGTGCGAGTACGTTCATAGGTGTTCTCGCAGGTCCGAGCATCAATGTCGCGCTGCGTGCCTCGTTCAACTCTGCGCCATATCTGGTAGAATTATTGTAGGGGATATCCATCCCTTCTATCTGTGACAGAAAGCTGACGTGGCGTAGAGAAACTGCCGCCGAAGAAAATTCCACCGCATATTATCCTCTGCTCGATCGCATAGCGGAAGGTTACTTCCGAGAGTGCCATACGCCCCAGGAGCTGTACCATGTATTCACAGATCTTCTGGAAGTGGATGGACACATTACCAACCTCGAGACCTTGGCTTCCTTCCAATTCGCGCTCTCAGTCCGGTCCGCAGCTCCCCGCATAGAAGCTCACTATCAATTCTATAACACATCCGTCCTACCTTCGTTACAGGGAGAACAAGGGGAAGCTTGTGAGACATGGGTATCTTTCGGTGGGAAGCAGTACTGTAATCCGGACTTGGAGGAGAGCAATGGCGGTATAAAGAGCGAGCGGTAGGCCCTTGCCTTGCAAAGGCCAGCAATGGGCGTGCTAACAAATTCAGGACCGACGAATTACCCTTCGATCGCATTCTTGGTGATAGCAAGAGCGAATTGCCGTCCATACTGTACACTGACATCACCTCCCCATCCTTCGCGTGGTTCCACGAGACCCTGAGCAAGACTGCGAAAGAGGGAAAGACTTCATATCGGGTCCGTCATAAGCCGTCAAGCAAAGGACCAGGGACGCCGCTCATAGTCAACGGTTATGGCGTCGAGCTTCAGCTGAAGCGAACCGATTACATTGTTATTGATGACCGGCAGGCCGAGGAGGGCACTAAGAATGCCGCCAAAAAGGCGCAGAGCACTGAACTAACGGGCGACGAAGAAGTCGCTGATCTCAAGCCGTTATCCTCTTCAGAAGTGTCAAATCTCGCCGTAAACGCCGCCAGCTTCGTGATGAAGAGTGACAAGCCGCTCGACACTCTCTTGCGTCTAGTGCAGGACTTCCCAAAGCACTCTTCTGGGATCGCCGCACACAACGCCTCCAAAGAATTCCTCCATGAACATGAGGAGAACCGGAAGCAGCTCTTGCCATCTGGTTACAATGTGATCTGGATCAACGGTGTCCAGATCCCCAATCGCGATATCAATCCTTTCACCCTGCTCGAGCATCTCCGCAGAGAACGTCACCTCATCAATGGTGTTCGAAGTCGAGGCCTCTCCGGACAGGAAGCCATTGATCTCCTGTCCCATTCTGCGATCACCCAGAATCAGATGCAAGATGAGCCCCAGCGATATGACTTCAGGGATACTAGTGAAGGTGGTAAAGTCATCGTTTGGCTGAACGATGTCGAGAAGGATAAGAGATACGAGGGGTGGCCTTCGGACGTCACATCCCTTCTCCAGCGGACTTTCCCTGGCCAACTACCTTCCGTTCGCAGGGATGTTCACAACGTCATCATTCCTGTCGACTTCAGCTCCAAAGAGGATGTCTTCTCCATCACGCAGACTCTGCAAATGATGGTCAAGCGCAAGATTCCAATCCGGTGGGGTCTCGTCCCGAAGACAACTAGTACGGGAGCAACTGAGCAAGCCAAGGTCGTTTACCATCTACTCGAGACTTACGGGCTCTCTGCCGTGATGAGGTACCTGGAGGCGTCGAAAGAAAACAAGAAGCTCTCCAGGCCCGACAAAACCACTTTCGATGCCGTTACCAAGGATGCTAAACTGCGTAATGAGCGAGTGGCACTTACTCTCGCAGATGCCCTCAAGGCTGAAGACGCGAACGAGCGATTCGCCGTTGCTAAGCAATACCTGTCCCGTCTAGCTGCAGATGGAAATGACGCGCCCATGTTCGTCAACGGTGTACCAATCCCCCAAGCTGACAACTGGATGCAACTAATGAGCGAGCGGATCACCATGGACCTCCGAACGATTCAACGCGGCGTGTTCGAGGGCGATATCGTGGAAGAAACCTGGATTCCACAGCTCTTCTTGGCGTCAGCTGCCTTGAAGCGTAACCCGTTGATCATTCCGGAAAACGAGAAGAACATCACTCTTGTTAACATGGTTGATTTCTACGAGAGGCATGGGCAGATTGTTGATTTGATGCCGAAAATCCTTGCAGACGTGACGTCAGCTAAAGAGTTGGTGCAAATAATCGTCGTGAGCGACTTCGATTCTACGTCGGGACTTGAACTATTGAGGGCAATCTCCCAGTATCGTAAGGAAAATGCAAACGTGGAGGTGGTTCTGGTTCATAATCCTCAAGCCGGAGCCGACCAAGCCAGCGCATCCGAAGATATCTTGGAGGCGAGGGTCAAATTCGGGAAGTTGTCGTCCGATCAGCTAGAGGCTATCGTCTCGCAGGAGCCCAAGCTATCCCCTACTCCAGGCAATTCAACAGGGTTCTGGAAGGCGTTGCGCCCTGTCTATGAAGCACTCGGTCTCAAGCCCGGCCAGAGCGGCCTTCTTCTCAACGGGCGCTTTGTTGGCCCTATTCCTGCCGACCAGCCGTTTTCCAGGGAGGACGTCGAAACCCTGGTTTCATATGAGATCTCGAAGCGGATTCAGCCACTCAGCGCAGCACTAGAGACTTTGCAACTCAGAAGCAAGCTTACTTCGGCTCTGGATTTTGCTAAGCTGCAATCTCTAGTGTCGTTGTCAACAGTATCTGATGTGCCCGAGGGTATCTTCGAATCGGCTTCGACAGTACGTATGGGCCTATTCAACCAATGGAACGACACGTATACTGCGATTACCAAAGGCGACAAGTCCAAAGCTATCATCCAGATTGTGGCGTCTGTCGACCCGGCTACGGAGTTGGCTCAGAAGTGGATTCCAATCCTCAAGGCTCTGTCCGAGATGGATGGCGTCTATCTAAAATTGTTCTTGAACCCCCAGCAGATGCTGCAGGAGCTTCCTGTGAAACGATTCTACCGATATCTACTAGACTCAAGGCCTACTTTTAACGACAACGGCGACTTTGTCGATCTGGAAGCTCAGTTCACCGGGATACCCAAGGAGGCGTTGCTGAACCTGGGCATGGACGTGCCTCCTTCATGGCTTGTAGCACCAGAAGAGTCCGTTCATGATCTTGACAACATCAAGCTCAGCTCTCTGAGCCCTGGGGACGACATAGACGCTATCTACGGTCTCGAGAGTATTCTCATTGAAGGCCATTCACGCGATATTACTCAAGGCGGACTTCCTCCTCGAGGCGCTGAACTAGTTCTTTCTACCGAGAAGGATCCACACTTTGCAGATACTATCATTATGGCCAACCTGGGATACTTTCAGTTCAAGGCCAACCCTGGCTTTTTCAAGATTCAGCTCAAGAGCGGCCGTAGCCAGGAGATCTTCAACATTGACAGTGTCGGGCCTAAAGGCTGGGCACCCGTCCCAGGCGATGAGACGGACGAGATCGTACTCATGAGCTTCAAGGGAGCTACTCTCTTCCCGCGCCTCTCACGCAAGCCTGGAATGGAAACTGCCGACGTCCTTGTCAACGATGAGAGCATGGCTTCCGAGCTTATGGAGAAGGGAACACAAAAGGTCAACAAGCTCCTCAATAAAATCGGTCTGAAAGGCATCGACTCACAGAAAGTGCTTGAGTCTGGAGCAAAGGTTCTCTCCAAGACGGGCCTCACAACTGACAAGACCAAATCGGCGGGAGTTCAAGCCGACATCAACATCTTCTCCGTCGCCTCCGGCCACCTCTACGAACGCATGCTCAACATCATGATGCTCTCGGTGATGAAACACACCAACCACACGGTCAAGTTCTGGTTCATTGAGCAGTTTCTCTCCCCGAGCTTCAAGTCCTTCCTCCCGACCATGGCCGCCGAGTACGGCTTCCAATACGAACTTGTAACCTACAAATGGCCCCACTGGCTGCGTGGTCAGACCGAAAAGCAGCGCGAGATCTGGGGCTACAAGATCCTGTTCCTGGACGTCCTGTTCCCGCTCGACCTCGACAAAGTGATTTTCGTGGATGCGGATCAGATCGTGCGGACGGACATGTATGAGCTTGTTCAGTTGGACTTGCAGGGCGCGCCGTACGGGTTCACGCCCATGTGCGATTCCAGGACCGAGATGGAGGGCTTCCGCTTCTGGAAACAGGGCTATTGGAAGAATTTCCTGCGTGGTCTACCCTATCACATCTCGGCGCTCTACGTCGTGGATCTCAAGCGCTTCCGCGCGCTGGCGGCCGGCGACCGTCTTCGCCAACAGTACCACTCGCTCTCCGCGGACCCGGCGAGTCTGAGCAACCTGGACCAGGATCTGCCGAATAACATGCAGTTCCAGCTCCCGATCTTCAGTCTGCCGCAGGAGTGGCTGTGGTGCGAGACGTGGTGTAGCGACGTGAGTTTGGCGCAGGCGAAGACGATCGATTTGTGTAATAATCCGCAGACGAAGGAGCCCAAGTTGGATAGGGCGAGGAGGCAGGTTCCGGAGTGGACAGCGTATGACGAGGAGATTGCGGCGTTGGCGAGGAGGAAGAAAGAGGAGGCAAGTGCGGAAGGGCATGGGAATGGAAAGAGAGAGGACGTCAAGGGTAAGGGAGGGATGCCCGATTCGCATGGGGAGCCGCAGGCTTGGGGTGGAGAGAGGGTGATTGAGGACCATGATGAGTTGTAGTGCACTTGTTTGTGTGGGGAAGAATTGGGGAGACAGTGATGTGATTGCTTAGGGTTTGGCACAGAGGTTGATAGACGCCATGATACGATTGCAGTCCCGTACATACATATTGGGAGATAAATGCTTTAAGTGCCATCGTCTCCAACAAAGGCTTGATGATACCTCCTCGTCAAGTTGTAGTCCACCCAATTGTGCCTTATCCAAATATCGCACGCAGAGCTTCTCTACCATATCCACCTATGGAGTTGGCGCCAACAAAACTGCGGCGCAAGCAGCCTGACATGTACCAAAAGCCGTGTTGCACGCAACAATGGTTGCAGGAGCGGACGCTCCCATGGTTGCGCCCCAGGTGAACCCAGCAGCGGAATAACAGGCCATAACCACGGCAGCACATCCGGCCTGGCATACCCCGTAGGCGGCCGGTCCGGCAGACACGGTTCCAGCCAGGGCTAAGATAGCAGTGCCGGTGGCAAAAATGGATGGGAATCGCATTTGGACAAACCTGTCGGTTCAGTTAGTGGCCGTAGTAAGGGAAGATAGACAACTCACGGTGGGAGGTTGCAAAATCGATGGGAGCCAGACAACGAGGCCAAGTTGCCAATAAATACCCTCTTTTAAAAGAAGTTAGAGGTCATTGTTATCAAACAACCGCCTAGTCCAGGTGTTCCCTTCCACTGAGATGAATCCGCTTCTCGTGGCTTCGTCAGCCTTCGCGCAGTTGACCAACTAGAATTCAGCCTCCGTGTGGAGATGGCATGTGAATTCATGAATGATCGTGCACGAAGTCCTACTGTCATTGGATCGTTCGGTTACACTCACCTGATACACTTTTGCGGGCAGGACCTCGCACTCAACAGACGGTGTCACAGCCCAGAAGGCGGGGTTGAGACATCATTTGGGCAAACAGAAATGCGGACCACAGGGCTCCATCATTTACAGCGACCGCAAAGATAACCATTCTCTCAATGATTTTACCGATCTGATAGTCTGATAGGGTTGAGGGAAAGAGTGCAGGATCGCAGGACACTGTCATTCACCGGACCGTGCAAAACTCCAGGAGTAGACATAGCTTAAAGTATACACATACAGAACTCAGAACAACATAGACCTAGATATTATTGCACTTCCTCGAAGCGACTTATAGGCTACGGACGTAGATCTCCATTCCAATTCTCAGCTGCGGTTGAGAATGGCACTGAATCGGTCGTACATGGTCTTCGGGGCTCCCAATTGGTTGCAGACCTTGGTGTTTGCTTGGATTGCAATTCTCCGTTTCCCTAGCTATTGGCCCGTCCGTCCAAGTCGACAGGACAAGATGGATTACTCCCAAGGGGCACAAACGCAAATCTCATGTTTAGGTTTTCACTGTCGACCGTGAGTACAGGTCTGCCCCTGAAGAACAGATGCGTTCATTCTCTACATCTCACACATGCAGTAATATCGATTTGTGTCAGAACAGGATAAGACAGCAAGTTCCTGCTTCCGCATAGAGCTCGAACCTTAGATTTGGTGATGGGATAGTAATGTAGGGACTTACGGTCCAGTGGAGACGTGGGACTTCTCGTCGATGTGCGAGGCGCGGGGGGGGACGTTACAGCAGCTCGTCTGCAAGAATACATTCAGACAATTCAAGCGCAGTCCTAGAATTCTACGACATGCCATAGATACACATCGTCCAAACCCAATAGCCTAGAAATCACAGTCCACAATCATGAATCCCTACACAATATGTATGCTATCTCACGACGGACCAAAAGAAACCTTCTCTATAGGCATAGATATCTTTCTCTATAGTTTACCCCAGCCACATTGCTCGTTCTTCTTAGCTCCCAAAGCCAAACAGCAAGGCACCCGTCAGTCAGGAATTCCCTGGTCTCCCCACATTCATCGCTCCTCTCTGAGCTCTCAAACACAACAACACCCCCCCGTCACAAAACAACCCCGTCTCCCCACATCCTCCCCTCATCGTCAGCACTATCCTACACAACCGTGCCCTGCTTCCCCAGCACACATCACACGGTCGTCACCTCACCTCACCACGCAGCTCACCACAGACCACATGCATACCAGAGACGACCCTCAAATACCCATACCCATACCCTGGAAAACCCCACGGTACACCGATCCGGATCCACTCTCAGTCCTCACTCAATTTCCAGGTACATTACTCCGTGTGCACCGTAAAATCTCACACCGCGTCTACCAGACCAATACCCGGGATCCAATTCCCACGAATCGCAGGAATGACTTGCATTCGAAGACCAACGTCCACGATCCTCATCCATCCACAGGCTACAGCCCACTGCATGTGCGTAACGTGCACTGGGCCGTATGTGCCCCCCATCTCATCAGTGGTCGAGAAGAGGACAGCAGGACCTTGCTCATCAATCATAACGAGCATTGGCGATTGCTGGGAACATGGCGGTGAGCTGCGAGCATGGATGATCAATCAAGATGCCAATGCATATGCCATCCATCAACTCGGAACATGGGCACCATTCGCGCCTGACTCGTGCGCTCCCCATGCCGGCCGAGGCAGTGAGTCGGGTTTCCGGTCCCCATCAGCATCTCACCTCCGAATTCCAGGTTCCAGCTTGCTCGGTCACGGCAAACATCCGTGGTCCGTCGCTTGCAATTATCCCCTCGCGGCGGCGAAACCTTCCTCGTCCTACGGACCATCAAAGTCAAATTCACATGCGCGCCCTACCTAGTCTACCTAGCCAGTACGGAGTAGTCCCTATATTTTTAACCTTGTCTCCTCCCCCGGTCCCTCCCCCGTCCCGCTTAAGGTTCAGCAAACCTACTGTAGATAGAACAGCACTCCATCAATCCAGGAAATCAACCTACCTACCCTCTAACCACACCGTCCCGACGAATCACCTCCCCAAATCCCCCTCCCTTCCCAGTAGTAGTCCTCTCCCCAAACGCCCCCAGGCCTCAGCCACAACGCCGCATCACGATTCACATCCTCCCCCCAGCGTCGGACGTCCCAGACAGGCGCCGCCGCCGCCGCCGGCAGGCCCGGGCCCGCAAATGCCAAAAGAGCGGCGAGCGCGGCCCATGGCCCATAGGCCGAAAGACGCCACCACCACCACCAGCCATCCACCGCCACGCGCGGCTCCGCCTCCACGGCAGACGAGAATCCCGCGAACCGTGTCTTCGGGCGCACGCCGCAGGGGGGCGGGGACTCAGGAGCGAGAGAGGGGGGAGTCAACTGTCAGGGGACGGACGACCACGCCGCAGCAATGCATACATAGCATTCCGAATTCGAATGATGATTGATCAGATAGAAAAGCCTCGAGTTACTGTATGTGGCTTGGCTTGGCTGGAACGGGCCTTGTGCATCTATCTCCAGCTGGCAGCTGCGAAGCTAAAGGACGCATATCGCGATTCGCAAGGAACCTCGCCGTGTCGTGAATGCCCACCGTAAGTACTGTGGTATGTCGGGCATGAAAAAGGTCGGGATCCAAAGAATCGATCGATCTATGGGCCTGCATGCATGCAAATGCAACCGAACAAATTCTCCGCATGCGAAAAATAGACTCCATGATCCGATCGTTCGCTCCTAGCGTGAGATACTCAGTAGTGTAGATAGACGTTCGACACACCTTTCCAGTGTCCAGCGCCAGCACGACAGGACCAGTCTGGTTCAAACTTCAGCACCCACGATCCGTCACAGGCCGTGATCATCACACCGACCCATCAAAGAATCCGAATCCAGAATCCAGAATCCTGATGCCCGAGAAGCTGCGATGAGCACAACACCACGACTGCAATTCGCCCCCCTTCAGGCTTCACCAGGGACGAAATGACTCGCTCCCCTCCCCTCCCCTTCACCCCTTCCCCCGGCCTCTGAGCAGTGACCTCTCTCTTCCAAGTTCCGTGACGTGCAATTTGAACTTGGCAAAAGACCTAGCGTCGAGACCTCACCGATCATGATCACCACCCGTGTACGGAGTACATTACACGATACCCAGGTGGCCAAACCAACCCCCCTCCGCTCTCCCCTCTCTCTATCTGAGCCATACCATCGCTGCCCAAAAAGCGCAAAAGTCCAAGTTGGCAAAAGCAAAGGTCGTCGATACTACCTAACGCAACCCAACGCAACCTCCATGCCCTGTAGACTAGCATCATCCAACCCATCTCCGACATCCGAAACCACCATCGCAAACACTAGCATCGATAAATAAGCTTTCCGCGAATGGGCCCTCGCGGCTCGCCTTCTCCGTTCGCACTTCGCACCCCCTTCCCTTTGGTGTCGGTCATTTCGCACGAAGCCGATCGATGCACCATGCAAACTTTCTCGGAGGCGAAAGAGGACGCGGTGTCCCCGCTTGCCGCCACCACCCTTTCGACGGCGCTAAAGGAGGGCACAACTTACAACGTACGGAGCAGGTCCTCGAACGTGAGAGCGACGCCTTGGGATATCGGGAAATCGAGTGTGGGTAGTAAACGAATCGATATGCTTGATAGAAGAACAACAGAACAGACTATTAAACATGAATACATAAATGCATGTGGTATATGTATATATAGATATATCAAAACAAGCAACAACGCGCCGAAAGACGGAAAGTGCGGTGATATAGCGTCGTGGCCTTTCAGATCGTTCGCCTTCCACCCTCTTCCAGTACAACATGTCACCAGCCATGAGAAAAATTACAAATCCGGGTATACAAATGCCGACGCAGTGGTGGGTATGAACTTGAACGCTGTCAGGGCGCGCGAAGGGGGATATCCGCCGGCGGGGAATAAACCATATGGAAAAGTGATATCGTGCGTCGCAGATGATGAACAAGGGGGGAAAAAAATGTCAAACGCTGCCTCCCAATGATGTTTCGTTCAATGCTGTGAAAAAAAAAAAGCGCCGCGAGAAGCGCTCCACCCAGAAGGCCCTGTATTTCCCATGGTCGTGAATGTCGGATCGGAACTCAAGCGTCCCTCATTTGTCGAACCCCAGCTTTTGAATGTTCTCGAGTATGTCGGCGTCTGTCGTCAGGGTCGGTGAGTTGTCCCCGACTTGTCTCAGCATTTTGATGGTTCGTGCAAGCAATTTGCCAAAGCTCTGCTTCGTCAGAGACGTATCTCCAGGAAGGAGCTGCTTGAGCTTTTTCTTCCGGGACATCACCGCGGCAAGCACGATCATGTTTCCAAATTGCCTGTATGATTTCGGTTAGAAAAGACTCGAGAGAGAGACGTAATAGAGCAGACTTACGCGTGCAATGTACCGAAGATATTCGTCACTATGAGTCGACCTTTCGGTGTGTCCACATACTTGTCGTACGTATCATTCGGCTGATGGCCCACGCGGTCGAATGCAATGGTGCTCTCCATAGCACTCTGCACACACAAGCGTGCAACTTCCACTATGGACGTGAATTCCTGTGGGAGCTCCACGATACCGGCTCCTTGGGTACTTGTCTCCGGGGGTGTGGCACCTAATGAATGGACTGACATTGGGGTCGAAACCTCTCGTAGGCCCGCATCCGATCCATACGAGGACCGATCAGAAGTCGCACCGTTAGGAGGGAATGAGACCTCATGGAGTGCAATCTCCAAATAAGGCCGAAGGACCATGTACTGGGCACCGTAATACTTGGCCCGAAGCCTCGCAATGTTGATGTCGGAGGCTGGAGGATCGTTATCGTTCCACCGCAGGGCTTCAGGCTGTAACTTTCTCCAAGCATTGAGCATGTTGAATTGTTCGCGTGCGGCAACAGCTACCGTCTTCAAGGACTGGACGTTTTCTACCGCGCGCATTAGTTGAATTCACCAAGAGGCCCGGGTAGCTTACTGTTGGTATAGAGGGTTTTGTGGGCATGGTTCAAAAGGACACGTAGGTGGATCTGACTCGAATAGAGCACCATGACCCTCTCGTCCTCTGGTGACTGTTCATATGGCTTCTGAAAGTCTTGAATCTGCTTCTCGCCGACTCCTTTCGGGTAATCGATCACGTCCTGGTATTTGGAAATGTCCGAGGGCGGCAAGGTGCTCATTTCAGCCAATATGTCGGTTTCCAGCTGAAGGCATGTCCAATAGAGCAACTTGATGAGGTTTCTCTGGAAGCTCAGCTCCTTGTCTTCTCTGTCCTCCGGCTGCGTAGATGGACTCAGACCAGGCGTCGGAGGTTGGTTGGACGTGGGGGTCTGGTTAGGATGTTGGCCGGGGGTCTGGATTGGCGTCTGGCTCTGTGCTAGCTTGGACTCGTCGGGTCTCTGGAATTCGATCCTCCTCTGGATGAACGGGATTTCCTCCTTGACAAGCACACTGCAGATCCTGCAGGCATTGTTGATCCAGCTCCAGCTCTCCAACACCCGCGCATATTGGCCTGCGTACAATGCTGCAAGCACATTCGCCTGCGCATGGCCTATCGAGATGCCGCCTGTCAAATTCCCGAGTATATCCGTTCCGAGGGAATAATACGCCATGCCCGGCAAGCGATCCATATTCCTCTCTCGCATTTCTTCGTGCTCGCTGTTGAAGCTACTGTTCACCGAGGCGGAGCGTGACGACTTCCTCGTGTAACCCCAACGCTGACTTTCTACGGGGAACTTGTCTGCCTCTGGAGCGGGCAATGGGTCTTTCCACTCACACACCTTGCCGAGAGCGAGGACGAGGAGGACAATGGCATTGTGAACGGATCGATGGATATCGAACCTAACGTACGCACCCATGCTGCTGGAGTAGTCCTCAAAATCGTCAGCGGGACGTTTCCTTTTGCTTCCAGTGTGGCTCTGGTTGCGCCTCGACTCTGGTCCATACATGTCACCAAATTGTCGTATCATCTTCTTAAGCTGCGCAATGTTGAGGAAAGGCTGCAAAGGATGAATGTGTCGGCAGTACGAATCGAACAATCTCTCCAGAGTTGCCCTGTCAAGCAGCAGCCGACTATCGAAGCGACGCCCGCGGTCGTGCTCCGTAGCCATTTTCACTTCGTCGACCAGTGGGCGCGGACTGTCCGGTGGAATCGGACCCCACGCTCTCATCTCCACCTGGGGTGGTGACGGTGTATCCATGGCGCCGTTTCTCTCGGGGGCCGTAAAGCCTTGGGTGCCATCACAGGTATCCAGTCCTTCACCGACGCCATGTACCCGGACCACGCCGCGGAACCTCTCGAGTTGCATGGGATAGTCGGCGACGTTTTTCCCTTTCTTCTTCAGGTTTTCAATGACTTCAATGCCTCTGGAGAAGCTCCTCATTGTGGGCCAATCTTGGAGGATCTGGTGGGCGGGTGTCGTGTGATCTTGCGCGAATGCGGTGGGATCCAGATCCCCTGTATTCACCACGGAGACCCTCGAATTGGCGCTATCGACGGGTGTTGCCGATGGCCGAGGGAAGGACGCCGAGATTTCCTGCCTGCCGGGAGTGGAAACGGGCCCGGCTGGCGGAGACATGGTAGAAACCGTGGCAACTGGCGATTCTGCCTTGATGTTGTCGACTCGATGAAAGTAGCCGCGGCCCTGCACAGGAGTGGGCATCCGGGATCCCCTGTGCTCATTCGTAGCGGCGGTACCAGCGCCATAGACCTGCTCAGGAGACAGCGGGTTAGTCATGCGGTCGGCCTCTACCGCGGACAGGAGCTTTTGGTCGACCGTCTGCTTCCAGACGTTGAAATTCTCTTTCCAAGCGTCCATACCCGCGATAAAGGACTTGAGCGTTTCGGAGATGCCGTTCATGCTGTCCTGGAGTTGCATCATGCTTCTGTCCATCCTAGTCCATGTAAGTACTCGAACACACGGCACGGAGGGAAAGCATACTTTGGAGGCGGAACGTCCTTGTACAGGCACTCCATTCCATTGTCCCTGCAGAACTGGCATGGTCTCGCCTCGTCGCACTTCTGCTTACGAGAGCGACAGTTGTTACACGCCTGAGTTGCTCGCACATGCTTGCGCTTTACTTGGTTGGCATAGGCCTCGGAACCTCCCATGTACGGGGCATGGGAAGGTGTGCCGTAGGTAGGGACGAGCGGCGCATACTGGGTGGGAGGTAACGGAGGCGTATGGAACGGCTGCTCGGAATGTTGCGGGGAATTCACGACGCGAGGGTATCCATTGCTCGCATAGGAGCCATTCGGAGTGTGGTCCGAAGTTAGAGGCCACGGTGCCGCAGGCCCGCCTCGCTCCATTACAGGCTGAGGTTTTGCGTCTGTGGGGGTGGGATGTACTTCGGCGTCTGTGGACTGTGGTGTTGGTGGAGGACGGCTGTAATCCGATATTCTGTCCTGGTCGACTGCAGGTGGCACTCTAGGGATGGTCACCTGAAAGCCATGGGTGCGCTGGTGAGGGGATGGGGCAGGCCTCGGGGTGGTCTCAGGATAGGAACGAGGGTCGGCCGGTGGAAGTGAAGACGGAGGCTGATGGGACGGTTGATATGGACTTGGTCCAGCGGGACGTTCTTGTTGGACGACGATTGGACGTGGTGGATTCGGGGTGGAAATGGCCGAGCGATCTTGGAGCGGGAGAGACGAAGGAGCTCCTGGAGGAGGGTATGGATAAGCAGGTAGACCGTGAGGAGGGTAGTGAGCCTGAGGGTGGGTTGCCAGAGAGACGGGTGGATGGGCCGGATGGCGATAGGGCGAGTTCAGCGAGGTGGGCTGAGGGAGAGGCAAGCCGTTGTAGGGAGCAGGTGGTGGAGGCGGAGGAGGGTGGACAGAGGAGTTGAGGCGGGGACGTTTGTGAAGAGGCGCGTCCGGATCACCAGTGTCCATCCTTACATATATCAGAGGAACCGCTCAGGCCATGCGGTAACGGCAGCGGTAGGGCAGAGCACTCGAGCTGTACCACTTGCGACAGAGGGCGGTCAAACGGTGGGCCGGCACTTTGGTGGGCTCACTTGGGGGGGGGGGGGGGGGCGGCGCAACGCAACTGACACTGAGCAGCGAGCAGCGAGCGAGCTACGGGGGCTGGGGCAGCCTCGGCAGCAGGAGCACTGGCAGCAATTCACCAGAAGCAGCACGACGGCGGGAGGACCAGCAGCGGCAGCACGGTCAGGTGGAAGGGCTTGGGCAGGAAGCGTTGTGCGGACAGAGGGCCCCTCCGCGTCATCACACTTGGGCGGAAAAGAGGATTGACAGAAGTGGTGGCAGGGCAACGGACAAGATCAGAGGATAGCTGGGCAGCCAGCTGGGGGGTTGGACAGTGGACGGCGTGTCACTGTCACGGAGAGGTGACAGGGAAGGAATCTGGAGCTCGGTAGGGCAGAGGTGGGATGCAGGAGCGGGAGTCAAGAAGCGGCGGGCGAGGAGCCGGGGGCGTGAGTGCTAGGTGCGACGCCAACGCTGGTACCATGGAGGCGGGGACGGGGCCCTGGGAGAGCTGGGACACCAGGGACAGAGTGAGAGGCCTGAAGGTGATGGGCCAGAGGCGAAATGCCCGATGGGGGATATGGGCGGACGGTGGGCGTGAAGGGGTCCGAGTGGGGACTGGTACCTTGGAGGCGAGTGGCAGGAGTGGCGGAGAATCGCTGTGAGCAGGGAGAGTGGTCCAGAGTAGTGGGGGCACCTGGGGGGGATGAGAAGCAGTGAGAGGACTGGGAGGAGGGAGAGGTGGTCACAGAAGAGGTCACAAGTGCGGCGAGAAGACCAGGAGGGTCAGCGCTTTTCCAGAAGGCGTTTGGGTCGGCACCAGGCACGGACGGGAAGACGAGCCTGGCACGGCGGTGGAGGTGAGGGTGGGCCTGGTCGGGAGCCAGGGCCCGTGGCGGAGAATTGGGATGATGGGATGAAAGGAGGAAAAAAATGATTGAGAGTGATGGAGGTGGTGTTGAGAGGAGGGCAAAAAAAAGGAGGAGGGCGGACGAGTCGTGGTGGGTTGTGGGGGTGGGCGTGCCTGACACGGCCAGGAACGAGGCAGTCACGGGCCACAGGTCACGGGTCTGCCACAGTCTCTGCGAACGGTGAGGCATGAGACTCTGAGACTCTGAGAGGACGACTGGCCGACTGGCGACGAGAACGACAACTGACGGCTCGCAGAGTGGGAGAGTGGCAGAGTGGCAGAGTGTCAGGACCCCAGGGCTCATCAGAGACGTGCAGGAGGCTTCACGATTCAGCGATTCACAGCGATTCAAGCATCGACGCCGCACACCGCGTGGTGTTCGCTTCCGGGGCGCCCACAAGGTCCACAGCGGAGAGTCGGAGACACCCAAAAGCCACCGTATCCCAGCGCCGGCCGGTTGGAGCTGAGTGAGGGCCGCCAGGCGTCCCGCGATGTGCCTCTACTTTCCTGGAAGTTTAGAGATATCTAGGTAGAAGTGGTTGATATTTTACCTAAAGCATAGAATAGCCAGCTCGAAAGCTGTAGAGGTAGTGCAAAAGATTTCTAAGATCTCTATTTGTATTTTTGTTGCAATAATCAAGCAAAAACTACAATTCTAGTCATTACCTAATCTATCCTTAGTTCGAGGGGGAGACAAGATTCTTGCGTTTTTCTAGTTATATTATACTTCTCTTTAGCTTTGCAGAAAATAGAAACACTACCTATAGTTAACTTGAAGCAACACTCCTTTCTCTACTTCCTACTACTACCTTCTAGCGATAGCAGCAGCTATAATTAGTCGTACAATTCCTGAATCCTACACTGCCTGTCGCATCTCCCGAGAATCCGCCGCTCCCGCATCCCACCTCCAACCACAAACCCCATCCACCAACGGACTGTACCGTGTACCACCAACGTCGCCCCTCCCCTCCCTTCGTACATTCGCACATTTACACAGCGGGCCAAGGTTTCCCTCTGCACAACCCCCACTGCGCGATTCTCCGTGTCGCAGAGCGCCCCAACAAGTTAACAAACAGCCCCGTCGTCGCACGCATGGTCGCCAACAAGCAGAGAGCTCAGAGCTCCCAGCCCGGCGCGCCGCAAACACCCAATAATGGGCGCATCCCAGCGATCCATCCCAGATGGATCATGGATTCATGGCAGGCCGCAGGACTCAGAACCCCCCAGCGCGACTCAGTGCGGGACCGAGATTGAGGGCTTGCGCTAGAGAAAAGAGGGGATTGCCAGCAGCGTGCATGAAACGCGACAGAGCTGCGCGCCCCACCACGGCGACCACGCTGTGAAAGCCTCATTTCTCTAGCGCCCCGGTCTTCCAGTCGTCCAGGATCGTGATGGACGATTCTTTTTTTCCTCTTCAAACGCTGCTGCGCATCATGACAATGGTAACAAGCGCATCATTTCCTCCATTCTCGTTCCCGAGGGTCGCACCCCATCTTCCCGTCGGCTAACATCCCTTTCCGGGCCCTGCTGGTGCTGCGTTTGCCTCTCTGTGTCTCCGCACTTGTGTCTCTGTGTGTGTGAGGTTCCTGGCCCTGTTGTGCCGGCAAACGTTGTGCCTGCGACGGAACCTTGAATGGACGTCTCCCCTGTCTCTCCCCAATCCGGACCAGACGGCGCCTTGCCTCTTGGCGTCGCCAGTGCCAGAAGCGCCAGAAGATCTCCGGGCCCTGGACGCCCCCAATTTCATTTTCTGGGACCGTGGACGACCATGGATCAAAATGGCCCGCCTTCGAGAAGCTGAAGGAGTCAAGGAGAGCTTGGGCTCTCGTGGCTGCCATGGCTGCCAACTCTCGGAGAAACCAGTGTTTTGTCGCCACAATCGGACGAACGAGGCTTTTGCCTGAGCCTCCCCATCCCGTCGTTATCATGGCGGTGAAGGGATGAAGGGATCCTATGCTGTGTCCCGCTCCCTCGTGGTAGAGGTAGTCGCCCGAGATGGGCAGTTGGGCTCTCCCCTTCTCCCCTTCACCCATACATACTCTGCACGGAGTACTCCGTCCTGCGCAGATCCTCACGTCTCGCTGCCGCCCTCCGAGGAGACAATGCATATTTTCTTTGTCATCCCTCCCCCTCGCACTCGCATTCATGGGGATTCCCTCGTCGTTACCAGGTTGTACCTCCACGGCCAGCCACATGACTGCCGCTGCTCCCAGTGCTTCCCCCCAGGAGTCAGGTCAGCTGCCTTGGAAGAACATCCCTCCCAGGTTTAGCATCCGTGAGTGCCGTGGTGTTGACTCTCCCTTACTCAGCTTCTTCCTTGATAACCGGTCCTGCCCGGCTTATCCTAGGAAAGAAAACATGCGGTGAAGAAAGAGACAAGGTGATTCTTCTCGTCCACGGTCCGCCTGCCATGGGAACATGCCAGCTCGCGCGCCGGTAGTACTCGTCGATGATTTTCCCGAACCGTCCACTTTTACCAGGCCTATCAAGTGTGCGACAACCGGTCATTCTTCTGGCTGCTCTGATATCAGAGTCGACCAATGCAGCTTGGCGTAAGACTGCCGTTCACCTCCGTCGCCCTCTGATTCGCAGAACGGGTTCGTAGCGCGGCGTTTGATGCCCATAGGACTGTCATTTATGAAAACCCCATCGCTACTACAGTACTAGCTGGCCCACGGAGCATGGGAACTCGACGCGCCTACCGAGCTGTGGTCCAGGATTCTCCCACGTGTCTTCGCCTCTTGAGGGGATTTTTTTGGGAGCACCAGGGGGTTGGTCAACGGTTGCATTCGCTGGACCAGCCTTGCTGGAATGCCTCAAAGACCCAAGCGATGCCAACGGAGAAGAGCCGTCTGCGTTGCAGAAAGAGCAATCATCAGTCCGGGATCATTATTGCGATGCGAGGATGCGATTGACCACCACCATGTGCATCTTTCCTTTCATCACCCGAGCTGCACAGGATAATGACCCCATTCTTCACGCCGCGAGCGCGAGACCGCAATAGAAGCTCCTCAGGCGCGGTCTCAGCCCCTCACCGTTCAAGAGCAGATATCAAACAGTCTTCCTGGTCTTGTGTTCCTTTTGACGGGTACAGTACCAAAGCACCCCAGGTCATTCCGCACAGCTGTGCTTCTCTCGATGCCTCACGGCTGGGTGTCCATTGGCTGGCCGCTCGGCACGATGTGCATCTGCTGTGTCGAGCTTCTCATGTCGGGAGTACAGCTCTCACTGTCTCGTAACTTGTGGGGACCTGTCCTCAAGTGCTGTCACCTGTGAGAGAGTGACTTGCCAAGATGCTGCATCACGCTAATCCCACACGCTAAGCCAGATCGGACATAGCGTAGGCCTTGTCTGCACCTGAACCACTACAATCTTCCCAAGTCATATACACAACCCACCATGCTCTCGAAGAAAAGCTCAATACACAACTTGCCTTTTCGGCGCTTCTTGACGCGTGCAGTACGAAGCTCAACCGCTTCTGTATATAGGGTCGCGTAGCTACAGCTAGCCGAGATGCTGCTGATGGCCAATAATCTAACACTTGCCTCAAACGCCCATGATACACGGCCGGCTGCGACGCTCCCGAGCTCGGCATGCGCCTCGAGCTCCCAACAACGACACCTCATCCAGAGCTAAGTTTTTGTTTTCGACGTTTCTCTCTCATCTCCATCATCTCAATTGAATTGTTCGTTCCTCTCCCAAGCGGCTTCGTGTCGCCGTTCCATGCATCACAGTCGTCTGTCGTCACAAGTCACATCGGACGGGACAATCCCCTTGCACGACTGCTGCGCGCCCCGTGGAGGAGCCCGCCGGCGGCCGACGCGTTGAACCATGGCCATTTTCGTCGTGCTACTGAGCGCGCTGAGCGCTCTTACTCTGTACCACTGCGTAGGACAATATCGCAGTCTAAGGCGGAACCTCGCCGAAGCGCGGAGGTCGGGGCTGCCCTACGTGATAACGCCCTGGAACGTGTACGCGACTTGGTGGCTGGCGACAGCGGCGATATTCCTGCCGCTGCTGAGGAAGCTTCCCAAGCGGTTCCATGGACTGTGGCTCGTGTAGGTGGCTTTCGAATTTCCTTTCGTCTTCGATGTCAATTTCTTTTGGTCGATTTGCTTTGCGTTGTCCATGATCGATTAACACATACTCCATACAGCTTGCTCGACAACGAGTGGTCGCATCGCGTCGGATACGCACCCTTCGAAGCCATAGGCTCCGACGTCTTCCTCGTCATCTCCCCCCGGAAAATCAACGCCTACGTGGCCGACGCAGAAGTCATCACACAAATCACGACGCGGCGAGCAGACTTCCCCAAACCGCTGCGCCTCTACAAGCGCATCGATGTATACGGGAAGAATGTCATTTCCACCGAGGGCGCCGCCTGGCGCACGCACAGGAGACTCACCGCGCCGAGTTTTGGCGAGAAGAACAACGAGCTGGTGTGGAATGAGTCGTTGCATCATGCGCAGGCGCTGGTGAAGCTGTGGGCCGGGACGGAACAGAGGGGTAATAGGACAGTGGAGGAGCCGAACCAGGGGGCGATGCGGTTTGCGCTGTATATCATCAGCAGGGCGGGGTTTGATGTCCGAGTGCGGTGGCCGCACGAAGAGAAGGAGGATGCTTCCACAGAGTCCCAGCAAGGCTCATTAAGCCGCTTCGCCGGCTCGAAACCGCCCCCGGGCCACAAGATGAACTACCGCCAGGCCATGAGCACGCTCCTCGAAGGGATGATGTGGACGCAGGTCTGCCCACCCAGCTACCTCACCAAATCCCCCTTCAAGATCCACCGCGAGGTCGGCGCCGCCGTGCAAGAATTCGGCAAGTATATGTCGGAAATGTTCGACGCCAAATCCGCCGAGATGTCGCGCGGCGAGGAGGGAGCCACGTCCGGCATGGACCTCTTCCAAGCCATGCTCCGGAACAGCGGGATCCTGGACGCGGACAAGAAATCCGAGCTCGAGAAGAGCGATCTCCTCGGGAACGCCTTCGTCCTCATGGTCGCGGGCCACGAAACCACCGCCAACGCCCTGCACTTCTCCCTCCTGTACCTCGCCATGAACCCGTCCACGCAGAAACGCCTGCAATCCGACATCGACAAGGTCGTCTCCTCGAAACCCATCCGCGAATGGACCTACGAAGACGACTTCCCCAAGCTCTTCGACGGCATGGCCGCCGCCGTCATGAACGAAACCCTCCGCCTGACCCAACCCATCATCAACATCCCCAAATCCACCGAGCCCGGCCGCCCGCAACCCATCCACCTGGACGGCAAGCAATGCCTCGTCCCCGCCGACACGCACGTCTCCCTCTGCAGCGCCGTCCACCGCAACCCAAAGTACTGGCCCCCGACCTCCTCCCCGCCCGCCTCCTCCCTGCACTATCCAGCCGGCACCCGGGACCCCTTCTCCCGCACCGACCAAGACCTCTGGCGTCCAGAACGCTGGCTGACCCCCTGCTCCGACGCCTCCTGCCCGCAATCCCGCCCCGCCTCCTCCTCCTCCTCTTCCTCCGCATCAGACCCCGACGATGCCCCCAGCGAAGACGACGAATCCCTCCGCGGCCCCACAGGCCACGACACCTCGTCCCACCTCTTCAAGCCGCGCCGGGGCGCCTACATCCCCTTCTCCGACGGCTACCGCAGCTGCATCGGCCGACGCTTCGCGCAGGTCGAGATCCTAGCGTGCTTCGCCGTGATTTTCTCCGCTTGGAGCGTCGAGCTGGCGGTCGACGAGTGGGCGGCTGACGCGGAGGTCGAGGCGATGGAGAAGAGTGGGCGCGAGAGGAGGGAGGTGTGGAGGAGGGCGTGGAGGAGGGCGGATCGGGCGTTGGTGGAGGGGATGAGTAGTATCATCACGTTGCAGCTGAGGGGGCAGAGTGTGCCGATACGGTTGGTGAGGAGGGGGGAGGAGCGGTTTGTCTTTGCGGAGTAGGTGGGGGAGAGGATGGATTGAGACATCGTTGGTGGGGATACATAGCAGCCGCGGAGAGAGGTTTAGTTTAGATGGTGGTGAATTGAAGATGAATCGCTCGTCTGCTTGCTTTGCTTTGCTGTGAGGTGCCGCCGTCCCCGTGAACCAAAACGCGACGTTTTCCATCTACCTCTACCTATCGTAAGCTTGATTCCCCGACGGCAAGAACAGGCCGAAGCTGAGTTCCTCTGGCAGACCTGTATCCTAGAACTACAGGCACTTCACACTTCGACACCGCGGACCAGCTTACCAGACGAGTGGCAGGGGAAACGGGGCAGATCATCCGGAATAGCAGTCATCGCCTCTACCCGAGAAGTATGGGACATGACATGGTCCCGAAATGCGCAGGTCCGCAGGTGCATTTGGCGGTCCTTTCCATTACGAGCATGCGATGATGGCGATCAGGAGGGTCGAAGCGGATGGATGTATTTGCGAAAGGCAATCGCGTCGTGAGCCTGACAGTTTTTCGGCCCTGTGTGGGCAGGGTGAAGAAACTCTTTGGAATGTATTACTTCTTTTTGTAGATCTACAGTCCAGACACCTAAATACACACCATCCTCCGCCTAGTACCTCAAACGCCCATGAAAAAGACCTTATCTCAAGCAAATGGTATCATGCGAGCCATGCAAACGATAACGAGACCTATTTAGACAAATTCCGAACGAAACATAAACCTATGCCTAGACCAGAAAACGTTACAAATCCGCACAATGCTAGAAAGAAACAAAAGAGGAAAAGAAAAAGAATAATGAAAAGAGAAAGAAAAAGAAACAGAGGAACGAACCAAACACCATATGCATCCGTCGGGCACAATGCTACATGATATGTCGTAAAGAAACGGTCCCAACGCCAGCTCGAAAGAGCTCCAAGGCGGAAGCGCAGTCTATGCAGTCGAGAAGCGAAGTTCCAGAACGTTGACGCCGAGCGGTATGTGGAGGATAGTTGACGTTGCTTATGCGATCTGTTGCTGGGAGCGAGGCCGCAGTTCAAAATGCCCTTTCCGTGGTCCTTGGTGCATAGCGCCAAATTGCTGTGCCTCCAAAAGCCAGGTTTGACCGCGACACAGATCATCGGAAGAAACACAATATTCTATCTTCTAACCATGCCATCCTCATGGTCGACACGGGTGCCCGTCAGATACTGCCCCATGTGCGTTTCCCACCTCCTCAGGTCTTGATGCTTGGTCGCCTCCCTCGCCCTCCTATGCCGCACCAACCGCTCAGCCACTTGTTGCAATACGATTTTCGGAGGTTGGTACTCGAGAAGCGTCTTATCGACCTCGTTCCGGTCCAGGTAGGCGTTCGTCGCGTCCTCCATCCGGGACAGAGACTTGCCTCCGGGAACAACCTTCTTGACGCCGGTACTTGGATCAGCCCAGTCGCCGCTTTCCCAATTGTCTAGCTTCATGTTTTCGAGGCCTTTGTTGACGTTGAGGCGCTTGTACCACCTGTGCTCGCCCTTGGCGATGGTCCTCATCATCTTGTGCCGGTCTTCGCCCTCTGTGTACTTGATGAGCAGATTCTTGAACACGGCGATCTTCTCGGACCACTGCTTCATCAGCGGCACCTTGCCAAAGGGACCTGGCCACGCGGCAGCGAAGCCGTCGTTCGACGTGTCGGGGCGTCCAGTACCAATGGAAAGCAGAAGGGCTGGTTCCTGTTCATCGCCCTTGAGAGAAGCATGTTCGCTATACGCAGCGTAGGAAGGATTGTTTTCTCGAATGCCACCATCCTTGAAGCCCACCCTGCCGCGCTGCGGGCCGAAGTCGGCTTCGAGCATTTTGAAGAAGAATGGGGCTGCTGAAGTGGCTCGGGTGACTTGCCAGATCTTGAGCTTGTCGGCACCCTCGTTATACGGGGTCAGCCAAACGGGGCAGATTTCGGGGTCGTAGCGGTGGTCGTAGGTTCGCAGGAGGTAGGCTTCATCCAGTTGGCCAGAGCGAGTCGCTGTCAGGCATATCGACTGGCAAATGCGATCTGTGTTCTCGGTCGTGCCTGGCGTGCCTGTCGATGTGGGGGTAGGCGCATCCTCTTCCACATTCCAAGGGTGCCAATCCTGCCCATCGCACTTTTCGTGATGTTTGCAATACTCCGTCACTATCCGTTGAACGGCCTTCTCCAGGGGCTTATGGCGGTATTTGGTCGCCAATGGAAGCACGTTTCTCCGATGCCCAAACAGGTCGTTTCCCACTTGTCGATAGATGTCCAAGCACTGAGGCACCGTCATCCGTAGCCGGCCCAACATGACTGATATGAGTCCACCCGTGCTGGTACCATACATGTAGTCGAAGTAATGGCACAAGAGGAGCTCATCTTCGTTGAAAGTCTGCCGTGGACTGTCCTTTATAGGCCCTTCTTCTTCTTGTAGTCGTCGTTCGCATTCGATGATTTCGTGTACGAGACGTTTGAGGATGAGAAGGCTTGCGTACCCTCGTATGCCACCGCCATCTATTAGGATAACAAGTTAGCTGATGCGTCCTGGACGTAGCATAAGTAGGCTATATCGGCCCGTCTCTGTCGATTAGTGCCGGGATTCCGCGAGCTCGACAATGACTGGGCGGAGGTACAGGTCCATGGAGCCCGCGCGTCTGCCTGGTCAACCGCTTCATGAATGCACAGTGTCGGCCATCCAGGCATGTGTTCCGAGTGGACCTGAGCCTCTGTGCTTTGGCGCGGTTTCGCGAGGCTGACAAACAGGACCAAAACGGAGACCATTTCCCGGGTAGCAAGCCGCAGGAATGTCTGCCTGGATTTGGAAGGACGCCAAATGAGAGAGTTGAACTTACCAAGTGTAAGGATGAGGGAATCCCAAGCTTTCTCGTCTGTCACATCAGCCGCCCACGTAGCTCCAGTTTTGTCCTTGGCCGAGGCCGACGTGGCCGTCGTCATGACGCTCAGTGGCCGTTGAGGCGTGTCTGTGGGAGGTTGAAGCATTCTGGAGGAAGTGCGGATCGGTGGGTCGATTTGTATGTGGTAGGCGCGGGAAGGTGCGGGTAGGGCCGATCAGGAGCAAACGGGAATGTGAGTCGAAACGGTGGGTTGTACTCGAGGCAAGGATGGCGGCTCTTCGGGCGGTTTTAAGGGGGGTCAAAAGACGTAGGGAGGCCAACCGTCAACCTGGCAGAGCCTCGCGCAGGCGCATCGGGGAGTGAAAGGTGCAAGGTGTTGGACCGTGAAAGTGGGCGGCGCGGATGCGGAAGTGGCTGATGGGATCCCCCCCATGCCCCGTTGATTGGGAGCCGAAACCAGTCAAGTGCCAGCCCCCAGCATCCATCCCCCTTGATTGGATCACCGCTTCGTGATCTTCGTGACTCTTTCTCAGCACCTGCACATTGTGCGCAGAAAGGCTGCCAGGCACCGGGCTCCGCCTCACGGGCATTGTTCATGGTCTCCATGCCCCGAGTTGCATCCCGGGGTGGGTGTTTCCGAGGATGCGGGTAGTAAAGTAGGTGATGAGGTCAGCCGCGAACCTCGAACCTCGTCCCCCTGCGTCATGGTCAACATGGTCATTTTGATTCTGTAGGGCCGATACAAACCTTCAACTAACAGCGCGATGAGGATACGAAGGGATGGACAGCTGCGCAGCGAGCTGGACATTCCCGGCGCAGGCTGGTAGCCCAATGTTTGCTTTCCATCATCAGCCTGCATCACACGGAGGCGTCATCTGGACCCTCGACCAGCTTGCCTCAGGCCATCCAGCGTGTGCCACAGGGTCACCGCTGACCCATCGCCGGCAAACAGAAACAGACATTGCAGGAGCTGCCATGGTCCGTACAAGCAAATCCGGGAGTTTTACCAATGTCTCTCGTCCCTTCGCTCGACGTTCATTTTGAGTATATTACATAACCACCAGTGAATCCCTTTCATCCAACCAGCGTTGCCCCTAGCACCGCCACACTGCCACTCCCCCGCATCCAATCGGTGGGTCTAGCCGCCGCCAAGGAGAAATTCAGCCACTCCTTAACCCTGTTTGCGTAGGCGAGACCCGCCCGTCTTACCCTGATTCAACCTTGCAATTGCGGCGCAGCGCCTGTGACGACGCTGACAAGACCGGAACCCCGACGACTCTTTGACGCCTTCACAACCACCCTCACCCCACCTCCCCTTGTTGTGAATCAGCAGACAGTTCTTGCCTCTTCTATCGCCTCCTATACAAAGGCAACGGCCTCTTTTTCGCCAACTGCAAACGCACACCGAAAACCTAGACCCGCAATCACCGCAACCTCGATCCCCACCGCACCAAAAGCCTACGTCAACACAGTTTCAGCCTCGCACTCAGTCCACCTGTCCAAGTTGGAGTCATCACAGGCTACAGCCAGAATGACCTGGAGAAGCGGCTCAACGTCGGGCACGAATTCCTCCAAAGCCAGCTCGCTCTTTGGTCTCGACGAGGACGACAAGTCAAATATCCTCGTGTATCGCTATCGCTCGGGTGGTAGGTCGCTCGAAGTATCGAGCCAACATGATCTGTGCAAGTCGTTGGATTCTGGTAAGTCGCCGATAATCCCGCAACGCGCGGTCCGTTCTTGCTGTGGCCTACGCTAACATACGCCGGCCTCCCAGACCCGAACCTCCTCTTCATGCGCGTGACCAAGAAGAAGATCCCGCGAGGCAACAGTCGCCTCGATATCCGCATGGAGGATCTCTTGCTGCCGGAGGATCTGGAGAAGCACAAGGATAAAGTCATCAAAGACTGGTCGGTCGCAAATGTCGGACTCCCTTCGGGCGCTTACTGGAAGCGACTTCTCTTCGACAGCTATCCCGAGCTGTACATCGTCTCCAAGTCCGCGACAGCAACGCCCGAAAGCTCGCAGAACAATTCTCCCGAGAACTCGCAGCACGTGAGTCCGTCGACGACGTTTCCGCTCGAGCATCAGTCCCAGGCGCAAAGTTCCTGATGTCGTCCTCGTCGCATCGCCTGCTTTTGAGCGACCCGCCACCCGCCATCCGCCCGGGGCGCAGGCCCACAACGACGCAATGACCGTCTTCTACTCATACGTTTTCTTAGCGATACCCAACGACCTGTTTTGTGAAAAGCACGGAACTGGCGCTTACGGTGTTGATGGATATATCCCTAATGCTTCGTTTTTTCAGGACTGGGTATCTGGAACAACTCTCCTGCTATGGGGGTTCTCTGCTTTAGTAATGGAGGATACGTCTCGCTCGTGACCATGCCTAGAATAGGACAATTCTATTCATCTCTGTACTTCCTATGTGCCTTGAACCACCTATGCATCATGTGAATGCGTAGTTTTGGTTGTGCTTGTGATTTCAAGTGACGAGGTAGCTATATGTATCATCACAGAGACCATGACCCATGTCCCCAAATGTCGACGAAGGTACTGTCACTCGCCAATCCAAGCCTTCCAGAACAAGTCGCTCTGACGCATCTTCCAACCCACAACGATTGTCTAATTCAACTTCCAGCCTATGCACATGTTAGCGCTATCCCCCCCACATGGGTCGCCCACGGTTCACAAAAAGACTCCACTTACTAAACTTGGTCCTCTCCGAATTCAACCTCGTAATCAACACCTCATCCCCCACCCGAATACTCCCTTCCGCTCCCTTCCCTCCCTTCTTCCCACCCCAATACGCATACCTCCCAAAGACGGGACTCCACTTCATCCCCTCGTCCACCCTCCGCTTCCCCTGCAACAACTTCAACACCTCCCCCTCCTTCCCCTTCGCCTGCTCGCCAGTAGCGTAGTCCACGTTGATGGACTTGCAGCGCACGCAGTTGTGCTCGAGGCGCAGCTCAATCGCCTCCGAGCTCGCTGCCCGGTCAAGCGGGCTGGACGCCGGTGCGCGGATCAGCATCCTCGACCAGAAGTCTTCCTCCCAGGGCGTCGCAGCGCCAGAGACGACGATGTTGGGCCGGAACTTCGTGACGTCCATCTCCTTCCTCCTCTCCTTCTCCTCCTCCTTCTCCGCGTCCGTCCCGTCATCGCCGTTCAGCAATCCATTCACGTCGCCCAGGCTCGTCTCGCTGACGACCAGGAACGGCGCGCAGTCCGCGAACGTGATTTTCTCCTTCAGCGGCTTGAGGTCTTCGAAGAGGACGTCGCGCTTGTGGTCGCCCAGGTAGGCGAGCACGACGTCGAAGCCGAAGCACTTGCTGAACCAGTCGGAGTATTTGGCGGGCATGAGGTACGCTGGGGTGGCGCTGTGGTGCATGTCTACCTCCAGCGTCTGGAGGTCCGCCACGGAGGGTTCCAGGGGGATGACTAGGGGGGAGACGTTGGGGCCTTTGGGGGAGACGAAGGTGACGGTTATGGTGCCTGGGGCGGTGGAGGTGGGAGGGGTCAGGGAGGTGAGGAATTGGGTCATGGAGTAGTGGTAGCAGACGGCCATGTTTTCGAGAGTACCTGTGGGGGTGCGTTTGAGGAGCATGAATGTTCCTGTGGGGTTGTTAGTTTGGGGATGAGGTTGAAGGCGGAAATACGGTGGACAGGGAGGGAGAGGAGGGAGTGAGTATCGTAGGGTAGAGACTGAGTAGAAAGGAGGGATTGGAGGAGACGTTGAAATATGAGAGATGACAGAGATCGGAAGACTGAGTGAGCAGAAAGGAAATGAGGGATAGAGGAAAGGTGCACAGGAGACGAGAGGGTGAAAAGGAACCGAGAGAAATAAGGACAGGGAGCATTACGATCATACTGAAGCCCATATTTCGTTGCAACAGCGGACGTCACACGGCTTGCTCGCAAAGACTTGATGGGGTAAATATATATCTGTCTTGCATGTCAGCAATAGCCTACTCCTACAATTCTGGCATAGCAATCCTCAATCCACCCCCAAGCCAAGGGCAAGTCCACGTACCTCCGAAATCTTCAACGGCTCACTATTCAACAACGCTAGCGGCTTCTTCTTCAACAGCCACGCGACTCCCAAGTGCACTGCTACCAACACCCCGAATGTCACATAGAGATGCTGCGTGATCCAGTCAATGCCATTCTCCATCAGTGTCTCTATCGTTTCTTTTTCTTCCATGGTTAATAAGCTGGGACACCCACTCTCAAAGAACGAGTGTTACGAGTAACGAGTGTTTAAAAGAAGGGAAGTGTCCCAGTAGTGAACGAAAGGACCCTTTGCGGAAAACATGACTGCCCTATCTTCGGCAACGCTAGTCTATCACTGTCTACCCAAGGATCTACAGCCCGGATTCGGCAATACACAAGCTTCTGGTGGCGGGGTGGCAAGTGGATACGGGAGCTGGCACGTGGGAAAAGTGGAGAGGAGTTGTGGTGTCCAATGGTGGGTGGTGGTTGACGCCAAGATTTTCAGGGGAGAACCAGCCAGTAGAGATTGGTCTGGGAGTGGGGAAAATGCCGTTTGTGGAAATTGGATGCCTTGGCGGTGCAGGTTGAGTGTGGCGTGAAGGAGGGTGCGCAGGTGTGAGAATGCGGTGCGTATGTGTGGGAATGGGATTTGTGGGAATCGACATTATTAGGATTCTAGGTATAGAATTGAAGCTTGACACTTTGTAGGAGTGACGGGGACGTTAGTAATTGGGAGGGTGACTGGATCACTATACCTATGTACTTTTCGGCATAGAGACACTATTACGGGAAGAGGGATTATTCACGGCCTGAAATTCCCGCACATGATCTCCCGGACTGCAAATGAATGTCCAAGTCCCTAACTGTGAAATTCGAGAAAGGAGCAAATAGGGAGTTTGGAATGCTGAGCTTTTATTAGACATGGGTGAGATGGTGTGGAAGGACTGCACTGGTACCGGTACTACTCGATTGCCTGAACTTGACATGTTAACACCGCCTGTGATACCTCACGACTAATCCTCTTTGCCCCAAAGAAATCACGAACCCCAGCACAGTCAAGTGATTTATAAGGTCCCTAATCCTGGGATAGCTGATGGCAAACCTGCACAGCTGACGCGGTTCCTCACCGCAGTCATACTTACCTCTGGTGATTGAGGCAACTCAATGAGAAGACCGTTGGCCACATCTTGAATATCGGACCTTCATTTAGAGCTCAAATACTCGGGACTCATTTAACCCGGCGGCTAGCCATAGATCAACCAAATAGCAGGAGACGTGAGTGGGTGAAGTGTGAGCCCTGGAGTGTGCCTGGTGTATGCACCAGAGAGCGGGGTGGTGGCTGTGCTGTGGCTTGGCAAGGTGACGTCTGCTGGTTAAGCGCGGGCTTCCCGGGCTTCCCGATATCTTCAGGTGAGTGTACCTGGGCACAGGCGACCTCGGGAAGACGCCGTTTTTCTCTCACATGCGCAACCGACATTCACACATACACTTTCGCTACACCTTTTCTCTTTTCCTATTCCCTTACGAACCCCGGGAACCCCGCATTTTAGTGCCTGGCGCCGTTTCTACTTAGGTCTCACGGCTCCGCGCTTCTCACACTTCGCCCGCTTCACAGCCTGGGAGAATCATGGCTCACAGCGGAGTGCGGCGGAAGGATACTACCAAAGGACCGCCTCTGCGCATCCTCTCACTGGGTAGGAACTCATACCGCCAGCGAGAATGAACTGGCACTGACTTGTGGCTGCAGATGGCGGAGGCGTCCGAGGCTATTCCATGTTGATCATTTTGCAAGAGCTTATGCACAGGACATTCGTGGAAATCGAGGGTAGAGCGCCGAAGCGGCACGAAATACCGAAACCGTGCGACCACTTCGACCTGATTGCGGGCACGGGCACGGGCGGGTTGATTGCCATCATGTTGGGAAGGCTGCGGCTAGACATCGATACGTGCAAGGACGTATACGTTCGCATGACGAAGAGGGTGTTCGAGACAGACAAGACCTTCGCTGGCATACCATATCGGTCGACGCTCTTCAAGGCCTCAAAGCTGGAAGAGGCAATCATGGAGTGCGTTCGGGAGCACACGGTCTACGACGACGAAGGCCGCGACACCGACGGTGACATGATGTCGTCGAGGGCAGACCTTCGTACACCCATGACCCCCGGAAGCGCCGTCCCTAGCATGTCGAGAAGTCCTAGTACGTCGAGTCGATACAGCCAGATCGGCGCGGCTCCCCTGAATCTGCGCGTAGCTGCCCTCAAATACGGCAACCCGCATGCCAAGCTCTACGACCACAGAGAAAACCGCACAAAAACGTGAGTCTAACCTCCTGCAGTGTGAAATCATATCTGACATAGGACAGTGCTGTTACGGCAGTATATAAAGGGAGCAAGAAGACGGGCACAGGTCAAATACTCCTCCGGTCCTACGACTCGCGGAAAGAAACTGCCGTTGAGCCTGACGCAACAATATGGCAAGCCGGGCGTGCGACGTGCGCAACTGCTCTAGCATTCAAACCCATCCAAGTCGGCCAGTCCGTCTTCCTCGATGAAGGTGTCGGCAAGTACAACCCTGCGCCTCAAGTCCTCGACGAAGCCGTGTGCAACGAGTGGCCGGGCCGTGAGGTAGGCGTTTTCATCAGTGTCGGCACCGGCAAGCGGCCAGACGGCACGAATCAGCAACAACATCTTTGGTGGGAGGGTTTCGTTTCCAGCGGAATGGGTGATTTCGCAGAAGCGAGGCGAAGGCTCATCGGCAAGATTGAGGATTGCGAGAAGATCCACTTGTCCATGAAGGAGCACCTCGCAAAACGTCAAGTCAATCCGGAAAACTACTACCGCCTCAACGTGCATGTCGGAGTTGGCGAGTTTGGTATGAACGAGTGGAATCGATTGTCCGACATCAGCACGAATACACGCATCTATCTCGCTGAACAGGAAGTCCAGAGCAGCAACATCGACGCAGCCGCAAAACTTGCAAGGATATACCGCGCAAAAATAAGATGGGACCGTCTGGAGAAACTCCGAGATTCGGGCGCGATCACATATCAGAATCCTTGGGAACGGCCCCTCCCACAAGTTCCAGACGCTCCTCCCATGGCCGTCGAGCTCCCGGCCGAAGATGTCGATCCTAGCCTCCAAGCTCAGTATCAACACCACCCAGCCATGCTCTCCCCTACAACATATCCACCTCCCCAACCGGCTTCAGAGACCGAGAAATTCACCGTCATCTCCTCCGACGAATATCCCCAGCCCTCCTACACCCTCGACCCGCGCCATTCCGGAGAATTGGTCTCCAACCGACGATCCCAGGAAATCTTCAGCACCTCCCAAGCAGGTGTCAGCTCACACAACTCGCCACGATTGAGTGTAACCAATTTCGACGGCCCGCCTCCGCACCCGCCACCGCAGAGCCCGCCTCCACTACCTCCCAAGACACCTCTCCAAAATGAGCGGCCATCCTCTTCGGGCATACTCGTCACTCCGCCCATCCCGCCGGCGGGCTCGACACTGCCGAGACCACCGCAGGGTGTGCAGTTGCCGTACCCGGTAGAGGATGGACCCCCTCCGGTCGTCAATAAGGCGAGGAAACCGGAGTTCTCGCGGTAAAGGGGTGTGATTTTTCATGTTTCTTGCATGTCATAAGTGTTCCGGCTGTGTTCTCGACGCCCCTTGCTTATGAGGTTATGACTTTCCGTCTGCTTATGCAGGGTTTTGGCATATTTCGACTTATTCAGGAGCGCTCGGTTCTGTCAGGGGAATGTGTGACGTCTCCATAGATACCCTGTTATGATCTTCTGTGTCGCGAATCTTTCTACGTATATAGGTTAATTTGGATTCATCTGTAAATTGACACCAGGGTTGGATGTCTATTTGATGATGCTGGTGATGATGACGGTTAGTTCCATCCCGTTACGGGTCGATCCTCGAAGAGCCATTACGGATGCTCATGGGGCTTCCAAGGTTTGGATACAGGTTTAAAAAAAGCGCTTTAGCGCTACGCATGTGTGATTAACAACATTTGAATAAAGTTAGTGCACGAGTACGGACCGCTGAACCTGTGTATAAATATACCTTGAGTTGGCCAGAATGCTTCACTCACACCCCCCCCCCCCCAACTTTTATTTTTTATCTAAAAGACCGGCTAAAGGCGTCATGTTTTCTGCCCGGTCGAAGAAGTGGATGGTGCCAGCACTATGGGAACGAGTTCTACCATCGAGAGCGACGTTTCGGGGAACTGTAGCAAGAACGGGACGAGTGATGGCAGTAAAACAAAAGTGTGGTGATGCTGCCTTGAGGGTGATGATAATGGTGGTGACCATACCTATCATCATCATTTATAGGTTCCCAAATTCGAACACATGCCCGTCAAACTTCCTCACAGCTCTACGCATGTGCCACCCTCTTCTCTCTTCCAAGTGATTTGCCAGGGCACGGGCCAGACCAATGCATATATGAAGCTGCCTGAACTTCGAAGTTGGTGCTTCTCTACTTGATTCACTTTTTCTTTTGCTTTTCTTAGAAGACATATGCAAATGAATCATGTAGCAGCGTTCGTTTGCTCAAAAGGTTACTGGCAAACCGAAGATGTTGACGTGTTCCTTGGGAGGAATGGGTTGCGTAGATGTGCTCTGCATGACATTTCTAAAATCGGGCGAGCGGATGTGAAAATCTGCAATTTGGAAGGCTGGTGGACCACTAGTGATCATCATCATCATCATCATCAATACCGTGAAAGCTTGCAAAATCACCACTCGCCGATGAAGAGGGACTTTTCGGTCCGCGAGCTGTTACCGTACCGCTCGCACAAAACCCAAAAGTAAAAACATAACTTCCATGTTCCTATGTTTTGGAATCTTTGTTTGCCGGCGCCTTGGAGATGGGTATACAAGCCGACGATTCCCTCCTACTACTTCTCTCCACGCATTTGCTGCTCTTATTTCTCCCTTCTCAAAATGCTTCTGGAGTACCCATTATGTTGCTGCCTGTTTTTCTCAAATTTCGTCAAGATGACCATCAATGTGATAACTTTCACGTCCGCGGTCCTCGTTCAAATGTTCTGATGATATCTGCAATCCACTCACATGCCCATGTTATTTCTAGACGGAGCCTAAAAGCACAGACCCGGTCACCGTGCTATATAAATCTCCCACTCACCATACCGCTCCTCACAACATCTTTCTTCTTTTACCAAAAGCGAGGACGCTGCAGGTATATGTTCTGTGCTCTTTTGTCTAAAAATCCAGTATTCAAGAAACTAATGTTTCAAAATCTTGATTGGGAAGGCCAAGTTGAAACGGAGACAAGGAGAGCATGAGAGTGAGGCGTGGAGGTGATGATGATGATGGTGTGGATTCTCAACATCGACCGCACCATCAGTGAGGATAGAGATTGCCTCGAAGTCGAAATTGTACGTCGTATGTCATATACGTAACATCTAGTCCTAATCCCAAAACATTGATTCGTCAACGCTCCTCCTCGCCTCGAGGCGTGTATATAAACTCGCTACTTCCTCCTAGACTTTCTTCCTGCTACAGTGCGTTTCTCCCAAAGGATTAAGAAAATCGACGTGGACGAGGTTCATGAAAGTACAACGGTGGTTGACTCTGAACCATGAGTTTCCCCTACTTTGTGCGGTGTAGATAGTGCGGATGGTGGAGATGGTGATAATTACCACCATAGCCTAGAGAAATGCCAGATTCTTGCAATCCTAAAAGTACCATCCACTAATTTTATGCCTTGGTATTCGAGGTCGCAAGCTCTCTAGAGCCCGCCGTTTGCAACGATCTACAGCTGCATATATAAACCCACAGCGTCCCTCAGTTCCCAACCCTCCTATCTTACCCAAAAGGACCTTCGCCTTTTCTTTTATTTCCAAAACACTAGATTCAAAGGCCATGGCTGTTTCTGTTGTTGTTCTACATTAACTGCATACAGGCACCGGTGTTCTTAATAATAGTCGTGCATATGTTGCTCCATACCTATGTACGGTGATCATGGTAGTGATAACGTTATCGAAGTGAAAGCATTTATTGTTTCGAAGACTACAGTCCAATTTCAAATGTCAAAACATGTGTAAAAGTTGAATCCTAGAAGAAAAGAAATACTTTTAACGTAGCCCTTTTCTTGCATGGGCATACAAAGCCATAGACGACTTACGCTTTATTTTCACTCCTGCCAAATACTTCTATAATTTTCTCCAATACCTTAGTCGTGCCACTTACGTGATATTAGAATCATATCCCGGGGAGAATGGAAATAGTTCCCTCTGGGAATTTATGTACCCATGTAGTGCGCCTAAATGTGCGGTATCTTGACTAACACACCATTTTGCGCTTCAGCTCCGTAACTACAAGTAGGACACATATGGCATCACTGCCTGTGAAGCCACGCTAGTATCTTCGCACCTTGCTGGTGCCATTTGTTTCCTTACTCATCCTCGTCGTAGTCATCAAACGGCCAATGCTGTTCGGTCATTTCCTTCAACCACGGGTCATCACTAACCGCGGCAAGCCCTTCCTCCCTAATTAACCTTGCCCTCTCTTTCGCGCTTTCAAAGAGTTCGTTCGACGTCCACCCATCAGTCGCAGTGCCAAGTATCCCGTTTATTCGTTCCATATCAGAGTCAACGTCACGGAGGGACTCGTTCACTGTAGCTCTTCTTTGTGCCTCTTCCTCACTAAGCATGATCGGAAATGGTGGGATTTCACCGTCGGAACCAGCAGGTGCGATCTTTGACCAATTCTGCGATACGCGGACGATATCCATTTGTAGGGGAGTGTTAAGGCCTTCCCATGGACTACTGGCATCTTTGAATATTCGGCGCTTCAGAAGACCTGTCTCTTGTTCAAGGGTATGCCAGTGAGCTTCATTCAGTCGCTGCGTGAAACCTAGGTAAAAGAAGTGTACGTGCCGACGGCGGAACTGTTCCTGAGCTTTAGCACGTTCGTCTTCATTCATCGATTGGATATCGTCCGGGAGCTGTGGTGGGACAAACGAGGTGAACTCCTCATCATCATAGTTCTGGAACAAAGATGGTATGCCAGCGGCAATAAATGTCAGGAGGACCACAGAGTGTTGCCAATCAATTAGACCAGTGACGCTGAAATCTTCAGAAACGAAGATGTTGTTGGGCTGGAGATCGGGATGGCGAAGAACAGGCACATTGAGCTTCGAGCACGTAGGTCCAAGATAGGGTGCAAGTCGGATGTAATCCACTAGTGAATTCACATGTTCCTCGGGATCCTGCTTCTCATAGTTGAAGGTTTCCCTATACGCACGCTCGAAAGGGAAACGGGGTCGTCCGTATGCGCGAATCTAGGCCAATTCTTTCTCAGCGGGAGTCTGAAGGACGAGGCGGGGATCGTCATCTACGAATGTTGAGTATGGTCAAAATAGGATTGGTCACGAAGGAACCACTTACGAGGACCTCGGTCGATCTCAAGATCTCCACGTTCACCGATCCACCATTGTAGGGCTGCATAGGGTCCTACACATAATCCGCCATCGAACCCAGGTATATCTATTCTGGGGCTATTAGGAGACAGATCACGAGCGTAATATATGCTGCCACTAGCCGCTAGGTTGATGCTGAATAGCTTTGCTTCCAACTTCACGATTTCGAGGAGAACTTTGAGCCTCTCCTGTTCGGAAAGGATAAACCAAGTATCCCCAATGGGCCTTCCTGGCCGTTTTTCCATCAATATGTACTCGGCGCCAACGGGATTATCATCGACTGAATACCCCAAAACTCGAGGTGTAGGGATCCCATGAGCGCGGACAAAAGCCAACGTCGCGACTTCACTCGCTACTGCCAAACGCCGCGGTAACGTTGATGGGTACGGAAGGCGGGCAAGTATGGATGAGCCATCTTTCATTGATATTTCGAAGACACGGTTAAAACCACCCTCAGCAATTTTGCGGAAGCTTTCGATATCTGACGCGGGCCGGTTGACTGACTTCGCTGCGGCTTTGATGAGTTCATCGACGTTGAATTCTAAACGTCGTTCGGCTAGACGGCGAGCTTCATTGTAACTACAAATAATGTATCAGTTAATCAGAAGGATATTTGGACGAAAACCGAAGTGGAACGTACATCCATCTCCCAGAAGTGTACTCGAATACCTCGCGACTGTTTTGAATCCCTTTTACAGTAGCCCCTGACGAGGCGAACGCGTAGCTACGGCTGAGAGAGGATGAGGAGAAGGTCTCTGTTCACGATTGAACCGGAACCCCAACCCGCTAATCGAAACCTGGGTCCACGAATAGCCATGGCCGAGATGAGAGGGGGTTCGTATTGGATGTGATACGCCAAGACAGCCACCAGAGGACCACCCAGCCTCCTAGGACGCGTCGGCACATGTGAATGATTTAGATTTAGCATCAACCAAGACACAATGGAAAATCCAGGAAAGAATACATCTTGATGATAGATGGCTGTGGGGGAAGGCGATTGGATGTGGTGGAGCCAAAGTTGCTGGAACGCGTTGGCGGTGCTCTAGCCTTGAGGTACCCAAGTTGGGATGCTTCAGCGCTCGGTTACGATACGATACCGGTACTTGAATGAACCAATCGGACCCTCGTCTATTGTGCATATCTGAAGGAAGGGAATATAAACATGGACAATGTAAGATATTTTTTGTCGCTGACTTTCATCATCAACCCATAAATAAACTCAAAGTTATGCCGTTGAACTTGGCTTTACTTCTGCCTAAGTGGTGAGTGTGGCGGCGGATTCCCGAACTTTCAAAAACAACGACGGAAGTGACATGTTTCGCCAAAGTACATTTAAAATCACCATGTATTTCAAATTCCGGGCGCAAGTGGCGCAAGGAGCACAAGTGATGGTACGCAGTATCAACAGGAACGACGACGGGTGATGATGGTGATGACATATGGTGATGAGGGTGATGACGAGGACAGTGAGGATCTTTCTGCCCGCCATTTGGGAAAATGAGGGGAAATGCAGAGCTGAGCTGCATGTGAACGCAACGGCTCCCCTATTTGACTAAACCCATGGAAGTAAATGTTTTGGGAAGGACCTTTCAGAGGCAAAAGAATTTCAACATCACGTGCCGGTGCGTAGAGGGATATATAAATCCCGTTCATGCCTACCTAAACTTCTTTTCTTCACACAAGCGCAAACCTGTCTTGCACAAACTAAAAATAGATCTACCACGAGTTCATGGTTTTTCTTTTGTGCTTTGCTAGATTTGATGGCCACCATGCTATGTTGTGTTCAAGGGCGGTCTTGAGCATTCACGAGCGTAGACGGAGGGTACACGAATGCAAGTTTCGAATCTTCGAAGCAGTCTAGAATAAAGATAGTAATGGTGATAATGAGTAGCATTATGAAATTAGGTTCGATTACATATATAAACGCAGTTCTTGCACCCTAAAGCCTCGATCTTACACTTACGCCTGTCTTTACAAAAACTAAAGAAATCGAAGTCTGACTACATGTGGTTTCTCCTGCGCTCCCTTGAAGCCAACACAACGCCCCTATGGCGTGTTTGAGTGCTTTCGCGACTGTCTAGAACCGTAGGGCGCGTTAATAATTAAGTTTCCAAAACAGGTAAGCAGTGGTGATGATAATGGTGATGATGACCAGCATCATCAAACCAGCCCTCAAGAGGATATATAAACGCGGTTCTGTGCACGCTTAACCTTCTTTCCTTCTCTACACTTCAATCTGCATTTTCAGGTTTTAAATTTACAACAGCGGACACGACCGATGACTTGGTGCCTCTGCATTCTTCCAACGACGTGGATCCAGCCCATGGAGGTGGTCGTGTTCTCAGGAATCGGTTTTGATTTTTTAGGAGTGCCTAAAACGCATAAGATTTCGGCACACCCGAGAGTGTTGGCACCGACGGTGATGATGAGCACCACCGTCGATTAAACTACAGTCCCTCGCCGGCGAAGTCATTGCTCCACAATTTGGAGCGTATAAGTGTACCGGACAGTGATGATAATGAGCATCATCGGTGAACGTCCCTACCGCGCCTGCAAGTGCCAAATCGAGGCCTCCACTATATAAATCATTGTTACCAACCTTCAAACTCCCTTCCTCCACTTGTAGGTGCCTTCCATACCTCCATAGAAGATAGGTGGTTCGACCTATGTCGACATTTCTTTTTCAAAAACCGCTAATGGGGCAGTTCATGTGCTTGTGGGATTTGAGACTTGCTTCGGTGCGTGCTTGTTTCCTGCGCGTAAGCTAAGAGTTGGAGGGCTAGGATGGTGATCGTCGTCATCATCTTCGCGTCTGTGATGTTAAACGACGAAGCTTTTCGGTACAAGGTCTGTGATGCGTCTGAAGAATCGACATATTGGTTTTCCCGATACGGGCTAGGCAGCTGGGGAATTGATGTTCATGTGAAAAGCATGATGGCCCAAACGCTTTCGTCCTTGGCGGGGGCCAGGCCGTGTGGAGAGCAGACTCAGGGCTATATAAACCCTATCTACCATCGCTGAACTTCCTCTTCCAAACAGTCACCCCGCTCCCTCAGAAAAACATCCAAGAAAATCACGATGGATTTTACTGCATGCGTAGATTTTTTTTCACTGAGCTTGTTGCGATTTGAAAATCCCTTTCTGTCCCTGCAATGCATGCCGGAGGCGTCCTCTCCAAAAAGACTCCGAAAATACTGATGGACGCTAACGTGCGAAGAAAATAAGACAATGTGAAGGGATTTGGTGATAATCAGCACCGTCATCTCTAGTGTGTTTGTTTTATGTCATGTCCAATATTATCTTCCTGTCGCTTACCGTTGAGGTTAAGTTACACTCTCGGTAGGTCAGCATCAATGCCCCCTATGAAGTTGAACCGTGCGCGTAGGAGAAGATGTCATATGAATCTTGGAGAATGCTAATTGCACGTCTATTGGAAACTCTCCTTCAAAATATGCGGCTTCCTCTTCTCGAGGTCCAGAATCGCCTGTCCAAATAGGCCGTTGGCCCACGAAAACCTACCACCAGGGTCAGCAAGCAGTCTCGGCGAACTATACAACAAGGACTTGGAACTTACCATTGCCTACTCCACAAACTCTCACTGTGACTGTTCACGCTCTCATGCATTAGGCCTAACCCATCCGTGCTCCCAACCAACTGCTTCAACGTCTCCGTGATCTCCGCATCATCGTCGCTCGTCAGAATCCGCATGATACTCGCCATGGGCCACGGACGACCCGGCAACGTGTGCATGCTTCCCACGCCGGTGATCACGGGACCCCAGGAGAAGTACGGGTTATCCTTCGACAAGATCTTCCTGCGCGTGTTCTGGTAAACAGGATCGTCGGAGTCCAGATACCCCAGGAAGGGCGCGGAGAGCAGGGAAGGGAGATTCGGATCGTCCATGATATTCGCGGAGCCGTAGCCGTCGACTTCGTAGGCGAAGATGGTACCGTAGTTGCGATCTGCAACGCGAGCGTGACGATGGATACCCGTTCGGATTCCAGTGGACATGGTGCGCATCCAGTTGGTCAGGTTGGCGTTATCGGGACCCTCGACGCGGGACATGATTTTCGCGGTGGTATTTAAGGCGTGGCTGAACATCATGTTTGATGGGATCAGGTACTGATAGGTGCATGCATCGTCGCTGGGTCGATGGAATGATCTGACTAGCCCTATGTGGCCTCGGTGTGGGCTTCCGTTGCACTCATTGATGGGTGTGCCCCCGTACGGTGCGCAATAAGTATACGGTGTATGCTGCCACTGACCATCTTCAGTGTAGCTGTCTATCATCATGCTCTCAGCAGTCTCGAGCACTTTCTTCACTGCCTCTTTCCATTTCCACTTGGAGAAGAAATCATAATCTCCGGTGGCAGTGACATAATCATCACTGAGCTGCAGGAAGGAAGCAACCGAGTCGAGTTCCCACTGGCAAGAAAACACCTTCATGTAGTCGAACGAAGGGCTGATACGGTCTGAGTTGGCGGAGCTTCTGCGCGTCATGTTGCTCTCCACCGGTGCCTGGAAGGCGTTGCAGAAGGGGGCTTCCAGTATATATCTTGCTTGCAGGTTGATGGCGCCTCGGAAGACGGAAGCCAGTGATGAGGGATCGGTGCTGGGTTTCAGGATAGAGGTATAGGCTTGCAGCTGGTTCGCCGAATCTCGCAACCACATTGCTTCAATGTCGCCGGTAATGATGAAGCTGAGCTCTTCCTTCTCTTCTGCATCCCGTCTCGTCACGCCCTCCGCTCCTTCAGCCTGCTCTGGAGGAGCCGGCGGCGCGGCATATCCTCTCCAAGCAACCGTAGTATCTAAAGTACTAGGCCAGGTGTTCTCAAAGATTCGATATAAATCCGGATCCGAGATCACGCCTTTCAATCTCTCCAAGGTGTCCTCCAAATCTTGGGAGTGAAACGTCCTGCAGTCCGGTACTGGCCTGGCATAAGAAAGGTTGTATCGGCCGGTAGAGAAGGGTTCATGTCGCTTGATCGCATAGTTCTGATACAAGGGACATTGAGCAGAGACAAGGAGAGGAATAGAGAGCAATGCCAAGCACTGGGTGGTTCTTCGAGGTCCCATGCTGACAGATGAATCGCGCCGTGTGGACCCTGACGCGTCTGCCAATCAGCGCAACAGGCTACCCTTATTTTCCAAGTGTAAGAAGGCCCGAACTACCATAGCTCACGTAGCGTGCTCCCCGAAGAAACGAAAGGATCGAAAGGAAAGAAGACGCTGCACGGGGGAAGTAGACTGCAAGCCTCGAGGTCTGTAGAGGACACGAAGGGGGTTAGCTTATTGAGCCAAGCAATTGCGCCCACCTGGGCATTCACCTCTTACAACCCTGGGAAACAAGCGAAGCGGCTATGCTGATATCGGAAAGAGCACGTGGAAGTCAGCGAACCTGGACATATATTTTATATATAGGGAAATAAGCCGAACAACAACGGATAACATGAAGGATGGCATTTCGCGGGGTGTATCTAAAAGTACGTGGCAAAGCAACCTCGTTCGAGTATTAAATGCCAAGCGAAAATGCACTTCTATCATTGAGGGCAGATATCATCACGTCACCCCTTCACAATGGCCCGGACTCGTTGCCTCTCTTCAGCATCCATCACCCACTGAATACCAGAGCCTGCCTCCTGTTCTTGGAGAACTTCGTCCCACTCATCTTCCTCCATATTCAGAATCAGTGTCATCTGGGTGCATTTCGTGAATGGATCACGGAGACTATATTTGCCGCCTGCGACTGCAGCGTTGATGATGCCGGCAACGTCGCGTTCCAGCCGAACAGCGCCAAGTTCGTTGACCCGGCCATAATAACTCTTGATGCGCTTCTCGAGTGCGTTAGCAAGGTAGCTCATCGCGACACTGAGAAGACGATCAAAGTTGGCGGGTGTTAAGATGCGTTTGATCGGTCGTATCAGGGCACCCCAACCACGATCAAAGCGAGCCTTGACGAGATCCGTGTAGTCGCCATCAACATCTTCTTCATCCTCTTGGCCTTCCTCTGGTGCATAATCGATGTCACGGAAGGCTTCGGCGAATATAGGTCGAACCCGGGGCTTCAGGACGTTGTGAAACGTGACTTGAATGCTGTCATTCAAAAGCTCCGCGGTCTTGGACGTAAATGAATGCTCCATGGATTTCAGGGTGTTTTCGACGAACACCGCATCGTGTCCGAAGGGAAACAGGTCTTTGAGGGAGGACACAGGGGCGTCTGGACCGGTCTCCGCTTGGGTGTGGAGATGGGTCTCTAGAATACGCTTCATGTAATCGTTCGCGACGTCGAGATTGTTGATCAACAATAGAAACGCAATGACTTTGTCTTCGGGAGGAAGTCCGCCTTGTATAACTGGTTTCGGATAACTCTCGTCCCTCATCTTTCTCTGGATCATGCCAATGAAATCTGCTCCCAGGACACGCGAGACGTTCGGCACGATGCTTGCTACAACAGTTCTTTGGGAAGTGGCTAGGGATCGCTGGATGACTTGGTTGACAATGTACATGACATCATCTACCGCCGAAGTTATAAAGGGAGGGTTTGCGCCGAGAGGCTTGTTTGGGTTGAGGTTGAGATCGGAGGGTGACTCGTCCATCTGGAAAGCCTTCTCCACCGATCGCCGGAAGAAGAAGGTTGTCATGCTGTTGAACGGCTCTATGAGGTGCGTGGCCACTTTAGTAATCAGGTTGCTTGTGGCCAGAAATGGAGGAAGAGTGAGGCCATGATCGATTCCTGGTGGATCTGGCGATTCTTTGGGCTACACCGGTTAGGATACATGAGGTATAAGAAGGATGATGAGTACATACTGCACATTTCGAGGAGATGAAACGTGCATACAAGGCCCAGCGACCCAGCATGACAGCGCTTTCTCCGAGCACACCATCCACTTCTTTCATGTTGACCCCCTCATCTTCACTGGACCGCGCAGCGTTGGCGGGTGAACCCGAGCGTGGAGTTCCGGCAGCTGGCTTCTGGGACGGCAAAAAGCTTTGCACGAGAAACGAAAACGCGTAAGATTTGATATCTGTGAGCTTCCGGTCAATCGCACGTTCGTCCCGCCAGGTGTCCAGAATGATGCCGCCCTGGACATCTGCCTCAATCTGGAGACGCTCGATAACCTTTGCCATCATTCCTGGACCGTAGTGGCGTTCCACGAGTGGTTCGTGGCCGTCTACGATTTGAGCAATGTGCTCAAAAAGCTTGGTGAGAGTGCTCGCATAGAAGAAGCCCTCGTTCCTTTGCGCAGGGGGTGCCGAATTGAAGTTTGTCCTGGCTCTTGATGCCACTCCCTGGCACACGTACCGTCCATATGCGTCAAGGCCAACGTCTGTTCTCCCAATCAAAGGGAACAGCTTGAAGAATCTCGTCACCCGAGAGCCGTCCCCCTCTTTCGTGGCCTTTTCAAACTCGCGCAGGAACAAGCCGCATAGCGACTCCGCTGCCGCATCCAGAGTTACCCGGGGAGGGTCCGGTACCTCCGCAGTAGGCACAATCTCCTCCGCGAAGCTTCCATTGACGACGTCCTCGGGAATTTTCGACGCACGATGCAGATATCCCGCAGCCGTCTCCCAGTCCTGGGGCGCTCCCATTGACCCAGTGACACCCAGCACACATGCCTTCAGCTCTGCAACCTGCTCCACCACCTCCAGCGTTGCCTTTACATTGTTCTGTTCGTGGTCGAGGCGCTTCACGGCGCCGGAGATGCGGGACGCGGTCGAAGCGGCATCGGAGAGCATGCCATTGCTGATTGCACGCGTGTTGACGGCCTGGGTACCCAGGTGCGCTCGCAAGAGATCGAGGCGGCCGAGCTCACGGGAGAGGTCTTTTTGCGATGCAATGAGGTCGTTCAGGCGTTGGGTCACGGTGGCCTCTTGAAGCTGCAGGTGGGCGAGGGCAGCGTGCAGCTCCGCGACGGAGGTGGCGGCGTAGACGTCTGGCGGACGAGGCAATTGGCCGTTCTCCATGCCGTCACGCAGCATGGAGTAAGTGGTAGTAGTGCGGGCAGCGGGCGAACGGGCGAGCAGGCGAGCAGGAGGTCCGAATTCAAAGCGGAGGTGATCGACTTGTCAAATTCAGGGTCACGATGCTTGCGCGGCGATCATCATTGCTTGGCTGACGCGGCGGGCGCCAACCTTTGAGATCCTATACATAGAAAGTTGGCATACATAGGGGTGCGAGAACGACCCTGAACGATATCCCTTCCATTATCCTCTCATCGAGATACACTCCGCAGAATTGTTGTTCGATTTTGTCGTCTATTCAAGGAGAGGTCGCTTTGGTGGTCTTTGCCCCGCCAACGAATCATCGTAAACAGTCACGACCAGCCTCCCCAGCCATCCACCTCCTTCAGACCTAGGTACAGATTAGCTCCACAACTATATCCAGACTTCACCCCTTATTCACGACGACTTCTACTACCATATTCGCACTCCTCTGGAAGACTCGCAACTTCTCGCACCGAGTTTCCACACATCAGCACACGAGCCTATCATCGCCCGACCCCCGCAAAACAAATTTCCCTTCTTGGCTCCACTACGCATTCCACAGCCACCACCGCTCCACAGCCTCTGAAACGCGCCATCTGGCTCCAGTCCATGTTTGCTCCACTTCTCATTCTGATCTAGAATCGCCACTCACTCGAGGGCCTTCTTGCGTGGCCTCGACTTGCCCCCAGAAGGGTGGCAGCCCGCACCAGTTGGCCTCCCTACCGACCTTCACCTCGACACCACACTTCTCCCACCATGGATCCCGCCGGTCATGCCCTACTCGCCGCGCACGAACTGTTCGCTCGCTCCGGAGGCATTGGAGGCGACACCTCGAAGCGACCCCCGATATATAAAGTTATTGGAATCATTCTGGCCATCTCTTCGGGCGTCTTCATTGGGATATCCTTCGTCATAAAGAAAGTTGGACTCTTGAAGGCTAATGTCAAATACAATGAAGAAGCCGGCGAAGGCTACGGATACCTGAAGAATGCCTGGTGGTGGCTCGGCATGACCCTCATGATCATCGGGGAGATTTGCAACTTCGTGGCATATGCGTTTGTGGATGCGATCCTAGTGACACCCATGGGAGCATTGAGCGTCGTCATAACCGCCATTCTGTCTGCCATCTTCTTGAAAGAACGGCTGAGCTTTGTGGGCAAGGTCGGCTGCTTCAACTGCATCATCGGTTCAGTTGTCATCGTCATCAATGCCCCAGAACAGTCAGCTGTTGCGAACATTGAAGACATGAAGAAACTGGTCATTTCTCCCGGGTTCCTCAGCTATGCCGGAGTCATCATCGTAGGATGCGTCATCGTTGCCCTATGGCTTGGTCCCAAGTACGGGAAGAGGACCATGATGGTCTACCTCAGCATATGCAGTCTGATCGGAGGACTGAGCGTCGTTGCAACCCAGGGACTTGGAGCTGCCATCGTGGCGCAGATCGCAGGACAATCGCAGTTCAAAGAGTGGTTCCTATATGTGCTCTTCGTATTCGTCATTGCGACCCTATTGACGGAGATCATATATCTGAATGTGCGCGCTTGCATCTCCCTCCCAAAGCAGACACTAACAATTCATAGAAAGCACTCAATCTGTTCAACGCCGCACTGGTAACCCCGACGTACTACGTCTTCTTCACCTCCTCAACCATTGTCACATCCGCCATTCTCTTCCGCGGTTTCAAGGGGACCGCAGCGACCATCTCGACCGTTATCATGGGCTTCTTGCAGATCTGTGCCGGAGTTGTCCTCTTGCAGCTATCGAAGTCCGCCAAGGATGTTCCCGACGCCGCAGTCTTCAAGGGCGACCTCGACCAAGTGCGCACCGTCGCCGAGGTAGAAGAACCAGAGTACGAGCCAAGGGCAGATACCATTCGCGGAGGCGCCGCCATTCTGCGCTCACTTTCCAGATCACGAACAGAGAAGCAGATTGCAGAGGTCAAGAAGCTACAAGAAGAAGCAATGATGCCCATTGGCGAAAACGAGCATGTCGAGTTTGATGGATTGCGAAGACGGAGAACGGTGTTGGATCCTGATCATCCCGGCCGTACCGGAACAGTCGTGCGCCACAAAACGGTGCACCCTCCCTTGGGCATGACCCACTTTCCGTCACCGGACGATGACGACGACGACGAGTATCATCCCGGGTTCTTCCAAAGGCTGCGGTCGCGCGGCAAGTCGACGAGCACCGCCCGCTCACCAGCAGTAGGCATGACGGCGTTATCGCGCACTCCCACCAACGAGTCCACAGGGAGCGGTGAGGAGAAGCCTGGCTACAAGCAGGCCATGCAAACAGACACCTCCTACCGACCCCACGAGACACACATACAATTCGCAGCCGACACGGAACACAATAGCCGCCAGGCATCTCGCGACTCTCTCCATCCCCCACGGCCCCCACCACATGCCGCTGGTCGGCAATTCTCCTTCCAAAACGTCTTCTTCCGACACCGCTCCGACTCCTCAGGCCGGGACTCCGAGCACCGTCGTCCCACAAGTAGAGGCAGCAGAAAGAGCAGCTACAACACCGGCCGGGGTACCGAGGAGGAGCGCCTTGGTCTCGTCACCGGCGACTCCCAGATCCTACTTCCGATACCCAGTCGTGATAGTAGAGAAGAGAGCCCGCCAAGATACGCTGAGTCGCCGGAGCGAATGGGCTCCGAGGGTTCTGGCTCTGGGGCCGTCAGAAGAGTAGATTCGGACACCAGTGTGAGGGACTTCGAAAGGGACGAGAAGAAGAGGGACGTTAGTGAGGGGTCCGACAGGTTTTTATAGGCTTTTCGAGGTTGAAGGTTTGTGTACAATACCCTTTGATTTGCTCTGGCGTCTGTTTTTTTTTCGTACTGGGCTGTTGATCTGGCGTTGCATTTACAACACATGATGGGGTTGGACCTATAGCGTGTTCGGCGCAACGATTTGCATTGTGAGTAAGGCAATATACCACTGCTTTGACATTTACGCAAACAGGGAGATGGGATGATATGGTTGGGCTGTCAAAAAAGAGCATATCATGACTTAATGAGGATGGATAAGCACATGGAAGGAGATTGTAATGTATATATATGACATCGTAGCGTAGCGTACTATAATGAACATGATGCTGATGATACAATTCTTGAACGAGCACTTAACGGGACACATGCGGGACATGACTTCGATAATTTGGGCAATTTGAATCTCAATGATATACCCAGATAACATTTTGGGCACGTGATGCAGGTGCAAATCGTGTATAAAAGCCCCCTTTCTCGCCCGCTCTCTCCTGACACAGATTCCCTCAGGTCGCTAAAACGAAAAAAAAAAGAAAGAAGCGTCGATGAATGCACGCAAGGTTTTTGCTTTTTTCTTCTTCAAGACAGTTTGCGATGGTGGAATGTTGGCGAGGTCAGGCATTCGAAACTGAATGGGCAACTCGTCCATGGGCCATGAAATTTTCTCACCGAAATAAGATGGCGATGATAATGGTGGTGATGGTTACGGACACCGTTCTTGAGAAATCCGAACTTGGCCAATCGTATCGATGTCACTGTTGAGCTGAGGGTGGCACTCAGTGACTATGTATATAAACCCCTCTCTCTCTCCCTTTCTGCCTCCCCACAATTGCATTTGTTTTGTAAAAATCCAAAGAACGTACAGAGGATACATGTGCCTGGTTTGCTTCTCATCCTGAAAGCGTTCAATCTCCAGGCTATGTCTTTCTGTGCAGCCGCACTCTTGTGCGACGGCATACGAAAAGTCTGCACCCACTATATATGTTCTTCAGAAACTAGCGCATGCCACGGGCACAAAGTCACCCGATTATCTACGGTTAAATGTTTTGAGTCGTACACATGTATACGCTGCAGGAATGACAAGTGAAAGAGAAACACGTGATACATCGCAATCCGGTCCACGAGTGTATATGTATATAAACATCTTCCTCGACCGTTACCTCGACACCAAAACTTTCACAAAAACTTGTCCCTAAAAAAAGATATACAGGGTACCATCTGATGTGGTCGCGCTCCTTTGTCTCCATAAAATGCAGGATACGAAACCTTCCATGTTTGGAACGAGGATAGGTCGGCATACAGTATACTAGAAACGAGATTCGCTACATTCCATGGACGGAAGTGAATTTTGCGCTAGATCCGGCATGAGAATCTACAAACGGTGGCTGGCCAAGAATAAAGAAATCTCTGGCGTCAAGTAGTATGTGTGGTCGAAGGCGGACTAAAAGTGGGCGGTTATATGTTCATGACGCACCACTTTCTGGAGAGTCGTGAGGAGGAGATGATGGTGGCGGCGGTGATGGAGAGCACCATGCACATATTCTTGGGAGATGTTGACCTCTATCATTATCATTAGCTAACGCTATGATGGGAGTGTTTCCACGGATCGAAACAGTATATAAACCTGCCCTCCACTGCTGTTCCCTCTCTACGCTTTGTTGCTTCTACTCTTAAATCTCTAAAACGGCTTTGCGGAGCTTGCATGCGGCTTGTTCTTCCCCAAAACACAAGCAAAGGCTCGCCATGTGTTGTGGTGTGGAGGTGTGCTTCTAGCATCCGAGTTGGTCTCCCAGCTCGAAACACTGCATCGATGTAGATCTCTCAAATGGTGAGGTAGTGATTAATGGCATCAGCAGTGCCCCCGTCGGCGTACTAACTTGTCTCTGTTTCCGTGTTCCAAAATAGTGGCTAAGAGGGCATGTGTTTAGTAAGCGGGTTGGGGTACGATGTATATAAACCCCCTTCCACGGCCCTTCTTCGTTCCTCACAAGTCGTCTTCTTTTACTTCAAACTAAAAGCCTTGTACCCTAAAACTCTATGAGAGCTGTGTTTCCCTTCTTATACTTAAATATTGCTATTGACCATCATATGTGCGACAGAAGGATAAGTGTTCCCGGACAAATTGCCCGTGGGTGGGACGCTCATGTTCGCATGTACAGCGATAATAGTGATAATTGTCATTGGATATTGGAAACATATATTCCATACATACTTTTCCTTTAGATAGTAGCTCGCAATAGCAGAAACATAACGCGCGAATTCAGGTTGTAGGCAGCGGCACTCGACGATACCTATAAAAGCTAGGCTTCCTCTCCTCTTCCCTTTCTACAGAAGAGCTACTAACTTTTCTATTGCAAGGAAAACAATAAGAATACTAAAGTCTAGCATGGAGTGCGCCTGTCCGTCTTTTGCTGTTTGCATCTTTCCTAAACATGTACATATTTTGATGATGATAATCTTTATTAGAGAGTTGCTAGATCTCATGTTATTATGTCTGCTATCTCTTACTAAAGCCGCTGAATAACTAATAGACTAATGAGCGTTTACAGACATGGAATATACATCTCGCAAGAGCTTCCTTTAGTCTTCTAGAATTAAACACACTTGAGCGTTGCATACTTAACATCAACTGCACCCCGATTGTATGTTGCAGAAGTTGTCCCTCTAAAAAACCACAAGGAAAGACTTAAATGGCTGTTTTTAAAAGCATTATCAAAAGCTCTTCTTATTTCTGACCTCAACAACAAATCTAGACAGCAAGCGGATCATATATATAACATGGATTGCATCTCCTTTGATTTGGGTCGAGGGATCGATTAGGCTTGTAAGAGGGCACATGGGCAGCTACGTCTTGCTGGTAACAGAGCTAGATGGGGATGACGACGGTAATGGTGATGGTGTTCACCAGTGCTAGCAAAAGTAGAAATGTTTTCCACGAGGCGAAAGTCTTTAGGGGACATGATACCGTGACTTTGCCTTCAAGGAGTCTAACTTGGCGCAAAAGGAAGTATATAAACCAAGCCTCCGTCTCCAACGTTCTCTAAAATATGCTTCCCTAAAAACGGCGGCTAAAAGGCCGTCCACAGTTTCTACATGTTGTGCTGCTTTCTTCTCTCTTTTCTCTTTTTCAAAAAAGGCGACGGGGTTGTACTATGTCCGGTCACCCAGCTTTTGTCTGCAAAATATTACTCGCTACAATGCTGTGTTCTTAGTTTTTGAAGTCGATAAGTATATATATGATTGCTTTTGGTGGTAAATATCACCACTACAAGGGAGATGACTGGTAAAAGATTTCAAAGTCACCGCACCAAAACAACAATGAGAATAGTTGCCCTAGTGATGGCACATTGATTGGCACGTCGGTGATCTGTGTTACTAGAGAGAGATTAGCAAACGTTAGTAATAGCGATCAGTATCATCCTCGTCTTTGCCGTACATGCGTCAATCAGGATGTCGTTTCTCAAAACTTAGACACTATATCCCACATAACAAGGTAGGAAAAGTTGCACTACTCCAAGCTTCGCTGATGGATTGTGATATAACATAGAATAAATTCTCTCTTCAAAGTCAGGGAAAGGATTTAATCGCTTCATGCAAAGCACTCGTCTCCTCACTGACCATGTTTTACATTCAAAAGAAGGAGCCCCTTTTGAAGACAAACCTCAGCATTGCGCTGACACTATTGAACTAGTGTTGACAAGTCTCAGTTAAACGATACGCAGACTGTCTAATTTGGGATCTGTTTCCCAATCGGTCCCTTTTGTGCACCTGGTGAGGCCTCCATGGCCTCATCTTCACCCACAAAATCGTAAGGAGCATCCAAGCTTGACTCGCGGCTAGAGTTACCGCTAACCCCAACGACCGGAGCAGGTCTGATAGTGCTATCGGAATCCGAGTCGTGCTCCCCGTCTTCGGTCTGCGAGATCGAAGGGGGGTGATTATCGCCAGTATTCGAAGGAACAGACTCGGAATCATGTCCGAAATCGCTGGCATGCGGGTGGTTATGCAGATGTGGGCGCATGTCTAACGCCACCTCTATGCTCTCAATGACCTCGGGGGGATCAATTTCCGGTGCTTTGAACTGAAGGTGTATTCCCGGAATATCGTGATAGGTTATGCAAGCATTCTGCTGATGCAGCCGTTTAATGGTCTCGATAGCACCCTGCGCTTCCGCCCAAGATTGCCAGTTGTTTACCACCGCCTCCACACTTGATCGAGGCGCCACATATTCTGGGAGTTGCTCTAGGACCTCAGAAAGATGCTCTTTCCCCCAAAGCATCTGCTAGAAACATGGGTCTATCTTGTCGACCGTGTCATACAGCTCTTTCACTTGGCCTTTGACGGTGTTGAATAGGACCAGCAAGTCGTCAAAGCTAGCCTTCAAAACATCTTCCCGCTCTGCCATTGCAGAGCTCACCCAGCACCTGACAGCGGCAACGTCGAGCTCAGGTAGCCCGGCTAAAATGGTCTGTTCCCTCAGATGTTCCAACGTCGATAGGTCGGTCAGAACCTGGTATTTTACGAGGGTAAGGGGAACAAGATGGGAGAGACCGAGCCATCGGCTGGATTCGACGAATGGCTTGACAGGTTCGAGAATGTCGACGTCGGACGCGAACATATTTTGAGAGTCAAGCTCGTTAAGTTGCCGACCATCGAGTTCAGTCTTTTGCGCGGCTTCAGCCCACCACCTACAGAATGCTTTTCTTCGGGTGAGTGGGGCGGTCTGTTTTTTACGGTAGAACAGTTTGCGGTTGTCTACTGACCGTAACATGCCTTGTGAAACCCGTTCCGCAACCACAATGCTGGCACGATATTTCTCACGCTATCGATACTCTTTCCGGTCCGGGAGATGCCGAGCATCTCGTTCGAGTGCATCAGGGCGTGAAACAAAGCGGTAGAATGGTTGAACTTGCTGAGCTCCCGTACCAAATCAAGCTTGAACTTGAGGGACCGCTCCTGTATCTCATGGATGATGTTAGTGAGCTTTTTGGTCTGTTCTCCAGGCTCGTTATTCGTTTCTGCGCGCATGGGAGCTTCGATCGCACGCTGTTGGAGTTCGTCCAATTCTTCCAGACGCTCTAGCCTCTGTCGAATGTACGCGCAGGAGCGTGAGTGGATGTAGTTATGACGCAGAAGACAATGGAGTCCGCAACAAGCCGATACCCTACATGAGTCGCATATTTCGAGTATCACGTCAGTTCGATGGCATATTGAGCACCCGAAGCCGGGAGCGCCCCTTAGGAGTCGTCCCGGATCCATACCGAGACCACAAATGATGAAGTGAAAAGGAAGACGGAGCAATAGCAGCACTGATTGTGGAACTGATAGAGATGTGCATTGACTGAAGAAGTGAACGGGAGCAGGAATGGTACTTGGAGCAAGTGTGACAGTATGAATGGAAAGAAGAAGCAGAAGAGAAAGTGCAGAAAAGAAGGAGGGGAGAGAAGGAGAGAAGGCCCGGAGAGGCAGAGGAAGCCGCCGGCGATTCCTATTCTACCAGCATGCAAGTTATAATTGGTCCTGCCTCCTGTTGCGAGAAATCGTGCTCAAACACTGGCTCTCCTGTTTGACATTACAGCGTATAAATGGTTCAACATACGTGTATACTGTAAACACGCGCAATTGAGAGGTGCACTCCGAATTGTCCTAGGATATAGCTGCAAACGAGCAAACGAGAAATAGCTTTCCAGGCTGGAGCGACACTTACTCAGTCAACTGCGCAACGGGCAGTATCCTGCCATGGTTTGGTTCTGCATATTTCTGCCTGGTGCTGTCATACCTGGTATTATTATGAGTAAAAGCAGTTGAGGCACCGTCGAGCTAAAAGCACTTGTAGACACTTGCCAGATGTCTCAACGAAACAAAAATACACGACGTAGGGCACGAGGGCTGAGGGTCAAATCCTTAAAATCGAGTTAGCGAAGTGCAACTGTACGGGGCGCCAGATTATAATCCACAATTCGGCTATAGAACGCGTCACTATCACGACAAAGAGTGCACCCCTTTGCTGCTAACCAGATGGCTCCCTTCCTCTCTTGCTTCATGGATGCAGTGACCGACGCAGCCTCAAATATTCCCCGAAATTATTTTCGTTTGGATAAACCCGAGTTGGATCGGACAATGTCGATCAAAAAGCGATACATTTAAACTCGCTACGCGGCCCGTCCCTATACTGTGGGCAACTTGGACTGATGGCAAAATTTCCAAGTCCCTTCCAATGTCAGAGACGCCGGAAACTTGCTTTAGGCTGCATCTCGAAAAGTTTTGCGCGTGGCTGCGGACGCCCTCCAGCTGCAGGCCTAGGTGACACCCTCACAGATGTTCGTAGCAGGCTGCAGAGCACCCAGAATGGAGTTTTGTGAGCAAAAGTTGGACAAAACGCGATCTCGCCGAGTAACAATGAAGCGGAGATTCCTACTCCTTCCCATGCTTGGGTACACTTGAGTCTTTTTCTCGTCGCAAAAGGGGGGATTCGAACAATGCCAAGAGATATTTCTTGGCAAAGATCCGCCCCGCCATCCGTCGTCATCGGGTACCTTGGTTTCGCTGACGCCTCCGAAGGAAGCAACGCGCAACCTGGAAGAGGCTCAGCCAGGCAGAGATCTGGCCTGTAGTATATCCCTCACGCTTCTTCCTTTGCCCACTTTTTCCTGCATCCCTCAATAAATCTTCATTCCCCGCTCCGCCATGAATATCATCAAGCTTCAGCGGTAGGTCGATCGCTCGCTGTCCATACCCCTCGGCGCAATTCCATGGCAGCTAACGGGTCTGTTCTCCAGGAAATATCCGCAATTCCAGCAGTCCGAGATCTTTGGGCTTCAAGATGCGTTTCGTAAGCTCGACCTTGACGACAAGGGCTATCTCGACGAGGCGACAGTCATCAAGGCGACGCAGCAGTCGGAGCACCAGCCGTACGACGTCGTTCGACAGGCGTTGAAAGAGGTGGAGCTTGACAGTTCCAGGAGAGTGGAGTTGGAGGATTACGTGGATGTGCGTAGCGCCTCATGTGCAGGAAAGCTCTGTCGACTCAGTGGTACTGACATTGCCTGTAGCTCATCTCCAAGCTCCGCGAGTCGTCCCCCGCCCAGCAGCGCATGCACACCGGAGGTCGCCCAAGAGCGGGCACCGGTCCCGGGAGTGCGCCTGTTACGCCCGGACACGCCCATAAAGGTAGCCACGGAGGTGGGAAGATCCAGGTGCAAGGATCGTCTGCGAACGTGACGCATACCATCAACGAGGACGAGCGGACCGAGTTCACACGGCACATCAATGCGGTGCTTGCGGGCGACCCCGACATTGGTGACCGACTTCCCTTTCCGACTGACACGTTCGAGATGTTCGACGAGTGCAAGGACGGTCTCGTACTGGCGAAGTTGATCAACGATAGCGTGCCGGATACGATTGACGAACGTGTGCTGAACAGGCCGGGCAAGAAGATCAAGACGTTGAACGCCTTCCACATGACGGAGAACAACAACATTGTCATTGAATCGGCAAAGGGTATAGGCTGTTCGGTTGTCAATATTGGCAGTGGAGATATCATCGAGGTGCGCGAGCATTTGATCTTGGGTCTGATTTGGCAGGTCATCCGGAGAGGTCTGCTTGGAAAGATTGATATCAAGCTTCATCCGGAGCTGTACCGACTTTTGGAGGAGGATGAGACGCTGGAGCAGTTTTTGCGATTGCCCCCGGAGCAGATTCTCCTGAGATGGTTCAACTACCACCTGAAGAACGCCAAGTGGCACAGAACGTACGGTTTGAAGCCCTGCATGTTGGGACCTATGCTAACATGGGCAGCGTAACCAACTTCTCGACCGACGTCAAGGACGGCGAGAACTACACCGTCCTCCTCAACCAGCTCGCTCCCGACGTCTGCTCTCGCGCGCCCCTCCAGCAACGCGATCTCCTCCAGCGCGCGGAGCAAGTCCTCCAAAACGCCGACGCCCTGGGCTGCCGCAAGTTCCTGACCCCCACCTCCCTCGTGGCCGGCAATCCCAAGCTCAACCTTGCTTTCGTCGCCAACCTCTTCAACACGCACCCGGGCCTCGACCCCATCACGGAAGAGGAGAAGGCCAACATCGAGGACTTCGACGCCGAAGGCGAGCGCGAGGCCCGCGTCTTCACCCTCTGGCTGAACTCGCTGGACGTGCAACCGGTCGTGCAATCCTTCTTTGAGGACCTGAAGGACGGCACCATCCTCCTGCAAGCCTACGACAAAGTCATCCCGGGCAGCGTCAACTGGCGGCACGTGAACAAGCCCCCGCCGAGCGGCGGCGAAATGATGCGCTTCAAGGCGCTGGAGAACACCAATTACGCCGTCGAGCTGGGCAAGCAGAACGCGTTCTCCCTGCCCGGCATCCAGGGCGCGGACATCACGGACGGCCAGCGCACGCTGACGCTGGGCCTCGTATGGCAGCTCATGCGGCGCGACATCGTCAACACATTGCACGGGCTCGCGCAGCGGTTGGGCAAGCGCGAGATCTCGGACCAGGACATGATCAGGTGGGCCAACGACATGGCGCGCAAGGGCGGCAAGGCGACGCAGATCCGCAGCTTCAAGGACTCGTCGCTGGGGAATGGCATTTTCTTGCTGGATGTGCTGGCGGGCATGAAGAGCGCGTACGTCGACTACGATCTCGTTGCCCCCGGGCGCACCGACGAGGAAGCGTATGCCAATGCCAAGCTGGCCATTAGTATTGCGCGCAAGATGGGCGCGACGATCTGGCTGGTGCCCGAGGACATTGTTGCGGTGCAGAGTAGGTTGATCACGACGTTCATTGGCAGTTTGATGGCGACGTATGAGAGGATGGGCGGGCATTAGCGGGGAGGTGGACGGCGGACCAGTTGTCACGGTATGGAGGGTGAGGATGGGGGTGGAGCTGGAGCGTGTGTACCTGACACCTGTTGGCGACCTTTGATTGTTTCCTGCTTTACCAACTCTTCCTTCTACTTAACTTCTTTCTTCCCTTTCTTCTCTTTTCCCTGGCCGAAGTGCGGGTTTGAAAATTGGGGGTAGAGGGGGGAAAAACATCATCTTTCCTTGAATATGGCAATTGGTGTGACAAAGCCCGTTGGAAGGGGGAGCAAGCGTGGTGCCCATCTATTCTGCGCGTGTGCTTGCTGTACCACTATAGCTATCTACGGTATCCGCTCGATGTCATAGCTCATAACAAATCTTCAGAAAATCTCACCTGTGCTTTCTAGAGGATTGTGTAATCAGGATGAGGAGACGAGATGAATAGACTGATTTCTCTTCGTTGGAGGAGACTCTCTACATATAGTCTACTACGCAGAAAGAAACATAAACAAAGGAAAGGTGTAGTAATCCTAACAATCTAACTATGGACAGGATGGAAGCTGCTAGAGGGAGGAAAACCAACATATCGATCTTGTTCGTCCCAAACGAATTCCCATTCCTCCCGCATCACTCGTAGATACATGCAGTTTTCAGTCACTAGATGGGGAGTGAAGCACCGAGATGGTCCAAGAAAACACTGGGACACCCGGGCACATGTGCCTTGCAACTATTTGAAATTGGAATTACATATATGGTGGGCGCCGGAGCCGCTGCAGCATATCATCATCATCATCACCATCACCATCATTGAGAATACGGGCGCAATATCGCGCGCGGTATTTGTAGTGCTCTTAGATTTCCCGAATGTGAACAGAGCTATCTTGCTGTTTCGACCTCTACACTCTCAAAACATGTACTCGCGGGATGCGTATTTTTAGTTCGAATCTAAGGGGAGGCAGCAGTGTTGCAAGAGCGGAGAGGAAAGTACGGCAGTGTGCGGGTTTATATACGTATTCCTTAGTGAGCCGTTTGCTAGCCAATCTTTTGGGAAGAGCGTCGCTGCTGCTACATGTTCACCTTGGCTCGCCATATCGGGGCAGCGGCCATCATCGATGTCAAATCGCTTAGAGTATTGATTACTATTTTCCTGTCCTCGATTTTAGACATAAGCCACAGCGATATAATGTTTGAGATAAACATCGTGGAAGAGAAGTGCGTCAAAACGTTGGTGATGAGCACTGAACACGGATGCTGCTGAGCATCATGATCATTAGCGGCGAGATTCCATGTGCCAAATTCTGAAATGTACCCCTCGCCACTGCACATGTAGGCGGTATCAACACTGCCGCTGGTAACGCGGCGCACGATTCCTGGACATGGCTATCTCAAGTCTTGTTTTTGGTGCCTGCAAAGTATGCAGGTGAGTAAGATAGTATAAGGAGAGAGGACCGCATTGCTGCTTATATACCCTCCAAGAATTGACCTTGTCCTCGTTTGTTCGTGCGGTCCTACGGTCCTACGGAGGTTCTAGGTACCCTCTGATGTTTTGATAAGTACAGTACGCATCTAGTAATGATAATGTTCATCACTATTCACATGAGAAATCTCTAGATGTCCTTATCGAGTCCTCTACCTCGCGGTCCGCGCGAGCAACATGCACAGGCCCTCCGGAGAGCGATTTGAGGTCTTCCGTCATCGTGGGAGGGTTCGAGACAGTAACAAGCTCCTCTAGGGTTTTTTTGGGCGGTTTCATCGGAACAGAGCAGTCCAACAATACGCCGCAAGACTTCCAACGGCAGTTTCAAGAGGGAGGGCTGTACTGGAGTTGTATGGCCGGGTGCCATCCCCTCATTCACGGCCACAGTCCCCTCACCCAAGGCCATACCGTTCTTCGATACAGGTGCCATATGCATCATGCGACATACAATTTTAGTACCGTAAAGTACAGAGAGAATTTCAGTGAAGATGGAAGTATCTGTTTGAGAATAGAGAGGGTTTATATAGTGCGATACGGGTAGACGATCTCATGACATGCACGACCATGCATTTCGGCAAGGTCCATGACTATGGTATTTTAAGAATGTGGTCTCCTCATTGTAAGACTGCGACGTTTTTGGATCAGAGCAGTGATGATCGGTGTAATCGCTGCGTAGCATCATCATCATCATCACCACCTACGACGGGAGTCAGGTTGTAGTGTTCAAAGATGACTTCAAACCGGACGATGTTCCCAACGCTCTCCGCACCCTAAAGACATAGCAACTCCGCTACACCTACTTTTAGGACAGCCGGCAGGTAGAAAGTGAAGTAAAGAGCGAGAAGGAACGCTTGTAGTAGGTGTGTTTGTATACTCGTCTACGCTAGGGGCGCGTTTGTTTGGATTTTCAATCCGGCCGCTTGCACAGGCATACGAAGGTCGTGGTGATGATGATGATCATCATCATCATCACCTCTTTGCTAGATTCAATATTGCTACATGTCCTTCCTGCCAGCTATTCTGCCTTGTCAAGTCGAACACATAGGAGAAGTCGGGGCCGTTTTGAGTGGCATGGAAAAAAATCCCGAAGAGAGCAGATGGGTAGGAGGAGATGCATCTAGGAATCAAAGCGGACTTATATAGGCCGCTTAGTGCGCTTGAAGACATGTGATTTCGCTGGTAGGAACATGATCTTGCGGTTTTGAATTTATGTTTGGTGGTGCGGATGGTCATTATTGTTTTGGGATTCCTGGAGAATTGACACCTACATGGACCGCAGATTTTTATATTGGAGCAGGAGCACATGCTCCATAACAAATCATGATAGGGGCTTGGTCAGTTCGTTGGACCTTTCCGCATGCAGCTCATTTGGTGCAAGCTTTTCCAGCACAGTGGAACAGATGGCACACCGTTCAGATGGAGCCTGTTTTTTCTTTGAGTTGAGGCTGCGATTACTTCTTCATTCACTAGGATGTCGAATTTGGGACGGGAAATGTATCGATAAAGACTCCTAGAAATAGCCAAATCCAGCAAGTGAATCCCGGGGAAGCTTTTAAGGAAGCAACAACTGAAGAGAACATTGCCAATTTTTCCTTTCACAAGCGACGGAGGAAACCTAGGAGGCACTGAGCAGCAACCGTGGCAAAGCTCCAGGAAAGAATAATGGGCATCTTCCGACTTCAAACCGTTCCGATAAAATGGTTACACTCGGCATTTGCCCTTTTTATAGCACCTCCTTCCTTCGGGCCGCGCCCGCCTAGGCATGTGGCAGTCTATTCCCAGACGCCCAAAGGCGGCTCAAATCGCATTATTCCCACTTTCAGCATCGGCGTTTCCCAATCTAACCTAATCCTTCTCTCTTTAGCGAATCCCAACAGAAAAAAAAATCCAGCGGTAGATCCACCGCTAGCCGCGCCACACCTTGGACTACACTAACAGCAGGTAAACGTGGGTGGCTGAACGGGACGCCAAGTCGCATGTGAAGCTCTCCCTACCAACGACATGGCATCGAGACCGTGGCGGCGTAAACGATGTCATCGGCCTCTCCGTCTCTCCTTCGTTCATGCCCAAGTGAATGAGAAGCCCACCCACGCGCCGTGCTGCCTCGGAGACCCTGGGCTGGGCGGTATCGCCACCGCAGTGGTTACATACCTCGGGTGTGCTCAGTGCTGAGGCTGACTCCTTTCACCCTTCGGCATCATCTGAAGCTCCTCCCAATGTTAAGCGCTGGGGGGGTTATCGATTGCTGAGGAATTGTTGAGACGCACAGGGGGAAGTTAGCGGAGTTTTTTTTTCTCTTTTGCAGTGAGATGAACAGGGAACGCGATAAGACCCTGAAAGGCTGACGACGCCACGGATCGACCAGTCGAAGAGGCTCTTCTGTGTGGAAGGGATGTCGATCGTCGGTTGGGGGTTCAAGTAAGCTTTTCACGTGCTGACGGCTGTTGTTACATCGATTGTTCTTTTCTTTTGATGAACGGCTGCGGTAGCGAGCAGCTGTAATTGTGCGCGGTGATAAGGGGCCCAATTGCGTTGCTTATAGGGGCCTCTGCAGGACCGTTGTGGAGCGAACGCCTTGCAGGTTGCAGGCTGCAGTCTCGGAACCTGCTCGTGAGACGGATGCCGGCAGAGTGGAACATTTATTGTGTACAGGAATAATTAGGATACGGAGACGCGGACATGAGCATGGGGTGACGATGGCTTCACCATTCCAAGGTTCCTCAAGGACAAGTTTCAAACCTGTTTTTGCAACCATGTTCTAACAGCCACATGCACATTTATCTCTGAGCACCCCGATCTCACCACGGAGAAACAAAGGCCAGCCAGCAAATAGCTTGCAAATAGCTCCTATTATTGGCATGCTGAGCAGGAAAAGGCCGGGTAGATAGGGACCAGATCGTGCTCTGAGTCGCAGGGCCCAAGCTCCCTTTTTCACATGCCAGCCACTGGTATACTAGCAGGACAGGGCTGCACTACTGGGTGGGAGGAATGCAGGTGATATCCACGCAATATGAGGCGATCGGATGGGATGGCATTGTAGAGACCTTCGGGAACCAGCACGCAAGAGAGGCAACACGCGGCGTGGGAACGAAGGGAAGGAACGAAGCATGTGCAAAGGCACGGGAAGCCGTCAATCAGCGTTAAATTCTCCTCCTTCTCCTTCTCACCAACCTTTTTTTTCCTTTTCCCTCCTTATCCTCCCGTCTTCTTTGTTCCAACCATAAAAACGAACACCGTTTAAGGTTTCACAAGCCACAGTTGCCCTCCCCTCCGCTCCAACATTTGGTACGGTTATCGATAAGCTCCGCCCGCTTTCACATGCCATTCACCAGCTAACGAACCTTTCCGTTTTCAGCCCCTGCACATCCAATCGCACACCGTCATCCTCCCACGGCGTTGCCCTTGCCGCCTATATAATAAGGTGAGCCGGAATTCGTCTCCAACCAGTCCTTCGCCGTCGCCATCTCCATCGTCATTTGATTGTCACTTCCATCATCCGTACCTCTTCAACAACACTGGGCATTCCGCGGAGCCTTTGTTCTGATTCACAACACAGAAAGCTTGAGATAAGACGATTCTAGCTCGTCCACGGGGAACGAATTCGAAGAAGGAAAAACGATCACTATGCCACACGCAGAGAAGCAACAGAACGGCTCCGCCGTCGTCAACGGCACCACCAGCCATCCCACCGTCAATGGCGACCAGCCCTCGTCCAAAGTGCTTTCGGTATGTTATCTTCTCCTCCCCAGCAATTCGCCTCGTATCCCAATGCGGGATGCATTGTAATCGCCGCAAGCAATCAATATGGCATTTCCCTGTTTTTCCGGCATTCCAATGAAATTTCCCCCATTCCCCCATTCCCCCATTCCCCATTCCTGCTCCGTCACACAAGACCCCCACTAACGTAATCTCCGCCAGCACCTCAACTCGTACCCGCTCATCCACGACACAATCACCTACGCCAAATCCTCCCCCTACGGCAGCAAATCCCTGTCCATCATCACCACCACCTACCACCGCATCCTGACGCCCCTCTCCCCCTACCTCAGCACCCCCTACTCCTACATCTCCCCCTACCTCTCCCGCGCCGACGACCTCGGCGACGCCAGCCTCTCCAACATCGACTCCCGCTTCCCCATCGTCAAGGAGGACACCGAGAAGCTCAAGGAGCACGTCCAGGAGTTCGCCAAGACGCCCATCACCCTGCTGGGCCAGGGCAAGGAGTACGTCCTCGGGACCTGGCGGGACGAGTATGGGAAGACCAAGGGCGACGAGGGCGTCGTCAAGAGCGTCAAGGCCTTGATCAGCACCGAGTTGAAGATTGGCCTCGACGCCTATGGCTTCCTGAGCGAGCAGTGGGCCAAGAAGAAGGAGGCGAGTAGGAAGACGACGACGGCGTCGTCGACGGAGAAGAGCGAGAAGAAGTAGGGGTTTGAGAAGGAAGAGCGAGAAGAAGTAGGAGTGTGAGATGGAAAGAGCGTTTGCTGTGGGCGGCACCTTGTCTGACTTCAACTTACACTTTCCCGGCTGCATGAGTTTTCAAATACCTTTCCCTCTCTTTTAGACCTGTCATTTTCTTTTTTCTCGGTATTCTGGGCGTCGTTAGGGACGGGCCGCTTTCTTTCTATTCTGCTTTGATCGGTCCGGGTTCGATTCTCTTCAGGGGCCCGAAGCGGCGTAACACATATAGATCGTTAATGCAAATCAGTCACCACATCAAAATCTCCTTGCCCAGGTGGGGTGTCTTTGTTTTTGGACCCGTGAATATTCATTTGCTCCTCGTTTCACCGTACTCGAAAGGGACACCTCCCCAGCTGAGCCGAATCAAGGTGGTTGGTATTCTGCCCCGACATGGAACCTAAAAAAAGATGATTTTGATGCCTCATTCGAAGTACATGCGCTCAGCCCGGCAGGGGGCCGTCTGTTTCGCCTAGCCAGATCGAGTGATAACCCGTACCCGCTCGCCCTCGGATCACGCAGGGCCTCTCTCCCCACCCCGATGGTTCCCGTTTCATCAGCAGCCCCAATTGTCCCTTCCCCTTCCGACGCCTAGCCATGATAGAAAGAAACGACTCGACATCTAGAACCGTAGCGGGGTGAAGAACCACCTGTTCTTGCCGGACGTGTATCGCTCCTCGAACGCCTTCTTCACCGTCTTCTTGGCATCCTCCCGCTGCGAGACCTCCTTGAATGTGTCGGCCGACAGGACGCCCTTGAGGTTCTCAAGCTCGAGCGTGTAGCGCGTGGGCATCAGGTGGGTGTCTGTCCTCCTGTCAGTTCCTATCGCTCCAATATCCCCCATTTTTTCCCTATTCCTTTCCATGTCGTGACGTACAGTTGACCTGCTTGACGAAGGGCTTGACCTTGGAGCGCTTGCTCTGCTTGGCCTTGCCCATGCGGCGGGTGACTTGTTGCGGGTAGCGCTCGATGCCGGCGACGAGGGCGTGGGGGAAGGGGTGCGTCTTGGTGCCGTTGTCGAGCGGCTGGATGATCACGCACTTCTTGCCGGCATAGCGGCCCCTGGTGATGATCTGTTGCGGTTTGTGAGCGCGGTGCCGGGGAGGGGGGGTGATTCATTCGAGCGGGTTCCAACGTACGACAACGCGTCCGACCTTGAGGCTGCGAGAGAAAGTATCGTTAGCAGAGGTTCGATATCAATTCGAGATAGACTGTGACCGCGGTGTCCGGGGCCGGTCGAGCATGCCAACTCCCGAGTGCTTTCCAGTTCGACGTCCAAAAACAATCCAGGGGAAAGGGATATCGGGCAACTCACAACTTCATCTTGACGGTTAGTACGGCGGGTGTTGAGGCTGGGTGGTCGAGGATGCTGCGTCGTGGTTCAAGATCACGCCTAGGCGAAATTCCTGGTGTGTGCGGAGCGGAAAAACTAGCGATCCGGCAAAACCTCGGGTCGTCTAGGGACCCCGTCCGATCTTTTTCTCGACCACATCCACCAACGCTCGCCATGGAGAATGTTGGAAGCGTATAACCCACGTCGACGGTCGTCCAGATAATCCAGTCGAGTATCGAAGATGAAGATAAAAGCCCTCAGTCGGCCCGCCTCCTCGGTGCAGGCGCCGGGCTCCAACGTCATGCGATCTACTCGCAACCTGGATCCGGATATGCACCCATTCGAACGGGCGAGAGAATACACCAGAGCGCTCAATGCGACCAAGGTTGAGCGCATGTTCGCGAAACCTTTCCTGGCTTCCTTTGAACCTGGCCATGTGGACGGTGTCTATGCCTTTGCAAAGGACCCGAATTCGTAAGATGTCCCCCTCTTGTGCTGGAGTGTGCAATTGCGCTAACGTTCTCCTACAGCCTAGATCATTTTGCCTCCGGCAGCGGCGATGGGGTGGTAAAAGTGTGGAACCTGATGGACCGAGAGGAAATGTGGCAGGCCCAGGCTCATGAGAATATCGTCAAAGGGATGTGTTGGACCCGGGACAAACGCCTCATCACCTGCGGTACCGATCGCACCATCAAGATGTTCGAGCCATATACCGGAAACAAGGCCCCGACGTCGACCTGGCTAGGCCAGTCCGCCTTCACTTCCGTCACACATCACCGTACACAGCATTCGTTCGCCGCGGCGAGTTCGAGCATCAGCATCTACGACACCGCTCGAACGTCCGGTTCACCCGTGCAGACGTTGAACTGGCCGACGGCAATCGACACCATCACCGACGTCGCCTTCAACCAGACGGAGACTTCGATTCTGGCTTCCTGCGCCGTGGATCGCAGCATCATCCTGTACGATGTGCGCACGAACTCACCGCTCCACCGCAACGTCCTCAACTTCGCGTCCAACTCTATCTCCTGGAACCCGATGGAGGCGTTCAACTTCGCCGTGGGCAACGAAGACCACAACGTCTACATATTCGACATGCGGAACATGAAAAGGTCCCTGAACGTCCTCAAAGGCCATGTCGCTGCCGTCATGAGCGTGGAGTTCAGTCCTACGGGAGAGGAACTCATCTCCGGATCCTACGACCGCACCATCCGCCTGTGGGAACGCTCCAAGGGGCACTCGCGCGACATCTATCACACGAAGCGCATGCAGAGGGTCTTCGCCGTATCGTGGACTCCAGACAACAACTACGTGCTATCCGGCAGCGACGACGGCAACATTCGCCTGTGGCGCGCGCAGGCCTCTTCCAGACAGGGCGTCAAATCCGCGGCGCTGCGGCAGAAATTGCAGTACGACGAGGCCCTGAAGGAGCGCTACAAGCACATGCCGGAGATCAAGCGCATCGCAAGGCACAGGCATGTGCCCAAGCAGGTGAAGAAGGCGGGCGAGATCAAGGCCGAGGAGCTCAAGGCCATCAAGAGGAGGGAGGAGAACGAGAGGAGGCACACGAAGAAGGGCAAGATGAGGCGGAAGGCCGAGAGGGAGAAGATGGTGCTTGCGACGGAGCAGTGAAAAGTGGGGTCTCTTGACATGCATAGCGATGGCGTTTTTCGGTTCACATACAGGTTGGCAATTGGCAATACCCGGTCATGAGGAACAATATACTTTTGGACGCATTACGCTTTGCTCGTATCGCATGTCTCTTTCACGGATGCGAGTGTTGCCCAAGTCGTCGAGCCGGCAAGTTTTGCCGAGGGATCACGTCATCGTCTCGTACCGACGGGGGGGGGCCGCAACAGTCACAAGCTACTACCTTGGTAAGTGCGAGTTGCGGCTGTTGATTAATAATTCAAAAGAGCAGGCATATACAGGAACCACATAGTGGAAATTCCCCAGCCGAACTGGTCTTCCACACCATTGGACCTATTACGAACATGTCGGCCGCAGTATCAGCCCTGCAAATCCAGGACCAGAAGTTCGGGGAACTGGGTCTCACCAAGACCATCGTCAACGCCGAGCAAGTCTGTACGTACAGTCGAGGCCTGGCCTCCGTCTCGGAGAAGAATCCCGTGTTGGTCTTGCTCCACGGATACCCGCAATCATCCTACCTGTAGGTCCAGTCTCAACTAAACTTGCACGCATCTTGAACATCGTGGCTAACTGAACCCACCAGCTGGCGCCATGTAAGCCTCCACACCACCCGCCCCAACAGTGAAGTACCGAGTGACATCTTCCCAGTTCATCCCCCTCCTCCCACGCGGTATCCCCTTGTTCGTCCCCGACCTACCAGGCTACGGGGCCTCCGCGCCGATAGAAAAGAACGACAAGCTCGCCGTGGGGAACACCATCCTCTCCGCCCTGGAGACCCTCATCAAGCGCTCCTCCCCCGAACCCGCACCAGCACGCCTCCCCGTCCTCCTCGCCGGCCATGACCGCGGCGCACGCGTGGCCCACCGCCTCGCGGTGTCGGGTTACGAGGGCGTAGACATCCGCGGCATCTGCCTGATTGACATTGTAAGTCGCTGCTTCCACCCTTCGAAACAACAATCCCATCAACGAATCCCGCACTGAACGAACGAACCCCCCAGGTCCCCACCCTCACGCAATGGCGCGCGTGCTCCAACCCCGCCGAGGTAGCCACCTACTTCCACTGGCCGTTCCTGGCCAACGCGGCCCAGGCCAGCGCCATGATCGCCGCGTACGGCGGCGCCCGCTGGTGCCGCGACATGCTGCGGCGGTGGTCCGGGACGGATCCGAAGGGCCAGGAGAGCTTGCGGGCGGACGGCAGTTTCGAGGTGTACGGGGGGTTCTTCGAGCAGGAGAGCGTGGTTCGGGCGTCGAATGCGGATTACGCTGCCGGCGCGACTGTGGATGTGGAGGCGCAGGTGGAGGACCAGGAGCGGGGGAGGAAGATCACGGTGCCGGTGTTGGTGATGTATAGTGAGGGGTACCTGGGGAGGAGGTACAATGTGCCTGCGGAGTGGAGGGACTGGGTCGAGGGGGTGGAGGTGAAGGCGTGGCCGGTGGGCGGCGGCGTGGGGCACTTCGTCACGGAGGAGGCGCCCGAGGTCAGCGCGAGGGGGGTGAGGGAGTGGTTGGGGGAGCTGGGGGTGTACGAGGACCACTAAGTCTGACGAAGCTTTCCCCTTCTTGGACGATTCGATTCGAGCCTTTCCTTTTAACAAGCCAAATAGATGCCTATCCACCTACTCCTGCTTCAGCCTTCCCCTCTCCCTAAACCACCCCACCGTCCGCCGCACCCCCTCCTCGACGCTCCCAAACATCGGCTCGTACCCCAGCACCCTCCTCGCCTTCCCAATATCCACCCAACATCCAATCCTCATATAGTAATACGTCAACCGCGACACCCCGGGCCTCACCCTTCCTAACGTGAAGATCCAGTACGCCCACTCGACGACCCCGACGCCCAGCAAGATCGCCCAGAACGGGATCACCCTCTTGACCTCCCCGGGCCCGTCGGGCCGCCAATTCGCGTCCCCGGCCTCGCGCCACACGGCGCGCACGAAGTCCCAGAAGGGCATCGGCGAGCCGTCGGACAGGAAGAACGCTTGTCCGTCTACCCTGTCCTCCTCCTCCCCGTCCCCTTCATCCTCCCCATCCCCGTCCCGTCGACGACGACGACGACGAGCACCCAGCAGCGCCTTCACAGCCAACACGTGCCCCCGCGCGCAATTGTCGACATGCAACCAGTCGTGCACCAGCGCGTTGGGCCCGATCTGGAAGTGCGTGTTGCGCGAATCCACCTGCCGCAGCAGCGCGGGGATGGTGCGCGGGTCGCCGGGGCCGTAGAGCCCCGTCGTGCGCAGGACGGCGGTGAGGAGGCGGTTGGAGAAGTCGACAGCTTCGCCTTCGTTGTTGGATATGGGGAGGGAGACGGCGTCCGGTGTGTTTGCCGCGCGCACGAGCGCGTCGACGGCGGCTTTGGTGCGGGCGTACGCGTGGGGCCCCGCGTTCAGGGAATACGTAGGATGGTCTTCGCGGACGGGGCGCGCGTTGTCGGATGGGTGGAGGGCGAGCACCTCGACGGTGCTGGTGTAGACGAGGGCGCGGACGGCCCGGTGCGCGCGGGCGGCGTCGACGAGCGACGCGGCGAGGCGGTATGTGATGTCTTGGTGGACGGCGTCCGGGCTGAAGAAGTCGGCTGTCACGGTGTGGATGATGGCGCGGGGTTGGACGGTGTCGAGGAGGGCGGTGAATTGGTGGGGGTCGCGGAGGGCGCAGGCGTGGTAGGTGACGCCTGGGACGGGGCTGGGTGTTGCGATTGGGGAGGCTGAGTCGGAGTCGGAGTCTGAGTCTTCGTTCTGCGCCGGGTCCACGGTCGAGACGACGGAATCAAAACCCCCGTCCGCGAGGAGCGCTTCGAGGATGTGCTCGCCCAGCCAGCCCTGTGCTCCTGTCCAGCCCGTCACGAGCACTGTGCCCAAGTTGCGCGCGCTAGCCATCGTCGAGCACGTTCAAGTGTAGAGGAGAAGAGGAGAATATGAACAGTAGACCTAGGGAGGGAGGTGGGAAGTCCCGCAGACAAGTACGAGTGAGCTTTCGCAAACACCGCTCGCAACCAACCGTTTATATACAGCGCCGAAAGCGAAAACGCGACGCAAACGAACGACTAGTAGATATACGGAGGTAATCAAGCGACGTTATATCTACTGTGTTAGGTACGTCTCCCTAGCTCGGGCGGCCCCTGCGGCTCGCCCGGGGCAGCGGACTAGATACATCTAGGGAATTAAGCGAGGTGTGAACCGCAGCCCCTGTAGAATCCGTCGTGGCCATTGGTCGGGTCGACGAGGGTCGCGGGAGGACGCGTGGGAACGTTAAGAAGAGCGGAGGGGGAATCGAGCTAGTGGCATGCCCTCAGGGCGAGAATGGGGGCCGATTGCAGGTACCGCGTAGTTGAAAGTTCAACGACGAACAGTGTGAATTGACCCCTTCGAATTCGGAATCGCGAGGAAGTACCCCACCACCCTAGTCGCCTCGTCGGATCAACATAAACAGTAGGAAAGCATCCATGGATTCCTACAACTGAAATTCCCGTTTTGTATGTATAAGACGAAGCCCCTAAGAATAGGCACTACTATCTCCAACGCTATTTGCCATCGACACTTTCCGCAAACCATCGCATCCCTTCCCAAGTTCTGCCTTGAAATCGTGGGAACCAAGTTCAAATGTTGCCTTAGGGTATCCATCCATCTCATGGTGGTAGACCGTAGATATGCAGTGAGGAGATATGTTTAGTCAGCATCAAGGAGCCAATCGTCCAGCCAACCAATCACCACCTACCCAGAAGCCGCACAGAATAAGGCCACCGGAGCTCAGGCAAGCCTATTCCGTGACTATTCCGTGACTCTTAGTGCTAGAAGCCATTCTACATCACATTCACGCACACATCATCACACGACATGCACACTTCTTTCTGCACCAGGCTCATCAGCCAACGAGAACAAACCCCATTTTCTCTATCAAACCCCCTCTCTCTCATAGACGTAAATGTGAACAGCCACACCAACCGTAAGAACATCCAATCCACTCGAATCCGAATCAAATCCAACGGCGATGCACGTCAATGCGGCGCTAAGAAGACAGCACAAACATTCCACAAAGGGGGGCAGAGATGCAACGACGTCCCCCCTGGGAGATGGACAGCAGCAGAAGCAGAACAGAACAGAACAGAACAGAACGTGTCGATGAAGGTTTCCATGGTCTTCGTTTCTCATCATTTGCGGAAGAAAAGGGGGTCCGTCCCGCCCGTATTTCGTTCGAATCGCGTCGCCAACGTAAAAACCCCCAACTCTCTCACTCAAACACACCCGCTACAAGGACAAGATGAAAAATCAAAAGAAAGAGCCAGTCGGAGCTATATCCACGCATCTCCGCCCCCACCCCTTCCTCCATCTTCCTTTATCAATCTCATCCCGCCCATCCAAAACAGTGTTGACATCATTTTTTGATATATTAAGACAAAGGTCAAACATTACTTCGTCTCGGCGGCTGCGCACAACGGGGGACATGGCCGCCCGTCTTCGCTCGCGCACGCCGAATTGGCCACATGACCGCATAAGCAGTGTCCGGGAAATGCGATGCACACGCTGATCGTATAGTCGTTACGCGTCTCGGAAAAGAACAAAAAGAAAAGCCCGGCGCGTCCGTCGAGACGCGAACGCGCGGGGAGTAGATCGAAGCAGAGAAAAATCGTCATGGTCGCGTTACGGAGGAGGAAAGCAACAAAGGAAAGCCGCTGGATGGCAGCGGCATAAGAATGGAGTATGCTTTTGCAGCGGAACCGGGAGGGGAGGTTCATGCGTTTCGTAGGCGGAGAATCGCCCATCGCGTTCTTCAAGGCAGACTCGACGAACGTCGACGTATTCATATAGCGGGGAAGTCAGAGCAGAGGAGCATCATCTCCTCGCCTGGGTGGCGGGATACATGTTGCGCTGCTCGCGGCGGAGTTGTTGTGAGGCGTCGCGGTACGCGGTGCCGCCCACGGCTCCGCCGTCTAGAGTCCTGCGGCGCTTGGCCATGCCATCCAATGTGTCGGCCGAGGCGTCGTCGTGGTCGTCGTCGTGGCCACGTTTCATGGTGGTGGATCCGCCGTTGACGGCGTTGCTCATGCCGTTGGAGTTGGCGTACGTTTGGCTCGGGTAGTTCTCGATGGTCCCGTTCGAGTTGGAGCCGCGGTTGTCTGCCATGACATTGTACACGTTGCTAGAGCTCGACTGGCGCTGCGTCGAGGAGTAGCCACCGTTCCACTGCGTGTGGGCCGCGTTCGTCCGCGGCGTCTGGCGGCCGGAGCCGTTCTGCCGCGGGGAATCCGTGATCTCCTCGACCACGTGGCCCGACGACGCGCTCGACCCGTACGGGTAGGCCACGCGGGCCCCGTTGTAGGCACTGCTGGTCGTGTACTCATTATCGTTTTCCTGGCCACCCTGGTCGGCCACGGGAGGCTGCGTGGCTTCGACGGCCTTGGCGTCATCCTGCTCGCCGCCGCGTGAGGGCGGCGCCATCTCGTTCCTCGCCGCAGGAGAGTCCTGGTGCCGATAGTCGATGAGCTGCTGGTTGTTTCGGAACGTGACTGGCTGGGAGGGCGGCATGTTCGAGTACATGGACCCGGTGGTGTCGTATGCGGCAGGCAGGCCGGAGACGGGAGGTGTACTCGCGGGCGTCGTGGGGACCGAACGTGCGTGGGGAAGACCCGTGTCCACCGCGAGGGCGGGCATATTCTGCTGGTAGGCGCCGCTCCACTCCGGGCCGGACATGCCCACTCCGACGCCGCCCGAGTTGGGAGGGGTGGGGAACGTATGGGCTCTGTCCAGGATGGCCGGTCTGCTGGCGGTGGGGTGTGGGGGAAGAAGATGCGGGGGCTGGGAGCCGGAGGGAGCGCTGATGGAGTGATGGTGCAGCGAGGGCGGCAGCGTCGTGTTGGCGCCGGTGATGTACCTGGACGTCTGGGTCGGGTCGGGTCTGCGGGCGATCATCCCGTTGGGATGGGTCTGCCTCGTGGGATTAGCAGGGTGGTAAAGGAGGGACCCGATGTCGTGGACGAAAAGAGGATAGAGGGCCTCTGTGATCTTCTCCTTGTTTGCAAACTCGAGGGCACGCTCGAATTGGATCCTAGGGGGTCGTTAGCAGGTGCAGGCCGGCATGTGACTGTGGGCAGACTGACCAGACGCCTTTGAGATGCATCGGGCCGATCTTGACGACGTGCCTGACCTTCTCGCTCTTGAGGATGCCGTCTCTGCGCCCTCGCGTCATGCCGGCTACGTTGAGAAGTTTCGTGCCATTGATCATGTGGTTATCTGGGGCATTGTTAGTGGACGGGGTGTCGATTGTCGGAAGAGGGTTCTGCATGGACGCACCTTCACGTCGGGCGACGCACACGCCCTTGGCTTCGACCTGAAAGCACAAGCTGCCCTCGTCTTCCCACAAGGTCGCGGTGACTCTGGGTTTCATGCCCGGCGGGGCGACCTGGCCTGTGGTGTCGAATACATGGGGCTGGTGCTGCTGGCCGGCTGGGGCTTGAGTGTTCATGGCTATTCCAATTAGCGTTTGTTTTTTTTTTCTTCTTTCTGGTAGCCGTGCAGCATCATCTTACCAGGTAACGGGGCCGGGTAGGGCTGGGACATGGGGACCAATGCATTTGAGGGCGGCTGTGCGGTCGGGTAGAAGTTGTTGTTGTAAGGGGGGTAGGTGGTGTGGGCCGAAGGATACTGGGCGCTAGAGGGCGGCATGTAACCGGCGGTGGTGGGAGGTGCATAGTGGCTGTTGGGAGCCGGTGGGTAGGAGGTAGCTGAAGTGTTGGAGTAGCTCGAGTAGGTGGTCTGAGGGGTGGCGGAGAAGGAGGGAGCATTCTGGTAGTGAGCGCCGGCATATTGGTGGGAGGCAGGTACGGTGGAGGCGGCGGTGTTTTGATGGCCGGTGCTGACGGGGATGTGCTCTGGCTGGTCGTCCTGGTAGGGTTGGATGGGGTGTGCGGCGGGTTCCATGCTGTATGACATGATGCGAGGAGTGCTCTGTAGTGATGGTGCCGTGGGAAGGCGGAAAGGTGAGGGGGGAAACCCGTGCAAAGTCTATGATGCAGCTACCGAATTGGAAAGAAGGAATCTAGGGACATGGCAGGTCAGCGGCCGTCAGCGGCGGTGGAGCAGTGCAGCAGTGATGCATGGCAGGAAGAGGAAGGCCAAGAGTGTAGGTTGCACGGGAGCGCAAGCTAGACACGCGAAGGAACTCACCTGTTGGGGGGACCACAAGCAGGATAGGCGGATGGCGAAGGAATCTAGGCGTCGGAAGTGGAATGAGAGCACAGGTACAGGGGACCGAGGGGGTGTGACGAAAAGATTGTGAGAGGCGCGGCGCAGAAGCACGAGGAGAAGCAGGCTCGAGAGGAGGTAGGTAGAGATTGTGGATTGCGATGGGATGCGGTGGGGGAGGGCCGCATTCACGATCCGCACAGGCAAGATGCAGCTCGGTGGATGGAGAGGCACAGCTGGACAAGGCGACGGGGAGGGAACTCTTCTCAGATTCCACAAGGACCGAGGACTCTGTGCATCTGGCGAGGAGTGGGCAGCAGTACGAAGTGAAGGTGGTGAGCTTCGCGGCAACGAAGGAGGGATCGAAGACCGCAGTGCGGTGCGGTTGCAGAGCGGTTGCAGAGCGGTGCGGCGGCGGCGGGATGGAGAGGGAGATCGGCTGCAAGAGAAGCAGATGGCCGGTTAGCGCGTGCAGCAGTGCAGCAGCGCTGGAGTTAAGCGAAGGAAGGAGCAGGTGGGTGGACCGTGGGTGGACCGTGGGTGGCTCTTGCCAGATGGGAGGCTGGGCCAGCCCTGGAAGCCCTGGACAACAACAACGCGGAGCCTTGGAGGGTCCTAGCGCCGAAAAGTGCACGGGCCTGCTGAACAGCACGGGCCAAAGCACAGAGGGCAAGGGCACCCGGCAGAGGGACCTGAGACCTCCTCTTCGGTCTTGACGGCTCAGAGACGACCGATGAGATGAGACGAGGAGCTCAGAGCTCAGAGCGAGCGAGAGAGATCGCTGGCAGGTGTTGGAAAAAAGAACAGGTCCTGGCTAGGGTGGTGGATCGCTGCTGGTTGCCGCTGGTTGCTGCTGGTCCTGGATGCTGCCGGTGCTGCGTCTGCCGGTGCGTCTGCGTCTGCGTCTGCCGTCCCTCTTTTCCTTTTCCCACTAATTTACTGCCAGCACCCAGGCAAGGGCGACTAGTGTAATAGTAGGGAGTGGGTAGTGGGTAGCAGGTAGGCAGTGAGAAAAGCACTGCTGCAGAGGCGGGCCGCTGCGCGCGCGCGTATACTGCAGTCCTGTCGCCGTGAACCGTCAACTGGGTCTGGCACCGTGGACAATGGAGAAGTAAAAAAAAAAAAAAAGAAATGCGGGCAGCCGTGGGGAAACAGTCGACGATGGATGATGATGTACAGCTCTCTAGTGCCTGGTCCTGGAGTTTGGCGGAACCTCGTGGGCTGGCTGTTGTCGATTTCTGCTAATCAGAAGAAGGGGCCTCTGGGGTGGCGGGGAAGGGCCGTTCCTGGTGCAAGAATGGCGACCTTTGGAAGCCGGCCGCTTGCCAGTGGGCTCGACGTGGAGTCGGCGGCGGAGGGGAGGAGGGGGAGAAGGGGGAAGGGGGGAAGGGAGGGGAGGGCAAAAGATGCAACGGAAAGATGCCTGGAGAAGAAGGGGTAGGGAGGGAGAACGAGAAGAAGAGGGAGAGGAAGAAGGAGAAGAAGAAGAAGAAGCAGAGTATCAACTCATGAGTGATGGGGGGAGAGGATTGCGAAAAAGTGACCCCCCCTCCCCTCCTCCCCCCAGTAGTTGCTCGACCCTACCCTTCCCTTTCCCTTCCACCCTTTCCACCCTTTCCCTCACCTCACGGTTCACCCTTCCCCCCTCCCCTCCCTCCCCCCATGGCAGCGACGACCGAGCCGTTTGGAAGCCGCGAAGCCATTTGGGCAGGGATCCGTGGTCCGTGGTCCGTGGGTCCGTGGTCTGTGGGTCTTTTTTGCTGGGGTGGGCTGAATGGGGTGCTTTTCTTGCCGGGGTGCTTTGGCTGGGGTGCAGCGTCCAGCGTCCAGAGCGGGCGCACAGGCCACCCCACCCGAAGGCACCTCTCAAGCTTGTTGCTGCGCTGTTGTTCGCTGTCGCTCCGCCCGCCCCTTCCCTGCACTCCCCCGAACCGGGGTCTTCCCTGCTTGTCATATCTGGTGCTGAACAGTGAATCCTGATGGGTGTGTGTCCCCGCTGTGGAGCTCCCTCCTCATCAGACACTGTATTGCCAGCGCCTGCGATAACGAACCATCGATGCGCTGGACAGAGTACTGTGTAGTGGAGGGGACCTACTCGATAGAGCGTAAGCAGGAATCCCCTGCATCCGTATAGTGAGAGTGAGTAGTGGGTGGGCTCGCCTGTACCACAAACGGATGACGCTCAGCTATTCTCATTGCGGGGGGAAAGTCTCCTGTGTACACGGTATCAAAAATAGTGACAGTGACAGTGACACACATTCCTCCCCTACCTGCTCCGTACTTGCTCTTCCGCTCCACGTCTCAGAATCTCCATTCCGCTCGACATTGAAACACCTCTGCATGCTCCTTCACGTGGCATCTCCTGTGCCTCCAGGGCTCTCTCCTGCCTAGGCATCCCCATGTGATGGTTCCCCGTTCCCAAGTTCACCTCCACCACGATCCCTTTCCATCTACGGATCGTGCCCGAAAGTTAAAAGTAGTACTGCACACGAGGTTCGTTGTTTGTCAACATCGGGTCCGGCTTGGGATGGAAATCGAAAATGTTGAGGCTTGGAACTGTCGTGAGGGTACCTAGGTAGGCGTGACACCCTCAATCCACGTGACCCCTTGGACACATTCCACAGGTTCCACCACGGGCACCTGCCTGGCGCAACAGCACCCCTCCGGTGTAGGAACTCCCTCCTGTCGCTTCTGCATCCCAGACATCTGCCAGAGCCCGCGTCTGCTTTGCAAACAGAGCGAAATCCCATTGTCCATGACGATGCAGGGACAGGAGACCCTGCGTCGCAAACAAGCCCGCTCATTCCTCCTCCAATGCTGCTGCTTCCCACCGCCGGCGAGCCGCCATGGACTATGTACGTACATACATAGTACATGGCCCTCTGCCACTCTGCGATGCTGTCTCCCGTGCTGCACTGTTTCGATGCCGCGACCCGCCAGCCACGCCCGCACCCGCCAGCGGCCAGCGGCCAGCCCAGGCAAGGCATGCGCCGCCCGCACCGCCTGCTGAAACGCGCTGGGCCCCGTCCTGATTCCTGGGCGTCTTCCAAGTTCCGGCTTCCTCTTCGATAACGGTCACGGCGAATCGAGTGCCGTTTTGGGCCACGACGAGATGAAGTTAGCTGTCCAGGACTGCCTCTCAGCGCCCACCAACCTCCGGCTAAATTCGTGATACCAATACTGTCCCCCGTACCAATAATACCCAGCGAGCTGCGACCCCGAGAGAGCGACGTCGAGCACAGGGACTCGCTGTTCGGATGGGACGATGGCCACCCCCGGTCGCCGCAGAAGGACTCGCTCGCAGCGGGAAACACGGACACTGCAATGGCTGCATCCCTGAACCATGAATCCATGATCCCATCTGAGTGGCCGGCTGTTCTCGCAAACAGCACTGAGCACAGGCTGGGAAAGGCGGCGGATCAGAGTCCGGCGTCACTGTCAGAGCCTGAGGTCTCATGGTTCCCCCCCGAGGAGGCGTGCCAGCCTGCCAGCCTGCCAGGACTCAGGAGCCAACAGTTCCGTGGCCTGAAGCGAGGGCGCGCGGGATGCGAGAGGCAGGCCAGAGCTGCTTGAACTTCCATGTTCCCAGAGCGGGTGGAGGGTGCAACGTGGAAGACTGGATTCCCAGACTGCAAGACTGCAAGACTCGAGGATGGGGCGCCGCGCCGTACAACGCGTACGTCAAGGGCCCCCGCGGAAACGAAGCGCGGAGGGCCACTCGCTGGGTGCTGTGCCCGCTGTGTCTCTGCTGGCTGCGCCCGTGTGAGAGCCTGAGAGGGGGCGTGAGTTGCGCCGTGGTCAAAAAAAAAACTGTCCTTCTCTTTCTTTCTTTCTTTCTCTCTCTGTGTGTGTGCCTCTGTCCCACCAGGGCGGACGGGCGTGGGACCCAAGGCTCGCTGATAGGACTCCATGGGAGCGCAACCCATGCGGTGAATGCGCTGGCAGCGCTAGGCCCCGAACGGTGAGCGAGGCCAGTCCCAACACGGTTACCGTCTGACCAAGCCACGGCTGGGATGGATGGTTTCTCGCTCACTGTTCAGGCTCAGAGCACTGGAGTGACGAGTAGTCTGAAGGTTTTTTTCGCACAACAGCACACATGGCTGGCGAAGCTTTCGGTGCGACCATTGCGGTGCACCTGAAACACCGCTTGCCATACCTCCTGGCGGGCCCGTGGTTGCGCAGCTCCTCCTCCTCCTCCCTCAGAGTTCAGAGCGGATGATGGGATCTGAGGTGGGAAGTGGATGGACAGGTTCAAAGTCTTGGCACAGGGCAGGGCAGTGACCGGGTCTCTTGGAAGCTCGGGCCACCGGCGAGGATCATGGACATCGACGAAACACGGCTCCGCTCGTCACTTCGCTCGTCACTTCGGCCTCAGGCCATCACCCAGCCCATCCATCCAGCCAGCCCTCCACTCACCTCTCGTCACGTTCGAGGACCAGCCATCTCATCAACCCGCTCAAGCCATCCTCAGCCCTGGTCGTCAGCTTCCCGTCGCCTCAAGCGCCAAACCCGCCGTTCGCATGCCCGTGATTCGTGATTCGGTCCTGCTAGCCGCGCACCTCGGAGCCCACCCACACTTTCCTGATCCTTCCTATCTATTCTCGGGCTCTCTATTTTTTTCTATTGTGCTCACCACTGGATACAGACGTGGTCGTGGAGGTGGACGTGGACGTGGCCGATTCCCTCCCATCGAACGGTCGGGCCATGGTCCCTCGTCTCCTATCCTTTGTGTGACCTCTGACGGGACGAAGCGCCGCCTAGACGAGCTCAACCCACCCATCTATTGTTTCCAAACCTTGAACCCTTGAAACCACACCAGGCAGCACGTAATCGCATTCGCCTCCCAGCGCTGTCGCACACAGACACAGACACACAAACACAGAAACACACAGCTCCGAGGGCGGCAGTGGCACCGTGGCGCTCCAAGCGACCCGTGCGGTTTCACAGTGTCACCATGTGTGTCTCTCGTGAGAGGACACCAACCAACACGCACCGGCAACCACGCAAGACCCAGCGCCAGCGGCCAGTGGCACCTTTCTCGCGTGGCCCAGAGTGCACACTGCAAACTGCAGAGGTGAAATGCAGAGGTGGAAATAAACGTGCAGCGCAGCCGGCGTGCGGCGTGCGCACTGCGGCGCGCGGCGTGCCCTGCTGTACTGGAACTGTAAGGGAAGGGGAAGCGCGTGTGCGCGCCCGTGCCCTGCCCATCGAATTTGTCTACCTGTAACTCGCTGACCACCACCGCGAACCAGATAGGAAATGCGATATGAGCTCGACGAGCAGTATGGAGCGCTCGCGACCGATTCGGGACGAGCAATACGGACGCATCCGCTCTCAGCGAACCACACCCTATCTAATCTTCCAAATCGCAGATACGGCGGGATGGGAGGAATCAGGACGAGGAGACTCCTCCTCCTCAATAACGATCCCATCCGCTGTGGCGGCGCCTGGGAGGCCGAGCGAGATATTGGATATTGGATCCGTGGGGACCGTGTTCTCGTCCGTCAACAAAAACAGGACGGGCAATCTGGAATCGGGATCCGTCGGGGGAGGAATGGGCTCCGCAATTGTGCTGCCCGGATCTGCCATGTTCCGATGACATGATGCTCTTCCTGAGTTCCTCAAGGGATGCCGCTCGGGAGCAGTTCAAACTTGTGTTATCAACTTTTCGTCCAGGCTCGCTCCAGAGAACCATGGTGGTATTTTCGGTATGTAGTCGCTGGAGGTCTCTAGCAGACTAGTCACTAGCAGACCATGTCCCTGACTCCCTGAAGCGGCGATGCGATCATGATCCAAGCTGCAGACTGTCGGCCGGCGTTCCTTGCAGCAGACCGAGCCCGCTGCTCATCCCGCCCTGGCCCGCGATGGGGTGGGGAGCCCCTGGCGGCGTCTGCGACGGTGATTGACCCCGTCTCGCTGCTGGCAGTCCCCCAGCTGCCAACAGCTGCAACGAGCCGTCCATCCCGTCCTTGTTTCGATGCACGCCCGGGCGCCCAGGTGATATGCGCGTGATCCGTCATGGGACCATCCCTGTCCGCCGAGCCCCCAAACCACCGAACAAGTGGAGTGGATGGAGGAACGCTGAGAAACAGCTGCTCAACTGCTCCTTCATGGTCCTTCCCTGCATTCCCAGTGTAGTACTACGAGATGGATCCTGTGTAGATGGACATATGGACATACATGGCGGGATATTATGGCACCAAGTTTCACAGATCCGCGCTGGCCCCGCGCGTCTGCCAACCCCCATCCCGATCCCACCCCGCCACTCAGAATTGCCATTCGCTCTGCCGCTTGTCCCTCCCCTCCTCGACAGGCTCAACCGACAACAAGTAATGGATGCCAACCGCCCGCTCTCAGAGGGATTGGGGCGCGCGGCACGCGCAATACTGAGGATGAGGCGATGAGGCAATGAGGGCAATCCCCCCTCCAGATAGGCGTCGCCCTGCCAATCACGGCCAGCCACGTCGAGAGCGTATCCCAGAGCCGTTATCGGGATTTCGGGGGACTGGAGCATGTCAGCAGCGGTCCTGGCCTGGTCCAGGGAGACGGAGTCGGAGCGTTCAGCGTTGCGGCTTGGGCTTGCGGTTTGCGAGCGTGGGTCTTTTGGCTTTGGGCTTTGGGCTTTGGACCGTGACGTTCTCCAGCCTCCTTCACGCTTTCCCCTCAGGCTCCATGACCTTTCTCCCTTGCGCATGACTAATCACACACAGCTCGCCTCCCATTCGCCCTCAGCCTCCGCTCTTCAAAGTTCTCCCTCCCCGGTGGCTGGGCAAGACCAACCTCATCCTCCACTTTTCCCCCCAACCCGTACCCAGCTGGCCGTGCCCTTCGCACTGCCGTCTTCCGTCTTCCGCCTTCCGTCTCCCGTCATCTCGTCCCATCCTTCTTCCATCCGTCCCTCCTGTGTCCCATGAAATCCCCCCGTACCGACGGGGAACAGTGGACACACGAGCTCCCAACACGGTTCCGAGGGATCGGTTGCACGGTGGACTAATGTACTCACCGCTTGTTCTTGTTCTTGTTCTTGTTCTATTTCCATTCTCGCCTTCTTCTGCTTCTTCTTCTTCTTCTTCTTCTTCTTCTTCTTCTTCTTCTTCTTCTTCAAGTTTTTACCCCTTGGAAGTTTGGTGTCGATGTTGGATCCCCCCTCCCCCTTCTAAGCACAGTACAGTACGGAGTACGTTCTGATAATCTGCTCGGCCTGGGGTAGCCCGACAAGAGGTAATAAGTAATAAGTAATAATATCGTCGTCTTTTGCCGTCCCTTGTCTGCATCTGGATTCTCTACCTCCCATTCCCACTCCCGTGCAGACGCGTATCGGGTTCCCACTGCTACATATGCAGCATCGCTGCGGACATGATGCTGGGGGTTTTTGCTTGCGTGCTGCTTGCTGCTTGCTTGTTGCTTGCTTGCTGCTTGCGTGCTGCTTGCTGCTTGCTTGTTGCTTGCTTGCTGCTTGCGTGCTGCTTGCTGCTTGCGTGCTGCTTGCTGCTTGCTTGTTGCTTGCTGCTTGCGTGCTTGCTTACTTACTTCTTGCTGCTGCTTGCGTGCCTGCTTAACGTTAAGCACAGGACAGGATAGTTAGGTACATATAGACATGGGCATGGCGGGCGGGCCATCTATCTCATATCTCCACCAGCAGAGCCGCGCCGTTCACTGTTAATACATGATACGTATGGTGCAGGAGTATCTTGTGAAGTGGAGCGCGTCTCGTGGAGCATCTACCCTTATTCATGATCTGCGGGAAGGCGAAGCACGACGCAGACCCGCAGCGCGACATCGCGCACCTGCATCGCAGCGCGTTGGCGTTGGCGTTGGCGTTGGGATCGGCGTTGGGAGTAGCGGTGGTAGTAGCGGTGGCAGTGGTTGCTGTAGCTGTCTCTGTCTCTGTTTCGCCTGGCTGTTGGTGTGGCCGTCGGTGCTGCCTCTGGAGGGGAATGAGAATGGGCATCGTATACGTATCGTGCAGCTTTTCCTTTTCCTTTTCCCTACTTAGGTGGTCTGAGTCCAGAGCACTCAACTGATGTGCTGATGGATGATCAGATCAGATCAGATGGATAGCTTGTCCTGGATGATGATGATGATGATGCCATACATGGACATGGATATGCATGGACATGGCTCTACCGGCTCTTTTACATCCGGCTCTTTTACATACATACCGTTGTTCGAGGGGAACGGGTGTTCTAAGGATGAGCTTACGCGTTATTATTATCATCGCGCTGGGAGGGGGGGATCCTGCCTCGTTCGTTCGTTCGTTCGTGAGTGATTTGGAAGTGATTTGGAAGTGCCCTCGTCTAGTTGATACATGGGACGGTGGATGTGGATGTGCTGTGGGATTGCCCTCCGTCTCCCGTCGCCGATACCCTACCGATATTTCCTATCTATCCGTCTCCGTCTCCGTCTCCGTCTCCGTCTTCCCTCCTCGCCTTCCCTGGAGCCGGAGCCGGCTGGTCCCCTACCCTACCCTATCCGGGGCTCATGATGATTCATTCCCCTCGCTTCTTCGCTATTTGGGAGCCAGCTAGTTTCGACGTCCCATCCCATACCTACCAGGGTCCCGTTCTCCCAAGCGCCATCGCCATCGCCGTCGTTAACGGTGACGATCACTATGCGGCTACTTCCTCCTTGTTCGGATGGGAGGCTTGCGGTTCATTTATATCGATCTCACCCTATCTTTTGCTAATTAGCCCGGCTGCGGGATTGGGTCTTGGATGGGTAAGAGCCAATCGGTGGGTGGGTATTAGGTTGAGTTGAGTTATTTTGCTCTCAACGTTATTGAGCGGCGGAGTCGAGCTACCCTATGCGGCTGATGGCTGGGCACTGACTGGGCCGGGCGCTTGGGTAAACTGGATAGTGGATGATCTCGCTAATGGATGAGGGATGATGGATGGGTGGTTTGCGCGAGGCACGTTTTCAGCGGAGAGGTTTCGTTCTTCCTGGGAATCTCTCTCGTTTTGGACAATCTCGTTGCTCCTCGACTGCCCTTCTTTGTTTTCGTTCTTAGGGTCTTTCCCGTTCCTGCACCCCGGAAGTACGGAGGGAGTACTAGTGGGTGCAACGGACACTGCTCTCCCCTTCAGGCGCACTGCCTAGGGTAAGAGCAGAATCGCGGACGGGGGTGTTGGACGTTGGACGTCTAGCTACCCCGTTTCGGTCGAGATGATGTTAGTTAGAGAGCTGTCAATGGATGGGTAGGGTGCTGGACTGGACTTGTCTGTCAGGACGGCTCGGATCGGCCTAAGTGATGATGGGGTTTTCGTAGAGCTGAGACGTTCAATGGGATCGATCGGTGGTGATGGATATTCGCCGTCCGCATGTTCGCCTCCTCCTCCTCCTCCTCCTCCTCCTCCTCCCAATTTGGTTGATAGGGGATCCTTGGTTATGCCCATGGCTGGACTAGATGGCGAGATTCGCTCGACACTTCTGGATCTATTTCCCTTGCCGCGTATGGTGATGGATGGATGGGCGGTAAATAGATGATACATAGATATAAGATTAGAAGTTACACGCCGTCATATTTTCTCCCCATGCATAAACAAGGTACCGAAAGGGTAGGAAGACAGGGGGAACAGAATCAAGCTCCGTGACGATGTTGCTACAGAAACGCTTGCAGCACTGCAAGCCATCGTTCCGTCTAGAGACTCCCTTCTCCACAGTCACTTCTCGTTGAGATGGGCGCCGTCGAAAACAGCGAGCCGACATCTACTCTGTCGGTGGACGTAATGATTGAGTAAAACGGGTCTGTTCAGGCACTTAGCTAGCCTATTGTTTGGGTGGTGATGGATACCATCACTACCACTGCCGCACTCGTCAGGGCAGCTCCATGCCCGGGATGAGACCGCAACGTCAAACCAGTACAAATGGTCACGAGGTTGATGCCTGAGACTGCACTTATGTAAAGTGGCAATGTCGCCTTGATGATGCTTCTATTAGTTTGCCTGCCGATCTACCTTGTACTAAAGTAATAGGAAACGCCTGGGTTGGGAGATTGCGAGCGGTAGGAGGGCACTGGAAGACACGAAATCGGGGAGCATGGTCGGCTTCTGGAATAGAGACGTATGCTTTCAAGTATAATGCGCGGCGTCTTCCCTTTCGTTCCACGCCAGTGACTGGTTTATACATACGTATGTACGATGCGACCCGCCGTAGGCACCGCGCAACCAGACGGCGACCGCCCGCCGAAGAAGAAAGAACACAAAAAGCAAAAGGAAAGCGCAAGAGTACAGTCTCTCGGAATCGAACCCGGGACCAAAAAAATCACCCTCCCGCCAGAACGCAGGGATTGGATCCAGTAAACGCATCTTTTAATCCCGACGCAAGAACCTTGACCGCTCGACCTTTGCTCTTTTGGTGTGGGTGACGTGGGAAAGGGAAATACTTGAGGATTATATACGCGATATAACTAAATGTGAGTGGGTGGTGACGTGTACGTGATGCCGGCGACGGCGGTGAGGGCGCGGTGACTGGTGGGCGTGGTGAAAGGCGGGCGCGCGGTGACTGCCAGCGTTTGAGGCATATGTAAACAGAGACGCGATGGTCATGTGAGGAGCACATCGGGAGCCGTCAATTTTGGAAAAAGAGCATTTCGACGTGGCTGCTCGACGCTCACTGGGTATTTGAACTTATCGCACTGCGATCGATCTCTGCTTCTACACTACACTGGGGCATGAACTTGAGCAAAAAGGACCATCTGTTCATGTTTGTGTCTCACCAGAACAAAGGAGAACGCAGGGACATGGAAGCACATAAGTCTATTCCGAGAAATTAGGCCATGTCCCTCGATTTTCCGCAGCTACCGATGCGGTAGTGGTGATGATCACCACCATGGCATGTGGTGGCGATCTATATGATTTGAAGTAGTTAACACATTCCCCACCATACGCACCGCTTGAAACCTGTTTTCGACCTGAGCCACATGCGGAACATTCGCTCCATCACTACATGCAGTCTTCCCTTCCTTCCGACGCGCGGGTTCCTCGGTGCTCAAAACATGGGGTTGTTGCATGGCTATTTTAGATTCTGCTCTCGAACGCCCGACGACATCAACACTCTGACCTGCAGTTTTCGAAGAAGTGCATTCGGCAGCACACAATTGTGAAAGTAGGAGATCGGTGACAATGCTATCGTACGGACTTTATATAGTCTCTGGCACCCCTGCGAACAAACGAGGTTCTTGCGGAGAATGTCCGGCATGGTGATGATCGTCACCGAGGATTTTGGTCTCCATGTGCGCAAAATAGTCTGTGGAAAAACCATGACGCAATCCCATGAGAAGTTGAGAATGGTTCGATTTGTTTGACTTTTGCGGAGCACCGTAACACGGATCTATCAAAGTACGAAGCTGGCACGCGAGCAGCTTCCTAGATGCACAGCAAGATTGCACGGCGGGCAAGGCATATGAAGAGAACAAGTGACAGAAGGACAGATGGACAGTCGGAGGAAAATGACGGCCCAGGGATGAAGGAAGAAGCTGAAATGTGGCAGCATGGACGATGCAGTGGATGGATCATGCAGGAAGTGAAATTTGACAACGAGTAGAGGCAGATCGACAGAGAAGTTGACAAAGAGTATGAGCAGATTGGTAGGTGAAGTACATACTTACTCCTTTACGGTACGGATTACCGGAATATGAGGCTGCTGCAAGGGCGACAGCAAAAATTAGTACACAGTTTGTCGTAGCAAGTCCAGTAAACTTCCATTCAATCGCACAGCGGCATGCAGGGCACAAAAGGTCTGACATCGTAGTCCTCATCCACACTGGATGGAGGAATCTTCATTAATAAAGGTGTCTTAGCTAACAATGTTTGAGTAAACTTACAGTCTAACCCGCTTAAGAACCCGATGCAGACCCAAAGTGCTGATACAGAAACTGCTATGATGTGGCCGAATAAATGGTATAATGCCCGTCGCAACACCCGCTCATCCTACTCCGTGGTCTTTGCAAGGGCCCACAGGCTGTCGAGCTTGGCCTTCGCCAATAGCTCCTTCGCTTCGCCATCCGAGTCGCAGATCTTGGAACCCCACTTCCTGAATGCTCTTTGCTTGACCTCGCCTTCGAAAACAAGCAAACATTTGTTGTGGGAGAGGTCTTTGAGATGACCCGCTTCGTCCATCGGTTTGAGCCACTGGGGATCGCCGGCCGTCTTCTCCATCTGAGCCTCACTTGGCATCAGATTCTCCGTCCACTTGACGCGGTGCAGCAAAACTTTCTTATACTTTTGGATGGAGTAATGGCCTCCCTCTACGATAACGAGGTTCATCGTCGGATGGAATATGGTCAGGCCAGTGAGGGAGTACTCCTTGGCGTTAAGATCGACCTGGTATCGGTGTTTCCCGAATGCGAGCGAGTCGATTCTGAAGACGCACATATAGAGACCCTTTTGGGCATCCTTCTTCTGGTTCTCCTCGAGCTTGGCACGACGTTCCTCCTTGGTCAGTTTCCGTTCATTGTTGGCTTTGACATGGTTGTCGTGGCGTTCTTGTATCTGCGCTTCCACCAGCATCTCAACGGCGGTGGGATCGGCGATTGCCTGCTCTCCCATGACCCGCATCATGTTCCCTCGCTTGACCTTTGGCGGGGGAGGAGGTTCGAGACCAAGTCGGATTTTGGCCTGTTGCTCCTTGTGCTCCTCGGCGCGCCGCATCCTGCGAATCTTGGCTTGTTCTTTGGTGGTAAGGTACATCGGCTTTACGGGGATCAAGAGCTGGTCCTGTGGCGCCTTCAACAGAACAGGGTGCTGCACATAGGAGGTTATGATTGATTCGTCGGCATCGATCTTCACCTTTGACGGATCATCGATGCAATCGTACGTCTTCTCGTCCAGGATCCCCTCATCCCACCATTCAACGTCGGGAGGTTCCGGTACCAGAAACCCGCGCTCGCTGTTCTCGTCCAACTTTGCCTTCCGGTTTTTCTCTGCAAGCAATGCTTTGATCATCTCCAACTTCGTCTGTTGTCGTAGCTTCGAAGCCTGCGCAAGGTACTTCCCCCGTTGGTTGAAGAGCAAGCTGCGGGCCATCCTGTCCCGCGAAGTCCCCATCGACTTTGGGTCCAGATACGGGTTCTTGTTCACCTCCTCCTCGTCCTTCGGTTCTTGTTTTGCCCCCGTTTTGGTAGCTGCAATGAGTGGTAAGGGTGACTCTGTACGTCTATTCCCCAGTGTCGTGGCAAATCGTGTAGATGGAGGCTCATTATAGCTTGGTCGGCGTTCGTCGTCTCTCGTGACGGATGGTGCTGGTCGGGAGGGAAGGCCGTCTGTCGGAGGTCCGGGGGGAGCGGCGCTTTTCAGAGCAGCCATACGGGCTTTCATCGCAGCGAGACGGTCCGCTGGAGTAGCAGGCGAAGCTGCTGGAGGCGGAGTTGCAGATGCTGCTGCGCCGTTCGCCCCAGTTGCACCTTGGCCGGCCGCTACGCGTGCCTTGATGGCGGCCGCTTTCGCTTGTGCTTCCGCAAGCACTTGCTTCATGTTGGTCGCTGATGGCTTCGGGCGTTTGGCGTCACCAGGAGCGCCATCTCCGCCTGGGTGGGGACGCTTTCCGAGCATGACGGCCGACGTGTCGACAAGGAGAGTGTCGAAAAGGAGAGCGTCGATGACGGGGAATGAGTGTTGGTGTCGTGAGGTTGACGATAGTTTGGAGCGAGCCGCGGGAAGGTGGAGCCTCAGGCGGAAGGCCCGAGCGCCCAAAATCTTGGCACCCCAAAAAATTGTCCGCAAATGCGACGCCTCGCAACAACCTCACGCCCGCAAGCTCGCCGTCGATGCAGCCGCCATGAATACCTCTCAGCCGGTTTCAGCGGCCATAACGGGCGTCGAATTTGGGTTTCTCTCCGCCGACGATGTTAGGAAATTGTCGGTGAAGCGCATAACAAACCCGACAACTTTCGATTCGTTGCTCCATCCGGTGCCTGGCGGGTTACATGACGCTGCGCTGGGAGCTTTTCTCGACAACCCGTAAGCTCTACTGTGATTTTATTATGGCACTCTCACTGATATCTCCGTCTCAGGTGCTCAACATGTGGGTTGACGACCCAGCTTGGTTGTCCAGGCCACTGCGGTCACATCGAACTCCCGGTGCCTGTGTACCACCTTACCTTCCTGGACCAGCTACTTCGCCTCCTACGTGGAAAATGCAATTATTGCCACCATATCAAGCTCCCCAGGGTGCAAGTCAATGAGTATGTGTCGAAGCTTCGGCTGATCCGGTGTGGGCTGGTGCAGGAAGCCGAAGAAATGCACGAGCACATCAACATCATGGCTGGGAAGGACAAGAAGAAAGCGGACCGGGAAGATTCCGAATCAGAAGACGATGCCGACGGGATCATCGGTCAACGAAATGACTACGTTAAAAAGGCAATGAAACGGGCTGGCATATCAAAAAGTGGTGCGCACTCGATCAGGGGAAAGAACGAGACGGTCGGCGACGCGCGACGCGCGGTCATTAAAGAACTCTTCGCTGAGATGACTAAAAGCAAAAAGTGTCGGAATTGCGGAGGTGTAAACCCCACCTTCAGGAAAGATCGCTCGGTGAAGATCTTCCGCAAGAATTTGTCGGGCAAGGAGAAAGCTCTGATGGCCCAAGCCGAGAAGCGCTATTACAACCCTCTTGATATCCTTGCAAAGAGGGAGCAGAAGGCGCAGAAGAAGCACCCTCATCCCGATGAGGGTATTGCGGATACTGAACCGGCCTCCTCAGAGGACGAAGATGTGGAAATGCTGGATGCGCAGGTTGCGGACGGGACGTTGGTCGCCTCTGAAACTATGACGGGATCAGCAAAGAAATCAAAGACCTCGAATGAGCTCCCTGATAATATGCAAGAGTACATCACATCGTCTGAGGCACGAGCAGCGATAATCCTCCTGTTCGAGACGGAGGCTGAACTCCTGCGCCTCGTCTACAATCCATACGCGAAATCCAAATCTCGATCAGAGGCGGGCCCAGATATGTTCTTCATGCATGCGGTTGTCGTACCTCCGAATCGGTACAGGATGGAGGATCGTACAGGCGATTCGATAGCCGAATCTCCTAAGAATTCGCTTTACAAGAACATATTGAATGCTTGCGACCAAATGCGCCAGATCAGCAACGAAATGAAAGGGCAGGACAATGAAGCGGGCTACCGTCGTCGAGAATTCTCCGATCTCCAGAACGCGTGGGTCAATCTCCAAGGCGCAGTAAACGCCCTGATAGACCGGGACGCAAACCCTGTGCAAGGTCTAGCTGGCAGGTCTAACGCCGACGGTATCAAGCAAAATCTTGAAAAGAAAGAGGGCCTGTTTCGCAAGAACATGATGGGCAAGCGTGTCAACTTCGCCGCCCGCAGCGTTATCTCACCAGACCCTAACATCGAAACGAACGAGATTGGAGTACCTCCCGTTTTTGCCAAAAAGCTGACTTACCCGGAACCTGTCACGAACCATAACTTCTACGATTTGAAGGAGGCTGTACTCAATGGCCCGGACAAGTGGCCTGGCGCTGTTGCCATTGAGAACGAACACGGCCAGGTCATCGCACTGCGTAAGAAGAACTATGAGGAGCGCCAGGCGCTGGCCAATCAACTCCTTGCCCCTTCTAGCACCAACGTGAACGGATCCAGGAATAAGAAGGTCCATCGTCATTTAAACAACGGCGATATTGTTATAATGAACCGCCAGCCGACGCTGCACAAACCCTCCATGATGGCTCACCGGGCACGTGTGCTCCCTGGCGAGAGGACCATTCGCATGCACTACGCAAACTGCAACACCTACAACGCAGATTTTGACGGAGACGAGATGAATATGCATTTCCCTCAGAACGAGATTGCTCGGGCCGAAGCTGCAACTATCGCGGACACTGACCATCAATACCTTTCGGCGACGGCTGGGAAACCCCTGCGAGGTCTTATTCAGGATCACATTTCCATGGGAGTTTGGCTGACGAATCGAGACACATTCTTCACGAAGGAGGAGTACCACCAACTCCTGTACTCCTCCTTGCGACCCGAAGACGGACATACCACTTCTGGGACCCTCCTCACCGTGGCTCCAGCGATCATCAAGCCTCGCCCGCTCTGGACCGGAAAGCAGATCGTTACTACGGTTCTGAAGAACGTGCGCCCCGCTGAATATCCTGGCCTCACGATGACATCTAAGAGTCAAACGAGCTCCAAGCTTTGGGGCTCTAACTCCGAGGAGCAGGATGTTATCATCAAGGACGGCGAGTTTCTTTGCGGCATATTGGACAAGAGTCAAATCGGTCCCGCTGGTGGCGGTCTTGTGAACGGTGTGTATGAGACTTATGGACATACTGTGGCTGGGCGCGTACTCAGCATTATTGGTCGCCTTCTCACCAAGCTGTTACATATGCGCGCGTTCTCCTGTGGAGTTGAAGATCTGATCCTCACCCACGAGGGAGACCAGGCCCGCCTTGAGAAGCTAAAAGAAGCCGAGAAGGTAGGCTTCGAAGTGGCTTCCAAATATGTTACCTTGGACTCCCAGAAAATCAACGGGAATAATCCGGAGCTTAAGAGGCGCTTGGAGTCGGTCCTGCGCGATGAGCAGAAACAACATGGACTTGATCTGGTAACGAATGCCGCGACCGCTAAGATTTCCACCGCAGTCACGCAAGCATGCCTTCCGCACAAGCTCATCAAACTTTTCCCGAAGAACCAAATGCAGGCCATGACTGGCTCTGGTGCCAAAGGAAGTATGGTCAATGCCAACCAAATCTCTTGCAACCTTGGGCAACAGGTTTTGGAAGGTCGACGTGTTCCTGTCATGGTCAGTGGGAAAACTTTACCATGTTTCAAACCGTTCGAGACCAGCGTCCGCGCAGGTGGCTATGTTGTGAACCGTTTCTTGACTGGAATTCGCCCCCAGGAGTACTATTTCCATACTATGGCCGGTCGCGAAGGTCTTATCGATACTGCGGTCAAGACTTCACGTTCCGGTTATCTCCAGCGGTGTATCATCAAGGGCATGGAGGGCCTCCGTGTTGAGTATGACACCTCAGTCCGCGACTCGGATGGCAGCATGGTGCAGTTCCTTTATGGCGAGGATGGTCTGGATCCGACGAAGCAGAAGTATCTCAACGACTTCAAATTTCAGGCCCAGAACTTCATGTCTATGTTCCAATCTCTTAACATCGCTGAGTCATATTCTGAAGTCCATAGCCCTGAGGCGGCAGAACATACCAAGGCGGCGTACAAGAAGGTCCGCAAAACCGGAGATATCGCCGCGATGGATCCCTCTCTCGCGCACTATACTCCTGGACGACACAGTGGAGCTACCTCCGAGAAGTTCTATGCGAAGAAGAAAGAGGTTCGTCTTGATGCGATAATTTCCACAATGATCACATGGCTAACATATGTTCCAGTATATCGACAACAACCCCGACAAACTACTGAAGAAGAAAAAGAGCGACCCCGTCGGTGAGGTACTGCGCAAGACGTTCGAGTCCATGCTCGATGTGAAGTATCTCCGTTCCATTGTTGAACCTGGTGAAGCTGTCGGCGTGGTTGCCGGCCAGTCCATCGGAGAACCCTCAACGCAGATGACGCTGAACACATTCCATTTGGCTGGTCACTCCGCTAAGAACGTCACGTTGGGTATTCCCCGTCTCCGTGAAATCGTCATGACCGCCAGTGCCAAGATCTCCACACCTGCCATGACCATGTATCCGCATGCCGAGTTGTCTCAGGCGGATGGCGAAAGGTTTGCGAAGAGCATCAGCCGACTTCCGCTATCTGCCGTTCTTGACAAGGTCACCATCACAGAGAAATTGGGCCCCGGTACGCTCTTTTCGCAAGCCAGAACATTCAAGGTTCGCCTAGACTTCTATCCGTCTAAGGAGTATTGCGAGGAGTATGCTATCAAGGTTCGCGACGTCGCCGAGGCTGTGGAGAAGAAGTTCTGTATCCGTCTCCACAGACTTATCAGGCTCGATCTGAAGAAGAAAGCTGCCAATCGATCACTGTCAAGTGCTTCTGCGGCCAAGTCCTCAGCGGTGCCAACGATCGGCGAGTCGGCTGGAACCATCCAGCAGGTCAATAACAGCGCTGACACAGAAGGCAATGAGGGCGGAGTAGATGATGATGACAGCGATGACGGCGAGGGCGAAGGCGATGCTACCTATGCTAAGCAACGTGGCCGTCGTGAAGATAGCGTCGAATTCGACGGGCCTGACGAGGAAGAGAAGGAGCTGGCCGATAGGCTTCGCCGCGAGGATTCCCCACAGTCGGAAGACGAGACTTATGGTGGCAGCCCCAAGCCGTCGCGCGCCTCTACTCCCGAATCCGATCGGGAGGACGACGAAGAAGCTGAACCGACAATTCCCACGGAAGAAGCCTCCGATGCCCGCCGGGAACGCATTGTCAAAATGTGCACCGACATCTCCGACTTCAAATTTGACGACAAAGCCGGCAATTACTGTGAAATCACCTTTGAATATAGTGTCACAACCGCCAAATTCCTCATGCTACACCACGTCGAGGCAGCCGCTGAATTTGCGACCATCCACGTCATCCCTGGTATCAACTTCGCGCTCGTCTCCGAAGAAGACGGCAAAGATGCCGATGGCAAGGAAATGAAGGTTCCTGTCATCGTGACCGAGGGCGCCAACCTGATCGCGATGCGCGAGTTCGGCCACATCATCGACACGAGCCGCCTCTTCACCAACGACATCGTTGCCATGTTGCAACTGTATGGCGTCGAAGCTGCCCGTGCGACCATCGTTCGCGAAATGCATGCCGTCTTCTCGGGTCACGGTATCAGCGTCGATAATCGCCATTTGAATCTCATTGCCGACACGATGACGAAGGGTGGTGGCTTCACGCCTTTCAATCGTAACGGCATGAAGGGTAATGTGAGTCCCTTTATGAAGATGAGCTTCGAGACTACAGTAGGCTTCTTGAGGGATGCCGTTCTCGAGCGCGACTGGGACGAGCTCAGGAATCCTTCTGCGAGGATTGTGGTGGGTAGGCTGGGAAGTGTGGGCACGGGCTCGTTTGACGTGCTTGCTCCAGTGAGGGTTGTGGATCCTTTGAAAGGAGGGAAGCAGGTGGGCGGTGAGGTGGAGGATACGGTCGAGATGATGGACGTTGATACTGTGGAGGACGATGCGCTCGATGCTAAGCCTGCTTCTGCTCCTGCACAAGAGGAGGCGGCTGAGGAGCTCGATGCGAAGCTCCTCGTCGATGTGGAAGAGAGCAGTTCGAAGAAGGAAAAGAAGGCGAAGAAAGGAAAAAAGGAGAAGGAGCATAGGCGAGGATCCGAGTGAGTTTGTTTCGAGCTTTGATGTCTCATGGGGCGTACGTGATAAGGTTTCTGGTTTACGGCGTTATACCAGCATCGAGGATCTGCATGTAAAATGTTTAGATTTGGAAAGTTCAATGATAGGCACACTCTTTCTTTCACGGGGCAATCAGTGACGGATGTTGTGTACTGCCACTCTGCGCACCGGAATGCGTTTGTACTGTAAAGCGCCACGTTTCGAGAGGCGAAACGGATAAGTCATTTCGCGTGACCTACAGCCCTCTGATAACAGATGGTGAAGACGAATCTCGACCAGAAGGCAGACGTGGTACTTTTGATACGATCTGAAGGAGTTTGCAAATATTGACATATTCCACAATAGTACACCAAGACTTCGCTTTCAGCTTCTTCAATGTCCAAGCCTTAATCCCGTGAGGGGGGAGTTGCGAGGCAGTAAACTTAATCGCCAGCATGTCGGATCGCAACTCAACCCAACCATGAGGCAACAATCCCGTCGCGCCACCAACTCTCCATGCATCCTGAGCGGCGGTCGCTGCGGCAGTGACTAGAGTGGTGGTCGGAATATACGAGACGCTACTGGCAGTCTAGCGACCAGGCTAACCTGAAACGGACAATGTAAGACCTCGAGTAGGATGTTCGGGGCATTTCTGATTGGTTGAGGTCACGTCCTTTCATACATGCATAAGAGGGAATGCAGTAGTGATTTCTGAATAGAGGGAGGATGAGACGAAAAGTGGCCGATTGGGCGACAATGAGTGAGATCGAGGCGGTTTTGAATATAGTGCACATATGTTGTGCATATAAGTGGAGTTTTGGTCCCTATTGTACTGCACTATATCGCATCTGCCGCCGTCAGGACACTTCGGAGTCCGAGGTGCAGGACGCCTTATATCATCTAGGATGTTCATATAGAGATGGATCCAACTGGGCGACCTGCATGCGTCCAAGATGTCGCGTGAGACCGAATGCCTGACCATTTGGCTGACGCCATAGGTCGCGTATTGTCTCAGGGCGAATCGATGAATCTGATTGTTGATCGACCCACCCACGTGGAAATAAGGGGTTTGGGCGATGTGAACTGCAGTATCCTCTATTATTAGTCTTCCTTGAAACGCGGAGAAATGTACGATGGACGAACACGAGGCTACACGTGGGTGGGTGCATACTTTACTGCGGCATCGTACATGGTCCTAGAAGCCCACTGATTGGACCCGAAATGGCGGTCATGGATTGGTGCGAGTTTAGTCCGGAGACAGTGCTAGATTGCTATGACAATGGTCAAGAGTGATCACTGGGTCCGGATCGGGATGGAAGCACGACTGTATGCCAGTCGAAGACGCATGAACTGCACGGATACCCATGTTAGCACTAATGAATTCTATGAAGGGCGGAAGCTTTGACGGTATTTCATTTTTTGAGTTCAAGATGACGTTGGCCAACTATATTTCCATCCAAACGTCTGCGTAACTCCAGCAACTGGGTAACAACGTCACTTAGCGTTTCCTCCCACGAGAGATACCGAGTTAAACCCAAAACTGAGGCAGAATGACTTAAATCTCCACTTTTGGGCGTTTCGGTTGGGTTCAACAGCGGGGTAAGCTGCGAGACCGACCTCTCCCTATGCCCACTGTCTCTAAGTTCCGGGAATCGAGTCGCAAGAGTATGGAGTATGGTCGAACTCGACGGTAGCGCACCCGCTGATACTGAGAACCGGTTGAGTCTAGTTAGAGGGACGTGAAGAGTTTGTATGGCTGCAAATGCAAGGTCCTGTGGAAAACTTGTCAGAGTTTCAGTTGGGAGGATCGGCATGGAAAAAGATAACAAGAAATAAGCGTGACGAACCCGAACATCTACATACGAATCCATTCCGTAAGGATGTGTATGAGTACGTGTAATTGCGTTATCCTTGACGCTAGCCCATATCCATCTGTTCCCTTCCTCAATGGTTGCCCAGTTCTCCAGGTTCCGTATCGATGGTCCATAGACCGCGGGCGCGGATAGCGCCACAAGATCGAAAGAAGCCTTCGATTCTTTCATCCAACTGTTTATTGCATCATATATGATATTGTCGCTAGCCTGACTCGCTTCATGAATGTAGTCGCTGGCGACGTCTCGTATCTCCGGCGTATTGAGTGTGTTTGTTCGGGGACTTTGCCGGACCGAGGGGTTTACTACCCACTTAGCGAAACGGATCAAGGAAGAAACAAGAATAACTCTTAGAACGGCCGTGGATGCTTCTTTTATGTTTCCAAGAATCTTACAAAGCCTTCCACTTTCTGCATCAATATAGCGGGAAAGGCAGTCAACCTCATGGCAACTGTCCGCGGCAAGACACAGAATAACCGCTTCGAACGGCTCAGTCGAGCTATTGAAGGCATCTTGAAAGACCCCTGGGTGTGCTATATCTCCTGACGGCACCACCAGGAAATCGAGGACCGAGGAGTCGAAACTGGAGAATAGGTGCTGGATCCGCCGTGCTTCTTCTCGAGATTCCACAATGGCTCGTACTCTCAGTCCGGCGGAGAGGGCTTGGGCGAGGATATGGGATCCGATTAAGTAACTAGCACCGGCTAAAAGCACTCGTTTCATCGTGTTGCAATGGACGTGAATCGTTTGAAGGCCTCAATTTCGGGGATAGGGAGAGGTAAGATATCTCATCCCCCGGGGGTCCGTGAGAAGGGTGATGTCCAAGCTCAAAGCAGAGATAACTCCGTACGGATCACCTAGTGCAGAGGCGGTCCCCACAACTATGGTTAGTGACTGCACCCTTCCCGTTCCAGTGATCGACCGTCAGCAAGCTTCCTGTCGCTGACGCATGGCAACCAGCCTCAAGCCTAAGCGCGGGTCGTGACTGAGGCTCACCTATGCAAGCGCGGGACGTAGGGCGAATAATGTTTCAAAGTAAAAGTCCACGTGCTAAGACGCTCCACCCGTATGCACAAGCGCCCAATGGTACGGGGTTCAAAACGGCACAGTGACGGTCTTGAAAGCGGTGAACCTAAGTGGGTGGGTTCTACAGGAGAAGTATCCACACCATTGGCGGCATTAATCATATACCGGGCTAACGAAAATTGCAGGTACCGGTCATTGAGCCGACGTGGAGTGGATTGAACTTGCTTCCAAGAGCGAGGAGAGACAATGTGGAATAAGGAAGAGGAGAAGTGGGGGAGAGAATGAAGGGGACCGAGAATGAAGGGGACCGAGAATGAGGAGAGACGCACTGGAGTGGGGCTGCAGCCCAAGCGGAATACGGGAAGAAATACATGATGGGAGTTTCTAAACATTCACAATACGTCATCACCTGGGCAGAGAGGTCTTCATTAATTATACACATCTAAGTGTACCCCTTCCAAGATTGCATGGGCTGGTTTAACTGAGGGGCATGAGACCTCGTAAACGGATTCAATCCAATCTGACTTTCTATCTGGAGAACGCGGTGAAAACCAGGAAGGAGCTGTTCTTATTGACGGTGACACTGTTACCCTGTGACTCCTCGCAAACCAGCGGTTCTAGTTACCGTTGCTGCGTGCCCAAAGGAGTACAACACCGTCATAGAAATGAACTAAAGCAAAAAGATGGTCTATCCAATTAGCACTCATTATCCAAGTACAGCGCATGTTTAGAAACCATTCAGTCGGATCGGAACGCGGGGGATCAGACCATCTGTCGCCTTCACAACATATGCTCTGGGATCAGCAGGGTAGTGTGAATAAGCTGCATGGCAGAGTCAGGCGTAGGAAAGATACGAGGTCCTGCATAGCAGTTGTGCCACGCACGCCGTATCGGTCTTCCTTGGGATGGGCAAGCTCTGGCACTGCATGGTTGTCAAAGGCGAGGGACGGTGGGGAACATCCACGCAGAAATGAAAGGAATACGATGCATGGTGTAGAGTCGGTGAGAGCTTATGCTGTCGCTTTGAATTCTTTCTATGGCATTATTCTACATGGCTGTAGCCTGACCTGAGACGTTAATCGCCTTGGCCAGTGCCGAAGTAAGCATCTCTACTCGAGCATCGACGCCTGATTCGTGTACAGGACATCTACCACATTGCTCAGTTTCTCTATCGTCTCCAAGGCCGCATCATAAGCCTGATCGCGCTCAGACTCATCATAAACGATCAGGCATCCAGTACCCTGGTCCAGAACCCCGATAATGACCTTGTCAAGAATCATCTGTGAGAGCTTGCGTTCCACCTGGACGGTATCGAGACCCACCATCTTCGCGACATGGTCAATCTCCACCCTGCTGAAAGGCTCAATGACCTTGATTAAATTCTGCTCGAGCATATTGTCGTACAAGCGCCGGAGGTGACGAGCAACGAAGCGGTCGCTTCCTAGCTCCTGTTGAAAGTTGCTGAGGGCGGTCTCGTACTCCTCCAGACTCCGGTTCGTATGTGCTCGAGCTACGGCCTTCATGGCGTCCAGACTCTTTCCTGCATATTTGATGGCGTGCTTGGAGGTCATGAGCGACGTCACATCATCGCCAAGGTTCAACATGATCTTGCAGAGCAGCATGTACTGGAGAGCGGAGGTTGCCTTCTGCGTCTCTTCTTGCGAGTGGTATCCTTCCATGGCTTCGATAAAGTACGAGAATGCCGTGTTGAAGTCGTTGTCCTCGGCATGCAACATACCACTCTGCATATCAAGCCCGGCCTGCAGCAAAGGTGGGGTGTAGACCGAGGCGGCGGATGTGCGTGCGGAAGTGAGGGCCGCCCGTCCCTTAGGAATGTTTCCCAGCGCGTGGTAGACCCTGGACTCCAGCAGCTGTACCTCAACCAACACCAGTTTATCGTCCAGGCGCTTCAGCTCCTTAAGCAAGCTATTGATGAGATTGAGCGCATCGTAGTAGGACTGCTTTTGCATGTACAACGAAACCAGTCGGGTCTCCAGGTTCTGCCGTAGGAAACCTCTCCGCTCCGAGACGGCCCATTCTATACATGACTTTGTGACGGAGATCTGGATATCGGTGGTATTGGGAATGGTTGTGAAGAGCTCGAGGAGTTGCCGGACTAAAAGAAGAACATGTTAGCAGACACTCTCACATTCATAACCAACTCTTGTCACATACCCAGCTTCGCGGTCTTTGCTTTGGCAAAAGACGACAGCACCGACCGCGTTTGCCTGACGAGCTCGGCGAGGGCGTCCACTCTCCCCTGGTCGCGGAAGAGCTCCCCAAGAGCCACCAACGCCGTCTCGTAGTCCTTGATTGCTGCTTCATTTGAGCCTGGATTTGTCGACAGAACTTCCTTAAATATCTGCTCTGCTTTGGTTGGCTCCGTCTTTGCCAGCTTCTGCGCCTCAGCTATCCTCTTGCCGGTGTCCGTAACGGCCATGATGGAGAACGGGAAGCTTGATTCGTTGTGGGTATATACGCAGGGAAGGGTGGCCGGATTGGCGAGGAGGAATGCTAAATGCGAGGCAGCAGGAGGCGAGCGGGGGATGGCGATGGGTGTTGATGGCGGCGGATGTCCATAGAGCTAAGCTCACAATCGACGGCGGGTGATGCGGAGGTCGGCCTAACACTATTCCGATAACGCTTGGCGTTTGTGCTCCCAGCTTCCCCCCGGCAACCCGATGTTTGGCCGCGGCGGACTTCCCCAGACAAGTCTCTATGGGCTTTTTGGGACGGACTCCACAGCGCGCCCCATCGGCTTCACCACCAAGTTGATTTTCCAGTTTAGTTTCTGTAGCCAGCACAGCGTGCATTTATCGCTTTCCTCCGTGATTCGACTTTTTTTTTTTGCGCACCGCCAGTTGCGCTGCCCGGGCGACCATTTGATGTGTTGTCGAAGCTGCAGCCAATGACCTAACCGCCCGGCCCGTGCACCTAGATGTAAACAATATCAACACCGCAACCACCCACCATCCCACCTCACTATATCCCACCTCTACACTCCCATCACTGCCCTCTACTCGTGCGCGCTGGGTCGCCAAAGCACTCATCATCGCCGCAAAACATTCGTTGGACTTCGAGACTCCATCATTTTCCAATTGGCCTCCCCATCAACCCGCGCGGCATTCCAACATTGCCTTTTCAGTCCGAATAGGCCGTCATAAACAATATGTCTTCTTCCGACAGGGATTCCTCGCGGGATCGAGAGCTAGTCAGGCACTCGCATTCTTTCTCCTCAGTACCTATGTATGTTAGCTTCTGTCTTCACATATCCCACCATCTGGCAATGGACCATTTACTAACGCCCCGTCGCTTTCGTGGCAGGTGGGATAGCTCTGATCCAGAACGTGCTCCACCTCCATTACCTCTGAACCCAGGATCTCCTGTTCTTACTACTCGTCCAAATACCTCAGCCGCCATTGTCAATGCAGCCAAAGCATTGGAGGAGAAGGCTCGCGAGAGCCTACCGGCCAGTTCATACACTACCAATCCTATGCCGCTGCCGCGAGGGTCGCCTGAGAGGTCTCTTATCAAAGGGGCTCAACATAAGCGCATGCAGTCTTTACAGAACACCAGCGTGCGTGATCTCAAGAGTTTCCTCGATGGTATAAGGTCCCCAGAACGATCGCCTGAACGCCCGTCGACGCGGGCTGGCACCCCATCCCGAGAGCCGGAGAAGGACTATATTTCGGCGGGTCACAGCCCTTCACAGATTTCGACCCCAACACCTTCGGGTCGCGATATACTGAAGGATACACCGGCCCTGCGGCCTTCGTCTCGGCACCTCCAAAAGGCTATCTTGGGCGAGAACACACCGCCCTCTGCCACCATGCTCGCATTACAGACGATGACAGTTCCTCGAGAGTTGTTGGATCCTCCTATACCTTCTACCACAACCTCAACCTCAACTCCCAAAGGATCGCAGGCTCCTCCTCAGTTGGACGCGATCTCGAGCCAACTGCTCAGTATCACCAATATTGTATCCAGCTTACAGAAAGACATGACCCAACTGAGCCGCCGCAGCAAAGATAATGCCTCTGACCTCATCAGCTTGAAGGAGGCAACCAGCGCTCGCGACGAGGATATCCGCAAATCACTAAAGGAGCTCGTGTCAACCATGAACCAGACCTCCCACCTTGCCAACACTCCTGGCGAATTTTCGCGCTCAACCAGTAGCATTGGGATGAAGGACCCGCACATGACCCCTACGAAACAGTTCAGCATACCTCGCATGACTTCCCCTAATCCTTTCATGATGGATGAGAGGATTGGTAGCCCGAATCCATACTCGGTGGAGGGCGCGGCTAGTGTCGCGATGCTGGAGAAGATCATTCGCGAAATGGTTACCAAGGATGGGCAAGAACGGCTCATTGCCAATCTCCAGACTTTGGTCGACAAGGCCACAGGAGAGACTGCGAAGAAGGTTGCCGAGTTAGCCGAGTTTGTCAAGCAGGGTTCCCAGAGTAGCGCTCTCGTGCCTACATCTGTGTCCGGAACGATTTCAGCACAACCCGCACAGGGCCCTTCCGCTTTGACTCGATCGGTGGATGCGAACTCATCATTCCCCCTCCAAAAGGTTTCCGACGGTAACAAGCCATATTCCAGCCCCAAGGCCGCGGATTTCGTCAGTGACGAGATGCTTAAGTTTCTGCGGAAGATCAAGGACAGTGTTGCGGAGTCGGGCTGTGTCACCATGGGAACCAAAGTTCTGATTCAGGATCTTCGAGGAGAGGTACTGGGTATGGGTCGTGAGCTAGCTCGGAAGCTCGAAGAGGTCGAACAGTCAACCGCTGGCGGAAAATCGATTGAATCCGGTCAACCAACCCCCGACATTGCCACGATCATCAAGGATGGCCTAATGGAGCTCAAGCAGCATATGGACCAGGTGATGCGGGAACGGAGACGTCAATCCATCTCTTCCACGCTTACCCGAAATACGGTTGATAGCCAAGAGGTATATGATGTGGTAAAACACGCTTTGGCCGAGCGCGGATTAGACCAACATGCTGCCCAGCACGTCCCAGTCGACAAGGAGGCTATTATCGCCGCTATCCGCGAAGCCTACGAATCCTACAAGCCAAACATCGAGATTGAGCAGATCGGCTTGGATCGTGACGAGGTCCTTCAGTGTTTGAGAGAGGGACTTCAAGAGTACCGTGGTTCAGGTTCCATCACTAAAGAGGAAATTGAACGGACAATCCAGGACGCCATTCAACATGTCAAGTTCCCCGAGCCGATCAACGAAGCACACGAAATCCGGGAGGAAGTGTTGATGGCTGTACGAGAGTGCCTCGAAGACATCAAGCCCAACTTTGCACCACCACAGCAACAATTGGATACCGCCATCAGAGAAGCTGTGCTGCATGCGATCAAGGAGGGCTTGGCAGACCGAAATGGCCCCCAGGAACTCGAACTTTCACAGGAAGTGCTCTATGATGCTGTCAAGGCTGCCTTGGATGCCTCGCCTCTCCGACTCCAAGGCCAGAGTGACGAAGTCGTCCAGCACCTCCATGCATTGGTGGACGACATGCACAACGAGTTCAAGGCGTACTCTTCTGCCAACGGTCGGGATACGGAACAGGTCCTTGACGCATTGAAGGATGGCCTTGATACCTTGCGATCGCAAATCGAAGCTTACATCGACAAGGCCCAAGACGGTACCCACAAGGAGGAGGTTATCCAAACGATACACGGGGAGCTCGAACGTTTAAGAACCGATATCCAAGGCTACGTCGCCGAAGGCCCACGGGGCGACCAAGCATGGCCTCGAGGAGAGATGGTCGCTTTCATCAAGTCTGAGCTTGAGCATTTGCACGAGTCCCTCTCACAACAGTTGCTTCCAGGCATCCAAGATAAGGAGGAGATTCTCACAGCGCTCAACGCAGGTTTCGAGGGGATGAAATCGCAGGTGGTAACCCGTGATCTGAATCTTGAGACCAATGATGAGATCAACGAGGCTATGAAGGAGGAGTTCGACCAACTGAAAAACGTCATACTTGGAGACACAGCTAGCCACAAGAACGAACTGATCCAAGCACTCCAGTCCGGATTCGACGAAATCAGCGCGAAATTTGGAGGCGGCATGACGGGTCATACTTCAAACGACGACTTGCTACTATCGCTCAAGGAAGAATTCGAACACTTGCGAGAGACTCTGGGAGGTACACTTGTAAGGGCGAACGGCAGTGCCGACAGGGATGATATTATCGATGGCGTACGCGAGCTCGTGGACGGACTACGATCGCAGATCACATCCACGCAGGAAGATGCCTCCAAAGCGAATCTCGCCACCATCCTCGGTGAATTGGAGTCTCTGAAAGAATCGCTGGGATCTACTCTAGTCCGTGCTGAAGGGTCTGATGACAAGACCGAGCTTCTCGAAGCGATTAGGTCAGGCTTGGAGGATATCAAGGCGAATGCGAAGTCCTTGGGCATCAATGAAGAGCTGCTGGAAGCCTTCCGAGGTGAACTGGACCAATTGCGCCAATCAACCGGGCTCACACGGCAACATGCTCGCGCTGACACCGAAGAGGTTTTGGAGGCTGTCCGACTTGGCCTTGACGACCTCCGATCTCATCTCGAGAAGAAGCTTGACAACCCTGAGAGGCAAATGGACGCCACTAACGAGATTCTGGACGCACTGAACGATGGCCTTGAGGGTTTGCGCAACGATGTTACGAAGACAATCAACAAGCCGGTTGACATGACAGTCTCCTATGAAATCCTGGACGCCCTTAAAGATGGGATCGCAACCCTCCGCGAGGACATCTCTAGCCTGAAAGGAAAAGTTGAGGGAACATCCGCCGAAGATGAGAGCAAACCAGCCGGGAACGAGGTTGTTCTGGCGGAGGACCCTGAGACTGTGGCGAACCGAGACATCCCTGGCGATTCTGTGCGTCGCAACGACCTAGAGAAGATGGAATTCATGCTTTCGCAAATTCGGGTCAAGGTCGAAGCGATGGACGCCAACATCCAGAATCCAGTACATGGCCCTGAGTCGTCAGCACCACGATCCGTGCCCATGACGGACGATCTTGTCGGCATAGAGCAAATGCTCAAAGAACTGCAGACATCGGTTCTTCAACTACAGGAGCGCGAGTTTGCAGTCACTCTGGAAGGAATGGCCACCAAAGAAGACACCGATGCGATCGAAACCCTTCTCGACAACGTGAAGGCCAAGATTGAGGAGCTCAACTTTCCTGATGCGGACAAGATGGTCTCCAAAGAGAATCTGGATGATATCGAATTGGTCGTTCGCACAACTTCAGAAACTCTCGAGGCATTGTCTCAAAAGATCGCAGAGGAAGGTGCCACCAAGGGCGACGTGGCTGTTGTGCAGGTGATTGTGGATGATATCAAGCAAGCTCTGGATGAGATGAAGTCTGCCAAACCGGACGAGGAAGAGAAGGTCACCAAGACCGACGTGGATGACTTGGCTGCTCTTGTTTGTGATATCAAAGCGAAGGTTGATGAGATGAAGATCCCCGATGCCGACGAGTTGCCCTCCAAGGCCGATGTTGAGCAGCTTATTGGTCTCTTACATGACTTCCGCGAGAGTCACGACAAACTGAAAGAGACCTATGAGGAGGACATCATGAAGACGGCGAAGAACTTCGATGACCGTAAAGCTGAAGCACAAGGCCTTTCCGATACGATCACTGAAGCCAAGGTGATCCTGGACGAAATAAAGGACGACATCAAGACCGGTTTGACGGAGGGTGGTGGCCTGGAGAGCCTTCGGGAATCGTTCAAGAATCTGGAAGACGTTGTCGCTCTGAATTCAGGCCTCGGTGCAGATGTTAAGGACCTCATGGAGACGGTATCTCGCGAATTCGAGCGTGCACATGGCTCAATTGAAGGCTTGATGAACGGTCAAGAGGAGAAGTCCGCTTTGGCGCTTGAGAAGCAAGACGAAACCAAGGAGGCCATCATTGCGGGACTTGTCACCAAGCTTGATGAACGTTTTGATACTCTTATGACCAAGTATGACGACGCGCAGCTTCTTGCCGAGGAACAGGCCAAAGTGATGAAGGAGAAGGCGGAGGAGCAAGAAAAGATCCTTGAAAGCACCAAGGCCATGGCTGATGAACTTCGATTGACGATCGACACACTTGGAGCTTCGATTACCGGGATGAACGATCGATATGAAGAAGCAACTCAGAAGTGGGCTACTGACTACTCAGCCGCCGTTTTTGGGAAGATCGATGATGCTGTTGCCAAAATGGAAGAGCAGAAGTTGGAGGACAAGACTGAGCACTCGCATACGCGGGACGAAATTGCAAATATTGAGCGCATCTTCAACGGCCTCCAGGACAACATCACAGAATATCATCCCAAGTTTATGGTCCTCCTTCGCGAGATCGAAGCTCTCGTCAAGCAGCACTACGACCATGCGCAGAAAGCGAAGGAAACGGCAGAGGAGCAGGTCCGGCTTATGAATGAAGAGGCTCGTGCCAGGGCCGAAGAAGTGGCCAAACATCTTAACAGCTTACCTGCCTTGCTTCCTCCACCTCCTCCGCCAGTCGAAACAGTGGAGAAGTACGACGATGCTCAGGTGCAAGAGAAGCTCGACAAACTCATCGGCCATGTCAGCGACGCAGAGAAGTCTGGAGCACACATTGAGCGCCTGGACGAAATCCACAAGCAGGTCAAGGCTACAGCAACCGAGATAAGCGAGTTCGTTGCCAGACAAACTCAGCTGATTACCGACGGCAACGAAGCCAAAGAACGAGAAGCTGAGGAGATTGCACTTGTTTTGGAGCGAAGAATGGCCCAAAAGGAGCAGCTCGAAGCAGACATTGCTGAATTAAAGGCCGAGAAAGAACGCGCTGTCCAAGAGCTCAAAGAGGAGAAGGAGCGCGTAATGGCGGAGCTGAGAGAAGAGAAGGAACGCACCGTGCAGGAGATGAAGGAAGAGAAGGGTGCCTTGCTTGCCGCCGTCGCAGCTCTGCAAGCTGAACGCGAGAACTTGGCCAACCAAAAAGTCCGTCTGACTGGTGAAGTGTCCTCTCTGCACACCGCTTTGGAGATCCGCCGAGAGGAGTTGCACTTGATGGATGCCAAGGCTGATGCTCTGGAACGGCGCATTCTCAACGGCATCATGGACCATTCTCGTGCACTAATGATGGCCAAGGGGACACCGAAGAGCCCAATCAAGCCCAAGAAGCGTATGAGTGTTGATGCTGGCGGCGACGGTGCCAAAGCGATGGCTCCGCCCAGTACAGCCGCGAACGGTCTCTCGTTGGCCTTGAAGCCTCGTCCAGCAATCCGTCGTAACGGCCCCACGCAGAATCCGGCCCGCCGCATCCTTTCTCTGAGTCAGATCAACGCAAATACTACCGCTGGAGCTCAAGCATATCCCAGCATGGGTAACAGCGTGAGCAGCAACGCCAATCTGAAACGCAGCCACTCGGTCAAGACGAACTATCTCCGCAAGGCGTCGTGGAATGGGAAACCCATGGCATCAGTAGTAGACAAGGAGAACGAAGTCCTAAGTGAAGAGGACGAGACCGAAGGAAAGCTGACCCCAATTGAGCCGGAGCTCAAGGAGAATCGTTCCATGGCCGACGAACACGGCCACGACGATGCAGCCAGCGAGGCGGGAACCGAACGCCGCCACAGCCTTGCAGCAAGCTCTTACGCCGAGAGCTACGCAGATGGTGAGACGCCTGGGTTTGACGGCCGTTCTAGCTATGGAGGAACGGGAAGTGAGTACACCTATGCTTCCGGGTCGTCTTACATGACTGGGAGCGATATGGATCGTCGGACTTCGTATGGCTCTACGGCTGCCAGGTCCACGCTTCTGGACGACAATCATACTATCAACGAGGCGAGTGAAGATGATGGCTCGAATTCCGAGGCCGAAGAGGATGACGAACCGACGCAGACGATCACGGCTTCTGAAGTCGCAGCCTCTGAGGTCACTGGTTCTGAGGTTACTGCATCAGAGGTCACGGCGTCAGAAGTCTCAACCAACATGCTCCCCACACAATCGGAGATCGAGGCAGCTGTTGAAGCGGTCAAGGAGGAAATGAAACGTGGTTTTGCGGCGCCGAGTGATTCGGGCGTTGGAACGGATCTCGCAACGGCGCAGTTGGGGATGGACAGTGAGGCGGATTATTTCAGGAGGGCGGCGGAGGAGGAGAGCACGGTTGGGTGAGCTCGCGGTGAGATGACAGGGTTGGTCAGGGGGAGGGAGTGAGGCCGGTTGCGTCCTCTTTTTCCAATTGTTGATTTCCTTGGAACGAGTTACTTTTACGATCGTTTGGGAAACGGGATGGGAAGCGGTGTTCCGGTTTGTTTTTTTCGGGAATATGCAGTTGGCGTGGATGTGGTGGTGGGGGCTCTGGGGTTGCTTTTCCCCGTCTATGATTGATATTGGTGGCTAATGATTACTTCATCTCTTCTATCTGTTCTTCCTACGTGCAGCATTGTGCCTCTTGACCCGTGACTCGTGATATATTCTTCTCTTAGGGCTGGTGATAAATATGTAACCCCTCATAATTTCCAGCCTGTCATCGCCGCGAAGCTCTGCCTGGTTTTCAAAAGCAAAAGGGTCCCCCTTGGAATGATTCCAATTGGTACGTCTTTCTCCGCCATCCGAGTGGAATCCGTCATTCATGGGGGAGAAGGAATGATGGTCCAAAGAAGATGGCGTTCGTCACCTAGTCATTGCCCCTTCATCACGATTACACAGCAAGGAACTTCGTATGACTTCCCTTGGCCACTATGGGCCAGTCATCCCGCTCCTTCTCTTCTACTACTTTCCGGATCGTAACGGTCGTGAACGCCATCGACCTACCCACCTTGTCCACTCGTCCCTCAATTTCAACCACGTCCCCTTCCCTCGCACTCCCCAAGTATGAGACATGTATGTCTGTACTCACGCCCGTCTTCTCACGCAGGTCATACGTGGCGATTGCCAAGCCGCCGGCCCAGTCCACTATCGTGGCGGAGACGGAGCCGTGCAGAGAGGTGTGTGAGTTTAAGTGGTTGGGTGAGAGCTTGAGGTCGGCGCGGACGAGGCCTTTGGAAGCATGACGAAAGGTGACGCTGGAGAGGAGGAAGTGGTAGATTGGAGAGCGAAGTGAGCGTTCCGAGTGGAACTGCTGGACGTGTTCAAGTGTGGCGAGGTCAGAGGAGGAATTGGACGGTGACATTGTAAGTTTGGTGGAAGGATGAAGGGATGAGGGGTCTCTTGTGCAAGGGAATTTCTCGGTTTCGGCGCGAAGAAATATGGATCTATCAAGGAGTGGAATGTGGCAACGAGAGAAACGAGGAGAAGAGCACAGCGAAGAGAACGACTGAACGTGAAGTCTGCGAAGTGTTGAGGGATCGTCTGGAAGTTCATTGACGACGATCGCAATAATCGGGCGAATCGGAGGCTCGTTTTTCCGACTCCGCGGGGAGGTGAGACTTCAGGAGGGTTGTTTGTGACAGTGTAGCTTCACGGGGCGTCTTGCCAGAGTTACAATACGTGTATTTCTAAGATTGTTCATGTCAATGTTCTCCTGAATCCGTCCCACGCGTTGCTTCCCGATGTGCGCCTGCACGCCCACGGCGTCACCATGAGCGAGCCTTTTCAGACGAGCCCGAGCGCCTCAGATAGCCCCTCTTCGCAGAGCCCGCCAATATCACCCTCGAAACCTGGCGGAGACGATCCGAGAGATGAACAGGAGAGCTCGACTGCGCCGGTTATAGACTTGAAGGCGCTCACAGACCGCACGTTGCGCTTCTTGGCCACCGCAAGCAATGAAACACTAGGCGCATGTCTCGTAGGGCTCGGAGCGGGAACGTACATTGTACTGGGAAGAGTAGGACTTATATTGATCGGAGTTGTTGGTGGCGTTGTGCTACATGCGACATGGGAGAAGAGTATTGGACTCAAAGATGGGGAAAGGGTTCCGAGAGAAGTGGGAGCAGATGTTGCGCGCAGAGTACTGGAATGGCGTGAGACGGATACATCTGGGAAACAACCCGAAGCGAAGGCAGATGAGGAAGTCGAAGTGAAGCTTCTCGCTGGAAAAGAGCTCGATTACTCGGACTTTCGGCCTGAGACCGCCACCGCCGTGACGGAGCTCACAGAGGCGGTGATTAGGGACTATGTTAAGTATGCACCCGCCCAGGAAGATGCAGAAGAACGTATTTGACTGTTCCTAGGTGGTGGTACTCCCCCATTCTACCATCCGAGCCCACTTTCCCCGCAGAATGCCGCCAAACCCTGACAGCATTCATGCTTTCTGTGTCTTCACATCTTTCGCGAAAACGACCCGCGGATAGTTTCGTCGACTTTGTTACGCGCTCTTCCTCATTCATGATTATCATATTCCAGGAGCTCTCTGCCGCATTGGGTGCGTCGTCGAATGCATCGGTTGCTGAAGCCGTAGACGAGTACCTGGAGTTGAAGCCCGATTGCACGCTAGGAAATATACTTGATAGCAAGTACCAACAGAAGCAGTTTGACAATGCTGCGGATGATATATTGCAGAGCTATCTGGACCCGAAAACGTATAATTGCAAACCTGCGCAGGTCTTTCTAAGGCAAATATTGGCGAAAGTTGTCTTGGAAAAGATCGTGGTGAGCTGCTCAAAGCCGGAGTGGATCAACAGCTGGATTGTGTATCTGCTCGAGGAGGGTGAGCCGGAGCTCATGCATGCAATTGATGCCGGGGTTGAGGGGTCCGCTGGCCAGTTGCAGAATGCGAAGAATGCCGTTGACGAGGAGGAGCGATTAGTGGAGAAATCCGCTTCTCCAGAGCAGAAACAACGTAACCGCGCTGTTAGTAAGGCACAAGAAGCTATGGATGAAGCCATGCGAGAGGCGCAGCGTCTGAGCCAGATGATTGCAGAAGAGGAGGCAAGGAAGTTGAAGGAGCAAGAAACTGCTTCGACTGCCAGCTTTCATGAGGATAAGTCAGAGAGTACGACGCAGGGGATTATGACGCCTACATCTTCGCAGAGCGAAACATTGGCTGACGCTGACACCACGGACTTGGGTATATCGAATGTGCCGGCTCCGGCTCCATCGCAAATCGAGGCTTCATCGCCGACGAAAGCGGAAGAGTCGCCAAAACAAGAGGTCAAACGCGCCTTTACGAGCTTTGACCAGATCGTTCCAAGCCAGCCTCCTACCGCACTGATGGCGAACCCTCCTCCTCCATTAACTCTGCACAATTGCAAAATTTCCATTTTCGACGATTCCGTCTCGGGGGAGAAGGGGAATATCAAGAGCAAACCCACGGCGGAGTACTTGATCCAGATCGAGCCTGCATCAAATCACTATTCCGGATGGATGACAGTTCGCAAGTATACCGACCTCGAGACGTTGCACGAGGTACTGCGGAGGATAGCAAACATCACAGGCACCTTTGGCTTCACAGAAGCACATTCGACCCTTCCCATTTGGAAAGGTCACACCAAGTCTTCTTTGAGAGGAGAACTGGAGAGGTATCTTAATGATGCCGTGAAATACAAGCCCCTTGCTGAAAGTGAGGGTATGAAGCGGTTCTTAGAGAAGGAGTCGCAAGTCAGCAAGTCACCGGGCAAGGGTTTCCCTGGTATTGGCTGGCCGGGGCAGACCTTTGAGACAATGGGAAAGGGCATGATTGATGTTCTGACAAAAGCACCTAAAGAGGTGGCAGGGGGAGGCAAAGCGCTATTTGGCGGAGTGACAGGTGTGCTTAACAGCGTTGCAACGCCACTTGGAGGTGCACGGAGGAATAGGGACTCGGTCTCAAGCGGAACGGGGACTGCCGTGAACCGCGCATCTACGGCGCCAAATCCACCAGCTCAGCAGCCTATACAGAATCGCCATGGCCGTGCGGAGAGCACAGTCTCGGAGTTGCCCACGCATATCAGGACCGAGAGCATCGTCTCCTCTTTCAGCCGGCGCACTAGCACCGACTCGCTTCGCGTCCCAAACTCCCCCATCATTGATCAACAGCCACAGCGTGAAGCTCAGATGGAGCGTCGACCAAGTATGAACCCGGACGGTGATGGCAAGCGCTCTGGTCGCTCTTCCGTCTACGGCTCGCGAAACAACAGTCGTGCTCCATCGGTTCGTGCAAGTGTGGACCTTTCGCCAGTTATGGGTGGAGATCAGCTACTAAATCTACCACCTATGCCTTCGGATATTCCGGACGACTACGGCAGCAACGAGCCGCAATCTGCATTGAAGATGTCATCCTCTGCGACTTCGCTTCCTCTGCAGAATTCCAGTGACGTTCCACCTCCACTACCAAGGCGGACTTCAACGACATCTCTTACATCGCCCTCTTCAGTTGGTAAATCCCATATTCAGCCTTTGAGGCCTCTCCCCGCGGACTCGAGTCCAAAAACCGTTTCAAAGCAACGCAAAGCGCATGCGCCCCTTACCACCCAAGAGACCACTGTTCTTATCGAGCTTTTCTTCGCCCTCACGCAAGAACTTTACACCCTCTCCTCTGCCTGGCAAATCCGCTTGACGCTGCTCTCAGCAGCAAAGTCCTTCCTCCTTCGCCCGGCGAACCCACAACTCGCTTCCATCCAACAACTACTTCAATCGACCGTTCTTGATGCCAATACTTCAGACAGCGCAATCGCTTCCTACCTCCAAAAAGTCAGGCAGAATGCACTGCCGACGGAGGATGAACTGAAAGCGTGGCCGGCAGAGATGGGCGAGGCAGAGAAAACGGAACTGAGAGAGAAGGCAAGGAAGTTGCTCGTGGAGAGGGGAATGCCGGTGGCTTTGACGAGTGTCATGGGCCAGGCAGCGAGTGGCGAAGCCCTTGGGAGAGTATTCGATGCGTTGCAGGTGGAAAAGGTCGCGAGAGGGTTTATGTTTGGCCTTGTGGTGCAAGGTTTGAGGGGGTTGACACAATAAACTTCACGAGAAACGGACACGGAATTTTCTGAATGACGTCGTCATGCTGTTACTAGTCCTAGGTTACGGGTTGCTTTGAGGTGGTTTTTAATGGATGTGCTATAGTTCACTGTGATGGACTTGTTGATGGACGACTTGGGTTTGGTCAACAATGTATTTTCTCCCACATCCTGTGGCTGCTGCAGTGCAGGGCCGCGTTTATAGCTAGTGTACTATAGTTTAACTCTGTATCATGATCAACATTTCCAAAATCGGCAGTAGATTTGGACGAGAAATGAATGGTGGGTGAATTGAATTAATCGTACTCTATTACACTACCTAATCAAAGACTGGCCCTTGTTTCAACTGTACATTATTTTCCCAATCCACTAACGAAACTAACATTGTAAAATTGAAAGTAGTAGAAACTTGAAAGTGCTTAAATTAATGACTAAATGCTAATAGCACATAACCCTTTGTCCAGTTCCTTCGATATGACGCAAAACACAATCCCGAGATTGTTCCAATTGACCAATCTGAGTGTAGAGCCAAGGACATGCGTTATGCCTCCTGTCACCAATTGCATAATTCAGCAGGCGTTTGCGACTAAATGGCTAATATAACTCTCACAGCGAGAGAGGACATGGGCGCAGTACACCACACGTGGTAGTCAATTGAAATTACGATCCCCATTCACATTATAATATTACACTGCATGTACCATCACACAAACCATATGCCCTACAAATCCTGTCTGAATTCCCGCAGTCCTTCTAGTAGAAGTCGGATTCCCTAATGAGTCCTTACTCGGTGTTGCTCATATGGAAGACATTACTATACAAGTCCCTACGGCCCCACGTGTCTGAAATTCCACCCACAGTTGTCCTTCGTGCCTTCTCGGCATATGAAATCAATTAAGAAACAGTACACATGGGTCCTAGGCGAACATTGGCAGATGCGCTGCTATCAGTCATGGTGATCCAGCTTGAATTCGAGAGGCTAGCATTGCTGTCGATCGTGGTAGCCCAATCCGAATATGAGCTACTAGCATCGTCGCTGGATGGATATGCTCCTGGCATCCGACCTGCTGGAGAGAATCTGCGTTGGGAATAGCAAGATAAATTGTGCAGGGTTGAGGCTTTATGCGGGGACAAGCTCGGAACAAGATACTCCAGTGAATTGCTGGTGGATTCCGGAGCTGTAGGATTGACATGCAGCGACTCTGTATCCTGTATCGCCTGAACCTGGGAAAATCTGGCCAATAGTTCTGTAAGGTCAACATGATGCTCCAAAGTACAATGCGGGCAGATAGTTGACATTTGGCCTTCTTCAAGCGACTCCACGAGGAGCCGGAATAGTGTGCCATCGGGGCTCTCAACATTGAACGTCACCCGATGGAAGAACTGAATCGAGATTATGAGCCAACTGATAGAATGATTATAAAACGAGACCAGAAAGAACAGACAGAAATACAAGCAAGAAAGGGGAACGGAGGCGATGTAGTATGTCGGGTAGGCGTTTCAAACTGGTATTTCGGGGCGTGTATATACAGCCGCAAAGAAGGCGTCAATTGCAAGAGCGAGCAAGTGTTCTTAAAGAAATACCAAGAATCGACTTGATTTTTACCTTTCAAGAGACGGTTTATTGCTTGATATTGTATATTGGTTACGTTCTCCCAGTAACAATCCTGTTCTTGGTCGTTCATGGCGTGATGAGAGTTTGTTCACTGAAAATTTGAGCTCTTTTTCAGGTCACTCTATCTTTACCTTAGCGGATAATTCCCCAAGTTTTCGGTGGCTCGCTTCTCCTGTCAACAATATTAATGGATCCAAGCCCTAGACGTGATATACACAGTCCCAACGTAAATAACCACGTCAGTTTTACTAATGGTCGTAGGTGCAGTAACGCTGTGCGAAATAATTGAAAGACGGCCATTGTCAGAAGTTTAGACCATAGAGTGGCGAGGAGAACTGCCCATTGACGCGGCTGGAGGTGAGGTTGATTTAAAAGAGGACGCCAGAGCCAAAAGAGGTTAGCATCTCGGTGCTAACTCCTCTACGCGTCTACCCTAGAGTCGCGCATAAATGGACAGTTCTCCTCGAGTGCGCTTCCATCTCATCTTCATTAAGACCAATGCTCTGATTCTATCCATCGAGCAAATTCTAACTTTTGTATGTGGTTTTCATCACTATAATGTCAAGTACGGCTTGCAAAAAGACCGACTCGAGCAGGGGTCACGAACCTCGGCTTATACCCCACACCCAGAGATGTAAGCTGTAGGTATGCCGTAGAATCGGCAACATAAAGTTTCCACGATAGCAAACACCACCGTTGGAACTTGAGAATTTGAGCAAGAACCCACATAAAATGGCGTCCCCAATCTTAGAGTTCAACTACGACGTTCGTCGCCCCTCACGCAATCCTCCTTCATCCTCACTAACCACCCCTAGATCTCCTGTCCCTTCGCCTACATCGCCTCCACCAAAGTCGAAGCCCTCGCCCAGCGCACCTCCGCAACCCTCATCTGGCGCCCCGTCCTCCTCGGCGCAATCTACCGTGCCACATCCGCTCCCCAGGGCGCCGCAGGCTCCGCCTCCGATGTCTTCAACCCGACCAAGAAAACCGTGACGGCGCGCTCGATGCAACGGACGCTCAAGCGCTACCAGGTCGAATATAACCCGCCGCCACAGCACCCTCGGAAGAGCGTCAATGCGTTGAGGTTGATCCATTATGTGGGCCAGGAGCAGAGGCCGAGGCTGTCGAGGGCGTTGTTCAGGGCGTATTGGGTTGAGCAGAGGGATGTCACCGATTCGAAGGTTCTACTGCAGATCGCGCGGGAATGCGGTATTAGTGGCCTCGACGAGAGTGTCTTCAGCGATGCGCGTGCCAGGAAGGCTCTGGAGGAAGCCACGGCCGCATCTATTGAGCGCGGCGCTTTCGGCGTCCCTGGGTTCTGGATCCCTCAGGCGAAGTGGACGGATGCCGACGAGGAAGAACGTGTTGGCCGTTTCTACTGGGGCCAGGACCGGATGCACTTTGTCGAGGGTACGTTGCTTGCGATCAAGAATGGTGGGCAATGGAAGGATGTCGATGGGCTGAGGAGCCTGTTGCCTCGGTGCATCGGGTCGAATAAGCTCCCAGCGAAGACTCGCGTGGAGTTCTGGTACGACTTCAGCTCGCCTTGGGCGTTCCTGGGATATACGCAGCTGCAACGTCTACAGCGGACTTTCGGCCCAGACTTGGAGATTGTTATGAAGCCCTTCCTGCTGGGCATTCTGTTCAGAGAGTATGTCCCAACGCCCTACCCCCTTTTAACTTTACGAAACACTGTAAAGTTTCAATCGCACAATGCTGACCCCTATCCTAGAATCGGCGCCCCTAACCTCCCAATGGCGGCCGTCTCCGCCCAAAAAGCCGTCTGGTCCCGTCAAGACCACGCCGACTGGGTCTCCTTCTGGAACGCCGTCAACGAGCAAGAAGGCCGTCCCGACCAGCCTATCGACTTCCACTGGGCGTCCGTCTTCCCCATCCGCACGCCCACCGTCCTCCGCTGCGCAATGGCGGATCCAAGCTGCGTCCCCGCATTGTGTAAGTGGTCGAGATCAGAATGAAATCGGGGCCTGGACAGAATACACTAACACCCGCAGACCGCGCTTGCTGGGAACAAGACGCCAACGTCTCCGACGATGCCGTCCTCTCCTCCGTCCTCTCCGCCGCCGGCTTCAACGGCCCTGACCTCATCAAGAGGGCAAACACCCCCGCCATCAAGACCCAGCTCCGCGAAGCCACCGCCGAAGCCAAGGCTGCGGGTATTTGCGGCGTCCCGAGCTACCGCGTCTTCCGGCAGTCTGGGAATGGCGAGTGGCAGAATGTAGGAGGGATTGTGTGGGGCCAGGACCAGACGGATGTGGTGGAGGATTTGATTGCTGGGTGGGATGGGGAGAGCGACGAGTGCAAGGCCGAGCCGAGGAGGGCAACCTTTGGGAAGACAGGGGCGAGACTTTAGGGGTCTGGTCTGGATGATTTGTTGATATCGTATGCCGTGGATTCATACTATTGTTGAGATCTACTCAAGATCGAGAAGTCCATCACTGGAAAGGGCACTGTGGAGATATAGCACAGTCTGAAAACTAATGTACATTCTATATTTGGATCTTGCAACTAACAGATGCGCGCGTATGAAAGTACTCTACTCGATCGTGATAATACAGTACAATAATCGGACGAGAACTCGTACGATATCAACATTGCACCGGTCCGTACAGGCACATCTCCACCATAACTACAACTCCTTCCACCCTAATAGCGAGCATACGTAAACTGAGTCCTGCAGAGCGGGCAGGTACTACCGCTGCTGGACTGGAACCACTTCATCAGACACTGCGCATGGAAGAGGTTCTTGCACGTCGAACACCGTTTATCCGGCAACCTCCCGTCGCTCGCCACGATACTGTAGCAGATGGCGCATTCCGACATCCCCTTGATGCCGCCCTCGACGTTGCGCTTGAACATCGTTAATGCGTCGATCAACCCACCGTTGTAGATGGTGATCGCGCCGACCGAAGTCCGCAACCACGACTGCCATCGTTTCTCGTTGACGGCAACGCGATTGATACCTTCGATGACGGCGTTCGCGAGGGGGAACGCCGGAGGAAGGGTAATACGCATGGATCCTTTTTGTTCGTCGACGACGTACGAGGCGATGATCTCGCGGGAGCGGTGCACGACCTTGACCGAGAATTCGATCTCGTTGGCTTCTTGGTCCAAGAGAGTCTTGGCCCATTCGCTGACTTCGTCGAGGGCAGCGGTGATGACGGGTGGAGAGACCTGGGGAACAGTTAGCATTGGGGCGCATCACTCCCGAAGAAGGTGAACGTACGTATTTTTGGGTCCAGCTTTCAAGGGATAGCACCACAGGGCGCGACTTGCAGTTATTCCACCAGGACTTCGTGAGATTGGGAAGGCGCTTCAGACAGAGGAAGTAGACATGGGTGAGCAGCCACTGAACGTCCCGAATTGGAAGCTCCACGTCGGGCATGTATGTAGTGACGTCAAACCTGGAGACATCGGCCGGTTTGGCCCTCGAGTGTCCAAGGAAGTCGAACGTGAAGTCGAGAAGCCCAGAAAGGTAGTCACCCTCCCGGATCTGCTCAATGTAGTCGTTATGAACTTTGGCAGACGAGTTCACGAAGTGGTCGAAGACAAGTAACCAGCTGAGCAAGTAGCCTCTTAGGGGAAGAGGTACGGTCCGCTCGAAATTAGCGTCTTCCAAACCTGCAACAGTGGGAGCCTCGATGATGAGCGAGAGGAGCTCTTCTGGCAGTCGAACGGTTGTCTTCTCCAAGGCCGCTTCGAGGGAGACTTCATCCTGCCTCGTAGGGATTTGTTTGTGCAAGATATCGAAAGCGGTCTGCTGTACCGGCTGTGACGCGACATACAAGAGCGGGTACAGATCTTCCGTCGATTCGAGATGCTCGAGAGGTATTTTCGCAATTTGCCTTGCGAGGACATCATTGACCATGTTCAGAGGCTGATGGAACTCGTCCGGGAAGTGTTGAGAATGCTTAAGGAGGTTGACGAGACCTGCGGCCACGTCGTTTTGTGACTCCCTCCAAGCGTCCAGCAGATCATCGTTCGGATCATCAGAGTTCACAAGGGTGTCAAGCTGCGCGTACAACTTGAGAGATGAGTGGATCAACGGAACATGGCCGTCAATGTCTGATTCGCTCTGTCCAAGCTCCGAGGTCGTTTTCCAAGTTGCTGTCAAAGCAGTGAGGACATCCTTCCAGTGCTCTCCATACATGTCGCTCATCAGGTGAAGCAGGAAAGCCAGTGCACGAGACAGCTCGGCACGAATCGGTAGCGCCACCGAGCGGTCCTGCAGCCATGGGAGTACATGCTTGACAAAGAAGATCACTCGCTGCTTCGCGATGCTCTGGGAAACTTGTGGTTGCCCGTAAAGGATGGCGTTCAGGATGACCAGTTGTCGAAGCCCTTCCTCTGGCTTGGATTGTATATCGAGCCCAGTGAGGTCGGCAAGTAGCTCATTACACAGTCTTTCGCAGGCTTTAGATGCGCCCAGTGGCTTTTCGAAGGCGTGTAGGAATCCGACCAACGCAAGGGGCTCTTTGCTCTTCCGAAGGGACTTCACAGTACCCTGCAGATCCATTCCCCGCGTATCTTGCCACCGCCCTTGCTCGATAGAGTCGGAAATGGTGATGCTGGCAGCGCGGATAGTATAGTACGCCTTTGGAGATGTGTCGGACTCAGTATTCAAGAGAGCGCTCCTCGCCCAGGAAAGGAACGGAGGATCGGATGCCGTTTGTTCAATCCTAACCGCGTCGGCCAAGATGTCTGATGCATCATGGAGGAACGTGGTAGCTTCCCTTTCCACTTCGGTATTGTAAGTCGCCCAAAGATGGTTTGCTCCGGCGAGGCCAAGATTGTCGTTAGCTAATTGGGCAACGAGGCAAAGGTTGCGAAGCATATGACGGCGTTGGGCCGAGGGTAGTGTTTCAAGTCTCACGGAACCATTGGTCTCCTTGATGATCTTGGTCACATATTGCGCCATACGGTAGGCTGGAGAGTACCCGTCTAAATCGCGCGGGATTTTTCCACAGCGATGGTGAGGATTTTGCTGCACTAGGTAAATAGCTCCGCCCATGTGATTCGTGATGGCCAGTGATGCCCTAGGTGGTACATCAAGGAACGGTGAAAGGGCTGCATCCCAATCATTCAGATCAGGGAAGACTCTCGCAATGTCTTTGGAGTCGCCCGTGACCACCTGCTGATCTTTCTCTGAAGGCTCCAGCAGCTGTTTGGTCAAACCCACAAGAGTCTCCACAGAAACAGATGTAGAGGATGCGTCCCGGAGCCCGCGCTGGACCAGTTCGAGGATTGAATCCTTGGAAGCCGATTCTGCTGCAAAGAGAGCACGAATCGAGGCATTCACAGCAGCAGCATCCTGCGCTATCTCATCATCCGGAGACTCCGTTGCGAACAAGAGACCTTGGAGCAACGCAGAGCCATGTTCAGACGCCAAGTATGAGGCCATGAAGGCCGGATTCTGCTTTATGATCTGGCGGTAGCCTTGAAGAGCATAGGGTGCTTGCTCTAACAAGGACAGTGACTGTGTCATCGACGACAGGATATCATCTGCGGTCGACTCTGAGACGACACGCAAAGGCGACTGCATGATCTGGGTGAACGAATCCCAGTCCAACTCGCCCTGCAAAGCCGCCCTTACGTTGTCTTTGATGTACACTTGCAGCTCCGGTTCATCCAAGGCAACGTCCAAGGATTGCGGTATCCTGGACGAAGTCAACAGCGCATTGACTGCTGAAGCCTTAGCTTGGGAATCCTCTGCAGCCAAAGCGCTTTTAAGCGCGGAAGCCCATGCTCTGCCAAATTCTGCCGAATCTGCCACGCAATAGAGAATATCCACCAAGTAAGAAGCAGAAGGCGAGATAATCAGATCGGCCAGATGCTGTCCCATGAACGTTTCCAGTTGTTCTTTGCATTTCGGATCGGACAGAACGAGATCGAGGTCATTGACAAGGAACGCGAGAATGGAAGCCGCAGCTCCGTAAGGCTTTCCATTCCTGCGTTTCAGTTGATCAAGGCCGGTCTCGATAATAGTGGCGCACGTCTGGATGAATGCCGATTTGAGAGGGGAGGAAGGATCGACACTAAGCACATGCTTTTGTAGTAAAGCCAACCGAGAAGCCCGTTCTATCAACGAGTCTTGGGACGATCGGTAGTCTTTAGACTGCTCCGGGGCAGAAGTTCTCATATCGTTGACAAGGGCCTGTGTGTAGCGTGGCCATTCTTCTTGGGCGACGGTTGCCATGGAAGAAGTGCTCAAAGCCTTGGAGATGAAGCCGTCAGACACATTTTGGATACCCCAGTCTAAGGTTTCCTGGGATGGAAGAAGAAATTGCGACACTAGGGGTAGCACGAGCTCGCGCAGTAGTTTCTGCTGCTCATCCTCAGACAAGACCTGGCAAAGGATCTCGGCAATGTCAAGGTATGCGTCGTATGCAACCTCTAGAAACAGTCGTGACTCATCCTTACGGATAATTCCCCCATGGAGCGCGTTCAGAAGCTCGGCTGCGTCTGCCCCATTTGCAGGCAACAGATCCTTGGGCAGAACTCTGAATAGTTCAACAAGTCGGCCCCAGAACTCTAGCGGACCATGCTGTGCTCCTTTCTTCAGGAATTGCCGCAAACGCTTATCGACCGACGTCTTGCTTTTGTAATGCTCCGTCCAGATGGTGGGGTATTTGGAGGTCAGCAGGGCGAGGAAATCGATGTAATCGTAAGCAGAACCGGATTGGTCGGAGTTGAGGGCGGTCGCTAGGTAACTCTTGCTTATTATATCCAGATTGTCCGCAAGTATATCGGACTGCTTCTCCAGACAGATCTTAACGAACCGATGAACCGAGCGACGAATAGCCGGGTCTTGATGTGCCGCAAAGTCCCATATTCTTGCATCTTCTAGCATGCTCGTATAATCCGACTGGGACTTGGAGCGGTCCTCAGCGCTCAGGTTGGACAACAGGCTGCCCAGCAGCGCGAAGCACCCAGAGATGACTCGGCTGTACTTGCTGGCAGCATCCTCTTGGCTCTCCGTTCGTTCATCGCTCAACGTGTATGGGGTTTGTTTGTCTATTGCATTCCGGCAGTACTCTAGGATAGGTCGCTGATATGCCTTTCTAATATTCTGTATCTTGTCCGGAGTGTTGAAGACGAGCCGCAGAGAGTTCTGTGTCGCATCCACGACGGAGCGGTCCGTATCATATAGTCCAAAAAGCCATGCGCCGACGACCTTGGGCATATGCCTTGCTATTCGCTTCCCTGCGGACGCCGCAATCTGACCGTGGAGGGTGTGGGCGTTCTGGCGGACCGCTTTTGAGTTGCTTATTGAAGTACGAGGATATATCTCGATCCATGCCTCCAGGAAAGCTTCCTCCAGGGCAGCCTGGTGTGTAGAAACATATGATTGAAGGTCCTCCAGCGCCTTTGCCTTGGTTGTGCTGGCCTTCTTAGATAGATTCCGAAAGTATACGACAACATTAGGGTCTGAGATGGAAGATAGGTCGGGAGGTTCGGACACGTAGGATAGCTGAGACGAGCGGGTATCGATGGCGGCATCTTGGGGAGTACCGAAAGCTGCGAAGGCGGAAGAGGCGGCGCGCGCGGCGCTGGCCTGCGGTTTGAACTGCTTCTTGCTCATTATAGTTACTGTGTATCTGAATAGCGGATGTCGACGTGTGAAGCTTAAGTGTGTGGAAGTGTGTTAAAGAGTATAGAAGTTGAGAGCGAGCGAAGGTAAGTATTCACAGAGAAAGGTATGGGAGTATGGGTATCAAGAAGGGTTGTCTGGGTACAAGGGCGGCGTGGCCTCCACGCATGGAAAACGCCCTTTCGACATATGTACAAACTGGCGAAGGTCCGCTACAGTGCCGTCATGGCGGGCAGTGGCGGGGCACTTGCGGAAGCCCCGGGGCCTAAAATAAGCGACTACTGCCAAATACTGTAATTACTATTTTCGACATTTGATCCCGCGCTTTTCGATTTCGCCGAGTAGAGAACCGACGAATACGTCGTCGCGAACACACGTGGCCATCCACAGTTGAAAATCGAAATCGAAAATCGTGCATCGACGCACTCTTGGTCTTCACAGTCATAACGACCGGACGGTTGCAATTGGGCCCTCAGGAAGCTGCGGCTACCGGTAGAACTATTTTCCGATGCTAAACCGTATCCGGCACTAGCGGCGATCTTTGAGACTGAACCTGAGAGGCAACAACAAGATCCAACATCCAACAACGCCTCCACAGACATCGCGGGCTGGTACCGCTTCGTAGTCTTCGTAATGAAGTTCTACATAGAGTATGTTTGATTCGTATAGACCGCGGCACCCGGAGGTCACTGACATTCACCTCTAGCGAGCTCCCCGTGCTCTTTCCCTATCCCAGGGTCTATCCAGAGCAATATGCATACATGTGCGATCTCAAGCGGACTCTGGACGCAGGTGGCCACTGCGTCCTGGAGATGCCTTCCGGCACGGGTAAAACCGTGTCTCTTCTTTCGTTGATCGTAGCATACCAGCAGTTTCACCCTGAAAAGAGGAAGCTCATCTACTGCTCCCGTACCATGTCCGAGATCGAAAAGGCCCTCGCAGAGTTGAAAGCACTCATGAAGTATCGGACCGAGCAGCTGGGCTACGAGGAAGAGTTCCGTGGCCTGGGCCTGACTAGTCGTAAAAACTTGTGCCTTCATCCTTCCATTAAACGTGAGAAGAGCGGGTCCGTCGTGGACGCGCGATGTCGAAGCGTTACGGCTGGGTTCGTCAAAGAGAAGAAGGAGCGCGGCGAAGATGTCGAGCTCTGCGTCTATCACGAGAATCTCGAGCTGCTCGAACCGCACAATCTCATCCCTCCGGGAGTATGGACCCTAGATGGCATGCTCCGGTACGGCGAGCAGCACAAACAATGCCCTTATTTCACAGCGCGACGGATGATGCAATACTGCAACGTGATCATTTACTCCTACCACTACCTGCTCGATCCCAAAATTGCCGAACGAGTCTCCAAGGAGCTATCCAAGGACTGCATAGTCGTCTTCGACGAGGCCCACAACATTGACAACGTGTGTATCGAATCGTTGAGCATCGACCTCACTAACGACTCATTACGCAAAGCTACGCGAGGAGTGACCAACCTAGAGCGCAAGATAACCGAGATGAAGTCGTCGGATGCAGAAAAACTACAGAATGAGTATGCCAAACTAGTTGAAGGCCTCCGAGCGGCTGACGAGGCACGCGATGAAGAAGCTTTCATGGCGAACCCCGCCTTACCAGATGATCTTCTCAAGGAAGCGGTTCCCGGCAACATCAGGCGCGCAGAGCATTTCGTGGCCTTCTTGAAGCGTTTCATAGAGTACCTGAAGACACGCATGAAAGCGCTGCACGTCATATCAGAGACACCACCCTCGTTTTTGAGCCATCTTCGCGAACTCACCTTCATCGAGCGCAAACCTCTCCGCTTCTGCGCCGAACGCCTCACCTCCCTCGTCCGTACCCTCGAGCTCACGAACATCGAAGACTACCAACCCCTTCAAGAAGTCGCAACTTTTGCCACTCTTGTCGCAACCTATGAAACCGGCTTCCTCCTCATCCTCGAACCCTTTGAATCCGCGACTGCCACTGTGGCCAACCCCATCCTCCACTTCACCTGTCTCGACGCCGCCATCGCCATCAAACCCGTCTTCGACCGCTTCAGCTCCGTCATTGTCACGTCAGGGACCATGTCCCCGCTAGACATGTACCCCCGCATGCTCAACTTCTCGACCGTCGTCCAATCCTCCTTCACCATGACCCTCACGCGCAAAACCTTCCTCCCCATGATCGTCGACCGCGGCAGCGACCAAAACCAAATCACCTCGCAATTCGAGCACCGCAACGACATGCCCGTGATCCGCAACTTCGGCGCCCTCCTCATCGAATTCTGCAAACTGACACCAGACGGCGTGGTCGTCTTCTTCCCCTCCTACCTCTACATGGAATCCATCATCTCCATGTGGCAGGGCATGGACATCCTCAACCAAGTCTGGAAGCACAAACTCATCCTCGTCGAAACGCCCGACGCCCAGGAAACCTCCCTGGCCCTCGAGACCTTCCGCACCGCATGCAACAACGGCCGCGGCGCCGTCCTGCTGTGCGTCGCCCGCGGCAAGGTCTCCGAGGGGATCGACTTCGACCACCACTACGGCCGCACGGTGCTCTGCATGGGCGTGCCCTACCAATACACGGAATCCCGCATCCTGAAAGCCCGCCTCGAGTTCCTGCGCGAAACGTACCGCATCAAGGAATCCGACTTCCTCTCCTTCGACGCCATGCGGCACGCCGCGCAGTGCCTGGGCCGCGTCATCCGCGGAAAGGACGACTACGGGATCATGGTGCTCGCGGACAAGCGGTTCGCCAAGAAGATCACGCAGCTGCCCAAGTGGATCCAGATGGCGCTGGATGCGAAGAACACCAAGCTCAGCGTCGATCAGGCGGTGGCGAGCGCGAAGGCGTTCCTGAGGGAGATGAGCGTGCCGTGGACGAGGAAGGAGAAGGAGGGGGTTGCGAGTTGGGGGATCGAGGAGTTGGAGGCGCATCAGAGGAAGTTGAAGGAGCAGGCGATTGCTGGGACGGAGGATCCGAGGATGAGGGGTGTGGAGGGGAGGGCGGATGGGAGGGCGTTGGAGCGGGTGGTGGAGGTGCGTGGGTTGGCGGAGGACGAGTATGGTGGGGCGGAGATGGATGTCGTGATGGCGGATATTGACATTTGAGTGGCAAGTGCGTCAAGCGTGGGATTGTATCAGCATCTTGTTTTGAGTAATTAGCAATGGGCATGGGCTTTCGGCGCACAAATACCTAGACTGTTAACAGGGAAATGAATGAGTCAAACACCTTTCCGCGAAACACAATCCACGGTACATGTAACAGTAGGTATTTGTAGTTGTTCACTGTTGGTATTGACTGAGTGAATACTATAAGCCAAGTACTATAGCCCTCTGAACTCCTCTTGGGACGCCTGGCAGCACTTTCCGGTATTTCCTCAACCCAAGAAACCCGTTCAGAAACGAATGGACAGAACAATATTAGGGGAAAAACGAAACCGTATGAACACTTCCGATGAAACCATCACACTTCCATATCCATGAACAACCAGCGGGTGCTCGTGATCTCGTCCCCACCACCAAACTCTTCGAGGGTCGTAAGCTGGAAACCAATCCAGCCCAGGTCCTTCGTCCGCGCCTCCATGACGAGCGGATCGGTGCTGCGATCCAGACAGGTGACGAGACGTGAGCAGGAGAAATAGGGGGTGTCGCAGAGCTCGAGGAGAGCCATTAAGCTGCATCCACCTGTTAGCAAATCGCCACTCAAGAAGAAGAATAGGGTCCACATACCCAGCCTTGAGATCGCCGGCAATGACAGACTGATCGAAGAAGACGAACATAGCCCTCTCGCCGTTCTTCTCGGCGACGAATCCCCGGAACTTATTCCCACCCACATAATCCCACATCTCAAGCCACGTCGTAACAGCACCAAACCCACACTGCTCTGCCAGCTCGCCAAAGCCCATTTCGGGACTCGGCGGCAGCTGGTCGAGCCTTTCCGGATATCGTCTCACATGGACACCGTAGTCGGAGATATCGTTCGGAACGTCGACGCCGTTGTCATTGTTGTTGTCGATCAATGTATGCATACCCGATACAAGCGAGTCCTGGCGCGCTGTGCTTCCCTCACCCAGAAATACAGCTCGCAGTGTCTCGCAGAAGAGTCTCTCACACTCTTCCGTAATGGTGTATGCAGCCCCCCCTCTGCGCGCCCGTCCGCCGCCCTGAATCATGGCGTTCTTGCTGGCGGCGTACGTGTGTCTGGCGGCGAGGGGGGGACTCTGCGGAGGAGATGGTATTCCCTGTGCACTGTTAGTAACCTGACCCAGAGGCACCGTTCTATGGGGAAAGGACGCATGGACTCACCGAGCTGACCTCAGGAACACCAATCGACCCCGCCAGCCCCCGTAGTGGAGTAGTGGAAGCCCTGGAGAGCCGTAGTGCGGGCATCTACGGCGTAGCAGCTGGCGCTGACATTGGGGCTGACAACGCCATAGTCCGAGGTGTAGTAGCAGTCTCCGTGGAAATTACTACTACTACTGTCACTATTACTGGTTGATGAATTCGCCATGGTTGAGGTTTGCCACGGTTGCGTCTGGGGTGGTGTTTCGGGGTTGGTTTTGAGAGGGTGCTGAGAGCTGGGAGCGAGAAGTCGTCGCAGAGAGCAAGATCGTCGGGAGCGGGAAGCTGTTCGTGGAGTGGAGGACTCGTACTCGTAGGCCTGCTATATGCGTGGTTTACGACCAGGAGAGATGACCGACGTTGGAAGCGGAAGTGGAGACGGTCAAATATCCTTGTGCGAAGCGGGTCCGCCTCGGACCATGATTGGCTTGGCGCTCGATTTCCAAGGCGCTGGTGCGGTCGATGGCGCCACGTGACGTTCATCGCCACTTCCACTGGTTTCTATCAATCCATTGACGGACACTGCTTCCGGAGAGACCTAGGTCTACTGCAATGTGTAGGAGTCAAGCATGACACATAGTGCATAGAACTGACACATAAAGATGACAATATATTCAGTACATACACGACCAACGCCGCACGACTTTTTGCACGGTATAGCATCCTCAGCGACACCCTGACATAACACGTCGGGTCGCCTCGCTATACCCTTACTCTATGAACCAGAAATGAAGAGAAACACACGAATGCATGGAACGAGAGATCCGTCCTCCTTGCACAAGTCCCTTCCAAAAAATAACGATCATGCAAGTCGGATATCTCGAAGCGCTATGCATTTGATAAAAATCAGTCGAGGAGATAGTGAAAGAGGCGCAGAGGGGTCGAACAACACATGGCTGTACGGACCGAATGCGCACGAGTGGGGTACGTTAGTTGTTACAGGAGTAAAGAAGCCCCTCTAGTGTACGGTCGTGGGTTGTGAGGCGAGCAGTTTAGCTAACGGAAATGCACTTGATGTCGAAGATCAAGTCCGAGTTGGCAGGAATGTCCGGGAGCGCCTTGTTTCCATAAGCAAGTTTGGCGGGAATCGTCAGACGGCGTTCGCCCCCGGCGGAAATGCCAGCGACACCAATGTCCCAGCCCTTGATGACTTCACCTACGCCCAGCTTGAAGGAGAACGGCTTGCCCTTCTTGTTGGCTGCAGAGTTATTAGTACTACGTAAGAAGAGGGAAGAGCACCACATACAATCAAACTGCTTGCCGTTTCTGAGTTTGCCAATGTACCTCATCTCGATGCGGTCGCCCTTCTTCGCAGCGCGACCCTTGCCAAGCTTCTTGTCCTCAATCTGGACGCCACCGACATTGCGAGGTCCGGTCTTGGGCGCTTCCTTCTTGGGCTCGGTCTTCTTTGCTTCCTCGACTTTGGGGGAGCCAGTGGGGCCCTGCTCGAGGTTCTTTGCAAACTGGACCTTCTTCTTATCGCTGCTAGGCGTCTCCTTCTTCGATCCCGCGGGTGCGGCCTCCCCGTCGTTCTTCTTGAGCTTCTTAGCCTGCTTCTTGCTCAGCTTCTCGCCATTCGTAGCGGCCTCCTTGTTCTTGGTGATCATGTCGTCCAGATTGGTCTCATCCTCAGACTCGGCCGGACGCTTGTTCTTGCCCTTCTTGCCTGTCTCGACCAATTTAGGGGCCTCTTCCTCGTCAGTGTCGACCTCGGTGATGCGAGGGTTGCCCATGCCATCGAGCTCGTCCTCCTCGGACTCGGAGATGTCGTCGAGTTCATCCTCATCAGGGGAGAGATCATAGTCCATGTCTTCGTCCTCCTCGTCTTCCTCATCATCCTCGTCGAACTCATCGGGAGGCAAGACGTAGTTTCCGGTGAGGTAGATATCGTAGGTGCCAGTGGACGAGAAGTAGACTTGCTCGTGCTCGCCAATGGTGATGTCGACAGTTTGCTGGGTATTCTGGCACAAGATTAGGAGATTGTCATGGGAGTTCACACTAGAAGACTCACCTTCTCGGGATCCAGAGTACAGATTACAAACTCTTCAGGCTCATCATCCTCATCATCCTCATCATCCTCATCGTCCTCGTCCTCGCTGTCGTCAAGAGCCCTTCCTTTGCCCTTGTTTCCATTGATGCCGTTTGTGAAAGAGGAATCAAGCTCCATCTCCTCATCGAGTTCCTCCTGCATCTTCTTGGTCAGGGCCGCCTGCTTCGCCTGCTTCGACTTGGCAGGATCGCTAGGGCCGCCGTTCTGCTCATCCTCGCTATCCTCGTCAGAATCCTCCTCGTCAGAAATGATTCCGGCAAGGCGCTCTCTGATTGCCTGGATGCTGTCCTCATCGTAGTCCTCGTCATCCTCATCGTCGTCATCGTCGTCGCCCATGGGGAGACGGATGATCTTGAGGGTTGAGCGCAGGGACTTGTTTTCCTCGTCCATCTGGGGTTCAGCAGTGGGATCGATGGCGGCCATAGTGATACGGAACTACTACTGATTAGCCGGTTGTCCATGATCGTAACTTGCACGGAATGGGACATCATCGGGGGAGTTCGCGGCGACTTGCATCGCTTCGAAAATCGATTCCCGAGTTGCGCAATCCTGAACGAGGGGACTTACAGAGGCAGGGAACTTTTGAGCGCCAGGAACGGGGAATCCGCCTGCAGGAACCCGGAGGCCATAGACGCTGGCGGGAAGCATAGCGGCCATTTCTGCGAAATTCTTCGGAGAGTAGATATAGGCGAAAGAATGAAGCAAGATGTTGCAATGATTGTCTGCAAGTTCTAAGAGAGGGGCAGAGGATAGCGTGCACTTCGAAGCGGCTGTGCTGGAACTTGTTGGCAGAGGAGAAGAACTTGAGGGCTACCAGAAGCTCAAAACTTTGGCCGACGCCAAGAGTTCTAGGAAAAAACTGTGGGTCGCACCTGGGGCTAGGTGAGGGCGGTGAGGGAGCTTGGCATCGTTCCTGCCCACCCACACCAGCTGACACCGTGACGCGCGACTTCGAGAACCCGACTTGACGCGTCGCACTTCACCGCCCACTACGCCACTCCGCATCGTCTTGGGGCGTTTTCATCCCGGAGTATGTCTGTACTCGACCGGTCCCCCGCATCATGACCATACCTTCGAGGAACCTACTCGATCCCCCAACTTACCACACAATCCGCCATCCGATGACGCCATGGGATCACGCCTGGAACGGAACTCGGACGCTGTCCGCAAGCGCATCGCAAGCCATACCTTCGACGACGAAGACGGAGAGGAGTATGAAGGCTCTTCATTTGGGGGATTCTCAGACTACTTCAGGCGCAAGAAGCTGAAGCTACAGAATCTCGACGCTGATCTACGAGCTCAGAGTGGGGACAAACCTGCCATCTTCAGAGGCGTTGTGGCGCATGTCAACGGCTACACGCAACCTTCTCTCAACGACCTGCACACCCTTATTGTACAACATGGTGGAGGTTTCCTGCAATATCTGGATGGCAAGACCACAGTGACCCATATCATCGCTAGCAGCCTCACTCCAAAGAAGGCAGTCGAGTTCAAGAGGTATCGCATCGTTAGGCCTGCATGGGTCGTGGACAGCATAGCATCGGGGAGATTGTTGCCATGGAATGACTACCGTGTCGTAGATGAGGGCGAGAAACAGAAGATACTCGCCTTCAGCGAGGGGCATGTCCATACACAGGCAAACGTCAGGTTGCGGGGTTACAAGGAGCAGACGGAATCAAGCTGGTATACAAGCCAGTTGCGAATCAGTCAGACTGACACGCCGAGTGGGAGCATGCGATCGCGTTTTTCTAGACAAAGGCTTCCTTCGCCAGACGACGAAATTGAGGATGTGCTTCCACCGTCCCATCAACCTGAGCTCGTGTCCAGCGGCGCAAATGCTGAAGATGATGGAGGTGACAACACAACGCCTTCACGAGTTCATACCCTAGTCACACCACCCAAAACGAGTCCGGCCCTAGAACAGCCTGAAAACGTTCGTGACAACGCGGAACGTGCCGTCCTCGGCGACGGTGATGATAGTCTGTACGCAGAGCCCAGTTTTTCAGTTGAACCGTACGCAGGCGCTTTGAGCCCGAATAACGTCGACGGCATCTCATCGGACCAGGGCGTCGTTCGGTCCCCTAAGAGAAAGCGCGAACTTACCGCCGAAGAGCACAACGCCATCCTACTGCGTGATCCTAAGATCCGTAAATCAACTGTAGTGGATCCCAACTTTCTCGATCAATACTACAGAGAATCGCGGCTTCATCATCTCTCCACTTGGAAAGCTGATTTGAAATCCCAGCTCCAAGCCCTCGCCAACGAGAAGACCTCTTCGGCGAAGAAGGGACCGAAGAGACCTGCTGGCGCGAGACGGTACATTTTGCATGTTGACTTCGATAGCTTTTTTGCAGCCGTCAGCCTTAAGAAACACCCTGAATGGAAGGACAAGCCTGCCGTGGTTGCACACGGCAGTAGCAATGGTTCTGAAATCGCCAGCTGCAACTACCCGGCTCGCAAATTCGGCATCTCAAACGGCATGTGGATGAAGAGAGCACAGGAACTTTGTCCCGAACTAAAAGTGTTGCCTTACGATTTTCCCGCGTACGAAGAGGCGAGTCGAGCTTTCTATGACGCCATTCTGGCAACAGATGGTGTGGTACAGAGTGTCAGCATCGACGAGGCGTTGATCGATGTGTCTGCGGCGTGCATAACAGCTGGTGGCAGTGACGGCAAACAGATGTCAGAAGGCAGCATTTTCAGGGAGCAAGCAAAAGCAGAAGAGATTGCACAGGCGTTGCGGAATGAAGTCAAGCAAAAGACCGACTGCAATGTGTCTGTGGGGATTGGACCCAATATCTTGCTTGCTAAATTAGCACTGAGAAAAGCAAAGCCCGCAGGGCAATACCAGATCAAACCCGAGGAGGTGCTGGACTTCATAGGAGGGCTCGAAGTGGAGGACTTGCCTGGGGTGGCTTGGTCAATTGGCGGCAAACTCGAAGAGATCGGCGTCAAATACGTGAAGGATATCAGAGAATTGACCAAAGAACGGCTCATACAGACCTTGGGGCCCAAGACAGGGCAGAAGCTCTATGAGTACTCGCGGGGTATCGACAAAACTGAAGTGGGCGAGCAAGTGGTTCGAAAGTCGGTATCGGCTGAAGTGAACTGGGGTGTTCGTTTCGAAAACCAGGAGCAGGTCGATGAGTTCATTGGGAGCTTATGCGGTGAGCTACAGAAGCGTCTTATGAAAGAGAAGGTCAAAGGAAAACAGTTCACTATGAAGGTCATGAGGCGATCCCCCGATGCGCCTTTAGACCCGCCGAAGCATCTGGGACACGGAAAATGCGACACCTTCAACAAGAGCCTCGTCCTTGGTGTGGCCACTAATGCGAAGGAGGTTTTGACTAACGAAGCGCTGAGCATCCTCAAAGGCTTCGGATTTTCGCCCGGTGAACTTCGAGGCATTGGAGTACAGATGACCAAACTCGAGCCAATGAAGAATGCAAGCGACGGAAGCGTAGAGAGTTCCCAGCGTCGCCTCCAGTTCAAGATGAACACGGCCGAGCCTGCCAGCATCCGCAAACCTCCTAAGGTGGTTGAGACAGACCCAATACAAGATGACCCTGAGACCCCCAGAAAACCAAAAGCAGCTACCACGGAACATGTCGCCTTCGGAGCCGATTCGCTGAACCAATCGACTCCATCACGCCGTCCTCTCAACATGCTTGGGACGCAATTTCTCCTTCCCACGCAAGTCGACCCCAATGTTCTCGCCGAGCTCCCCGAAGATATCCGCTCCAAGCTTCTCCGGCAAACACGCCAAACGTCCCCTTCTCCTGGCGCTCGCATTTCTCGGGACTCGTCCCCAACCCCGGTTCCCGTACAAGATCGACCTCCCTTCGCTCTCACTGAACTTCCGGCACAATCACAGTTGGACCCTGAAATATTAGCCGCGCTTCCTCCTGATGTCCGTGCAGAGGTACTTGCGCAATACGCCGCTGGTGCTACGCCGCGCTCTCCGCATCGAAGACACGCAGATCAGACGCTGCTCCCACAGTCCCCGCGCAAGGAGAGGATTATCGGAATTCCATCCAAGAAGCCCATCGTCCCACCTGTTAAACGTGGTCGCGGTCGACCATCTAAATCGGCGCAGCTTGCGGCCGCCGCTGCAGCAACGGCCAGGTGCCGAAAGTCAGGGCAAACGCTCACGCAAGCAAACTTTGTTTTCCCTCGCGCAGTGCAAAGGGCTAGAGCTGAAGCTAGCGGGGAGGACTCTGGTACAGATGAGATGGTAGAAGGTGCCCCGGATAAGGAGTTCCTTGCAGCGTTGCCGGAAGACTTGAGAAAAGAGGTTCTGGAAGACTACAAGAGACAGAAATTAAGGGCTTCACGGCTTGCGGTTCAACCGGCGCCCCATCCCCTGTCTAGAGCAGCCGCTCAGGCCAGGCAGGAGGTGCCTGGGAAAAGGGACCGCATTGTCAGAGTCCCACGACCGGTGCGTCCTACGTTTACCAAGGAAAAACTGTCAGAAACGAAAGATCTTAGAGCGGCAATGAAGCTCTGGGTGGATGAGTTCAACGATGAGGGACCCTATAAAGAAGATGCAGAGGCTCTGGCAAATTATCTAGGGCGGGTCGTCGTGGAAGAGGGTGATTTAGCCAAAGCGGTTGGCGTGGTGAAGTGGTTGAGATGGCTTGTTGATGACATGGCTGAGAACGTGGGAGACGGTAGAGTGACGAAAGACGTCGTGGGGGATTGGAGAGTGGCTCTTGATATCGTTCAGAGCGGAGCGGTGGAGGCGGCTCGGAAAAGAGGGTTGGGAGAGGTGGGGTTTGATTGAGTGATTGTTACTTCTCGTCACTTAATTTAATCTCAGACATGAATTCCCGGTACATAGCCACAGCGTAACTGTTTTCAACCAAGATATCCAATTCAATTATAGTCCTTGAGTTAGGGACCTTAGGCCACGTCTTACTACCACCCTTCGAGCCAATAGGAAGGCACGACACAAGTGTCATCGGTGGTCGAGTGGTCGACCGCCAACTCATAAATCGGGCCTCGTGACGTGCTTGCTCTGATGTGGCAGGTTTTGGCAACTGAATGGAGCCCGATCACGCCGGGAATTTGACGACCACAAAAATCTTGCCAGCCCCTCCTTTCTCTTTTCTTCGCGACCACTAATTCTGTTCGCAGCTAAATGCTCTTTGTTGCGAAGTTCCCATCCGTCATTACCAATTCACCGACCCCGCCCTTCCGTTTTCGGTTACCTCGCTTGCCTCTCTCTATCGGTCGGCTTATCGGCGACACTAGTGCGACGACAGCTCCTCCCCACCTGCACGTCACACGCAGTCACCCTTCACTCAGCATCCGCTGAGGGAAAGTCAACCTCTCCGCCTGCTGCCAGCGGCGTTGCTGCTGGAGTAGTGCCGACTGTCGTAACTCTCGACTCCGTCCTAATACATCATTTCGTTCTTGCGGCGCCGCTGGCGAGCCCGCTTTGTTTGCATTCGGCGTGAACGTTCAACTGCGAACCTGCGGTCACCAATCGAAGTCAATCCTATCCGTCGTTTGCTCCTGTAAACCTCGATATTCAGCGGCTCCCAGCTTGCCATCTTCATTTTACAGCGTAGCGATTCTCGGAAGCCTCAGAACTCGCAAATAAGCACCACCCTAACAGAATCTTCCAATCTCATTGAACCACCTAAACATCATGTCACGGTCCACCTCTCCTCCACCCCCTTTCCCCTATTACCTCATCCCCAACTTCTTCACCAACCGCCGCCGGCGCTCCTCCACCTCGCCCACTACAGCGGTCAGCCTCTCCCCAACATCCCCCTCAACATCTCCCCCAACACGTCCAACATCCTACATCACCAGCACCCCAACCTCCCACCTCCGCTGCACCAAATGTCTCGCCGACCTCATCCCCGTCTCCAATATAATCAGCAAAGGCTTCAACGGCCGCCATGGCCGCGCCTATCTCGTTTCCGCTTCACCTCCTTCCGCTATTGGCCTGCCAGCTTCTGGGAGTGATGTGGTAGAAGGAGATCTGCCGAATACGACGACGCACAAACCCGTGCCGAGACAGCTCGTCACGGGCGCGCACACCGTGTCCGATATCAGCTGTCGAGTATGCAAAAGCGTGTTGGGCTGGAAGTACGTCGCCGCCGAAGAGGAGAGCCAGAAATACAAAGTCGGCAAATTCATCCTAGAGACCAACAGAGTAGTCAAAGAGGTAGGCTGGGATGGGGACCACGACTTCGATCCTGGGATGGGCATGGGGACGGGGATGCCCGTGCTAGAAGATGTAGAGGTAGAGTTCGACAGCCAGGATGACGAGGAGTGCGAGGATCTGTTTTCTGGCTTGTGGAGTCCCGAGCTAGCGAGGGCGAGGAGGAGGACTAGAGTGCGCCATGACGGCAGCGCCGACTGACTATCCGGATGGGACTGGGTGCGTGCTGCATGGGACGAAGCATGCGACATGGAGGGCTCAATGCTGCCTCGCAGCTTATACGGCGACGACGATGAGCCGCTTGGAAGCACCTTTGCCGAACGATTGGAGGACGGGCTAATACGCTTCCCCTGGATCTTCCTCACCATGCTCGAGATGCAAATCAAGCTCATGAACGAGACGTATTACGGGTATCTGGTTCTCGCTGGTGTCTGCGCGGATGTCGTTATCTGGTGGTTTCATTATTGGGAGAGGTATCCTCTGGTATACATGCCCATGTATTACTTTGGATTCCTTGCGGCGTACTGCTCTGTTCGGATCGTCGTTGTGGAGATGGGTTTGTTTGTGTTTAGGGTTTACCGTTTCATCCCGGCGTTGGGTTGGGCAGTGCGATTTGAGAAGAAGAAGGCGGACTGGTCTGGGGCGAAATGAGGGTTTGGCGTCTAGTATGTTTCGGTCTTTGATCGTTATGATGATAATAGTAATAGGCAATAATACCCCACTCTTAGTATAATAATGGCAAGTACAGAGCCCATTCTTGATTTAAGCAAAATCGCAAATCTGATGATTGAGTATGTACCAATAATTCAGCATGTAATTCAAGTGTCGTGCTCAGCCCGGGGAAGGCGCAAGGCTGAGATCCACAAACACTCTCGTATAGATGCGCCAACCTACGCCACAATGCTGCGCTCTACCTAATGAGAGATTCCGCCAAGGCATCTAGGCCAGCTCAAAACAAATATAGAGCTCTCAGCTCTGATAAAGCCCAAACCCCTCTGCAGCCCTGTTCTCCCTGTCGCTCCTCATCATACCATCGTTTGGAACATAGCTACCTCTACCGTGTGCTACGACCCATCATGTCATTCTGGTCCTCGCCTCTTGTGCAAAAGGCCGTCGTATATGGCGTCAAAAGTGGATACAACTATGTGACGGGTGGCGATCAGGCCTCGGGGCCCGGAGGGTCCGGTAAGATAACCGCGCCACCATTCAATCCACCGAGTGCAGAAAGGGATGTTAAACTTCGGGCGGAGCGAGAGGAGCAAATAAAACGAGAGAAGGAATGGGACAGACAGAGAGAAGAGCGAAGGAAACGGGAGAAGGAACGGGAGAGGGAGAGAGAAGAGCAAAGGAACCGAGAGAAGGAACGAGAGAGGGAGAGAGAAGAGGAGCGGGAGCGTGAGCGACAGTGGGAACTAGAGCGGGAGCGTGAGCTATGGGAAGAGAAGTGTCGAAAGGTTGAACGTGCGAAAAGGGAGGTGAAGGAAAAGATTAGGATGGCGGAATGGACCATTCAGTTCCGTCGCGAGGAGCTGTTAAGAACCATCAAGAAAGACCGCATCAAGACCAAAATCGCCCGTTTCCGCAAACAGCAGGAGATATTCGAGAGACGCCGGCAATACCTCCTTCGCATGCGCAAGAAGTTTGGCTCCAAGCTGCATTTTCTCAAGAGAAAAGAAGTCAAGAAGCTAGGTGCTGAACTCTTTTGGCGTGGGCTGAGAAGTATGGCGATACATGGATTGATTGGGTTTTGTTCGCATGGAGTGGGAGTTAAGGCGGCGATTTTAGTGGACCACGATAATTATGTGCATGTGGGGAAGTTGACAGTGGTGAGTTAAACACTACTCTTAGCCTACTCGAGGTAGATTTGGAATGCTGACTTGTGTCTAGAACCTAAAGGACATGTACGACTCCTGGAGTACCCTGACAAGTGCGATTGACGGGCTTGTCGCGCTTGACTACATGCAAAACGCCTGGGAAGACCTCGCTAAAATAAGTTCAAACTTTGACAGCGTTGACCGGCCCGGCGTGGACTTGGATGAAATGGAAAGTAAGTTTACAAGACTCCCCGGGCTCCTCTACCGTCATAACCCAACCCTTGGGAACAATCTTCAGTGCAGCTTTCTGATCTCTTATTCCATAGAAACCGTCGACGAGTATAGCGCCGGCGCCAAGGATCAAGACCAGGTACTCCTCGACAACGTCCGCAAGCATCCAATCCTGCTCGACGGCCTCCCCGGCTCCGACGTATTTGACCCGCACTTCGGAGAGACTGGCGAGAGCAGGGCGACATCGAATCTCATCGGTCCCAATGACGAGGAGACCACGTATGACGAGCATTGGAATCTGCTCAATAAGAATGATCATAACGCCCCCTATATTGACCCCAATTCCTGTAGGGTCAAGGACCCTGAACCAGTGCCGCCGCCTCCGCCTTCGCCGCCGGAGACGGTGCCCGATCCGCCACCCGATACAGCGAAGGGCAGCTGATAGCTGAAAGAGGGACCCGAAGTATCCCCAACCAAGGGTTTCTACCAGCCATCCTCCCTTCGTGCCAAACTTTCAGATAATACCAGAAGGACAAATTTGCGAAGGAAACACTTGATTAATTGCCGGAATGTGCAGGGCTTGCCTGCAATCCCGCCGTGATACCTAGTGTGTCACCAGTTTTCCTTCTCCCTTTTATCTTGGCCACAGGCAAGACGGTTGAAAAGCTTATCACCACTACACACGCTTGGGTCGTCGATTACAGTCTTCACCATTCTTCAAACCCAGACCATAAACCCTCATCAACCACTCATCTAAGCACGAAAGTGAAATTTGCCATCATTCCTACCGTCGCTGTGGTAGTGGTTCTGGGTATTTTCGTGGCTATTTTGTGGTGGAAGGTTAGGAGACGATCGAGAATGGGAACGCAAGGGTGCCGTGTGGTGCACAACTCCGAAGCTGTACGGAGGTGCCTTTCAAAAGTCCTTGCTCAACCCCTTGTAAGCCACAAAACAGGGGTTCAAAATGCGGCAATACCTCCGATATATGCAGCTATCTAACTCTACTAATATTTCGACCTTCCTTGTACTCGTTGCCTCCATCCAATTCAATTATCTTCTAAATATAACGTTAGATAGGAATACGCTCAATCCATGCCTGGATCTTGCTCTGAGGTAGCTCCTGCCAGCACTGCTCCCATACACGTACTGCCTCTGCTCGACTTTTTAGTGCACCCTTCTTTGTAGTATACCGCTTCATCCATAGCTAACACAGCTTAATAGCGTTCAAATCAGGTAAGTCACTACACTAAAGTAGCCGTTGGACGCCCTGCCACTTATATACATAACTCTGTATATAGTAATTGTAAGCAGGTGCCTTGTCCTCTTGAACAACTGTTCCTGGCCGTTCAGCTTGACACTGCTTTGCAAAAGGGATCAACTTTAGATACAGGATAGTTAATTGGTATCAATACCAGTCAATTCCTAAGCTCCTGCCTCAGCTGAGCTTGCCAGTCTTTGTATTCCACTTCCACTAAGGCTGTAGGCCTGGCTTTGTACGTAGATTAAGGCGTCGTATACCTGTCTCAAGCTCCTATTGCTCTTTCATAATAGGCTCAATCTCTTGATTCAATTCTTCAATCCACTTAATAGCAGCTTCCTTCTCTTTCTTTGTCTCTGGCATCCAGCAGTGACAGGGCCCTCGTCTATCGTACGAAAAGCAGCCCCAAAACATAAATTCAGAATAGCCTTTCCATCTCTCACGAATACAGCTTTGGCCTCATCTGCTTGCCTCCATACTCGGTAACCCCCCCGTCTGTGAAGAAGGACAACTGACGTCTCATCAGACCAGATCACATTCTTCCAGTCCTCAATTGTCCAATGTTGATGTTGAAGACACCAATCAAGTCGATCCTGCTTCATCTTCTTCGTCAACCTAGGCTTCCTCGTTGGCTTGGTCTTCTTAAATCCAGCCGCCCGTAGAACTCGCCATACTGTTGTAGGCGATACATTAACTCCTTCTTAACTAAGCGTCCCCGCGATATTAGTGCACGACTTCTCTCGTCTATAGCGATCAGTGCGTACAGCATTGACAACTCTCTCAGATATCTTAGACTTTCTTAATAGTCTGCCAGAGCGCGGAGCATCTGCAACATAGCTATTATTGATAGACAGTGGCCGTAGAGCTGGGTCAAAACCCCGTGTAATAGCTCGGCCATATATCGAATCGATCGTCCGTATCGGGATCTTCGTCAACTCATTGACCTCGCTACTTGATTTGCCAGTAGCTTTGAGGCTAACCACAAGCGCACGAGTAGAGATATCGTAGGGAGCCATAATAAGATTGTAGAGACGAACAGAGCACTTGGTCAGAGGCACAGAGAGCCTCTACTGTGTATACAAGACAATAGCCAAGAGCGCAAAGGCCACACAAACTCGGAGTCAGCTCCTGATCGGGTACGTGGCTGACTTATCCCTGTCTCCGCGCTAGCAAGGACTTTTGAAAGGCACCTCCGTAGAGATGTGTGTAAATGGGCATCTTATTTCTCAGATGGACGCGCGTGGGAGGTGCAATAACCAGAAGCGGGTAGAAATGGAGGGATTCCGATGGAACAAGTAGGTTGCAGGAGATGTTCGCAGACTCCAAGGTCAAAAATGGTTTCCAAGGAGCAGGAGCCGCCGCAACAAATAAGACAGAATGACTTGGATTAAAACTTGGTGTTTAAAGCGCAAGCGCTTCGGCCACTGGGGTGGAGAGGCGCCTCGCTGCTTGCCACTATTTCGATCTTGGCAATGGCTATTCGAACGATCCTCCGCTTTCTTGTTCAAAGTATTCGAAGATATCTCCGCCAATATCGAAGCACGAATGGCCCAAAAACTTGATTGCAGCATTTCGCATGCAGGAGTGTCTCGATAAGCGCCGCACCGGACAAAAAGGCGAGCGGCACAGCACACTGGAACATTACGGGAACATTATGCGTTTCGACGGCACGTCAATTGAGCGCAAAACAATTTTTCTCATGAAGCTTGTAAATCCCGTAAAATTTTGAGGGACTGATCTCTAACTGCCAAGTCAACCTCCTACGGAAGCCTTACATATATGGCAGCATACCTCCCAAGGAGGCATGGTTTTATTCCCTCGAGTTCTTCATGTTCACTTATCGAATTGTGTATTGGTGTCTCTGATCATCAGCATAGGAGCGTCCATTACTCCTTTCGTCCACGCTGGTCCATTGACTAGGACTGCTTTCTTATTTCCACAATGAACAAGTCCGCAGGAATACAGTCCGCAATGAGCGAATGCCTGCGAGGTATGAATCTATCACCAAATTTCCCAACAAATCCTTTGAAGCAGTACCTCCTGTGCCTCTACCACAGGACTGATCCTAATCCCTGGATAGGCGCATCTGACTCTGGATGCCATGACGATGGCTCGGGCGTGTGCAAATCTAAACTAGATTTCAAATGTCTCTGTAACCAACCACCGGAATTGGAATACGTTCTTCGACATTCTTCCACGTGCATCATGGGGTTTTGCGACCCCGCTGCCATATCCGGTATGTTAACCCACTTCTGCCAGATGCTTTGAACACACTTACTGACTTATGTAGGTTGGATATCCCTCGCGTCCGCGGAATGCTCCACAAATGGCATCGATATTAAGACAGTCGTACCAAATAATCCACTGATGCAATTTCTCCAGACTACCGACGTCCCGTCAACGAGTCAGGGAACAGAATTCACTCTGTCCACTATGACGAGGAGTTCGGTGCCATATACCGCACGATCAACGGCATCAGGAGTTGATACTCCTGCTTCTGACAGTTTGACAAGCAGCATGGACTCACGATCGCTAAATTCGTCGTTGGGGGTGCTATCGGGCATCGTCGCCGCAGTCATCTGTATTCTTACCCTCGCATGCATCCTGTGGATAATACTGTGGTGGAGGGTCAAGAGACGAGAGAAAAAGCTATATTATGCATCACAGAAAGCTGATCATGGCTTGAATCTCGGAAATGATCTACCAGAGTTGGCTGCGGGGAAGAGGACGCATGAGATGGATGCGCTAACCGATGCTGCTGAGTTGGCTGCACCCTTATCTCAGAGAGCAATGAAAAAGAGAGTAAATGAGAGTGGCGTTACGACTGTCAACCCTGAGGGTTCGGCAGGCAACCAGAGTTGACGCCACAAGCGAACGATGCTGAGTGAAATGAGACCTTGTTCAGGGGGTGTTAAAGCAGCAGGCGAAGTGGTTATGTGCTAGATATATGGGCTAACTTTAATGTTTTCGGTCCCGAATCGAGGATATCTGAGCAATAATAATGAAAGAATGCGTGGCAGCAATGAAGGAAGGGCAAGTGGGTGTTGATTTGCAGCAATTCAAGCTTTCCTCTGAAGTTGGGGCATGACAGGATTGAGCTGTTGATTCCTGATCTCCATGTCTGGGGAATTGCGAAGAATAGATGATTGATGCATTCACTTGAGGTTGTTGTGGAGGGCAATTGCTCATTCAGGCAATGAAACCGAAATTGCTGGAGTCGAAATTTGAATGTCCCTCCACCGGACAGTGTTGTGTCACAGTAGAAACAGTAGAAACCGAACTGAAGACAAATAATGAGTATAAAAAAGTCTCCCTGTCTTGTATCGAGGCGGCAGAACTAACTGCAAGTCGACGTTGGAATATCATACCTCTGTAATTTGTGCGAAGCGCTGCACTTGCTGGGGTATATTGAAGTCGAGCGGCACAGCACCAATGCAAAACAATGCGTTTTCGCAGCAGACCAATAATACGATTTTGGATGCAACTAACCGTTTGATTAATTGTTACCTCTAACCGCCAAGCATGAGGAGCAGTTCCAAGGGTGTGGCGCAGCAATCATGCACACCCGCAAGTGTTGACACCAATGGGGCGGGGCTTTCCTTTACTTGCAAGGAGACCAGTGTTTAGAGAAATTTTGATCTGATCCACAAACCTCTATTCTCAATGGAATGACTTTTTTCGAACTCATAGAAACCACATTCACATCCATTACTCAAAATGAGCACCTTCGTTGTTGAGATGCAAAAGTGCGTAGTAAGTCTCGACCTCTCTTGTCCAAACCCAGCTTCAGGCTCCGCATTTGGCCAGTACAGACTAACCAGAATTTTCCCAGGCAACTGTAGGATGCATATTATCTCAACAGAATGGCTGCGACCCCATGCTGAATATGACATGTATGTGCGACGTCAAAGAAAATCCGCAAGATTTGAAGGCATTCCTTTCTCTCCTGCCAACATGCGTAGCACTGGATTGTAAAACCCAGGTACTATATGGTAATTCACCTTGTTTGCGTACTATGCAGTTGATTTGGGGTTTGCCGGCTCACTGAAACCTAGACTGGGGAGGCTATGCATCTGCAGAGTGTGCGTCACAAGGCGTCGATATCGCGACCATGATGTCAACAAGCAACCCTTTGTTCACTTATGTCATTCGAGAGGCTGCCGCAACCGTTTCCTTATCTACATTTTGGACCACACGATTAGAAACAACGGCGACGACCTCAGATTCGACGGCTACCCCGACGAGCACATCCGGGGCCTCATTATCTACCACCCCTGTGCCAATTCAATCCGGAGCCGACACTGTTCCCACACTCACACCTGAACAAAGGAACGGTATAATCGCGGTCATCATTATTGCTGCCACGATAGCTATTATCTTTGCATGCAGGTGTTTTTGGGTGCGTCGTTCAAAGCGCAATCACAAGCAGCAAAACCCGTGGAGAAAAGACCCAAAGGGCGGGCGCCATTTACACGAGCTAGAGGTCAACCCCTTCGGAATGAGCGGGCCCATTCCATTACCGTGTGAGATGGATGGGGCAAGGGAGCCGGCCGAATTACATGCGTCAACGCCGGCGAGGACAGTGACAGAGGAACAGCGTACTACCTACAGTCTTACAAAAAGCAGCAATGCTGTGATGCTGCGAAATGAGAAGGGTTCGGTGTCGGTAATAAGTTGAGCTGTGAGTCTTCCGCCTTGGCTATGTTGTGCAAATCTTGGCCGTGTATTATTCTGTCGTAAAATGTTAACACGTATTCCGTAGGCTTCCTTTAAGAATAGGTTTCAATTGCATAGCCGCATTCGATAAGCAAGTTGATTATTGAGGCAGTTCGGAAGCTATGAGCAAGTCCTGAAACAACCAGACAAGGCCTACCACCTCAACTCCAGTGACTCCTGTTCTGGGAAAAGAGGCATTAAGAGCAAGGAAAGGACAATGAGGAGGGGTTAACTTACATTTCCAAAGCTCCAACCGAGTGTACAGCCTAGGATCTTGACACACAGGCAGCAGGTATTTTCGTACTACATCTTACTGAAAGGGAACCAGCCCCGCACCTAACGGCTTATGTGTCACTGCGTGAAGCAACTGTGCAACCGAGTAGGCATTATGAAGTCCGGTGTATATGCTTTGTGACCCGTCTCCTGCTCTCATGTTTTTGCAAGATATGCCGCCATATACACGGAACCAACAGTCGTGAGAATCGAGTGGAAAGCTCATGGCCTTGAGGGAAAGGCTTTTGGCATTTCAGCGATGGCTATTTTTCATGTGGAAATCGAGTTTCTCGGGTTCTATGGAGAAACAGTCCGCAAGTAAAGTTGTCATATGACAAGCTGCAGCTGTGTGCCAGCTGTAACATGTTACAGAGGTGGCTAGGATCCAATAGCATCAATTAATGGGGGGCGAGCGAGGCGATCATGGATCGTCAGGCAAGTGACACGGCGGACTAGAGAACCCCAGTCACACCAAGCAACTCATTTAACCGTGCCTCCTCTACATGGTATGGGTATATGTGCCTATGTAACGAAGAAAATCAAGAAATGGGCAGCTCTTCAGGAATAGTGTCATTCGAAACATCTTCCAATACCCCCCCGTTTGTCCCCGGTTTGACATTCGCCAGCGAATATGTTGATGCTATCTTGATGCTATCCAGGAAACACCCCGATTCTCGAGTGCGCGTTTGAAAGTGAAGAATGATATGTCCTAGCTGGGAGCGTCCGGGAGATCAAGAGAATGAGCTTCGCCAGGGACGTTATTGATCAATGTCTGGTACGTTGGTTCTTCGAAGGCGTGAGAGCCAGGTAAATACATATGCATATGATCAATAGTGACAAGCAAACAGAAAAACCTGGAATGCGTGACTTCGGTTTTCCACCCAGATAACAGCACAGATACGCCATGCGATGCGTTTAATCTCACATGCGTGTGCAAGAGCGACAAGTTCATGGAGGAACTGCTCGATTACTTTCCCAATTGTGTAGGGCTCGCGTGCAAACCCGCTGTAATATCTGGTACGTCAACATTCTATATTTTCTTGTTCTTATCCTTCGTAAGCCGAACTGTGCTCACTTAACAGAGTGTTGCCTCCGTTTCAATGGAGTGCTCCTCGAATGGCCGCGATATCAAAACCGCGGTATCTATGGACAATCCAATATTCACCTACGTTCACCCAGAGGCTATCACAACGTTAAAGAACACGACAAAGGTGACAGTAACGCACGATATCACTTCCCCCACCGCTCCGACAGCAACTGGTGCCATGCCGAGCCTTACCATGATCAGATCGTCTGATGTCCACCTGAACGCAAAGCAAAAAGGGGGGATAGCCGCAGGCGTCATTATTTTTGCACTTCTCATCCTGGCCACATTATTTCTCGTGTGGAAGAGTTGGACGGGGCGTGAAAAACAATCCCCTCCGACCGACGATGGAGCGAACTTGCAAGAGTTAGTCACAGAGAAAACAAGCGGAGAATTAGCTGGTATGCCATATGATATGGACGCATCAGGCCTCACATCCGAATTTCCTGGATCATGTCCAACTTTTCCGAACGTGCATGGAGCTAGGAACGAGAATTTTGGTGTCGAAATCCGCGGTGGGACCTCTTTGATCAACGTTTCAGAACCGGTACCCGGAGAAAACTGATAACTGGGAAAGGAACAAGTCACCATGTAATTTGAGTTATACTACCTCATTGAACTATACACTCTACCTTCGCTACTTAGGGGTTCAAGGCGATCCCACTTATAATGCTGGATCCGCCGTCGTGTTCTTCGGCCAACTCTCACCTTGATCCCACTACTCGAAGTAAGCAACAGTGTTCAAACCTCTCATTTCAAAGACTTACGTGCTCAGCAATGCATCCACCCTCCCATCTAAACCGATCAATGATAGTTCCAAACCCGCTCCTATAATTGACACGACCCATCGGATGCTGGTACAGCGTGCGCAGCGGCGTCAAATTCTGATTATTCCAGATGCCGCAGAGAATATTCCAAGCGGAATCAAAGCCGTTTTGGGCCATGGGGTTGTGGTTCTCGTGGAAAGTTAGCAACATGCATAGAGCAAATCTAGTAGAGCAATAAGGTAGGAGCGTGCAAGTGAACGCACAATATAGTCCTGCGTGATGAACTCAAAAGCCCTAGAAATGTTTTTCTTGTAGATGAAAGCCTCCGCGAACTGGTCAAATCGCGCCTTGTACTCTTGGGGTGTGGGATCTGGCGAGATGCGGACGCAAGGCTTTGGCTTCGGAGGACAGCTCCCCTGACGTGCCTCAAGCGCGACAGTGCTGCCAGCAGCGAGGGGGGCAGCGAGTGCCCCTAGAGGGGTGAGGAGGGCGGTGACGATGAGAGAGGCAAAGCGCATTGCTGCTATTTGATCCTTTGGTTGGGTAATGGTACTGAGTGGATTTGTATCAATTCGAGGGGAAAGGGTCGTCGGATGATGTTGAGATATATAGCTCCTAGTCTGGACCTAGAGCGTAGACATGTCGCCACCTGCAAAATAATCACCTCCACATGCTTCCATGAAACTCCCTTGGTCCCAATCTACGAAATTAGTCGCAGGCTCGTTATACCCGTTCCTGGGCCTCGCGACCTCGTGGAGTAGATTAACTCTGCCAACGGGACCACGAGGCCCCACCATACATCATGCCTGGAAACCCGGATAGGCTTGGGAGCATTCTTGGGTTTTCATCTATTTGGTCAAGGCTATCATTTTTCTAAGTGGCCAAGCTAGCGAATTTATATGTGGGTTCCAGGATGGGAACCCCGTGCCGGCTAATCAGGTTGAGTATTTCCCGGCAGGTTGGAGCATCACTGACACCGAGAGGCAGAGTCTGGACGTCAGCAAGCAAAAACCGAGATTGACCAAAGTTTTGACGATTCGAAATAGTAGACATGCAAGATCGACCAGCGTCAAACCCGACGCAGAGCCGGGCTGCAACAGATTTGGACAATGAGCTCAAGAATCAGAGAAGGGATTTCGAAGAGAATATAGAAATTCTTAGGAACAATATAACGAACTCAAGCCGGTAGGGAAGAAAGGCATATGGGCAATAGACCAAGCTAAGAATATCACAAACCTCCGCACTCACCACTGTGCCAAGTCTAACCATCCATACCAGCTCAGTCGTGGGGCAGATCGCACTTCTCCCTTCTATTCAACCAAGGTGAACTGTGGCCTGCGATAGGTGTATCCTATGAAGGCACCTCTCTTTCTGATTTCTAGCACGGTCGGGCCTACTTGGGGATCCCGAAGGAGTTTGTCTCGAGGCCGCTTCTTCTCGTTCTTTTCATGGTTGACAGCATCAGCAGCTTTCTCTAGCAGCTGGACCGTCGGGCTTGGATAAGTATCTGGGCCATGTACGGGGGTGGCTATTGGCGAGTCTCTCTCGTTAGGAGGTTGGGCTTCCCCATGGAGTACCGAGCTTGACGAGTCGAGGTGGTCGGAACCACTTATGATATCCGCTTCGTCGTCGAAGAACATGGTGATGGGTTGATTTCCGTAGATACGAGGGATAAAAGGAGGCGGCCTCAAATGCAAAGTCGACCAGTGAATGTTGCGAAAGAAGGGATGGCGCTTGATATCCTCTGCGTCATTGGGAACCACTAGCTGGCAGTGATGTAAGTTCCGGATACTCCGGGTTCGAAGAGCTTTGTTCCGCATGACTTGATCATTCTCTTTGAAACGTTTGCATGATAATCTTTCCTCTTTGAGCTCCAAGAGCCTCATTATGAGGTCGATGGCATTGCGAGAAACAGGCATAAGAGGAACGCAATCAAGGTTGGGCCGAGCGTACCGCTGTCCTTGAGGGAAGCGTAGCCAGCGCCGATGTTCCTGTCCCCATCAGTATACCGAGTGATAAAGTGGTCATGTAGACCTCACAAGGATCCGGGCCTTCGTCTCTTGTCTATTATCACAGAAAAAGGGCGTGCATCCGTACAAGCACTGTGAGCATAAGTTTTCCGGATCTTGAATAGGCAGAGAAAGAGTACGAACCTCATACAGTATGATGCCGATACTCCACCAGTCGCAACGTGCATCATATAATTCCCCTCTGATCACCTCTGGAGCCATGTACTGGCTCGTTCCAACCACGCTCTTTGCATACTGCCGTTTTTGTGTCCGATTTAGCCAGTCAAGTACGGGGCCATTCTCACCATCTATTCCAGAGGGGAGTCCTCCCTTAGCAAGTCCACTGTTGACCAAATTCAATGCTCGCTCACCGCCCTGTTTCTTTGTCTCCTCAGCAAGATCTTGCTCATCCCCGTTAACGGTGGAAAGGAGGTCGAGGTCTCGCAGAAGGCTGTAGCGGTGTTCATTGTAGTATGTTTGATTGTGAACCCAGTGCCCGTCAAATGCTAGCCCGAAATCCGAAATTTTTAGATGCCCTGAGGCCGTGATCAGAAAGTTATCCGGCTTTACATCGCGATGGATCCAGTTCATCTTGTGGGTTTCTTCGATGCAAAGTATCATCTCGGCGACGTACTACTTCGCCACGGCCTCATCTAGAACATCTTGTCGTAGAAGGAATCCAAGGAAATCTCCACCGACCTCATACTCCATGACAAGATAGAGGTTATGATTGTCCTGAAAGCTGGCTATCAGAGGCACTACCCACCGTGAATTTTCTGAAGCGACAAGAAAATCGCGTTCGGCCCGGAGATGACCTTCTTGACTGCTTCGAAGCATATCAGATTTCCGGATGACTTTCATTGCATATAGCCGCTTCTCTTTTTTGCGTGGTGCAGACCTTGGCACCTTCCAGGCGCTCGAAGCACCATCATAACCGCTCACATTCTCGGATGAGCCAATGTATGACTCGTTGATGGGGTCGCTCTTTTCACGAACAAGTCTAACCACCCCAAAGCTGCCTTTACCAAGCACCCGGATGATCTCATAATTTGCCATGTGGACAGCTTTCATCTTTTGGCGAGCCAATGTTTTTGACTTTAAGACCCTCATCTGTCGCAGGTTGTGGCTCTCACTGCGATACCACTGTTGTCTCCAACGATGTTGCTGATCGCGGGAGAGACCCAAGGTGGGCAGATTCCGTTCCATATTTCTTCGCCGCATAGACCGAGGTGTCACATTAGTGTTAAGCAAATGATTGAAATGTGACTCCAAGAAGACCTTAGCAGCGACTGCCTTTTCCACTGTCGCGATGGATGGTGCAGCAAACCGTGGGGCATCCTGGCGTGGAAATCGCAGCCACCGCGGTTCAAACTGCTCAGAGATCCTCTCCGAAGCAGGCAAAGCTCCTGTTGACAATGGAACGTTCCGTTTTCCACCGCTATGTTGCGTTTCGCCGGATCTTGCTGCATCCGAGGGTATTGGAGTAGTTGACGCAATTGAAGTAGAAGCTGTGGACTGAAATTCAGGCGCCGCGGTACTTCCAGGAGAACTTGCGGGTGTGGGGCGTTTGAATGGCAGATCACCGACCACATCAACGGGACTATCGTGCGCAGCGTGTTCGAAACTTTCTTTCGAAATGGTTGGTCTTTCCAGTACCCTTGGACGGCGGATCACTGTTCTATCTTCCTGAAGGGCATGGCAATACCGACTAGATAACTGCCTAGCCAAACCCGGCGTGGATTTACTCATGTGCAGTGGCCTCGGCAGTGAGACTTCCTTTCGTATCCCTGGCTCTGCCCCTCCGTCGTAAGTGAGAGCCTCTGGGAATTGCACAGCTGCTGAGGGTCTTATGTTCTTCTGCACTGAAAGCCGAAGTCCAGGATTCCCGAATTGGGGGACGCTGCTGCGCCGCAATAGATAATTCGTCGGTTCTTTCTCAACAACTCTGATGATTGTCCGTTGCGTGGCGTCGGATCCGCTTGAAATGGGGCTATTCGGTGGGACACTGGTAGGAGGCGAGCTCACTCCGGAACCTTGCCAGATTAACAACAGTTACGCTGCGCTGGAATAGGATATACCTTTGCCATTTCGGAAAACAGATAGAATTCTCACACCCCCAAGTCGAAATCCCAGTAGACCAAGATTGTTCGAGAAGTTTGAGCGAAGTCCAAACGGCTTGCGCAGCGAGGCCTGGCCATGGTCTTGTGCACCGTCTCCTCCATGGTGTTCCACGACGCGAACTTTACCTTTACCCAGATATTGTGGGCTCGCATTGTGAGTATCCTTCCTTTTCCTCGGCGTGACGAGGGACAGCATGCTGGTCTGAGCAGATAATAGGTGCCACTGTTAGAAATGTTGAGGAGTTCTTCAAACTGCGGGGTCCTCCGGTTGACTGGAAGACTGGCACAGTGTGAGGTTGGTTGGTTGGTGTCCTGACTAGGTGCTCTCACTGTTCCATGGAGGCAAATGACAATATCAAAAAGGGAAGCAACCTCGCCAGCATTCCGCTGGAAGGAAGGAAACAGGCGGATTCCCTCAAGAAAGCAGTGGCGGCTTTACACTGCAGGTTCGCCTAAGACTGAGTATATATCTGCTTAGTACACCAATTTCATCTATAATCGTGTGATGGGGTAACGGACCCTCCGAATTGTTTTAACTAGTGGACAGTTCGCGCAAAGAGCCCGACTCCAACGAAAATGAATTGCTCAGGGAGAGGAGGCGCCGTTGTGAGGAGTTCCATTCTTGCAACCTCGACGTCAACAACTTTTCCTCCAACTTGAACAATCCTCGATTTGAGGTAGGGTATGTACGCCTGCATGCCGCGATTCCTGAGTGCGCTCAGCGTAAATTTCGCTGCCGTTGATTCGACAGTCTCGATGATCCAGGGGAGAGAGAGGGAGAGAGGGATGGCAGGGCCCGCATGTGTTTGGACTTGGTTGGGAGGATCTCGCAAGGTGTTCCCCCGGAAGCAACGCACGGACGCAGTGAAGGACCCCTGGTGCTGAACCTAAACCCACTCCTTCCACCCAATACTCTCCTGCATCATTCTATATGGCCCACCATCTCGGGAATCCGATGTATTGACATGCACCAGGAACCTCCACAGCTGTATCATTGATAGAAGCCTATGACCTGTTGCGAAACCACCCGGCCGCGAGCATCCCAAGCCGTCACCGGATGGCTTCGTATAATCATTTTACCCCTCCTACCAACCACACGTGCGTACTGATACGGCGATACTATTTAACACTGCATATGCCCTGCATACGAGCTGCTCAAAGGGTATGCGTTGCCTGTTGATACGGGCGAATCCAGCTCAGGGCAACTGCGGAGTTCTACCAGTTGAAGGGTTCTCAACGATCAGAAGCCCTGATCCCCAGTCGCTGGGCGAATCGCATTTGTCGATGCAGACAATACCGTGTACCACTGGGGAATTCCATATGGGGTGCAAGGGAGGGAAAATTGACGGGAATGCATCGAGCATGCGATCGGTCTTTGTACCTAACCGATAAACATTCTTGCACCAAGAGAGCACGAGCTGAAACTTATATGGGAGTGTCTAGAAGTGTGCAATGATAAGCACGAGCTGGAGCTATATGTGAAAAATATAAAGATACGCAATGATGCGCACCCAATCTCGCAGTGCACACTTCGCCTCTTGTGAGTGCCTATTCAATTCATTACCACTATGCGGTCTCCGATAAGGATCTCAATTTTTCTCTCTATCTGTCCAGCACGTCTTCCATCGACCGTAGCTTCGCCTTTCCTAGTTGCCAGAAACAACCCCCCTCAGCCCCCATGTGTCTACCCGTATACCAAGTTTGTCTACTCGGGATGCTATCAGGATGCCGTCTTCAGCCGGTCCCTCCCTTTTCAAGCGGAGATGGATTTCTACAACGCAACCGTCGAACAATGCACCGCTTACTGTAAAGGCAACAATTACCGTTACGCAGGCCTTGAATACTACGGTACGCTTAGAGGATTTTGCTTTCGTATAAACTTCTGATTCAAGCTTCATCGGCAACCCCATTTATTGACTAGCTATCAGGTCAATGTTTCTGTGGCGCCAGTGTTGCTAGCCCTGCAGCTCCAGAAACGGACTGCAATCTCCCCTGCAATGGTATGTGCTATTTTATCGGTCTGCTCTTCTCATTCCTTTCACTAAATAACATGCACAGGCGACTCAACCCAAGCATGCGGCGGACTAGACCGCCTCTCCATCTACCAAGACCCAACATTTCCAGATGCAGACGACATGGCCAACTCCTCGGACTACCTTTCCCTTGGGTGCTACACTGAGGGCACTTCGGGCCGCTCACTCGACTACTCACAATGGGACTACCTCAACGCCAGCGCAATGACCACGGAGACCTGTTTGAATGCATGCGGTGCGAAAGGTTATCCTTTTGCTGGTCGGAGTTTGGCCAAGAGTGTTACTGTGGCGTAGTGTTGGGCAACGGAACACTGCCAGCAGACTCTGAACAGTGTAGCACACCTTGCACAGGAAATAGCAGCCAATATTGCGGTGGACCGCTGCATTTGTCTCTCTATGTGGCGAAAAATCTTGAATCGACAGAACCGTGTGCACCGCCAATCCTGTCGTCTTCGTCGCTTCCTCCGTCTTCAACACCTACGCCGCCACCTTCGTCGAGCACCAGCCTGAGCACTACAAGCGTTAAGTCGACGACAACGTCGAAGTGTTATGGATGGAAGTGTTCAACACTGATCCTTTGTGGCACTTCGACTTCGAAAGTGACGAGTACTTCGAAGCGCACAACCAAGACAAGCAGCACGTCCAAGAAAATGTCGACTGTGAAGACGACGGCAAAAAGTACGCCACCGACATGCACGAAGCAGGCATATGTCTACTACGAAGACAGCAATCGAGGATAAGAAGGTGGTCAAAATTGAAGTGGAGTCGCTGGTAATATTTGACTAGTAGGACCTGCCCTCTTGCTTCTCCTTGTCATGTTGTTATTTTCCTAAGTAGCAGCCCGTCAAGATATACGGACAAGTCCTCTACGTGCACAAATGATGCAATAGTCTGATTCACTTACCTCTTTCGCCTCGTTAATACGATCTAGGCGACAAGTATCCTCAAGATCCAATGGTTTGTCGCCGTACAGCCCTGTTATCAGCGACGATGTACCATGTGTTCCTTCAGTCTTCAAACCTCCTGCACCCTGTACCTTCTATGAAGTGCACTTCTTACACCATGCTTAGCTCGAATCTGCGCCCCATTGGGTAAGTGTGTACATTGAATACATATATGCGAACTATTTTACATTCATTATTTCTCCAGGATGCACTACCACACATGCTGCGCAGTGGAATCGGCGCGCAGCCCAAAGCCATCAAGTCCGTATGCGCCATGCCCTACATCACTCCTGCTGTCGAAGACTCTCCAGCTCATACTTCGGCAGCTCAGCCCCAAACAAAGTCGCCTCCAGTGAGAACTGACTAGGTCCCATAAGCCACTCGTCACTTTCGTGGAACTTGCGTAGACCAATCCTATTGGTCTCATCCAACCACCCTCCATTGTCCATATCCTGGGCTAACAGGTAGGCTCCGCGGATACAATCGTTGACACCTACACCCGTGTATTGGTTCCCCGTAACCCACACCCGCCCGTTATACAGATCCTGCAACCGCGATCCCTCCGAACGTACCCGGTCTTCATATCCAACCGTATACTGCGGAATACAGTTCTTGTGAAGCTCGACATGGCACAAATCTGGATCTTGCGTGATCCCCAAGTGCCTCTGGACGACCCTCTTCGCCATTTCTTCTCCCTCTTGCTCGTCCGGGAACTCTGTCCACTCATCCCACCAGTGCCCTCCTAGCATGACGGTGAGTTTTGTGCCGTGCACGTGATCAAGATTCGGAGTTGCGTCGTGGTCGAAGACGACGCCAAGGGCGCGTTCTGGATTCTCCTTTATATCCACACTTCGGGGAATGAGGTAGCCGAAACCGTCCGTTCTCTCCCCGTCCTGGTATCCAAGGCGCCATTTTTCGATTGCCTGTGGGTTGGTATAAAAAAGATTCACCGTCATGACTGTGACTGCGGGTGCAACTGCGGGGTTTGGAAGGGTTGAAACGGCGAAGTCAAAGGTACGATTCTCGCCTTTCTTAGAACTAGACTGGTAGGGGGTTTCATTAGTAAACCATCTTCGGAATGGGCTTGGGGTGAAGGACATATACGTACAGCAGACTGGACTTCAATTCGATTGTTGGCGTTCAACTTATACTCCGAAACTGGGGTTTGAGTGAGGATTTCGACGTTCTTCTTCTTGCGCAACTCCTGTTCCAGTCGGTCGACCAGTTGCTGCAAACCATCCTTAAAAGTGTATGTTGCCGTTTTCCTAGTGGACAATCGTTCGAGAACCCGTAGATCCAGGTCAATATCTCTCAACATAGCGTCGATGCTGTTCCAGTCGTATCGCGAAAGCACAGTACAAGGTATATCTAGCGCCCTCAGCTCCTTGACCCCCAACTTAATCCGCCCAAACCCCTCAAATACAGAACCACAATAACGCTCCAAGTTCCATAATTGCGGAAAGATTGCCTTGGCACTCAGCTTATAAATGTCACCCGCATAAATGCCATGTATGACTGCTGAAACGAGGTTGTCGGCCACTCGATAGTCTCCGCCTAGCCGGCGAGCAATGAAATCGGCGACCGATTCGTCCTTTGTATTCTCTTCCTTGGGTCTCGGTTTCTGAAATGGTTCTCTTAGAACTCTTAGTATGCCCTTGAGAAGCCCAGAAGCCCAGAAATGCCAGAGTAATACAAAATCTATGGGTCCGGGCGACGGGAGGCGAACGAGGCGGTTGGGGTATAATACATAGCGCGATTGCTGGGCAGCCACTTTCCTGGATGTAGTGCGGACATCATCCACGAGCCCCAGGTCGTCAATCTGAGTAACCTGTAAGTACAAGCTACTAAGGATTGCATTATCATACTCACCAGATGTAGCGTAGGAAGCGTCATAAGACCCGTCCGTAACGTCCTGGGCCCGTACTCAAACAATATCTGTTCACCATGAAGCTTCTCGCTATTAAGCACCGTCCGTTCAGACTGCATCCAGCCTCCTAACCTATCTTTAGCCTCATAGATTGTGACCTTGCTTCGCGGGAACCGTTTTGCTATGAAGTATGCGCTCGAGAGGGCGGATATGCCACCTCCGAATATGGCAATGGTCTTAGGGTCCTTCGACGCCGTGGAGGAATAGTGACAGCGGGCACATCGTGACGGCAGGCGCGGGCGCGTCGAGACACGCTTGAATGGTAACTCAAGGGACGAAACATGCCTCCTGAGCACCATTGCCGCTTTTGGGGGGCAGTTCGTTGCGTGCGGGGAGCTATCCACGAGGCGTCCTGGCAAGGGTGGATTCCATGACGCTCAGTAGAAATGTCACGCACGGACCACCATTACATCTCTGAACCCATCAATGTGGAACTGATGGGGCTTCACTGGATGGTTCAACATTTGGACCTCCTTTTCAGGGATAAATTAGTGTCACGCAACATAAGTCGATACCGCACAGCGTGTGAATCAGGGAGAAGAGTCTGAAAAAGAGACAAAAAAGCGGCTCCAAAGACCGCCGAGAACCTGCTATTCATTCCAAGGTATACCCAAAGCATGAAGAAGCCCTACGCATCGGCAACCATGAGATGCATGCCTCAGAAAAGGTACCCATTAACGCCAATTTCCCTCCTAGGCTCAATGGCCAAAGATATGATACATTGCACGTCTTGTGCGTCGTCAACCTAACCTGAGCCATTTGCAACCTGTGGTCTCTTTCCTGTCTTGTTGCCATCTCAAGCACTACGTCGTGATTACCACATCATCGTCGCTGCTCTTCCCCGGGATGATGAGCTCCTCTTCCGCGTCGTCGTCGACAAACCTCCGCTCACTGACATGTTCCTTCTTTTGTTCCTCTCCCGGTTTAGGCGCCACCCATACCTTGTCTTTGAATATCTTCTTTTGACCCTCAACATGCTTATAAGGGCAGCGGAAATTAGTACAAGGGTTGAACTTGCACATGACTGAAGTATGCCAAAATTTGCAGCCAGGCGTGGTGCAATCAGCTCCGTTCCGACAGGGGGGCGCCTCTGGGTGCTTGTACGGACAGTTGACTGGATCACGACAGTTTGGCCAGAACGCACACTCCTGCTCCGACTGAAACTGTTGCCGCTGTGCCGGTGAAGGATGCTTCCCAACGCACTTCTTGTTCGTACACTTGACACCAAAGCTGCAGGTGTCGTTCATGTCCAGCGGCGTTCCCTCGGGTGCGGCGGGCGACTGGTGAGCAAAGGGGCAATCCGGCTTTCCGCACCGCAAGTTGAACTTGCACATGGTCTGGAACGGGTCCGCTCGGCCTCCTTCAACCTCCATCGCGGAGCCATCCCCAGCAGGTGCGCTGTCGGTCATGGTCTCATCCTGTCCTTCCTTCCTTGGGAATTTGCTTGATGTAGGTAGAGACTGTTTGTTGCCATGCCTTGATTTGTCCATGCGGTCGCTGAGGGGTCTACCGTTCTTTCGATTGTTTTGCTGGAAGTTCGGGTTGATGTACGGTGCAGGAGTCTGGCCGGCGAATATTTGCTGCATCATATGAGCTTGTTGCTCATACATCTGCATCAGTGCCATTTGTTGTTGTGGGGTTAGCATGCCCGGCATCCCATTCTGACCCATTGGAGCCATTGGCATCCCCGGCATGCCCATGCCCCCCATGTTCATGCCATTCATATTCATACCAGGCCCACCCATAGATACACCAACGTTGCCGGCGCCTCTACCGCTTGCCATTGCAGCGAGGCCTCTTCCTATATTGTCGGATCGAGGGCCTTTTGGCGGTGCGCGGGAATGCGAATCAATGCGACCGCCCGAGCCCTGCGAACCTCGAACACGGTGAAGAGCAGACTCATCTTGGCGGCCCAATTGCCTGTTGATGTTGTTGAGCATGCGTCCACCTCGGGGGGTTTTTGCACCGCTCCCGTTGCGCATGGCTTTGGGACCTGTCGGGCTGCAAAAAGTTAGTTATAACTTGGACTTAGACTCTGTGGCAGTTAGACGTACATGCTGCTCTGACTGATCTCACCAGTCCCATCCATCTCCGTATCTTGTGCTGCTCCTGGAGCATCGGCGTTGGTGGCCTCCATATGGGACTCACTTGGTTGGGGAGCATCAGCGGGTCCGCTGGTCAGTTGACGGATCTGCTCGAACAGCCAGTTTGCGAACTGCTGCGTTTCCGGGTTCTCAGGTCCTAGATCGAGAAGGTCGTTGGAAAGTTCCGAGGCAATCTGAGACTCGTCCTTGTTGTTGCCCAGCATTAACAGAATGTATTCGAAGATTGTCGAGTCCTCGGGGTCACCTGTTGTCCATCCATACTCCGCGAGTTTCGGCTGAACAATGCCTTGCAACGTAGTCGCAAAGGGCGACCCGATAGTGAAGTCGACCGACATGGTTATGTGTTGCTGTGTGTGTGTCCAGAGGGAGCGGCAAATCGAGGATGAGGGAAAGTGTGAGAAACAAAGGCAGTGGCAAAGGCCTTGCGGACGCGTTCCTTTGTAGTCTCTCCTCTTAGGTCAAAAGAACGTGGAATGATAATAAGGGCAATCCGTAAGTGCAACCCCCTATGCGATCTCGAGTAGTGGCGACGGGTAGTGCGAGATGTGAGGATGCGGCTTGTGGATGAAGCTGTGGTTGCGCTTGGTCGCAGTTTCCTCTCCACGATTCTTGGCGCGTCGCGGAAGGTTCCGGTCGGCGGCTTACATAAGACGCGCTGCCTTGGCACGCGACCTTCCCAGGCCAGGCGGCAGATTTCTTTCTCCTTCGACCTCACCTCACCCTCAACTCATTCTCTCTCCCCTGGGCTATCTACCAGCAACCAACAGCGTCCCCTCCTTTATTGAAATTCGCGTCTTCCTCCTACCGGCTGTCTGAATAACCATGTCTCGTGGCGGTACGACCCTCTACGTCACTGGCTTCGGCCACGGCACCCGAGCCCGCGATCTTGCCTACGAATTCGAACGGTATGTCTCTTAATGCGTCGCATTACATTCGACCGTCGTCCATACCCCGACGTCGCTCCTCGCCATCTCCGCTTTCGTATTCCTACTCCCGTCGAAAATCTTCCTCCGCCGCCGACCGCCCCCCCAGCCACCTTCCACGTTTCGGCCTTTGCAGTTGCCTTGACTCGATTACCCATTTTACATCTCACCCCACGCAAAAGCTGCCGTACACCGTCTCTTTCTGCCATTCTAACATGCCTTCAAAGGTACGGACGCCTCGTTCGGTGCGATATCCCTGCTCCGCGCTCGGCCTCGAGCAGACTGTAAGCCCACTCTGGTCCTTATTCCAGGATAAGTCCGCTAATGGTCTTTAGCTTCGCCTTTGTGGAGTATGAGAGCCGCCGTGATGCTGATGATGCTTATCATGAGATGCACAACAAGCGCATTGGCCGCGATGACTTGTTGAAGATCGAGGTATGTTCGTTGCAGATGCATCCGCTTGTTACCAGAGACTGAGACTCCCGCAGTGGGCTCGTACTCCTCCATCTGCATCCTGGCGATTCGATTCTGGCGCTGCCCGTGACCGTGGTACTCCTCGTGGACGCGATCGTTCCCCCAGGCGTCGGAGCGTCTCCCCTCGCCGAGGCCGTGGCGATTACTCTCCCCGCAAGGATGATCGCCGTGAGCGTGACTACGATCGCCGTGACCGCGACCGCAGCCGAAGCCCCGACGAGCGTGACCGTGAGATAAAGGATCGTGACCGAGAGGAGTCTGATCGTGATCGTGAACGCGAGCGTGGAGACCGTGGAGACCGTGAGCGTGAGCGTGAGCGTGAACGCGAGCGCGAGAACGGTGCCGGCAATGGCGACGAACGCAAGGGTAGGCTTTCACAATGTCTCTTAGCAAGATCCTGACATCACTCTAACGACTTCAAAGTTGAGTCTCCTCCTCCTGCAGGAGCCCACGATGACCTCGACACGGCGGAGTAGGTCCCTGTCGTCAAGTGCTCAACGGTCGACAACGACGGCTCTGACCGTCAACATTAATCGGCTGCACAGGTGTGGAGATATATTCCCATGAATTCGGCCTTCCTTTTCTTTTCGACGGCGACGAGATTGCGACTAGGTTTCAACTTAATTCAGCAGGCAGCACGATCGATGCGGAATATGGTAAACAAACGAACGACCTTCGGCGGTACCAATTCGATCGGTGACGATGCATTTATCGGTCGGTCGGTCGGTCGAGCGAGCCGGTTTGCGGAAATTTCATCCTTGTACTTTACTCGATCGAATTCCCATAGACCCTTTACGTCGTCCTCCGATGCCTGTATAACTTCGATGCCGTCCCCGACGCGAATCCGTCCCCTACCGCCTCAACATGAAGGTTTGTATAGATCGTTTCCTAGCAGTTCCCGACAGTATAGTGCGTGTGGATCAACGTGACATAATGTGATATCAAATCATCCGAGTCTTCCTTATGTTGCCGGACTATGACCGCGCGGAGCTTGTGGTGTAGGCTTGGCAGCTTCCTTTGAAAACCAATATCTTTGCCAACACTCAATATGGCACGATGAAGTAGTGAACGCAAATGTACAATATCAATTTGATTGTGTATTCGATTACTTCAAGAGTCAGAGACTCATTTCCAGCGGATAGGGGATATGAAAAAAAGTTGCCGTGATGGGACGAGTGAGGCTCTGGAGAAACCCCGACCTTCGCATGCACATCAAGGCCTCCAACATTCCAGGCCTTGATCCATCAGATCTGATGCCATAGCATCTGACCGAAGCGCATGTCTCATGGGCTTCCCTCCTTCTGCGTTTAACCCAGCTAACAAAAGAGAACAAATGTGAATCGGATACGAACTTCTCATCATCTCCTTATTGAAGTATCACACCACGACTGCCCCAGCAGCTCGTCCTCCACCTCTTCTTTTCCAGCTTAGAACAAACAATCCAAGCAGCAACAACACGCCAGACCCGCCAACAATCCTCCCAGAAGGCCAGTACTCGCGCCGCCCCTATCCCTCTGTCCATCATAGTATCCGCCTGGCGGTGGACCTTGCTGGTAGTACATTTGTTGCTGTTGACCGTACTGCGGTTGACCGTACTGCGGCTGGCCGTACTGCGGTTGTCCTCCTGGAGGTCCGTAGTACCCCTGCTGTGGTGCTGGAGAGGAGTTGTAGTAGTCGGCGTTGGCCGGGGGTTGGTTGTTGTAGTAGGGGGCCGGCGCGCCGGGGTTGTTGTAGGGGGAGTGCGCTGCCGGGGGAGGGGATTGGGGGTACTGAGGAGGTGCGTTGGGGTCCTAAGGGGAGGTCAGTATGATGTGCTAGAGATAAGGGCATGAATAAAAGTAACGTACGTATTTGGTTGCCATTGGGGATAGAGGTGAGGAGTCGTCTCTTCCGAAGAGATTGATGGGTGGGTTAAGATGCCGCGGAAGCAGAAGAGGGCTCGGTACTAGCTAGTAGCTCGGCGCTTGAGGATAGCGACTTGGTAGCCTTGGAATGCTCGTCCGTTCGGGATGTTGCGCCAACGGGTTTGCCTTTTGTGCTCTTTACACAGTAGAGTCCTTCTTCGCCACACTTCGGAACCCGTTTGCAGATGGAATCGACGGTGTGAATAAAGAAATTAGAGCTTTGGGGTGGCGATTCTCCTTCTGAAGAAAATCACGAAAGAAAATGCAAGTGTTAGTTGTCAAGAAAATGAGAGGCGTCCTTTCTGAGGGGTCCACTGCTTTTGTCTCCGGATCGAGGGGAAGTTTGAGAGTTGTTCCAAAGCAGTGGCGGCGAGGCGAAGTGTGGCTGAGCGGGCTTATGCGGCCTCATGGGACGCGCGCGACCTCGGGATCGTCTTTTAGCTGCATGGTGCTAAGCAGAATGCAGTTGGACTGAAACTTGGCAGGGCTTGTCTAGGCGGGGTCCAGCCGGGCTGTGAATTGCAGTGGAAGCTCCACGTAACTAAACGTCAGACACTGTGATGTCTAGATCAGATTTACCAAGGACAGGTCACAGAAGATATTCAGAATAACCCTGAGTTTTGGTCGGCTTGTCAGTGTTGAATAATCATAACGCAAGGGACTCAAAATGTGCAGTGACGTTCTGCACATAGTATCATCGTGAGTAATCTGAGTAACCCTAATCAAGTCTTCCGTTCGGTTCTCTACATTCTCATCATCTCTATGGGAAGTTAATATGTCTTCCCTTCTCGTTACTGCTAATACAGACACCTTGAAGGAGCACATCGCTCCTGGCCCGCTGGCGAGATCAAACTTGGTCGAGGGTAAGAACGAATGAATGTACGAGTGACCTATCTCCCAAGCTTGATACACGGGATTCGAGCCACTTATAATGCGTGTGCGACACTCCAAGAATGCACAGCCCTCAAATCTTGTGAGACGGCAATCTGAATGGCTGAGATCCAGCCATCCTGGGCTTGGTCCAATAGACTTTCCTGCAATACGAGATTCCGGTCAAGGCTAACTCAACCTCGCAATTCTGAGCATTCCTTTGAAATGGTATCTCGGGGATCTCGTTCTTTCTATTTCATCAATGTAAACATGGTTCTTCTTAACGCTACAGCATGACGCATTTACTTCTTCTCTCGCTTCTGTTCCATGGTGTATCTGGTCGCCCGCTTCAGAACATTACTCTGGCACTTCCTGAAGGCACCTCCGACCATGGCACGGCGGGGCTGCTCTGTACTCCGACGAGATGGACGGATGTCATCGTGTTTTTTCTTCTCAACTATGTCGCCCACGCTGCGACCGTGATAACTCGGCCAGGGGAACGGTCCCTTGATTTTACAGCCACAATCATTGGCTGTCTTCTACATCCTGCGATGGGACTGTGTCGGGGTATCGAAGCTATTTTAAGCGGCGGAGTTTGGTACTGGAACGACGATCTGAGGAAAGCCGCTAGAAGTGGAGCTCTCTGTATGGTGGTCAGGACGAACAAGTGGAGCCCTGTAGACGGCTCAGAGATCAAGAATGCGGTTGTGAAAATGGGTCCGAAGAAGGTATCGTCGGATGCCACATCAGAGGAAGATATCCACAACGAGAAGGATAGTAGTGAAATGGGGATACATGTCGCCATCTACGAACCGCCTTGGATACTTTCGAAATTTGGCAGTCCCGTTTACGTTCATCGACAGGTCATTCATGGGTCATATAGCTTACCGGAAGGCTACACATTCGCGATCGCACCAGGGGACTGCTTGGTCACAGAGGACGCTCCTGAAACAAAGATTGAGATTGCGGCCAACTATAACATCGTAAAGGCCCTTTGCGCCCTCGCACAAACGGCATATGCTTCAATGACGCTCTACCGCTCCCGAGGAGATCAGATCGAACAGTTCGGGTTTGCCGCATTTGGACTCACCGTCGCGCCTTTCGCTGTCATGAGTACTATCAATCTTATCGGCAGTCTGTGTCGTCCAGAGTACGCAACCTTGTATATGGTAGATTCAACTATCATGGACGAAGCAAGATCACGAGGCGGTTCATTCAGAGGCACGCTTGCCAGACTGAAGGAAGAGGATGTGCAATCGCAGTTTTGCAACGACGTTGATTCTGACGCTGACTGGCATGATGTGCACGACTTGAAGTTTTGTGCTGACCCATCAAACCAGACTGACAAAAAGTCTACCATCGCAAATTTCGAGATATACAATATCTCCAAATGCGTTCCCCAGTCTCCCAATCTCTCCGGAGAGAAGTCCAGAATCACCAGCACTGCGTCATCAGAAAGCAAACATCGATATAGGACCCTCGGCGACCCTCTCACAGCTGACTTCCGGCCATCAAATGAACGACCGTTACTCGTCCTGCCGTCCTGTAATATCATCCGCCGTCGCTATATGAAATCCGAGAATGTAGAACCCGTCTGGAATCACCAGTACCCAATCACGAACATCTGTTTACAAAAGCTACCGCTGACGAAAATAGTCCGCTGCAGTGTCGCTATGCGCTTCCCATTACCGCCTGCCCTCCGCTTCTGGCTTCTCAAATATACCATCGCACTCCTCATCTCCCTCACTCCTCTCGCCATCAACGGTATCACGACTCGTTTCCACTCCGGCACCATTCCTCACTCCGAGTCCTCGACCTGGAAGTCCTATACGGTGCAATGGCTTTGTTTTGGCGCTACTTCGGGCCTTTGGTGGACGCAGGACCAGGAGAGGAAGGATGCGGAGCAGGTGCAGATCAAGTGGGCGGGGCTCGGGCCGAAAATAAGGGTACTATTATATGTCGTTAGTGCGAGTCCGGCGGTTGGGGGGTTTATTGTGGTGGGGCAAATGTTGGCGAGATATGGGGTTTGCTCATGGGTGGGGGATTGACGGTGCTGGCGAGAAAGGCATCCGCCAGCCTTTATCGCTTTGAGGCTCTGATGAGCCCGTTGCAGTGTGTCGTGAGAACATGAGCAGTTGTTTCTTTGATTGGCTCGAATGAACGTGATGGAAGCAACGAAGAGGGACCGTTTACAAATGCAGCAAAGTAGATCGTGACATGTGCACATGTACAACAGCAGAACTTACTTCCCACCGGAACTAGTGAGTGTGGGTATAAAGCTATCAAAGATTACGCGAATATACAGTAAACAAGCAAACAATTAACGAAGACAGTAGACCATTAAGTCCAGACCATGCACCAATTATGCCCCATCCTCGATCGAAAACAATGATACGGGAACACGACCTGCCTACCATTGACGGAATTTGTAATGAAGCTCGTCTTTACTCATCGCAGCACAATCATGATGCCACTCCTCATTCAAATTATCCCTCCTTTTCTGTTTAACTCTTCCACACCTCGTCGACCGACACGAGAGCCGGTTTACTTCAGACTTGCCCTGTAGTACCAGTCGTGTCAGCCGACTGCCTCACTTCCTTTTCGACATGCGTACTGGCAACCCGAGTCTCCCTGGCAGCCAAGCCGTCGGCAATTAAGGCGACCATGGTGAAGAAGAAGGCGATAAACATGAACGCCTCGTTCGCATATTTGAGCGAGCAGCGCGCGCCGAAGGGCGAATTTGCACGGCAGCTGCCACGATTGTAGGCTTGAGCCGCGAAGATGAAGGCAGTAAGCCAACTGCGAGGGTTGTAAGCACATGTTCGGGTCCCCAAGCGATCCACGCCTGGCGAGGGTGAAATGACTTACAGATAGGAGAAAACGACATTAAGCGGGAAGTACCAAGGACGGTAACTGTCGCGTCCGATCCACGGCATCACAAACGACGGTAGCCATAAAGCAATCGTGATCGTCGCAATGACCATCCAATATTTGATATTCTTGTCCGTCGTGTAATTGTGTATGAAGTAGCCGGTGATGCCAACGACGATGACAGAGGAGGCCCATGTCATGAAGTTGGACGCTGAGACGATAGCTCGAGCGGCGGTGTGAGGAAGGCCAGCCATTTTGGATGTTTGGGCGTGTGCTGTTTGCTGCTGTTGCGGATGAAAATAGTGGTGACGGTGCGGATGATGCTGGTGGGGGATGCAGTTCAGCACAGAACGCGATAGGATATGGCGTATGTCAAGGGAAGATGATCGGAAGCCAGCTTCTTCGGCTTTATACTCGCAGAAAAACCATCATCAGACTCGGATGTGCCCATTCTTTGGACAGAATATTTCTTGTAGTGACGCTATCATGGTCACACCGTCCCACCAAATCGCGCATATCCATGTGATTCAAGCTAACCTGAAAATTCAGTAGATGCATCCGTTTCAGTTGCCTATTTGTTCAGTTCAGCCTTAGGGTTGTGCTATAAGCACTGGAAACGGTCAATTCGCTGTTCACCTGAGCCCCGAGACCCCCGTCCTGCGCGCCCATTGAACAGAGCAATTGAGGAGTACACATGAAGACCGCTGCGATGTTGGAGTTGAACAAGAGCCATAGCGTCATCCAAGGTTTCTGGAACGGCCGTTAGATATGCTCTCGTGATGCTATTCGGTGAGGCCATTACGCCGCAGAAGCTCCCAGATCTTTAGCTAACTTGAAGCACGCCGTGGCGAACATCGAGGGATCCGGGGTCCCGTTGGCCCAACGGCCTGTCAGCACTTTCTGAATGCGCGAATAACAACTTTCGCAGATAGTCCTTGGCCTGGTCATGAGCTCTGGAGCTTTGCTTGCCGTCATGCGGGGTAAGTCGGCTCCCAGATTCTCTTCAGACTATAAGTTTCGCTGCGATGCTGAAGGTTCAGCGGACCATGAATACAGCGACCATCTCCTCAGGGATGGAAATGAGGTGAGCATTTGCATCAAGTTCTCCTCATCATCGTCATGTCTCTCAGCGATGTTGCTTCAGTATGAACTTTGGAGATCACAGCATCATGCGCCAATTATCATGCCAGAATGACGGAGATGCGGAGGTAGAGAAAGAGAAAGGGTGAGTGGTCGTGAAAACAAGCATTGATCGACTCAGCTGGGTTGAGTTTAGTGCGCAGCGTCTATGATGTAAATCGTAACTGCACAGCGAATCAGGGTCGAAACCCCCGAGTAAGAGCCGAATTTCGGTGGAGCAAAAGATGGAGCCAGCCCGTGCTCGGGAAGCTACTCTCACTGAAGGTGGAATATTTCGACCACAGCTTTTCCTATATGTTCTGTGGTATTTGTTCCGCGGCCCAAGCCTGCAGCAGGTTCGCCCATCTTCTCGTGACTGTTCTTGTCACGCCCTGTTAGGGTAGCATTACAAATTAAATGCACATGTATACGCTACAGCATCAGGATATTGGAGAAGTGGATACAGGGTTGGATGTGCACTTTGTATATCAATTCGAAGAAAAAGGGCAAGGCGAAGTGCAGGTTATGCGGCGAAGGAAGGGTAACAGTCGAAAGGGGTGTATATAAATAGAAGAAAAGAATTTAAGAGGAATCTAAGCAAAGCCATATAAGGACCGTAGCCAAGTAAAAACCCCCAATTTTTCAAATTCCCACGTCTCCTCTCCGCCATGTGGCTCGGGCACCCAAGTTTACTGCCCTGTCTCTCGACTATTTCACTCTTTTGTTCTCATATCGGTTTCTCTGACTTATCCCCCTCCCCATTTTTGCATCGAACTATGTTGTTCGCTTCTGCACTGGAATGGGACGCATGGGAAAGATCAGGTACCATGGAGGGCTATTCATCTGTATACTCGCAATAAATGGCGCTTTCCGGTCTGTTACCGCACTGTCCACACCATGGCATTACTTTATCACACTGCGTTCTGCGTAGCTGACGTTTATTTAGGTGGAATCGTGCAACATACCTTTTTTTCCAATCCTAGTATCTCACATATTCTGCAGGCCTTCTTTGCTTTCCTCGGTGGAGTCAACCCCAGCTCAGCTTGCCTGACCTTGATCGCGAAAAATGTTCCTTGATTACGTTGCATAATGCCCTCGCACTGGTCGGCTCCGTCCCCTCGGCGTTCCAACAATGACTCGAATTCCTCCCGTTTGTCACATTCCCTGAAGGTTTTGATTATGTACATGTCATTTCCCATTGTGCATACTTCGCCGAGTTCTATGCATCTTTGGCAATCTTCTGCGATGTTCCTTCCCTTTCGGCACTGGTTTCATCAGTCAGCTCTTTTGGCTCAAATGATGTGCAAGGTGTTCAGCAATTTCCACAGGAACATATAGAACAAGCACACCATTCGATTTCTGTTCACATCGGCGCCAAGCTGATGAAGTATCCAACATCGGTCGCACATATCTTTTCCCTCTTCATCGCGCGGTCGGCTTCTAAAAGGATCCACAAAAAATATGCTCATCCCAGGAGCTGGAACCATTGAACTGCTCATTCCAGGAGCTGGAACCATTGAACTGCTCATTCCAGGAGCTGGAACCATTGAATTGCTCATTGTGTTCTATGTGGATAATAGATACTGAAAGAAAATTGGATGCTCGACTGAGTGTCTATGTGAAGCTTATCGTTCTTCTCGTGGCCTGGGGAAATTGTTTCGGGGGTTCTTATTGGGTTCAAAGACTTGCAGGATTTACATAGGTATAGCGAACGAGGCGCATGTCATTCCCTTCTTATAGTGAGCTACAGTCATCTTTAGGTCGTTCTGTTACCTAGAAACGGTAGATCGCCCGCAAGCAATGGAGTGTTCCTAGGGATATATACTACTATGGGTCATGAGTCTATATCTTTGAATGACTAAATATTCCCCTTAAAAGGAAGACAATGCAGATGCGCCATTTGACTTTACAATTTGAGAAAAAGCCTGTGTAATCCACGAGTTTCAGGTCGTGTTCCCACACTGAGTCGTCACTGACTCATCTTCGATGCCCCGAGGACATGAAGTCTCACAGGACTTGATCAAAAGTCAATGGTCTTTCCGGAGCTACAAACCTCAATCTACTCAGGCGTGATTGAGTCATTCATTGTAATATCTACATAAACCTGTGTGACTGTGTTATTATCATGTCTGCTGGGCTTATTGCGTGATTTACACAGCTGGTGATAACCTACACAACTGAAGACAGTGCAAAATAACTGTTTAAAATTATTGAAAACCCCCCTTCTCTCCACACCATGACCACCGTCTCTACTTGACACTGTTTACATATATATATATATATATATATATACATACCCATGGTCTTCAGCTTGCTCTACATATATAGACGCTGTAGTTCGAATCCTTGATTGAGAGCGGCTGATTGCGCAGTCTCAGCCTGATCCTAAGTAGTGGCCTTTTTTGTCGTATACGTTCTTTTCATGGAAATCATTCTATTCTCCGATGTTGGTCTGGACATGTTCGTTTCAACGGAGCGCGCGGTACTTTAAACAGGTCGCGCTAACCATTTACGGCGTAGCGTCAAGCCACAAGCTTTGAAACTCCACCAAAACGCGTCCGCGCGCAATCCCGCAAGTGGCACCGTAAATGCGCTGTGGTCCCCGGGCCCGTGGCGTATTATTAGTTTCTTCATTTCACTATTCTCAACCTTCTTCCTATTTATACTTTCTGTTCCATTTGGGGTCTCCTGTGGTGCTTTTGTGTGTACGTGCACCATTTGCGCAGGAACTCATCCCCCCTCCCACTCATTCTGGAATCAGTTCGATCGTTAAGCTTAGGCAATGTTGTCCAAGTCGCTGGGTGCATCGAAGTATGCGCCACGCACGGCCGTAGAAAGTCCGGCCATATCTCGCACCGAGCGACTCAAGCAGGAAAAGGAAAGGGCCTCGCGTTTATTGATGCGCTTGAAGTGGAAGGCGGACTCCCTAGGATCCTCGTACACACGGGCAATCGAGATACTAGACAACGAACAACCTGGGAATGAACGCTGTGCGCCTCACCGCGAGTACAGTTTCACATTCTTTCAAGGTATGAGTAGCGTACGTAATTCTATTCTACTCGGAAACTATGTAATAATAAAGCGGTTAACAACAAAAAGAAGCAAGCCGAGTCCATGTTCAAGGTCGACTTCTTTGAGTTCTATACTCTTTTAGAGCGATATTTGACTGTCTGTCTCTCAGTCTTCGGCCTTTATGTGTCAGGAAATGCCCCACGGACTAACATCATCGGCTTGCGCCTTCTGACTAATCCGGACTATGCCAAAAGGAAGCTCCAAGGTGATCATCAGTTCCATGTCAACCTCCTGGATGCTCTGAGCGATGTCAAGAACCCGCTTTATCCTGCATTGGGTCACCAGGATATACAAATCCAGCTTGCACTTGCGAAAGATTACCGCAACCGCTGGAAGGATGCAGACGAAAAGCTCCCTTCGCAGTGGGAAAAAGTTCCTAACCAGCAACTCGGGCCTACCAAGTTGCAGGATCTAGGTCTTGGTCTCATGGTGCAGACCATCCTCAATGGCTGCGAGCATGCTCTTGACATAGTACTTCATCAGCCCGGCATTCCCTCTTCTCTGGGATTGAATTTGTCCGGTGCCGAGCACCATGAGCAGAGCCTCCAAGAAGCGATGGACATGGATGATACACCCTGGGAGTTCATGGATGATGCGATGCAGCTGGACTAAGGCCGTAAGGACCAGGCCTCACGGGCGGCCTTTCCGATTGATATGCATGAAAGGTAACTATATCTTACATGTTTCCGAAATGTCAGTATACTCCATTCATTTCAGCCTCTTCGGCCCTATTTAGTTGGCTCCTGGCCCTCCTCGAACCCACCAAGTGCCTGTATTGGACTGCTCATCTGTTCTCCTATCCCAATATTTCTCTTCAAATCCTCCTCTCCAATCATTTCTTGGAACACACTGTCTGCGCTCGTCTTGCCCACATCTTGTTCTTCGCATCTTGGCGTTTCTCGTTCCATCAACCACCGACATCGTTCTTCGCAGTACCAACACACCGACCGCTTACACACTCGGACAACATACACCCATTCTTTCCGACCCAACATCCCCCAGCAGTGGGTGCAGCGTAGCGGAATGCTGATTCTTTCTAGGTCGCTGTTTTGTTTTGCTACCCTCAAACCTTTGCTACTTCGTGTCAGAAATGGAGGATATTCGCCATCAATGTCGTCTACACCATCCAAAATAACAACTTGGTCTAGCGCACACCACCAGGACGGGCTTCCTCCTTCAGTGCGAGCGCAGATATCCCCTCGCCTGAATGATTTCATGTGGCCACTGGGACGCGGAAGAATACATCCACCTAGCAGCAAACGAGGAGGCACGAAGACACGTATGCTCTCATGGGTGCTTTTCTTGGGTGAGAGGTCCAGGCGATCTCGGAGGAGTTGTGCCGGTGACTTCAGGCACCCTCTAGGCTGCGTTTGCGAGTCACGCATCATGTCAAATCGCCGTTCCACTTCTGATTTTGGTTCGGCATTCGTCGTTTGGGCCGGAGGTCGAAGGTTGAGATCTGGAGGCCGACGGAAACTGTTCGGCCTTCTAGATACCTGAGATATCTTGTGGGTTCCGGACGTGGATACCGGAGGGAGGAACGCCGAAGAGAGATAGGTCCCCGACACCGTGGAAGAGCATGTAGGGTCGGAAAGAAAGACTCCGGAGTCACGAACCGAAGAGATATGATTGGTTTCTGCCATGATTCGAGGTCTTATGTGAAAGACCTGTGGATGGATACTGGACTTTTAAACACAATGGAGGGTGTTGTCGAAAAAGTCAAAATAGAGAAGGCGAACGGAAGCATAGTAGCTTTCACCGCCGAGGGAAACGGACAGATATGTGTCAAAAACGTTCGGACTGGATCACTCGTACAGTCCAGCATTCTACATTTCGCCTCGCCGTCCACTTCGATGTTTGCATAATAGTGACATGTACTTGTGACGACTCCGTCAGGATTGACATGGGGTCGTTCATCCATCATCCAACCGCGAACCGAATACCACAATACCAAGTGAACTTCCACCCGGTGTTGATGCATTAGGGGAGTGTTTTACATATCAGAATGTTACATTGCCGTCCGGACTTGAGAAGTCCAGGTCAACTGAAGGCTGAGTGATGGTGCTTGACCATAAGTCCGCCGAGCGGTTGTTTTTGCGTCCGTTAGGCATAGGATTGACCTAGTAGTAATGCATATAATTTAACTCTTATGCAGTATTGGGAGAAAGCCCACTGACACAGACGACCCCGGGCGAAGTATCAAACCAGCAAATGCTCCAATGTCCCAGGTGCCATCAAGGTCATCGGCAAAATGGTGTGAAACACTGCCGTCTACAGCCGCCTAGTTTCGACCTCAGGTTCGAAAGCAGGTTGCCCTACGCCTCACTAGTTCTTACAACCCTTGCAATTTTGGGGCTGAGCGTGCATTGTCAACCCTTTTTATTCTAGCAAGAGTCTGGCGTGTGCAGGTTGACGGGTGTGAAATGATCCTTCGAAAATCGGCCACGGTAAAACCATTTTGAATGAAGAAACTTACTAGAATGCTGTGTATCATTGTCGAAAGTCCATGGCGTTCCCGTCAAAAATCTATACCGATGTAAGCCTTATGGTGGTTCACGTGACGATCACGTGAAATTACTGCCCAAACGACCCAGGCAGCCTCGTCTTCCTCTTTTCCTAACAATTCGATCCTGGTTTGTAAAGATAAAGCTATTCTGAATGTGGTAATGTCTCCTGCCCCGCGCGATTGAAAGCGGTGTCAAAAAACAACAGGCAGAAGTTCTCAACATATGTAATTGGTTAGCTCGGTAATGTGGCACAATGCACTGCCTCAAGCTGAGCTCAGCCTCCTCGACGGCAATCACATTAACAACGACTTCAGCCTACTGGCGACGACATCGTACACAATACATAACAGTGATCATACCACGCCTTCATTCGGGAGAAGCAGCGGTCGTGACGTAATCGGAATGCCTCCAGGCTAAGACAAAGCATACTGTAAGTCGCTTCATGAGCATGGCGGAAAGCACAGGCCGAATTGCTGCCCCACGTCAATGACTCTTGTTTGTACAGTTCCATGTCTTCATCCAAGGTGTTTGCAAGCGTTGATTCACAGTGAACAGTCAAAGAAAGGCCGACTGGCCTAGTTAAACTCTCCTGAATGTTGCGTTGGATCTCCACACTTTGCCATCCACGGCAAACAAAGCATTCTTCAAACAACACGAATAACGACCATCAAGACGACATCCCACCGACAAATATGTCAACTAAGGCTGATGGAGGAAAAAAGTCAGTTCCCAACGTTCTAGTCGTCACTGACGTCGGGAATGACTACGACGACATGATGGCCATACTTATCCTTGGGTACTACCACAAGCAGAAGAAGATCAACCTCAAAGGCATCATTGTAACCCTTGACCCGGTGGGTAAAAGAGCAGCTTTGACATATTGGCTTCTAAGGCAGCATATGGGAATCGACGACGTGGAAATTGCCGAAGGAACCAAGGGCACCGATCAGAAACGTGAAAGCACAAAATGGACGGATGAGGCCCTGAAACCTGAATTCCTAGCCTGGCCACCAAACGGTTTCAAGAACTACTTAGAGCTAGCAAAGAACATCCTCGGCGAAGCTGTAAGCAAGAATGAGAAGATACGACTTCTCTCCATCGCAAGCATTCGCGATACATGGACGATAGTCCAGCAGGACCCAAATCTGTTCAGAAATGTTGTATCAGAAATACACATACAAGCAGGCTGCAAGGTTGTGAACGTTGGCGCGGGCGACAAAGTTAGCAGAAAGAAGCTGGTTGCACATAACGAGGCCAGAAACAACTCTGATGACCTCGTAGCGGCCAATCACTTCTACGACTTCATCCAGAAGAACCAGATAGAGTGTACGGTCTACGAAAAGCAGGCAGCCTTTGTCTCTGGATTCAAGAAAGACATCTTCAATCCTGAGCAGGCCTCCAAACAGATGAAAAAAGTCGCCACTTACATCTTTACCATCCACGACATCCAGAAGAAGTACTACTACGAAGATGCGTGTAAGCCAGAAGGCGAGCGACATCTTCCCTGGTGTAACCGAGAATGGTTCTTCAAGAGCGGATGCAGAGATGTGCCCAAGGAGCTCATGGAAAAGGACAACATTGACATCAAGGAACTCTTACCATATACTATCGTCACCCCCTATGATCCCATAGCTGCTTTGGGTTGCATCGAAGAAGTAGCCGACATGGACTTGACATTGCCGAAAGCCAAGTACGAGGACGTGGACGGATCAGGGCATAAAATGTCCTACGTGGGATCGAACGTGTCAAAGGAGAATGGGCAACTCATCGCGGAAGAGATACGGAAGCACTTGAGGTTGGCGCTCACCATGTAGCGGTAGCTCCTTTTGGGAATGTTACGGTGGACTGCACTCCTGTGAGCGAACCCGGTCGCGAGCCAGGATTCAGGTTGTCGGTGCCAGGGAGAAACATCACCATGTCTGATGGTGATTGTATTTCTGGTGTAGCTGCTGGGACGGACGCGGTGCTGGTTTAGGCGAGAGTGGTGGTTCACGGACGTGCAACGTCCCATCTCAATGATGCAATGATGATATGAAATGAATATACCTCGTGTTCACTGCTGTGGTTGTTCATGTTTAGGGAGCAGTTTCATTCTGATACGGGTTTGGACTTCTGATACACTTTATTGGCCTCCCCTAATTCCCTATATCATGACGTAATTGGCTGGAAGCAGCAGTCATGCACCAGGACTTGTCATGCAGCCGGCAGATATCAATAGAATCTGCAGCCAATCTCCTGTGTTGCAGAATCAGGCTGTCACATTACCCCGCTGCTTATCGCATTGGTTTTCATAGGGCTCCTTCATAAGTGCGTGCCTTATGAGAGATAGAGTAACATGTTCGAATGAAGACGCGAGAAACGAAAAAGTGCCTTTGACACGAGCAAAAGGCTAGCACAATGGGGATAACAGCGAGCCAACCCATGTACGCTGTTGAAGATGTACCTGGGAAAGGTAAAGGTCTCATCGTGACCAAGGACATCCCAAAGGGCACCCGGATCATCTCCGAGAAACCTATCATGAGCGCCAGTTCCTGGGTAGCAAATCTGGGGCAACTGCACAGTCGCATTTATCAGCAAGTTAGTTCTCTAAGCGAGGACGAGTACCGAGAGTTCCTTTCTATGGACAATATCTATCCATATACCAACTCCACAGAGAAGTGGTACGGCATCTTTCGAACGAACGCCCTACCTATGGGAACTGATTTAGATACCGGGGGTGTTTTCTTCAAGGCATGCCGGATCAATCACGCCTGTGACAACAATGCACACAACTTTTGGAACGACAATCTCGACCGGCTCACAGTCCATGCTGCAAGAGATATCCGCAAAGGGGAGGAGATCACCATATATTATCTGGGAATCCGCAGAAACCGTCAAGCGCGCCAGGAAGAGCTCTGGCAGAAATTCAAGTTCATGTGCTCCTGTCAACTCTGCTCTTTACCGCCCGACCATAGCAAGGACGTCGACTCGAAATTGGATCGTATCCACGAACTGGATCACATCATTGATCAAGGTGGCGTACTAAAATTTGTGTCATCTGCTCAGCAGATGCTGAGCTACGTCGATGAACAGGTCCGCCTCTGGAATGAATTAAGACCTGACCGGAGCGGGCTACTTCGAGCATATCCCGACGCCTTTCAAATTGCTATCGCAAATGCAGACCTAGCTAGAAGCCGTATATTCGCAGAGAGAATAGTGTCTCTGTATCTGACCTTCCTCGGTGACGATAGCCCCGACGTGACTGAGTTCAGCAGGTTCATTCGAGACCCTTCGATACATGATTACTACGGAGTATCGATAAAGTGGAAGACGGCTGTGGATGAAGTTCCGCAGGGACTGGGGCCAGAAGAGTTTGAGGACTGGCTTTGGAGGAGGAAGAAATGAACTCGCAAATCTTATCGACGGTGAGATTTCCCCTAGCTTCGATGACTTCCTGAACGAGTGTGAGGTTGAACGAAAAATCCTTGAGGATATAACATATATATGGCCAATGACAAAGGGGCAGGGCATGCTTGCTTTCTGGTAGAAATTTGGAGCTTGTCATGGTGTATTCGCCTGCTGAAAATGACGGTCGAGGATTCGAAATCGACTGTTGACCTGGTTATATATCTAATTATTCTTGGGTGTTATATCTTGCGTAGGGGTAGCGGAGTGGCATTCTAGAGTACCACCAACGCCGTGTCTTATACATTCAAGTGTCCGAATCCACCCCTTAAGACGGTGTTGTTACCGTTTGATTCAATTCAGGGTACTTGTAGACGGGTTTCATGGAGGTATCAACTGTGCACTCAAAACTGCATTCAGTCTTCCGCATCCTCTGATCCTAAGATAAGAGTTGGTAAAAGTCGATGTTTTAAAATTCGATGAGTACATACCTCCTTGGGATCGTCCGTCATTTGCCAGGGCTTCAGCAGTCGACAACGATCATTATTCGACGCCGTCCACGTCTGATCTCCCCATATAAAGCGGAGGTCGTCGCCGTTTTCCCGCCGAACAGAGATCCTTCCCCGCGACGTGGCGCCAAGATGGGGACAGTGGACTTCGACACCTGCTTGTTCATCCGTCTTCTCGGCGCGGTAGCAAAAGGGAAATGCGCCGTCGAAGGTGGTGGCGTCTCCACGGTAGATGCCGACCTTCCACCATTCTTCGCCATAGTCTTTAGGATCAGCATTGTCGGTTTCATTTACTGTTATTCGGCACGTAGTTTTCAGTGTCCCAGAAGGCAGAGAAGCTGTGGGAGGGCTGCTTCCAGAAGATGTCGTTGCTGAGCCTCGTGTAAATGTTGCTGAAGTTGCTGTGGCCGTAACAGTGGTGGCTAAACTCGCACTTTGGGGGTCAGCCCTTATTCCTGGAGATACCCAGATCGAACTCACCTTGGTGTTGTTGTAAGTGTAGACGAGACCGACGTAGAAGTCGCAGAACATGCTGAGACCTTTTGGTCCTGGCGTTTGGGGAAGTGAATCGCGCAAGGTGATTCAGGATGGGCTGTGTCCCCATTTGCAAGATTGTAGATTACGTTCAGCTGTGGTATGTCGTTCCAGCCATCCGGGTTGACGGTTGGTAGCCTGACTCTGGGATAGGCATGGGCGACCAAAAACTTTTTGATGTCTTCGTCAGGTAGGGGAACATCTAGGTGGTGGATCAGGCAAACGCCAATGCAGCCGTATATGTAAGCAATGAGGCCAGACTAGATCCATAATCAGTAGAGTGCCTAATATCGAGGAAGACGGTCTGATCCACTTACAGTAATAGCGGCTGCTTGGCTGGTCCCGGTGTTCTTCAAGGGGTCTCGATCGTCGTCTCCTACTCTGCCGGGGGCAAAGACATTCACAGCCGGAGCGAAAACGGTCATGGAGCCATCTTCATTGGGAATATCAGGCGATGTGTCCTCATACAGCGACCCATCCTCCCGTACGCCTCCAACTGTGATGATCATATTGTCGCGAGTTCCAAACTTCTGCGGAACCCGCTCGTGTAGGGGCCGAAACACATCATTGCCTGCTGCAAGGACGACAGGGACGCGCTTGCTTTCCGCCCAAGCAAAGAAGGGAGTAAAGATTCTCTCCATATCAGGGCCTTGTGGGTCTGACACCGGGAACCCTGCAGCTACTCAGTCACGGTTTCTTTGAGCGCAAAGTAATGCTTACCGAATGACATGTTGATGACGGATTTTGCGTCTTTCTTTCCCTCGAGCCTCTCCTCCACATGGCGTTTGATTTCGTTCAGACATTCTAGGACAGCCATATATTGTGTGGCGATACCTTTGTCCGGGTCATCCGGACTGGCTCCTCGGTTGAAAGTGCCCTTGAATTTTAACAGATAGAGGTCAGCATTTGGAGCTACGCCAATAGTTTTGCCGGCCGCTATAGTAGCCATCTTTGTACCATGGCCAAAATCCCCACCTCGGATATCTTCAGGTAAAATGCGGATATTCTTGTGGATGCGTTTGTGCTCTTCTAGCCATCCACCCGGGACTGTGAGCTTATTAGACACTACAAAATGCTGCACCTTCCGACCCTGCGCTGCTAGTTCCTTTGGATGTTAGTACAGTAGTAACGTTCTCAGAAGGCAGACTCACCGGAAGATCAATATCAAAGCCGTCATCTAGAACGTAGATTGTCGTTCCTTTCCCACCCGATTCATCAGCTATAAGTGAAGGTGGGCGTGGAGACGCACCAGCTACGCCCGGCGCTTGTGCTATCATCTTCTTCCAATATGGAGTCTGGGGAGAAACTGGGATCGATGCCCTACGACTCAAGTACGGGTTTTGTATCCCTCCACGAGGCTTCAACGCCTCATTCCGGGGAATGGCGCGAAACATCTCTGGGTCCCGCTCGTCTTGGTCCGGGAGATCGCCGATTATCGGTGCGGACGCTATCATTATAAACTCATGCTTATCTTTCAGATATGACGCTTCCGCTGGGGTAAGGATAGTACGATAGGCCTGATTTCCGAACGCATCAAAATAGAACCTCTCCCCAACACCTCCATCAAGCTCCTGAACAAAGTTCTCAAACGTCTCACGAGTGGTTCCGACCTCTGTCACGAGAAAGTGTGACTTTGGCGTCTGCTCCGGAGACAGACTTGAGGTAGAAGTGGAAGAGGTGCTTGAGATCGCGGTCGTAGCCTGAGGATTTTCTGTAGTGACGGGACTGGTTTGAGCCTGAGACGCCTGATCCGAGGTGGCGGCCGTTGTTCCAAGTGCGCTGGTCTGACCGGTACCGATTGCAGATGTCTGTGGGACCTCCTGGTCCCATGGAAATTCCTCAAACGCCCTCAGTGCCTTATTTGCTCGTTCTAACTCTCCGCCAGGCTTAGCGAAATCATTGATATTATCCTTCACACGTTTCTGCATATCCGGTGTGAGTTTATCGAACCCCTTAAGGGCATTGGAAGTTGAAGTGAGCCAGTTGGAAACACCGCGTCCAAGGTCCTGTGCCGACGTGAAAGTGTCTACCGCGGTAGATGAAAGCTGATCGAGGGGGAACGCCTGCTGGAGTCCGTTGAGGGTAGAAACAATGCTGTTGACGTTGCTGAGGGCGGTTCCCATGGTGTTGGCTACGGTGCCGGCTGCCGCGCCGCCTGCGCCTGTTGCAAAGCCGACGGCGCCGTTCCCGGCATCTGCAACGCTTGACACCACTTTTCCTACTGCGCCAACGGCTTTGCCGATTCCTTTGAATAAGCCTCCAAGAGGGCTGCCACCGCCGCCGTCGCCTCCATTGCCGCCTCCATTGCCTCCACGATCAGGAGTACTGGACGGTCCAGGCTTCGCAGTGATAGTTTGACCACCAACAGATATCTCCTGTGCTGCTGACAACCCAGCCGGGATATTTAAAGTCTGGCCACGAAGAACAATCTTGTTGGAGTGGAGTACACCAATGCTGCCATCCAGGAGAAGGATCTCAATTGGGGGTTCATTCAAGCCTGGGAGATGATACGTCTGCCCATCAATAACCGCATCGAATACCCAAGGAGGTGGAGCTAGGGGTGAAGGCGAAGGGGAGCCTTGTTGCGGTGGTGGAAACTGTGGAGGAGTACCCTGTTGCGGCGGTGGCGTCGGCGCTCCGGGCACATTGGTCTGGCCGGGCGGTGGTGGCGCTGTTTCGGTAACAGTCTTTATATCTTTGGAGCTGGACATGCTTGGTGTGAAGGTGACTGTGGTGACGAGTTGGGACCCGTCTGACGCAGTTACAGTAATTACAATGACTGATTTGCTGGCAGGTGGTGAAACAATAGAAGATTGCGGATCTCTCGAACTGCTGAGAAGTTGGGTTGATACGGTCGGTGGTAGTTTAGTGTCTCCTGGGGATGTCACCTGCGTGGTTTGAATACCGAATGACCTGGATACGTCCGACGACTGGTCTTTGCCCGTACTGATCGGAGCGGTTGGGCTAGGTGCTGTGGAGAGATGGATGGTAGATCTAATACTTTCGGATCCAGAACTACGTAAAGTGGAGTTAGCCGGCACAGGAAAAGGCGGCAGCTCCACAAGCTTCGTAGAGGAGGAAAAAGCACTTCCGCTCGAAGTAACCCTCGTTGTCAGTGGTGTGGGGGTCGAATTCGATAGGATGGGAAATGGAGGAGCCACTGAATTGGATGTAATCAAAGAGTGACCACTGCTAAATGGCGTGCCTTCGGAAACGCGCGCTGTGGTTGAGGAGGCCAAGGCGGTCTTCGTGTTATCGGACAAGAATATAGTACCGTCGCGAACAGCCCGCGGATATCTTTGATCTACGTTAGATTAGCTAGGGAAGTTGAGTAAGCATGATGATCAAAATACATTGATTGGGAATGCTATACAGCAGAGAGCCGCTGACTCCAGAAATAATGAGTACTAGTACAATGCATAGGCGGAGGGCTGGTTCCATTATACAGAACAATTGAAATTAGGGGAAGAAAGAGAAAAAAAAGAGCAATCTATAGGTCTATCGAAACGAGCCAAGAGAAGAAAAGAAGAGAAAGCAACCGAGGTGTTGTGAACAGTATGATAGGAATCTTCACAGGTAGTACTCACTTTTTGAACGGAAGGTCTTGGCTCGATGTAGTACTAACATACAAGGCGGAGCAAGTAATGAGTTCGGTGGGATATGCACGGCCTCAAGAGTAAACGCGGCGGAGTTATGGCACAGTGTTTCGATGGAAGACAAGCAGGCGAGGATCAAAGCCTGTCTTTTAGCGCCAGCTTAGAAGTTATGGCTTAATCAGAAATTTCCAAAGCCAGAAGTCCAAGAAGATGGATGAACCCCACTGTCTCCTAGTGGATTAGGAATGAGGTTGGTAAGGCTACACTTCTGATTGCGTTGAAAAGCAAGTATGTGTGTGTGTTGTTGCCACTCGAGCAACTTGGGGTTAAATGAAACAAGATCAGAGTCCGGACTAAATCATGAGCCGCGTTCGTATTATGATGGAGGCGAATCTGGTGTTGTTAGCCGCTGCGCCCCATCTGCATATCCATGGCGCGGGCGGCAGTTCCCGTGGCAAGCGTTGAGAGACCCAATCCCCGCGCGACGAAGAGAGACGGCAGGGTCACAGCCCGCCTAATACGGCATTTTTGTAAAGTGTTGAGTGGAAAACTAAGATCTCGACCCATCGTAGAATCCCAGTCCGCATCAAAGCCATTCGTAGGAGTAGTATATGGCAACGCCTAACCGTGGATTGCAAAGGAAGAAAAAGAAAAGAAGAAAAAAAAGAATAAACGATTCCAATTTTCCCTGAAATACATGCAACCCAACCTCCTGGTGGAACAACATCCGTCCATGAAATTGTAGGCTGAACAGGCGGGACGAACGCCCTAGGTTTGTCCACTTCCAAGAAACTTGTTTCGAAACAGACCGGAATCCGGCAATGCTCGCAGAAATTGGCATCCAAAAATATCAAGCTACAGGCGAAGTGTGAGTAGATTTTACTCTGCCACACTCTTCCGCGCCGCCACGCGCCCGCGCGCGCTAACGTCTTATCACGTGATAGTGAATGGTCCCTCACATGATATACTGTGTTGATGACGAGCGAGGTTTCTGAAGTTCAGCGGACTCGTGCGTGGTATAGTAGTGGTATCGAAATACGGAAATGACTCGAAGGGTTGAAAGGACGTACTGTGATAAACAGAAATGGAGAAAGGCACCTACACTACTAGAGATAACACGGAGGGAGATCATACACTCCGGCAACTGCAGGCTTCCACAATTGTCGCCCTCGAACCACTCACAAGGTTGAGCCAGTCGTTTATGTGCCGTTCCTGTCCGTCTGAAGGAGGGGGAGTTTCAATCGAACCACTCCGTAAGCTCGTGAGCGCGGCGTCGTGTGATGGCCTGAGCAGTCCAGCAACGCCTCATGTCGGACTCCAGTCCGGTAATACGGTGGTACGTGAAGAAGAGTTTTACTTTGTAGGAATAGCACCTCCGATAATCCACGAGCGACAAAATCTTTGGTCAGGGAAAACAGGAACCTTGCAGATCTGGGATGGTTGGGGTTTGGTGTTGAGCTTGTCAGCCATCTTTTTATTCGCCAGCCACCTCGGCAGGTACGCTGCGTCATCGCTCCCTCGCTGCCAGCCGCATATTACTACTCTTGAAACTACGCCCGACTCTCACCTGCTTCGCCCTCTCCTTTTCTTCTCTTCTCTCTCTTTTTCGACCCTCAATCTACCAGCAGACAATAACCTCGAACCGCCGCTCGTTGCTCGCGCCGCGCCGCGCTGCCCGCCGCCCACAATTGCCCCTCCATCTTATCGCCGACTATTGATCGATCGTCGCTCTAGTTACCGCCGCCGAAGAAGCACCGCCGCTTTGCTGTCAGCCTCGACATCCGCCTTCCTATTTCGCTAGCTGCAAAACCTCTCAGAATGCCGCATATACCTACAACTCGGGATGCATCTATCCTAGATGTGGAGAGTTTGATGCGTCGTGATACTGGGTCTCTTATGCCGAGACAGCCAGCAATTATAGCGCATGTCGAGAAACGCGAGATTGTAGAAGGGATAATTCCAACATATTACACTGTCGACGGACCAACATCCGGAACTGTAGTTGGCATTGTCCTGGGAAGCGTTCTCGGCTTTTTGTTGTTGATATGGCTCTTCTGGTCCCTTGCGAACATCAACAATAGCCCCGGCAATAATGCCATAGCAGGTGTGGAGGAAGAGATCGTTGTGAGGCGACCACGGAAGTCGCATTCTGGTCGCTCACGCCGGAGCACACGCACCGAAGTACGGGAATACAGCAGGAGTCCGCGACGAGAACATATCATTGTCGAAGAGAGAAGGCAGCCCCGTCCGCCGCGAGCACGGAGCATCGTTGTGGAAGAAAGGCGGTCCAGGTCCAGAGTACCGGGCGATGATATTGTCGAGGTCATTGAAGAACATGAAGGTTATCGCGAGAGGCGAGGGAGTCGAAGGTAATGAATGCAAGTTTCATACATTTTTGAGATGAGGTCTGACGGTGTTCCCAGGTACTAAAGCCATCGCGCTCAAGCTTTCGATCATCGCACACAGCGGGACAAGGTGCTTTTACACTGCCAAGTGGAATGTGCCATCCGCGATTACCAAGCATATGAATTCCTTGTACATTTTGTCCCTTTTTCGGCATCCGGCGCATTCCAGGGGTTGGCGATAGCATGTCATGTAAGGTTGGAACGTTAGGAAGACACAAGGGCCCGAAGCTCAAATGAAGACTATTCTGAACATGGCCTGGACTGGATCTAGATAAGTTTTGGATTTCCCGAACTACACAGACCGATGCGAAGAAAGTAGATGAGTGTGTCTGATGTTTCTTCGTAGTATGATACACTTCCCCTTCTTCAATATCCATTGTATACCAATGATGTGCCTGCCTTTCATATCACAATACCCTGCTCGCAGTTTGGCTGCGAAGTTGTGCATTTAGTCGTTCACTTCATTACCGCTCCTTCCAAATTCGCGATAAGGTTGCGGCATCCTTAAATTAGCGCATAACTCTAATCCGACCTCATCGAGTCTCTAGGGCTTTTCGTAATGCTTGAACGCTATGGGTGCCTTGGTCACTCATTCGCAATGGGGAGGAACTGATGAAGGATATGCAAAGCACCACGGGGACCACAAAGGAATCCCTCCACATGCGCCTGACAGGATTTGACTCGTCGGGCACGTGTGGGACGAAGAGGATGCCATTTCGAGGTTCTGCCGTCCATAGATAGTGATAACAAACCTGGTGCATCGCCCAATGTTTAACGGGACAAAGCCAAAACCTTGGGAGTGGGAAGCCTACCACCGGCGCGGGTGGCAGAAAAAGTGTCGCACTTTTCTAACAAATCTCGTAAGGTTAGTTCCCTACCTACAATAACAGAGCCTAGGCAGGATGTTCTTAGGGACTTGTATTCTGTAACTCTAGATACTCTAGTGCACTTAGGATTGTCCACTCCTATAATTTACCTACGTGGGGCTAGCTAAGTCCTAGCCAAAAGGCAGTGAATGCAGAAGTTGCTTGCGACACTCTTTTTCCTTGAACGTTTGCATACCGTAATATGGTTAAGTTTGATAAGATGGAAGCAAACGTATGTGTATGTTAACCAAGCTGCTTGTATAGACAATTCCCACTGATTACAGAATTGAAACGGTCTCACTCTTTAAACTCCTAGACTGACCTGCCACATTTCAATCAACACACTGCTCGTTCCACTCCGCGTGAGTACCCCCACCGCCACAACATCGTTCATCCAAGCGTAAGTTCCATTCGTAGCGGTTTCGAATTTTGCGCGGAGCAACGTCCGCCCATCGGCAAGGGTTGGGCCCTCGGTCTGCACATAAATATAAGTGCCGTCGTCGGTTTGGATGTTGTATCGTGCATCAGGTCGGATTTTGCCATTCGCATCTGTGAGGCGCCAGTCTGCTCCGAGATTGAGAACCTTGCCTTGGGTTTGTTAGGGAGTGTTATATTTCGATGACTTCGAGAATGCTGACCGGATAAACGAGGGCCTTTGAAGGTTCCGCCCACGATGGGAATCACGATCCTTTCGTCACCGTTAGGGACAGGCCCAAGAGAGAATCGCTGACCCAATTCCGCCGTGAGGGAATAGAGCAACGTCATTGTAGGCGGAACAGGTACTGTTTGAGCATGTATAGATGCGGCCATGGCTGCTAGTAATGAAAGGGGTTGCAGAAAATGCATGGTGAACTGGATTCTTGGTGTGCACTCGCCGTCTAAAAGAAGAGCAATAAGATTAAGAAGACCGTCATTGTTATTATATATCGGGGTTATACATGACGACGCCGCGCTGTGTAGTCGATCTGCAGGCCCTGCCGTGCTTCCATGCCGAGTGTTCAAGATCACAATTATTAGCCGGTACCCCGCAACTCACCTTGTTTAACGATGCACGAAAAGTATGCTTTCCGGACCTTGAATAGAGTCTTTTTATGCCACCCATATCAAAGCGTTGTCAAGATGTCTTGTGAGTGTTACTGGCTATTGCGAGGCTCTTCCTCTAAGTTCAGAGCCAAGTTCACGTTCATGCGTCTTCTTACGTCACCAAACCGCAGTCAGTGGTTATACTTTATGGCGTTTTTTCTCATGTTGACATTCGTGGTATAAAACTCACGATGTCTGCGTCCGCAGTCCCAAGCTATGATGACTCAGCGTAGATGATGTCTATGACTATTACCATCACTGTCGCCATTACTGCCCTCATCACACCCTCTTCTAGTCACTTGCCACATTTTCGTCTTTTCCCTTTGCTGCTATCACATTTCTTTAGACCTGTTGTTTCTTTGGTCTTCTCCTTTACATCTTCCGTGAGGTATATAAGCCATCCCCGCTTGCGACTTCACTAATTCTTCTAAGCTCCTCATTTACACTGCTTCATCGACCATCTAAAAGGAAAAATCAACCGCATTGCGAACATGCGCTAGAACTACCGTGTTGCTTAATCAAGAAGAAGTCCTCTCAAGCGCAAATGATCTGTGTTGTTTTAGTTCCTCGGCACCGCTACCATTTGAACCGCTTGCAATTGATGGGGATAGAAAAGGTCCTACTAGCCATCCATGGGCACTCTCTAAAAACTAGCTGAGGTAGCGGCATATGTGCAGACAAGTTGTACAAGGTTCGGTTAGGGAGACTCTCAGTCGCGCTGGTGTTGACGATCTTCACCACCACCATCGCCTCCATCACCTTCGCTACTAGACCGCCGTGCGATAATTTATCAGTAGGCCTAAAATCGGTCGCATGGGTATATGAAATCACTCTTCTTCGTTCTCGTCTACTTGAGCTCAGTAACATATAAACCCCCAACCCTTCTCTTCCTTTTTCACAATCTCTAATCTGGTTATTATCCCTCTTTCTTTCCCAAATTGACTATAAGCTCAAGCCATGTGGCTGCTGTCCTGTTTTTCTTGAAAAAATCCCAGGTGTTAATGCATGTGTCACCGCCCTCGCACCCTTCACTCCCGATTTGATTATTACAGTACGAGTAGTAATGAAGACGGTGATGAAAACCATCATCTGATAAACTTGAAAAAGAATCATACCGATACGATAGTACATTCCACTACCCTGCCCGAAACGATATAGAAACTACCCTCATCCTCTTCTTCCCCTTCTCACCAACCTCTGTGGTTTCCGCAAAGCCTGGTCATTCCCGGGCCATGTGCCGTTCCCGCCCGCTTCACCCAAAGTTTCAAGAACGTGGATCTCATGATGGATCTGCCTCCACTCACCGACTTGGTGTTCGTTGAATCCCACCCCCACATAGTAGTGGGGATGACGATGGACACCACCATCACCACTTGAACGAGGGCTTTCGAAAACAATCATGACAACATAGTAGGACTACTGCGGAATTGAACAACTGGCGGGAAAAGTATATAAGACTCCTGTCTTTCCCTCCTCCGACTCCTTCTCTCTGCACTATTTTCCTCTTTCTTTCCTTTTTAAAAGTCCTAAAAAGCCGTCGAGATGTTGATGTGTCCACCTCCGCATGTCCTTCTCTTCATTTAAGCGTGTCGTGTTATCTGTACGTGGTGATTCGCGAAGACGCTAGGGGTGAAGATAATTACTACGATCACGACCACGACTATTCCCGAGGAACAAGTATATAACCGCCATCTTCCTGTCCTCTTGTTTCCCCTGCTCTCTCTCCGCGATTATATCCGTCCTACTCTTTCTGTATACAAATTTCCCTGCAGGAACTACATGCGTTTTCCGATCCCTACCCCCTTTCTTAGAAGAAGGCAAAAGAAAAAATCCCTAATATGTGCGCGCCCGTCCCTATCCTAACCTAATTCACGTCGTGCTAGTGATGCATGAGGCGAAGATAGCGGTGATAACACTCACCACTGCTACTATCGCCCCCGAAACTCTAAAAACAACGTCCTAGCGCCGCCTACGGGCTACAAAGATCGAATATATAATTATCCTCCCTATCCGCTCTCCCGTTATTTCTTCTCTACAATCATTTCCTTGCTTCTCCTCCTTTCTAAAATGGCTAGACAGGACGCTGATGTGAAGCCTTGGAAGTTCCAGTTGGCGCAAAAATCCGGCGGGCTACCTCCATTATGCGCGGCTGTCCCTCCCCTTCCCTTGACTCACACGCTCGATATTGTAGTATTCTTGAGTGTAAGAACATCGAGGTAGACGATAGTGGAGATCGCCACCACTCCCACCACTAACACCCCAAAATCCCAAAACAGTATTATACCAGCTTGTTCACCTAGCTAGCACCAGCAGCACTACCCCTTGCAAATCCTCCAAAACCAAGCATATATTCTACAACCTTCTTGATCGTTTCCTTCTCTCTACATGAGTCCTTCCTCCCTTTTCTCTTTTCTTTTTTTCGTAAAGAAAATGGGGATTGAATAGCGATAAGCATAATAACAAGCATGATAATGCCTACAACAAGCACGACAAGGCCTTATATGCCTCCAAGAGAATATATAAACCCCCTCCAAACAGTCCCTATCTTCTTTTCTCTACAGCTATTTCCTCGCTTATTCGTTTTCGGTCCTTCGATTCCCAAAGAAATTCCGCAATGTCGTATGTGCCTTGCCCGCCGTCCCTCGCTAGAAAACGCACCTCATCACGATCACGAACCTGTGCGGTTGGTGTGGGATCTGGAGTGTGTACCGTGATGGCAAGAGTGATGGTGATGAGCACGATGAACACGATAATAACTATACTTCCCACCAAGCGCCAGTATATAAATCCCCCTGTACTCTCCCGTGTCCCTAGTGTAGTGATGGTAATAGTTATCGTAATCGTGATAGTTATAGTAGTCATAGTGATAGTAGGCTATTAGATCTAATGTTAATTAATAACGCGACACCTAGGGGACATAAAAGTGTTGCAATTTCCTAACAAATCTTCTAAGGTCAATCTCCTAGCTAAAATAACAGAGCCTAGGCAGGATGCTCTTAGAAACTTGTATTCTGTAACTCTAGATACTCTAGCGCTGTTAGAGTTGTCTACTTTTATAATTTACCTAAGTAGGGCTAGCTAAGAATCTAGCCAAAAGGTGGTGATAGTGATAGTAGTAGACTATTGGATCTAATGTTGATTGGTAACGCGACACCCGCCTGGGGGAGAGAAAAGGGGTCGCAATTTACAAATTGTTCTCCGACTGAGACAAGTCATCGATGAAAATCCAGATAGGAGTCATGGAGGTTGCAGAGGCCGAGAAAATATTAGACTCACTTCGTTGGACTCAGCCGATACAGTCACCCACGGCGCAGTTACTTTTAAGACCCAACACGTCGAACGCCGAACCTTGCTTCCATACTACTAAATAGAATACACTGACCAAAGGGTTACTGAAAAAAACCTCAAATTCTTCCTGGATCTCGACTATTTACGCAAGATGCCTTCTAAGCATAGAGATGCAGATCAGTACGGTAAACATCCGCAAAACTACGACGACCGTCAGCGAGATAGGTCGAAGCAGTGCCAAACGTCGGGATCGAATTCGCGGCAGGTTCGACCCAGGACATTCCTGGGTGATCTATCGTTGGCTTTGTTTGATTCGAATGACAAGAGCAAAAAGGTTTCTAAGGCGGAAGACCGCGCGCACAAGAAGGGCTCAAGCAACACCCGAGAGCATTCGAAGAAAACAAGAGAAGGAGGATCGTCCAGTTCAAAGCATCGCCATTCTGAACCTACCTCTAGACATCGTGGAACAAAACCTGAGCGAAAAGGTATCCGCGATGGCCTTCAGGAGCATAGACGCAATCATCGGCGCCGCCACGAACACCACTCATATGTTGAGGATTGCCCGGACGAAATGAGCGAAGATAGAGGTTCTGCTCACCCTGCCAACAGGAACGAGCAATACAGCCAATCTGATTACGCCGACGGCGACGAGTACAGTGAACCCGAACCAGTGAACGAAAGATACGAAAGACCATATCAGGGTAAGTGCTGGGAAAGCAGGCACCTGAGGTGAAAACCCAGCTGACCCGAACAGCCTACGATCCGCCTGCCTCTCCCCTGCCGTTCCCTTCAGCACCCCCGTCTTGTCTACATTGTGGAACGCCAGGCCATGTTACCGAGCATTGCAGTACCCACGAAGCACTGCTTGCCAGGTTCAACAGATTGAAAGCGGGAAACCCCCTATACAAGGTGCGTGTCGCGGCGCCCGAAAGTCAGACGACGACTCCGATGGAGAAATTCCATCATGATCTTGTACGGGCTGGGCTAGTCGATCCGACGACCCATATATCAGATATCAAGGTGGAAATGGTGAAGGGATTGCTTGTGAAATGGCACCCTGACAAAGGGAACCGTACGGATCCGGGTGGGAGAAGAGTGGCGGCAGGGGCTAGTGGAATGACTGGTGGTGGCGATGATGACTATAATAAAACCCCCCCACCAAAACCAGATATATAAACCCGCTACTCCCTCTCTTCCTTTCCTCCTTCTCTCTACACACCTCTCTACCCTTCCATTCCTTGAAAAAAAAAAAAAAAAAAAAAAAACCAAAAAAAAACCGCCGGACTTCAGACTGATGGTGGGCTTCCCCGCCGTCCCCTGCTACAAAAATACTCCATCTAGAAGCCATGTACAGTGGGAGGAATTTGGAGCCGGTAGTGACTGACAGTAATGGTGATGAGCATGAACAAGTTCAGAACAACCGCCCTAGGCCTGCGCACCGAAACCCCCAAAGACCAAATATATAAACCCCCCACTCCCCCCTTCCCCCCTTCCTTCTCTCCACACACCTCTCCATCCCCTCATTCCTAAAAAAACATGAATCCACCTCCCATGGTGGGTTTCCCCGCCGTCCCTCGCCAGAAAAACACCTCATCCAGAAGTCATGTGCGGTAGTGGGAACCTGGAGTGCGTAGTGACAGTTACAGTAACAGTGATGATGGCGATAACCACGGCGAACAAGATAGATAACAACTAACTATGCTGCCCAGCAAGAACGAGTATATAAACCCCCTCACTCCCCCCCTCCTTTCGTTCTCTACAACAACTCTTTGCTTTCTTTCCTAAAAAAGCATGACCAGTGAGTGGATCGAGCACATGTCCTCCATCCCCCTCGCCGGAAACACATCTCTTCGCGGACATATGCGCGGCCCGTCGAGTTTTCGAGGAGTGCGCATGGTGATCGTGCATGGCGACGATGATGATGGTGATGATGGTGACGATCAGCAGCACAAATCAGCAGCACAAATCAGCAGCACAAATCACCAGCACAAATCACCAGCACAAATCACCATCGCCATAGACACGGACACACACACACAGAGAGCAAAAGCAATCAACAGCACCATCCATTATCCCCTCCTACCCCACCCTATCCAACCCCATCCTATACCTGTACAAAAAACCCCAGTGGTCATACCCGAGCATAGCATTCCCACGCATTAAGCATTACGATCAAGGTCGTGATCCATTACCCTCCGCTCCGCTCTCCTCCGCTACTCTCCTACTCGCCTCCCCGCCGAGCGTCTTTCTCGCTCTTGCTGTGAGCTGCCTACGCTTTATCCTCTCCCCGTACCATCTATCACCGCCTCTCCCTCCGTCTATCACCGCCTCTCCCTCTCCCAATCCCACATGCAACTCCCGTCCAGACCAAACGAATGCGCGAATCAAAGGATCCCGTCATGTGATGATCCTAATCCCAATCCGAATCCTTTTCTACAGCCATGGTTGTCCCTCCATCCATCCCAGGCATATGTATTCATGAGCGAAAGACGAGAACGTGGGTATCAATATTCGAGAAAAAAGAGTCCCCAATTCGCACTTCGAGACCTCCCCATCCCCTCACAGAGACAGGGAGAATCTCAAAGGGAATCGAGAAGGAGAAGAAGAGGAAGAAGAGGAAGAAGAGGAAGAAGAGGAAGAAGAGGAAGAAGAGGAAGAAGAGGAAGAAGAGGAAGAAGAGGAAGAAGAGGAAGAACAAGAGGGAGGAGGTAGAAATTACGTAACCAACCAACCAACCAACCTTCCGAAAAAGGTGAAGATGGATAGGATAGAAGAAGAGGAAACAACAAGAAGAAGAAGCAAGAAGAAGAAGCGCCGAGCACCTCGCTGGCTTTCCAAGAAAAAAGAGGAATCTATGCAAACCCCGCCCACCCCAAGACAAAAAAATGTATGTATGCATGCATGCCCCGCAAAAAGATGCAAGATGCAGCAGAGAAGAAAAATCTCCAAGGAAGAGAAAAAAAAATGAGACAAAAACTCAACTCCATCGTATGCATAATGTCGTGACGGTCCTTCTTCCTCGCTCTTTCTCTCTCCCCTCCTTTCTTCCAGGAAAAATCCTAACCAAAAAGACTCCCACCTCATCTCATCTCAGTATCGCTCCCCACCGTCTCTCCATCCCAACTACTCCGCTCATCCCCCGACGCAGCATCCACCGGACTCCTGCCCTCGGACAACGTCGGCGTGCGGTTCCCCGTCGAGTAGCTCGAGCTCGAGCCGCTCGCCCAGTCGTCCGAGTCCGACAGCGGGTGGAACTCCTCGTAGATGTCCAGCATGCCCAGGTGCGAGGCGTCGTGCGGGTCGCCAATCTCGACGTAGTCGTAGTCCCAGCGGAATTCCTTGTCGGGCTGGACGCGCGGGAGGAAGGACGCGCGGGCCCACATGAAGTCGACGCCGGCGACTGCAGAGAGGGGTCAGTCGGAGGATACCGGGGGGGGAGGGGAGAAACTTACGGAGGCTGCCGGCGACGAGGTCGACGGCGTAGTGGTGCGAGAAGTACATGGTGGACCACCACAGCAGCAGCGTGTAGCCGCAATAGAGGGGGAAGAGGCGGGGGAAGACGTGGCCGATGAAGAGCGTCTCGAGGGTCGCCCAGCCGGCATGCAGGGAGGGGAAGGCGCCAAAGACCATGGGCGACGCCTTGAAGGCGGAAGTGAACATGTCCACGCCAAAGAGCTTGTCAATGGCCTTGAGGCCCGCGGCATCACCCTGGATCGAGTAGTTGGCGGGGGCAAGGCCATACGTATTCTCGTACCAGGGAGGGGAGCAGGGAAACACGAGCTGGATGAGCACGGCAGTGATGTTCATGTATCCGAACGCGCGTGCGAAGACGGGTAGAGTGCCGGGGGGGCCCCAGATGAACATGGCACCGGAAACGATAATGGGGGAGACGTAGTGGATGATTCCATAGGGCAGCCAGGCCAGCAGATCCAGCACGACGTGCTTCTTCGCGGACAGGATGTTGCTCAGGTTGGCGCCGTAGAGGATGTTCTCCATGGTGGGTAGCACGCGGACCCAGATGGCAGGGCGGTAGTCTGCTGGGACGTATCTGCATCGCTGTCAGCATCTTGTGCGCGCAGGGTGACACGCGGGATCGGTGGAAGCGCGCGATGCTGAGCCAGAATGCAGCAGCAAGCCACAACGACGGGCAGATCTCCAACCCGTTGCAACTGTCAGGCGTGCCGCTGAGGACTCGCTGCGCCGCAAGGCGGTGTCTCAGCGGGCTTACGCCGTTGGGAACGCCGGGGGTGACGGGTGACGGATGGCGGATGACGAGCTGAGCAAAAACGGGGGAAAGAAGGCACATACTTGCAACTAGAGAAGAGCAGAAGCCACGTCAAGGCGGGCAAGAAGGGAAGCAGGAACTGTCTCGTTATGGGCAGCACCAGGCCGGCCATGAGCATGGCGGCCGCGAAGGTCTTGGCGAAGGGGCCGGGGGACTCGGAGACGGAGAGGGCGAAGATGGCGACGATGGCGAGGAAGAGGTACTGGGCGTCGTATATGGACCACGGGTGGGTGCGGAGGGAGCGCAGGGTGTCCTTGGGGGAGAAGGAGGTCTCGAGGGAGGAGATGGAGGAGGCGGGCGAGCGTCTGCTGCGGATGCGGGAGCGGGTGGCCCTCCATTTGCGGCGCACTCGGTGGGGGATGAAGCTGGGTAGGGAGGCCAGGCCTGGGATTTTCCTGGCGCGGCCGAGCATGTCTGTTGCGGAGTGGTCGAGGAAGGCCAGGTAGGCGCTGGTTTTGTTCGCCATGGCGGAGGTGGGTGTTGGGGAGGAGCGGTGTTTATGGAGTGATGACGGAGACGACTACTGCTACTGCGGCGGAGCAGGGCGTGCGGACCGAGCAGCGGCAGCGAGGCGTGGGGAGGAGGAGGGTGCTGGCGAAGGGGCGGATGTTACGAGACCATGCGCGAAGGCGGAGGGCGAGGAACGAGGCGTCGTCGCGGGAGGAGAAGAGAGGTGGAAGGGCGATGGGAGGTTGCGCGAGGTGTTGAGGGAGTTCGGGATCGGGTGCGTGCGGCAGGGTCGGATTAAGTAATGAAGGACCAAAGAGCAAAAAAGACGGCCTAATAAGCAGCGCTACAGCGAAAAACCCAAGCCACCGCCCGGACTAATCCTGGACGCACCAAGCAGCTGCAGCTTTTCATCACTCAGCACTGATCAGTCAATGCCAACAATCAGCCTCTCCACCCACCGTCCACCGGCTGCGCGCCTACAGCAAACGACACCATGACCCGTCCCGGTCTAGTCGCTCGCGGCATCACCTCAGCCCGCGACCCGAATCGCAGAAAGCAGAGTAATCACAGTCAGGAAATACGCTGACCATCAAGCATCCCAGCGCCCGCAATTTCCCGCAGCAACAATTAACACCGCAAAATCAGCATCCATGCCCTGAGGAACGACCCTCCTCACGGATTTTCTTTCAACCCCCTTGAGCGTTTCTGGGCGTTGGGTTGAAACTTGAGCCCGGCCGAGCTGTCTCTCTCTCCTTTCCAGAGATGATCCTTGCACTTAGAACTTTTTTCCTCCCCTCCGCTTTGAGGTTATAAACGTTCGGGCACCTATAGGAAACGGCATTGAACGGGCAACCCGTCGAATCACAACCCAGCAATGTTTGATTTAGCAATTCCACGTTATGGCGATTGGCGCGGAGGGTGCGGGTTAAAATCCGTGAATGTGCCCTTAATGCCCTTTGAACGTCGAATCAACGACCTTGGAGTACGATCTACATACGACTCTCACAGTCCCCTTTCTCCTTGGTTTGAACTTTCTCCTTTCTTTCTCATCTTCATCTTCGGACTGTCACCAACTCCGATCTCCGTTGTAAATCCACCATCCGTTACACTCCCCCAGCCCCTCCCCCAATTCATGAAACCAAACAAACCAAACAATTCCGATCCCTCGCAGAAATTAGAATCCCCAACAACCCGCGTACACACATCCCTCGCGACTCGCACGCGCCCATCGCGTGGCACGGTACCGGTATCTCCGTTGCCCAGCCAGCCCGCAGTTTCTCCAACTTCCCTAGGGGCGCCACAACACCATGACACACGGGGCCCAGATCGCGCCCCTAGCGTTGTGCGCCGTCCGAAACCCCGTCAGCGGCGTCTTTCGCTTCGATTCCCGCCAAGCCTAGAGGGACTGCTAGGCGGGATTAGGAGAGGGCTGGCACTGCTCGGCCGGGTCGGAAATCGGAATCGGAATTGGAATTGGAGTCGGCGGGTTTATGTACACAACTTCCAATCGAATCGCCGTGTCCGATCTGGGGGGGAAGGCGAGCTTGAGGTATTGTCCCTTATTTGTGGGGGAGGAGAGTTTATGTATATGTTTGTACTCCGTATGTGTATGATGATGTGAGTGGTGGATTGTACAGAGAATGCACGCCTCAGCAGCATCGCTTCCTTCTCCAGGACATCCATATACCATACACCATGAACCAAGAACAGCAAGGTAGATCCCTCTCCCCGCCCTACTGCATGTACCATCCCGTTTCGCAAAAGAACATCCAAAATCCCATCCCCATAAAACATCCCCATACCGTAAATCCTCCCACCACACCGTAAAACACCATAACCATACCCTTCACTCCACATCCATCATGAACTCCAACCACTCGTCCAGCTCCACCACCCGGAACTGATCCCCCCACCTCCCCATCCCCCGATAGTACCCCGCGTGGATGCTCCTCCTCCACCCCACCAGCTCGACCCTCCACCCCTTCTTCAGCGCCCGCTCCACGTGCGCCAGGAACCCGTCCGAGAACTCCGCCTCGCTCCCGTCCCCCGTCGCCAGCACCATCGTCGAAGGCGCCTCCGCGTCCAGCAGGCTGTTGCACATCTTCAGGTGCAGCGTCTCGTCCACGCCCTGCTCGACCCATTTCGGGGCCGTGTGGTACGCCGTCGTCGCCGTCGTCGCCCACGCGCTGCGCGTCACTGCTGCAGCGGCAGCTCCTGCGGCCGCAGCGCCCGTTTCTGAGTCGCTACTGCCGCCGCCGCCGCCGCCGCCGCCGAACGCACCGCCCGAGTACTGCAAGTCCCCCTTGCGGCTCCAGTACATGGTCCTCTGCGTGGGTTCCCGGATCTTGTGCACCCGCGCGAAGATGTTCTGCTCGTAGCCCAGCTCGCCCGCCTGGCTGTTGAACTTCACGTCCGTGCGCTGCGGCCTCAGCCCGTGCTCCGAGCCGGCGAGGACTCTCTTCGCGACGGGACGGCGGCGCTCAAGGAGCAGGCACAAGCACTCAAACGACATGTTGCAAGGCGGTCTGCCGCTCGCCTTCAGCATCTCGCTGAATCCAATCGTGATGTTCGACTTGTCGATGAAGACGTGGATCCCCTCCGGGGACACGTCGGTCTCTCTCAGCTGTCGATACGGCGATACCAGCCATTTCTTCTCTTCCGGAAAGCGGTCGATGAGTTTGACCAGAAATTCAAAATGCAGTTCTTCCCGACTCCGAGGAAACACTCTCCCTACGCTCATGCTCGCAGGGACAACAGAACCGAATGTAGAAAAACCAGGACCAAGCGGAGTAGGTGCCGTGGTGTCGAAAACAGGAATCGAGGCTCGAGGTGGTAGGACGGATGAAAGCGGTTGGTCGTACGTGGGCTTAACCAGCGTGCCGAACGTAGTGTACTGGACTCTAGGATTCGTCCCAGCGAGGCTCGGTGCGAGGTGGAGGTCGGCGCGGGCGACATGAGGATGGCCGGGATGGTGTAAGGTTGAATTGTAGGGTGCTCGCGGAACTTGGTTGGGTATGAGATAACCCAGAAATGACTGTGTAGATGGAGGGATGTGATGTCCAGAACGGAGAACATTGGTGTGATCATAAATTTCATGGCACGCCGACGAAGGCGTAGATGTGCCGGTAGTTTTAGACCCTCTTAAGGCCTTAACCTGTGATGAAATCAAACGAAAATCTGAAAAAGAAGGTTCCGATGACTGAGACAACTCGCGGATAGAACGGTAGGACGGTCCAGGAAGAATGTCTCGGATCGCCGGACGATAAAGGTCGAGTGTCGGTGCGGGACCTGCAGACGGCGCAAGAGGCGTCAGGTGCAACGAAGTGGGTTCCGTGGATGTACCAAAGGCCGTGACAGCGACCGGAGCCGCTTCAGAAACGTGCCCAACAGGCGCAGCCGCCGATCCGGCAGGCCCGCCAACCCACCTTTCAACAATCTCCTTCAAATCTCCCGCAGAGTGAGCCTTCTTCTCTTTCCTCCCCTTCCTCCCCTTCCTCTTACTCGTAGTCCCCTGCTTCTTGCCCACTTCTCCATCATCACCACGCTCGCTACCATATACCCCCGCGGATGCACTACGTGCGTCGACCGCACCAGCATCCACATCCTCCTGCCGCTGATACGCAGCCTCATCGCAACTCCTCTCGTTATCGCTCGGCGCCGAAAAACACGCCGCGTCATCCGAACTGATCGGCTCCTCGTCGACGGCCGGGAGCGCCGGCTCGCCCGTCCTGCCCAACGCCCGCCAGATCTTGTGGAAATCGCCCAGGGAGACTACTCCCCCGCTTTCTAGGGGGGACTCCTTGCGCGCTTCGTGTCCATCATCGTCGATGTGCGAGTGCGTCGTCTCAATAAACGACGTGGGAGGGCGTGCGTCCACATCGACGTCGGTGGATGAGTCAATGAGGCGCAGCGCGGCTCGGAAGTCCCAGGAGGTGTCGAACGGAGGCGAAGGCATCGGTCAATCACTCTCTGAAAGTCGGGTTCGTTGTCGTATTTAAGCTTGTAATTCAGGGATATCGCAATCAAAGGGCAAACGCTATCGTCCGTTAGACTCCTGCAATCAAGTGAAGGAAGGGGGGTAACGGCGTACCAGAAAGGTCAAGGTCGAAGTCGAGCTTGAACCGCGATCTCATGATCAATACCGCTTAGCAGTGAAGAAGAGGAAGCTGTAAGCTTTGCGGGCGCTGCCGTACTGCTTATTAGGTGACGAAATAGATGCGAGGTTGACAGAGAGAACGCGGTGGAAGCTGTTGGTGAAGGTGAACGGTGAACGGTGAAGGTCGAAGTGGCGGATGGCTGGAGGGGCGGTGTGTTGGTGATATCCTCTATCTGTTGCCTCATTGGCTCGTGCGAGATTAGCTACGTCTTCCATCCCGTCCCGCTCAGCACCAAAGAGCCACCACAGCCACACGCGGGGGGCACCGCCACATTTCACTGCACCACCCAAAACCCCCCCCCCAACGGAACAACCCACGATCTCCCCCATAAGTCCTCAAATCAGCCATGTCCGCAGACTTCTGGGCCGGCTACCTAAGCGGCGCCGCAGGCATCCTCATCGGCAACCCGCTCGACCTCGTAAAAACGCGCGTGCAGGCCGGCCCAGCACCTGCTTTCGTCTCCCCCACAGCAACAACCGGCAACGGCGCTGCCGTCGCAATCGCACACCCGCTGAGCTTTAGGGCGCATTTCGAACATGCGGGGACTTTAGTTAGGGGTACGTCGATTTTTAGTCTCCGTTTTCCTCTCCAATTGACGCGCATGCTTGAAGCTATCGTTCACTGACACCTCACGCACCAGCACAGGTACCACAGCGCCCATCCTCGGCTACGGCGCCCTGAACGCAATCCTCTTCGTCTCCTACAACCGCACGCTCGAACTCTTGGGCGACACACCCTCTACACCCACAAGTCTGAGTAAAGTATGGCTGGCCGGAGCTATCGGTGGATTGGCTACCTTTGTGGTCTCCGCGCCTACAGAGTTGGTGAAATGTAGAGCGCAGGTGTCGAGGGGAGCCACAAGTTCCTGGTCCATTGCGAGGGATATATGGAAGAAGGATGGGGTGAGGGGGTTGTATTATGGTGGTGGGATAACGAGTGTGAGAGATGCTGTCGGTTATGGGTTCTAGTAGGTTTTCCGGCGCGCGCGGGATTGCGTGTTCACCAAGACTGACTGATCCGGATAGCTTTTGGTCCTATGAGTGGAGTAAGCAAGCCATAAGCTCGCCCGAAGATTCGGACAAGGCCACTGCTTTGAAGGTGCTGTTATGTGGAGGGCTGGCCGGCATCGTGACATGGGCATCGATATTCCCACTTGATGTCATCAAGACTCGAGTGCAGACCCAGCTTTTGCATGCCAAGCCAAACCACAGTGGAGAACATCAGGCATTGCTTCACCCTCATGGGCTGGGTCTGGATAATGAGAAGAGGCTGAGCACCCTCCAAATCGCCCGGCAGGCCTATCGATCCGAAGGGGCAGGCGTTTTCTTCAGGGGGTTGGGGATATGCTCGGTCCGAGCATTCATTGTCAACGCTGTGCAATGGGCCGTGTATGAGTGGATGATGAGGCTGTTACAACCAATATGACGAATGGTTCATGCCGGTGCTCTTTGGTGAATGCGTCGCTAAGCGAAAACCATCACAACCTTGCCCTAAATCAAACCGAGTCGATAGTACCTGTGCCCAATACTCCTTTTCTCGATTGGGAGAATTTTATTACCTGCCATTTAAATACCGATACACCCTTCACAGTCTGCCCTCTCTTTTGATCTCAGAGATCTGAGACGAACCGTGTCAGCGAAGCCGCCTTAGACAAATTGAGGAAGACGGTGAGCCCGGGGACAAATGCATCCGACATGTGGGGAATGCAAACCTAAACATATATCGAACAACCGCCCCTGCCTCACATGATCTGATCTTGGGTGAGACCGCCCGTCGGCTCAGTGCCTTCCATCGCATCTCCGCTGCCTTGGTTCGAGTACTTGACGAAACTCAAGCCCAATGGACGGCCACCGTATTGGTAGCCGGTGAACTTGGCTGTTGAGACGTTAGAGAATGGACCTCCCTGCTGTGAACGACCAGTGCTTACCAATAGCGGTTTCAGCGTCGGCTTGCTTCTCGAACTCGACCACACCGGTTCCTCGCGAGCGTCCATTAGGTTCATACTGGATTTCGGCGCGTTCGACTTTGCCAATGGTGGTGAACAACTCGACCAGATCTTCGTTGCTAGTAGACCAAGGAAGCTACCAAAGTCAGCGGCTGCAAGTCCATTGCTGCAATCGAGGACTTACGTTGCGGACATAGATCGTCTGGCTGGGTTCGCCACCAGACGTCGCAAAGTCGGTGAAGGGGTTTGGTGGGTTCGAAGCTCCAGCGCCAGCCTCGAAGCCGCCTCCATAGCCACCGACTCCGCCCCCATAACCACCGCGACCACCGAAGCCTCCATAACCACCACGTCCGCCGAAGCCCCCGCGGCCCGCGAAGCCTCCTCCGAAGCCACCGCGACCACCGAAACCTCCTCGGCCACCAAAGCCACCTGGTGCGCCGGCGAAGCGATCCTCACGGACCTCGAGGGCGCGGCCTTGCCAGTCATAACCGTTGAATTGTTGGATGGCATTGCGCGCGTCTTCGGGGGACTCGAAGGCGACAATGCCGGAGCCCTTGGGGCGACCATCGGGAGTCATGTGGACATCGGCACGAAGGACGGAACCATGTTGCGCTGCGAATCTAGGCATCAGCAGCTAGAGGAGGAAACGCGACCGGGCAACTTACCTGCTTGGCGGAAGAGATCCTTGAGATCTTGCCAGCCAACGTTGAAAGGAAGCTGCATCAAGAGTCAGCATCGACTAGTGGATGTGGATGGAAGGGTACGAACGTTGGCAACGTAGACTTGGCGACCACCGCCTCCTGGGGGACCGCCGTAACCCATGCCGGGCCCTCCTCCATATCCGCCGCGCATCATGCCGCCTTCGAAACCTCCACGCGCGCCCCCCGGGGTGCTGAAGCGAGGCTCCGCCTCCCGATCTTCGCGGACATAAACCAGTCGGCCCATCAGGTTTTGGTTGCTGAGCGTCGCCACGGCGTTCTGCGCCTGCTCCCGAGTTGCATATTCCACGATGCCACAGCCCTATCCCAAAGGAACACCCGTCAATCACCATCCAACACTCAGTAGACCAGCCATCATATGATTACCTTTGACATTCCGTTCGGAAGAAGCAGCACATCTGCGAAAAGGACCTCTCCAGCTATTCCCATCAGTCAGTCCTCGCCTGTCAACCACACGACGCATCGGAGCCATACCCTGTCTCATGAAATCTTTCAGGTGATGCCACTTTACATCGTAGGACAAGTTGCCGACGTAGACACGACGGTCTTGTTGGGAATTCTCTCTGACGCTCTGCATCCCGCTCTCCTTTGCACCGTCGGCGCGAGACGAACCTCCACGACCGGCTCCGTACGATTGATATCCTCCTGTGCCCTGGGCACCGCTCGCAGGCGAACGCGAACGTCGGTCACTGCGGCGATAGTCGTCCCGGCTTCGAGACCGGCTGCGAGGTGAGTAGGAGCGACGAGAGCGACGGGGTGAGCGAGATCTGCGACGGGGAGAACGATCACGACCCGGGTCGCGCTGGTCATAGGTATCAGCTTCGTAACTCATAACGACGGATGGGCGCTCCCGGCGAGGTGTATGAGAGGATGGAGTGAGCGGAGGGAGTGTAGGAGAGGGGGGATGGTGCTCGAGGTAAGAGCGGTGATGGGCAATGATGGGGTTGGGGAGAGGTGAAGTGAACAGCCGCAGGCGCGAGGTGAGGCAAGCCGCTCGGCGCGCCAGTGAGACCAGGAGCCTTGGCGAAGGTCACGTGCATTCAGCCTTGCCGGGTGCAACGGTGACTTGCCCAGCGCTGCCTGGCGGGACCACCCACGACAAAGGTGATGCGGATGCGTAGACGATGGAGACGGACGGGAGGATTGAGGCAGGGAGAGGGGCGAGGAAGATGCAATGACGAGTGAAGAGGAGGAGGAGGAGGAGGAGGAATGGGAATGGGAAGGGAAGCCATGGGGCAGTTTCCACTCACCACGGACCGACGATGGCTGTCTACAGAGGAGTCTAATTGTGAGGATGGAGTCAGCGGGGTAGCGAGACAGGAGCAAGGCAAAGCAGAAGAGAGAAGAAGGAAGCGGAAAGGACGGGACGAAGGGGAAACGAGGGGGAACGAGGGATGATGATGCGAGAGTAGAGGGAGCGGGGGGGTGGGAAGGGACCAGCGCGGTGAGCGTGCTGAGGGGTCGTACCCGCCATATTTCACCAATTGCGCACCCGTGGGGAGGTTACGACCACGGCGCCTGCCTTTCGGTGGGACCAAGCAAGCAACGCCTGATGGGAAGACAACGGGGGACGGCGCGGGCCCAGCTGAGACGGAGACGGAGCTGGCGGAAGTGCGGCGGCACTGGACTGGCGACCTTGGGACTCGCACCCGGGACTGGACTGTAGACCTTGCGACAGCACCCGGACGGGACTGGCGACCTTGGAACTGCACCCGGAGTGGACTGGCGACCTTAGGACTGCCAGTCTGCACCTGGGACTGCACCTGGGACTGCACCCGGGACAGCACCCGCAGCACACGGGACAGCGACTGGTACGGGGGCTGGGGGATCCCAATGAGTGAGCGAACGGGTGAGTACTGTGAATAATGCACCGCCCCGGCGCAATAATCAGATTGCCTTCTTTTTTTTGCCTTGTCGACCTGGTCGGCCTTGTCAACGCGGCGGGCGATGACGCGCCTGAAAGCTCGACAGAAAGCACGGCGTAAGGCGAATCCGACCAATGGGGTGCCGTAGCAGGCGTGGGAGGACAGGTGAAGGACCACCTGGGCAGACCAACAAGGACGATTCCGGCGGAGTGGGTTGCGAGAATAGGACGACGCGGTCGCTGGATCGAGGCGGGGGAGCTTCGGGGGATGTTGACAGCGCTGAGCGGGTGATGAGCACCGAGCTGGAGAGTGGAGTCACAGTGGACGGTAGCCTCTCCTTCGAGAAGGCGCGAGACGGAAACGAGAATTATGGTGAGGTAGGCGCGGGGATGGATATTCGGATGGAGGCTAGTAGGTGAATTGAGCACCTGTGTGGGCAAACTTCACACTTGGTGGTCGTGTATTGTGGTCCAGGGGGGGAGGGGTGTGGAGCCGAACCTGGGCTCTTGGAAGCGCACGATACTAAGCGGAAGATAGTGATGGAGCCCTGGGAGATCGCCCTTCGCTGCTCAAGCACCCGTTCATACCGAGGCGCGGACTGCGGGAGGCCTTCCCCGCCGGGCCCCTACTGTGTAGAAGTGTGGATAGGGGAAGTAGCCCTATCCTGTGGATACTGTGTTTTTGTTCCACTTGAGGGCGGCGCTCTTGTACTGTGGTAGCCCGCCCCAAAACGACACTTGTTCCGCTTCACGACTTGTCGTCTATTACAACTGCCCCCTTCACCTTTCTCACCCGCCTGCTCACTGCGCCGCCCGGCTGTTGGACTCGTCACTCGTAGATTGCCCTTCTCTCCTACCGATGGCTCAACACGGCTTGCCGACCCTTTGCAGCATGGCTGCATCCCGACAGCATGGTCTTTTCGATAAATAGCTCCGACGCAGGAGTCCAATAAATTATAATGGCCGATCCTGGCCCTGCATGCCCTCCCATCTTCGAACCTGATCACAGTGAGCAGAGCGGCTTATTACTGGATTCTGCTTGCCCGTCTGGCTTGTTCTGCATGGCAATCCGCTCTCAGACTAGCCACTCTCCCCGTTCTGGTCCACCCACGCGTCCTTCGTGTCCTCGAGTTCCAGTCCTCTGGCATATTCTGCTCTGGCATCAAACACCACGCCTGCTTCTCAGCCTGGCGCCGTCAACACCCGCACTCCCTCATCCGTACACGGTACGTTCTACACTTTCTGCACGCACGGGAAGCTGCAGATGGGCCATCCCGAATCGAATCAACCTGCCGACACGAACGAAACTCAGATTGACTTTATGGATATCTTCGGGCCGGCATTGAGCACCCTGTTCAAGCCTCTTAAGCTGCGCGCCAGCCTGCATGCTTGTGCGTTTGTGCTGCCGGTTCGGTAACACACCTCACACTAAAATCCAACAGCCAACACAGCCGCAGTGCTCAAAAGGTGCAGTTTTCTTGTCGACCTCGGGGTGGGGTGCATACGTCGTGCAACATCCAACATTTACATTACTCTTGGACGGGATAGACCACTGAGCAGGCATGGTTGGAGGATTATGGGGCCCAACCGTGAGTACCTGCAGTCCAATATGGTACCCTTGGCATTTTTGGAAACTCGAATGGAATGCCCCCACAGCGGGTCCTTGCGAGCATCGAGCCGTCCCAGCCGTTGCCTCCCAGCCTCTCAGTGCTCACTGATCGGTAAGGGTCGTTCGTGGGGTTTGATTTTCAATGTGCTGCTCTAACATCTCCCCAGGCTAGTTGGTTGCCTGCTAGTCTATCTGTTATTTCTCTGGTATCCTCCTGTTCGCTCCCCAGACACCCATCATGGTACATTCACTAACCCGCAGCACGCTAAGTCACCCCCGGGCCTCACACGTCATGGTCATCTTACGCCCTTCTGGGCCTCGACAAAATGTCAGAATGCGCAGTATGTATCTCTCCGAACACCTCTGCCTACTAATATTCCCGCCTTCCCTGTAGCCCCTCGAAATCCTTGCTAACGTTTCTCAAGCTATCAGCCCAGGGAGGCCGAGGACCCCCAAATCCATACTTCTTGCACATCCAAGGAATCCATCCAGCCCTCTCCTCCATCAAGGCTAGCGCGAAACTGGCATCGAGGCACCCCTGGAGAATCCGACAAAAAACGAGTCCAGCCACGAGCCCGAACGGTGACGAAAGGGAAGGCTGTCTCCCCGCTGCCACAGCCGAAGCCACAGCCAGGCTGATGGCCACACTTGCAAAGCCTCCTGATGTATCAGCATTGGACGAGTCCGTACAATGATGTCGAATGAGCCCTTTCTCGAGCCCTCGACCGAACCCCTTCTTCACGGCTACCACCGGCTTTCGCTTTCCGCAGGAGAAGTCTGTCAGAATGAAGTGACTTTCCCTGGTTCCCGGGGAAGAGACCGGTCCGTTAGAATAGCCACGCGCCCACGGTGACCGTAGGTGCCCACTTTGCCCTACGGGACCCGCCGAAACAAGCATTCGCTGGTCCACCACACTGGTTGGTTCCGGGTAGTAGCGACGACTTGACCTCACCCCCCAAAACACGTGCTGAAGGTCCCATCCTCCAAATCCTGTGGTAACGACCGGCTCACTTGTCGAACGAATGCCAACAGCGCAAATGGTTGCAGGTGTCACCATATCGCCGTCCCCCAGACAGTCCCTTCAATGTTGATAATTCACACTGTCCGCCAAGGGGCAACTAAGGCAAGGAGCTGACCATAAATTTTTGGGCAGCGTCGAAAACGGCCCGCCCTGCGTCACATTAAAGCTCCTTCTTCGAATCACCTCCAAAAATTCAGTGGGGCTGACTCCTCGTACGAACGCTATCTGGATGTTTTCATCATCTTCGAGGATCTTTGGGCATCATACCCTGGTTTCCGAGTTATCTCCTGGGACCCTAATCCACAACAGGCAACCGCTATACTTGGAACGGTATAGCTTGCCGTCTCCCCGACATATTCTACGACCTATGTCGACAGCTCCTGTACACAGCGAAGGAAGAGGAAACCCCGAACGTCTCCCGTACAGAATTTGGCCTGGCCTCTCCACGGCCGAAGTCCTCCTGAGCCCAAATATATAGCCATGGACCGCTCCGCTGGAATGGCTAGTGATATCCTATTCGACCTCCATCCGCCCAGCTCCTGCACATACTGGGTTCACTCATCGTTCTTTTTATATTGAAGCACACGAACAGGTCCCTCGCCTGCGAGAGCTTATTTCCTTCACACCACCATGGCGGATGCACGTCCTCAAACCACCTCGTCGGAGGCTTCGTCCTCCGACAACTCGACAAACATCGAACACAAGCCTATAACCCATCCCCATTTCGACCCTGAACAGCAGCTCCGTCCAACGCGGACCATCACCGAAGCCGATGTCGAGGCACTCCCTTTCCGCACCCTCAGTGCGGGTGCGGATCTCGCTGAGTATACGACGGAGACGGCCGAGGGCCATATGGTCCGTGAAGTAATGTCGCATGTCACTGGCCGAATGGAACGATATGAGCTCGTCACCTTCACGATCAACGACCCCGAGAACCCCAAGAACTGGTCCAAGGCATACAAATGGTGGTGCACCATGGTCGTCGCCGTGACGTGCTTCGTCGTCGCGTTCGACAGCTCCATCATCACACCTGGCCTGGCAGGCGTCTCTGAAGAGTTTCACGTCAGCCGCGAGGTTGCACTGCTTTCCATCACCGTCTTCGTCATTGGCTTTGGAGTAGGCCCCATGTTTTTCGCGCCCTTGTCCGAGGTCGTCGGGAGACGATACATCTACGGCTCCACGCTGTTCCTTGCTGTCATCTTCACGATCCCCGGCGCTGTCGCCCAGAACATCGGCACCCTTCTCGTCACCCGCTGCATTGCAGGTATTTGCTTCAGTGCCCCCATGACGCTCGTTGGTGGTACTCTCGCCGATCTGTGGAAGAACGAAGAACGAGGCGTTCCAATGGCGGCCTTCTCCGCTGCGCCATTCATTGGCCCCGCCCTCGGTCCTCTGGTCGGTGGATACCTACAGGCCGCTGGGTGGAGATGGTTGTACTACCTCCAGATCATCCTCTCTGGGACCATCTGGGCCGTCATCACCTTCACCGTTCCCGAAACCTATGCTCCCACGTTACTGGCAAGGCGCGCGAAGAAGCTGAGGAAGGAGACTGGCGACGACAAGTATGTCACAGAGGAAGATCTCGACATGCGCCCATTCAAGGAACGTCTAATGATCTTCTTGGTTCGCCCCTTCCAGCTACTCTTCATGGAGCCCATCGTCCTCTTCCTCTCGATCTACATGAGCGTTCTCTACGGACTGCTGTACATGTTCTTCGTCGCCTTCCCCATCGTCTACGAACAAGGAAAGGGCTACTCACGAGGCAGTACAGGCTTGATGTTCATCCCACTTGCCGTCGGCGTCGTCCTCGGCGCCCTCTGCGGTCCATTCGTTAACAACCACTACGTCAAGGTGTCCAAGAACCCCAAGTACAACGGCAACCCGCCTCCCGAGCTCCGCCTCATCCCCATGATGGTCTCCTGCTGGTGCATTCCTATCGGCCTTTTCATTTTCGCATGGACGTCCTACCCTCGTCTCCATTGGGCAGGCCCGGCCTTTGGTGGCTTCCCCGTCGGACTCGGTATCATCTTCCTCTACAACGCGGCCAACAACTACCTCGTCGACTCCTATCAACATCAGGCCGCGTCGGCGCTCGCGGCCAAGACATTCCTTCGATCATTCTACGGTGCTGGTACCGTGCTTTTCACGGGCCAGATGTACTCCCGCTTGGGATACCAGTGGGCCAGTACTCTGCTGGCCTTCATCGGTCTCGCATGCTGTGCCATTCCCTTCGTTTTCTGGTTCAAGGGTGCTGCCATCCGCGCTCATTCCCACTTCGCCTATCACCCCGAGGACGAGAAGCAGTGAATGTAGAGCGTCGGTATTGCGACCCCCAAGGTGGCGAGAATTACACAGGCTCGAATGGAGTCTCGATCCGTACGGGTACGGCTAGTCGAGCTACTCCGCACGACTTGTGTCACAATCATCCGAGTGGCGACCCCCTTTCACGCTGGAGAGCAGCATGAACCGGTCACACGGACGTGAGAACAAGTCGTGCGTCGGGACTCCGGTGGTAGACTCTGACTCGAGCAAGTCTAGCTGCAAGCGGAACGGTGCAGATTCCGCATTCTCCTTTGTTATCATCGGTGCAGCGCAGCGTCGCATGCATTGCATTATACGGAGTTCCTTCTACTGGTAATTTGGGATTGACAATTTGGGCATTTACCTCCTTTAACTTCTTCCTTCTTCTTTTCTCTTTTTTTCCTTTTTGTGATACCGTTTACCACATTTTCAAAAGCATTTTGATACCGCTTGAAAGCATATCTGCAAGCATAGAATGCCGGTACCGCTGCAAAGCTAGACTAGACTTGAGACATTTATTTTTAATATACCCCTATATCCGCAAATATGACTTCATACCTCATGAAAAGTGTTCCGATTGGCTTGATAGTCCGTGTGATGGGGATTGCAGGTTGTGACTGTAAGTACGCCGGGAGTAGAACCTCCTTAATTCCTCGTTTCTCACTAGTATCGTGACCATTCCTCCGCCGTCCACCACGGTCAGTAGTAAGTACGCATCCGGGAGGCAATATCTTTCTGCCGCAACAAGAGCTATCATGACTAACAATTTCCCGGCTTCTGGTTTCTCCGATCACGAGATCGTCGCATATTCATGATAGAGCGTTTGCCCTTCGCTAGGATTTCACAAGGCGTCACCATTGAACTTCGAGTATGCCAGCACAACATACAAGGCCCCAAGTTGTCGCATTGCCGGATAAGCATCCTTGGCCACGTATCTAGACATTCACGGGTACGGATTGACTGATATGTTACTGATATGTCCGCGTTCCCTTTGTGTGGGCATGGCTGTGAAGTACCGTTCTGAAACCTTGCAGCGATCAGACAGTCCATGAAGTTGCTGTCAAAATGTAGGTCGCCTGTTTGACGGTGCACACACGGATGGGTGGTGGTGAGGTAAGTTGATTTCGCTCTCCTTTCAATGCCTGTGTATAAGTCACTTTCTGCGAGACGCACACCTTCACGGATCGATGTTGCATTCAATTGTACGAAGCACCACCGCATATATCTATCAAGATGGGCATAGGCATTGGTCTTCTCCACGACGCTCCTCGATAGAGATCTTCTCTTCCTTCGCAGCCCTCTCCTATCCGTGTCCTTATATCCTCTTTCCTTCCAACCATCACTTCTTCCATTTCTTTCCTTCAACGCTCTCAGCCGCAATCCATCCCCGAACACCCACCCGTCCTCATCCGACCTCATCATCCTCTTCTCTCCCCCATCATCCCATCACCAAAATGGCCCACCCCCTCTACGCCAACATCGGTAACAACCCCAACATCAACCTCGACCCACCTCCCCCTCCCATCGGAGTCGGAGACCCCCAACCCATCCACATCATCGGCGTCGCCGCCGACCCAGCGGCTCCTCCCACCGCCTCCGCCCCTGCACTCGGGATCCTCGTTAACGGTGCCGTCGCAAGTGCTGCTCCTCCCGCCGCCGGCGGCACCACAACCACCGCTGCCACCGTCCTAACTCCTCCACCCGCTTACCCAGGCCTTCCCTTCTCTCCCCTCGGATTCGGCATGGGGCCCATGGGCATGGGGATGGGAATGGGCATGGGAATGGGCATGGGAATGGGCCTAGGCATGACGCCCCAAGGCTTCCCCCCAGCCCCGAACCCAGGCAGCGGCGTCTCCCCCATACCATCCTACGGCTACGCAGGAGGCATGATCCCCCCTCCCTTCGCCCCAGGCGGCATGCCCTGGGCCCCCGGCGCCGCAGCCCCCTTCATGCCTCCCGGCATGGGCATGCCCTTCGGCTTCGGCAGCCCCTTCTTCCCCAGCGGCCGCCCCCCGCTCCCCTTCATCGACGGCGAAGGCGGCGGCGTGGGCCCAGACCCCGGCGCGCAATCCGACCCCACCGTCCGCCCCGGCGGCGACCTGCCGGGCCACACGGTCGTCCAGCCGCAGGAGACGTGCTCCATCTTCCGCATCCTGACGAACTGCCTGCCGTGGGAGCACGCGGGGATGCAGCTGCAGATCGAGCCGATGCAGTTCGATGCCGGGTGGACGGTCAACCGGGTCATCAAGGCGATGCGCAAGCCGCAGGATGATTGTCAGGGGTGGGGGCTCACGCAGTGTATTGAGCTGGGTGGGGGGAGGTGGGCGAAGGGGATGACGTATGTGTTTGGGAGTCAAATGGCGACGGAGTGTAGTTTGGGGATGGTGGGGATGGGGCCGGGGAGTAATCGGGATGGGACGAGGGAGAAGGTTTATGTGGTTCTGCATCGGGTTTAGGGGGGGCTTTTGCTTGAGGGAGGGGGCTGGATTGTGGAAGATTGGGGATGTTGAGAGGGTGGGTCTGGAAACCCCCCCCCCCCCCCGGGAAGGGAGTTTCTTCAGTTTCTTCTTGGAATCGTGGCTGATCGGGCTTGTTCTGTACGAGTTTGATAGACTGGCGACTTGAGCGTCAGCTTTGAAGACGGGAGGTCGGTCAGGGACATTGTTTGTGAATTACCAAGCCGGGTTTGCGAATCCCCGAGGGCATATTCTCGGGTTCACTGGTACTTTCGGAAAGGCCGATAGTCCGCAGCAATCGAAAATCGAAGATAATAGGGTCATTGCGTGAGAAAATGAGAGAATTGGAGAACCCAGCTGTCCTCTTTTGGAACAGTGGCTATATTCAGCGCTCAACACTTGACTCTATGGGATTCCCTGACCTATATATGCTAGGTGCTTTTGACCTTGGTCTCCATTTTCCAAGTTGAACTGGACACTGTTCTTGTGACAGAACAGGAGACGTTGGACGGCACATGGATGTATTTCCGCAGTTACAAGGATAAAGTACCACCTTTTTCACGTCCGACTGAATAAGAAGAGGTCGTAGGGATATTTAAGACGTCCTGGTTGTCCTGAAGATGGCTGTGTCTAGGCACTGGGAGCCTTGAAATTCAACTTTGCGGTGAAGTACCCAGATTCTCGCCAGCAGAAGTGCGCTGCATCCGTAGCCTAACTTGGGGAGAAAGTGGGCGGACGTGTTCAGCGGAAAGAAACAAAAGGAAATGACTGCTCTCGTCCACCTGACCGGGGCGTCATTGTCTGTGCCAGTATTTGTTCTCTACCTTCGCAATCTTAGGGAAGCGAAGTTTTGCAATCGGTCAGGTCGTATAAGAAAGTTTGCGAATCATGCCCTTCGCTTGTTTATAATGCCTTTGATTACATAGAGTACGGTAGCTTTCTATTTACAGCGGACACTCTGAACCCCATCATCATGGCGACCGCCCCAGCTTCCATGGAACAGCCCAACCTGCCACTTTTTGAAGTCAGACAGATACCCCATAAGGGTAGAGGTCTCGTCTCCCGCGTGAACATAGCCACAGGTACTCGGATCCTTTGCGAGAAGCCGCTCTTTACTGCTCGCCCCATGGCAGTCCCTGATATGGAGAAAGATCTCGCCGTGAAGCTGAAGGGATTGTCTAAAGAGTCACAAGTACAATTCCTGACTCTAAAAAACAAAAGTCCTGGGCAATATCCATTCTCCGGGACCTTCCTATCGAACGACCTGCCCTGCGGACCCGATACGTCTCTAGCTGGAGTCTACCCAACGATTTCTCTCATTAATCACAGCTGCATACCAAACACTCATCCCTGCTGGAACGGCGATGCAGAACAGGAAACCATTCACGCGATCCGCCCAATCGCAGCTGGAGAAGAAATCACAATTGCTTACGATGGAGGAAACAAAACGTCTGAAGTACGACGTGCCTTCCTAAAGAAAAAATACGATTTCGATTGTACTTGCCCTGGATGCTCCCTTCCCCCAGCCAGGCTTCAGGCCAGCGATGAGCGCCGCGCACAAATTGCAGACTTCGACGCTGACATTGGCGACTTGACTCGCATAGACACGCGGCCCCATGACAGGTTACGAGACTGCTACCTGCTGCTTGAAAAAGTCAAGATCGAATACAGCGACAGCGTCTACTTCCTTAGCTCCAGAACCTATTACGACGCTTTCCAGGTATGTGTTGCGCACGGAGACGAGGCTCGGGCGGGCGTATTCGCGGAAAAGGCGTACCAAGTCAGAGTCATCTGCTCGGGCGAGGACCATCCTGAGACACAAAAGATGAAGTCCTATGCACGGAATCCAGCAAATCATCCCATGTTCAAACTGTGCTCCTCCCAGTGGAAAACGCCGAGAACTTTGGTGCCGAAGGGGTTGGATTCGGAGGAGTATGACGAGTGGCTGTTTAGACTGAAGGGCATTTGACCTGCTGGGGAAGACGTCTTCACTAAATCAGCGTTAGTTGAGAATCACGAGGTTGTGAGCTTGTAATCAGATGGTTCCACAAATACATACGTACCACTGCTTCTGTTATCAAGCTTGAGCACACTGGACCTCGTGCTTAGGTCCTGCGGAGTGGCTGGCTGCGAAGCCTACATCTGCACTGGTCATGTTCGGGCCTATCGCCTGCGTACATAGATCTCTCGCTCAGTGTGCCAGAGCTGCGTACTCAACCACCTGCTATCAACTTCAAGCCATCTACCGCCCGCTTGCTTATAGTGTGATGTACGGATACATGAAGTGTGCTGCGTAAATGCCATGGCTTCATCAGCTGATTACTTTTACATATCCTCACAACATCCAAATAACCTATCCATATGAACTCTCCCATGGCCCGCTTGCTGAGCTACGCAACCCCTTGAATGAATTATGAGATAGACCAGTGTCACCAAGCAACATTTGCCAACCAGTCTGAACCTCATAAGTGGATCAAGAGGGAATCGAAAACAATATCTCTACAGTCAGTAATCAACGAAGTTGGGTACAGTCATTGAATATCTGCCCATGATCGTGTCTTGGAAAGCCTCTCGCTCAAGCCGAGATGAGAGTAGTCTTCGCGAGATTGTTATGGACGTTTGAAATTAAGGAAGCGGAAGGAAAGGCTGGCGATTGGGTATGGGAGGACCAGCAGACGTTCACTGTGATTGGATATAAGCCGTTCGAAATAAAATTGAGGCCTGGAGCTCACTAGAGTCTCTCTGTAGATAGTACTGCTTGGGATGAGCCGAGGTTATGGTTCAACTCAGGATCAAAGGGGCTGGAGTACTAACACCATAATTCAGTCACTTGGAAGTCAATTTGCTACAGAATATTCGGGAATTCAGAACGTCCAAACCGCCCGTATACGGCCAATTCGCGCTGAAGCCGGGGCGGATAAGCTTTCAATTGCTTGTATGCAATGATATTATGCCCACCCTCGAGGCGGTCTAGCCTCGAAGCCATCTATCGAATAAATTCTCTCTCTTCTTGCCACGCGCCCATGTTTTCTGTCTCGGAAAGTCCAATCAGCATCACCCCATCGTTTAGGGGTGATGGTATGCCCCTTCGAGCTTGCCGCGGCGCTCCGAACCTTATTCGAGAGGCGAAGATGAACGTTCCCCATCCGTGATATCACTCTGTCGTCCAACTGTCCAATCGCAGGGCCTTGGATAGCCGTTCATGAGACGGGATCCCCGTGAACAAGGTGGTCGCTTTCCTCGTCGCCCCGCAGCAGCATTCCGTGCCCCATGTGACCCATACCGACTCCATCCCCTTCGGGTCTTTTGAGTGCGGTCCCAGGCTTCAGGTACAGCACCAATCGAAACGCCGCATTCCCATTCAGGTAGTAACGGTGCAGCCTCTTGCTCCTGAGAAACCCTAGCCGCTGGTATAACTTCAATGACGCCGCATTTGAGACCTCTGTCTCCAAGACTACTTCGTCGGTGTCACGCGCCTTCATCGCTTCGATGGCCATTGAGACCAGCCTGGTCGCAATGCCCTTCCCTCGATGTGATTCTTGAGTCGCGAGCATGGCGATGTATCCACGAAAGGTGCCGCTCCGGTGAGGTTCGAGTTTGCAGACGACAACGCCGATCAGGGAAGAGGACGCATCAAGTGCCTGAGATATTTGTTAATCGATATCGAAGTCGAAAGTAGAGATACGTACCATGAAGCAGAGGTCACCCCACTCGTAAAGGAAGTACCTGTAGACATAGATGCTGTAGGGCTCGGACAGGTCTTTCGATATCAACTGCCGTATAGCCGGAAGGTACTCTTCCTCCTTATCACCTTCATACTGGACATAGCGCAAATCATCGCCCATGGCGACCCCAGTCGTTGTGCCGCTAGGAACTGAGAGTTGCTGGAGTGGGAGGGATCGCACTTGCGGAGCGATCCCGGCTTGGCACTCCGGAAGCTATGACGATGATAGTAAACGGCCTTTCACATGATAATGTTTCCTGCAGCGTCTTTTTCTGCGATGAATCTGCTGTGACCTGGCTGCAGAGGATACACGCAGCATGTCAACCATACGGCGCCGCGCGGGACACAAGGGAGAACCGGAAGAAAGCGATCGAGATGCTGCACCTGGCGCAGACCAACCAGCGAACCTACGCGTTGTATCAGCAAAGAAGCTCGAGACCTTGAAGCATCACAGACCGAAGGCGAGCAAGAGATGGAATATCGGGATTCTGGGAATTGGAATCGTGATTGGATTGTGTGCTGCCGCCTTCTTTGCTCAGCAAAATGACATAATATCAATCGATCTGTCCGCTCTGGACAATATGAACTTGGAGAATCTAAAGGACATGTTGCCGCAGAATCTCATGGACGTGCTGCCCGCTGCCTTCTTGCAAGATGCACAGCAGCTGCAGGTGAGGAACTCAAACCGCCCGGATCAAACATGACAGGAGTGCTAATCGCTGCCGCTCAGTAGAAGCATGAACGAGACACCGTAAGCTACGATTCTTTCGCGGTCGGCCTACATGCGCGCTCGCAAGGCGTGAAAGCCACACATCCAGTCATCATGATACCAGGCGTTATCTCCACTGGCCTCGAGTCATGGGGGACAGAAGAGGAGTCCCGGCCATACTTTCGCAAAAGACTGTGGGGTTCATGGACGATGATGCGCGCTCTGGTCATGGACAAACCGGGCTGGAAAAAGCACATTATGCTGGACAAGGACACAGGATTGGATCCGCCTGGGATCAAGCTTCGTGCCGCCCAGGGCTTCGATGCGACGGACTTCTTCATAACAGGCTACTGGATCTGGAACAAGATCCTAGAGAACCTGGCCACCATCGGATATGACCCTACCAACGCCTTCACAGCGGCTTACGACTGGCGGCTGTCCTATATGAGCTACGAGAAGCGCGATCAATACTTCACTCGTCTCAAGGCGCACATTGAGATCGCCGTTCGTGTCTCAAACAAGAAAGCCGTACTTCTGTCCCACTCAATGGGGTCGCAAGTTCTATACTATTTCCTCCACTGGGTGGAGGCAGAGGGGTATGGAAACGGCGGCCCGGGATGGGTGGAGGCATATATTGACTCTTGGATCAACATCTCCGGCTGCATGCTAGGCGCAGCCAAGGGTTTGCCTGCTGTTTTGTCTGGAGAAATGAAAGACACAGCTCAGCTGAACGCCTTTGCCGTGTACGGTCTCGAGCGATTCCTCTCTCGACATGAGCGTGCTGAGATTTTCCGCGCCATGCCAGGTATCTCCTCCATGCTGCCCATGGGCGGCAGTGCGGTCTGGGGAGATAAGGATTGGGCTCCGGACGATCAGCCCGGCCAAGAAGTCAGTTTCGGAAACTTCATCAGATTCCGGGATAACAACTCGACCTTCACGAAGTCGAACCTCACAGTCGAGGAGAGCAAACCTTATCTCTTCGGACATTCACCGGAGTGGTACAAGAACATGGTCCAGACCTCGTACTCGGATGGCGTCGCACATACCGCGAAACAGGTTGAGGACAATCAACGCATTCCTGCAAAGTGGATAAACCCTCTTGAAACTCGTCTGCCGCTAGCACCTAGCCTCAAGATCTACTGCTTCTACGGCATCGGCAAAGAGACTGAGAGAGCCTACTACTACAAGGAAGACAACGATCCGCTCAGCAAGATGAATATCACTATTGACACAAGTTATACCAATGGCAACGTGGACCACGGTGTCGTTTTAGGTGAGGGTGATGGCACTGTCAACCTTCTCAGCGCGGGGTACATGTGTGCGAAAGGCTGGAAGATCAAGAGGTATAACCCTGCTGGTGCTAGGATAAAAATATTTGAGATGCCTCATGAGCCGGATAGATTCTCGCCCAGAGGTGGGCCAAACACGGGTATGTCTGAGTTGCTTTCTATTCTACAATGTAACGGTCATGTTGACTTGAACAGGTGACCATGTCGATATCCTCGGACGATCCTCGCTCAACGATCTCATCCTCAGAGTTGCCGGAGGTAGAGGAGAGCTCATCGAGGAGACTATTCAATCAAACATCAAGGAATACTCCGAGAAGGTCAGGATTTATGAAGAGGATGAGTACGGACAACGGAGATCTATACCGTCATGACCGTTGCGTTTGATGGCTTTTGTGACATAGGGAATTCTGATGCATTATGAGCGGCGCTTGTGGTATTGGTATAGATGGGGATTTCCAGCGTTGGGGGTTTGGTACTTGGCGATTACACCTAGACTAATTTTGGGGCGGTTTCTGCTGGTCTTATTACTTTCTACCATGAGGATATTGCCTTCATCCTAAGATATCATCTATGCATATGGGACAAATGCCGTTATGGTGATCCATGTGAACTTGATACACTACATACATTGGTCTTCTACAAGTATCGAGCTAGATGTTGAAAGATTTGTGCTGCATATATTCTCATTTATTTCATCTGTCGTTACTTGCACAGACTAACTTTTGAAATAAAATTGGTAGTGACGTTCACCATCACCAGAATCTATACATGCATCCCGAGAACACTTTGTCGGGACTTTAAAACAGACCACACACTCCCCCATGTTGACGAATTACGATTCTCGGAATGAAATTGCTCACATAGAATTGGTTCCTATCCTTTTTATCCACCAAAGTAATTTATAATCCAATTAAGTTGAAGTATCTCAGGAGACCGAAGCACAAGTCGGTCATTGAACGAGTGCCTTGAACCTTTTTCTCCCTTGTTCGAGGATATATAGCACCCGAACTACGTTAATCTGTTGATGCCAATATCAAGAAGTGTGAATACCGGAACAAGGACAATGTTCTGCGGAAAGTTTTGGAAAACAATGGTCCTGCGTTATTGGCTTGTATTTGGGGTTGTCATGTTTCCCTAGTTTGCATAATTCGCGTTTGGCACATACTGGAGCACTCTAAGGCAATAAACCAGAGACCTCTGGCTCGCGGTTTTGCTTGAAAATGCCCTCAAGTATCTTGAAGAAAAATATCCATGACGTCGTCTATCAATGATGCTCCTCGTTCAACCGTAATATATTTCTTGATTAGAAGCCTTTTAATAGATGTGACGAAGAAACTCGCCTGGCCATGTGACCAGGAGAATGGGTTTTCGGGAACAAAGTGGACCAGGAGGCCCATTCGTATCTGGAATTCCTGACACTTGATCCCCTTTTTCGCCGCGCGTTACAGAATCCATAATGTTCAGCACCCGAACTCTTAGGACTTGAGATACGTTGAAAACTCCAAATTCCTGCATATCAGCGATGATATTGCATGTCCAGGTCACATGGTCCCTCATTGATCTGAGTATTGGCGCTTTTGATGATGGAATCCATAGGGGGAAATGCAGTGCATTGTCTTCAGACAAAACGGAAGCGAATCATGGGAGCTGTGATTAAGGTTTTTGTTTTACTCCCATTAAGCTCCTTTTACATACTTCGTTAAGGGATGGTCTAACCATCACCCATGTCAGGTAAAATAATATTTTCTTGTTGAGGAGGAAACACCAGTTCGTGGACTTGGAAGCCAGAATATTCCCAGTCAATGTTACTTTAGCTCCTTCGTCGTCCATGAACCTTTCGAGGGCCGTTGTAAGAGCTGGTCAGTCGTTGAAGTTGAAGCTTTCCAGCAAGACCCAGGCTCGTGCATTTTGAGTCAACTCTGGTCTCATGCCGTAGCAACCTCAAAATTGCTTCTACATGCTTTATTGCTCCCTCATTTCGATTTTGATCATGAAGGCGCGAATCCAACGGCGCTCGAGAAACATAGAGTGGGCTTCCTTCGATTTTGATTGCATTTTTTCTCGAATTAAAGTTCTCGGCATATTCCCTGCATAGCGAACTTGTTGAATGTCTTGGAAACTTGTATCTACACGTATCTTGTAACTAGATGGAGAGCAGCGGGCGTATCAACGTCTAAGGTTGTTTTATGGACGTCTGTCGTGTATAATTCTTTTTATCTCATCGCTCGGATCTTGGGTCATTTTCTTCCATACAGATGCAAAATCGAACGTTTTCCCAAATTCTCATCAAGGAGGGGCGCGAGGATTGAGAGACGTCCAACAATTTATTTGGAGCATTCGATGTCGCACGATGCTGTAATCAAAGCCGATCGGCAACAGCTTGCGCATAGATTTGGTTTTCAACCCTTTTTTGTGTTTTGTTTTGAACATGACGTCCTTCCATGTTGTAGGTGATGAAAGATATTGTGGCGCGAAGTTCCATTGCCCATAGATCTTCCATACTCAGGTTTGGTCTAGTGCTTGGACACAGATATGAGGATGGCTTGAAGACATGGGCATTCCTCAACATGACGAACCGGTGGAGTGCTTACGGGTTCTTTTCTCATTTAACGTTGAAGAACTGTTGTGTTTGCAGAACATGAAGCCACCAACAGCCATTTGGAGCAGAGGAGGAGTGATCCAGCATGTTCTGACCGTGACACCTTTTTGATTTTCGAAAAAGTAGAGCGTAAAGTTCAAAAGTGGCTGTTCGACTTGGACACGTGTGGGGAACGAATATCTTCCGAGACTGCGACTGGGAATCAAACATACGAGCTCAAACTCGGCACCTAGTAGTTAGGCTCCTGGCCTATCGGTGGAACCATTCGGATTGCATATGCGACTTTTCTCTGGTGAAGTAGATGTCAACAGAAATCAGAAGGCCGACACATGAGTGACGGGGATATGTTATTTTGGACTTTCGTTTTTTTCCCCCAATGAATTTCGTTCAAAGTCATTTGTTCAACTTTGCGCCAAGTCCCATCAAACCCCTCAGTGGTGATTTTAGGTGCACAATAAGTTTTCGACGCCTATCCGTAGACAGCAGGCATCGGTGGAACGCAGTGGAATTTAAGGAACATGGCCGCCTTGACCTGCGAAACATGGCCGAAATCTAGATTTTTGTTCTTTTGGATGTGGCCAACATATGTGATCCGAAAGACGGTAATTCAATTTCTGTGCATGTCTCAATCCATTGATTGAGGATACTGTTTGGGTGCCAGGTTGTCATTTACTTGATTCTCATGCCTGGAGGAGAATCAAATCTTGACAAAATTGCATCGAATCCACGGCTCATGTGTCTAACAAAACCGATTTTGGAACATGTACATGTCGTCGCCTTTCTTTTCCCGTCTGGACAAAACAAAAATGAGAAACATCAATCTCTGCCGCCAGGTTGTCAAAGTCAAGAATGTTGTCTCCAAAGTCTATGGAATGTCGTCTCGGACTTTGTGTACGTGGAAGGGAGACATCGTTGGCGGCTACGATGGTTTTGAAGTGTTTGGCACATGCCTCCGTACTTGGTCACATTTTTGTTTTGATCTTCAAGAAGGAATAGAATGTAGAAGAAATGGACTATAGTGTATCAAGATGTCTCCTTTATATATCGTCTGGGAAATAGTCACGTGTCATCAAACCTCAGATTGGGTCCTTCATGTTCGGAACTCATTCGAAATCTTGCTCAAAAAGCACGATGTATTCTCATCGGCAATACCTCCCCCTCCCCCAACGTCTATTAGCCAATCAGCACCCCGCAAAAGCCGGTGACACCACCCCCAGCCCACCCGCGTTCGATGAACCTCGGCCCAACACCCCCATCGACATGCACGACCTCGATTACAAGCAGCAGCGCGGCGCCGTCCAGACTTCCAGCTTCTTCTCCCGAACCTCTCTGATATATATTTCCCCACTACCCCAACATCTACTGTCCAATTAAACATCCCTTAATTTTCTTCGAGTCTCCGTTCAACGCACCCGCAACCATGTCCAAGGCCTTCACCACCAAGGACGTCGCCGAGCACAACACGGTCGAGAAGGGCCTGTACATCACCATCGACGGCAACGTGTACGATGTCTCCAAGTTCGTGGACGAGCATCCCGGCGGCGCGAAGATCCTGAAGCGTGTGGGAGGCAAGGATGCGAGCAAGCAGTTCTGGAAGGTATGCATACTTCCCATTACCCTCGGTGTTGGGTTACTCTGCAATGGTCAATCGTCATCGGGGGATTTGGATGGTGAATTGAGTAAAGAATTGGGGCTGACAGTATAATTGCAGTACCACAACGAGTCCGTCCTCAAGAAGTACGGCTCCAAGCTGAAGATCGGCACTGTCCAGGCGGATGCGAAGCTATAAATGCACGACTCCCGTACCTTAAATCCAACCACCGGTCCCAGGGGGCAATACACCACAAGCAAGTGCGCCGCGGTCATGGATGAGAGTTGCATAATATACTCAAGGGTATACGGTGAAGGAGTTGGGGAAGATGCATAGACATATTTAGCATGCATGAAGCGGGCGAGGTGTTTTATGAGGTTTAGACTTCTTGGGTACATATTTGCAATCTGAAGAGCGATTGAAATGTCAAGACCCTGCGCCTTTCATTATTAATGCTCTCGTTGCGTTTGTTGCTCTACTGATGGGTATTGAAGGAAATCCCCGGTGATGCCGACTGCGCTCCGATACTACCTCCTCGCTCTCCTTATGCTAGGTAAAGATGAGTAATGCGGTTGAAAGACAGGCCGTGACTTCGTATTCTTGTATCATCATGACATCCTTCAGTCAATGCCCCCTTTCATCATTCAAGGGCGCAATCCTCTTAACAATCTCCCCTTCTTACTTTTTTCTCTCTTCTCTCCTTTCCCCTTCCCTTCCTCCTCCTGCGCCACCACCGGTCTCGGCCGTTTCTCGAAATCCACATCCTCCTCTTTGCCTTCTTCTTCTTCCTCTTCATCCACAACAATCCTAAACCTCCTCACACTTCCGGCCTCGCTCTCCTTGCCTTCTTCGTACAACGCCACCGGCGCAGGCCCCATTGCGCAAGGAACGATTTTACGTAGGAACCCACGGAACCCGCTATGTGCGCGATGGATGTGATCGTATTGTTTGCGGCGCGTGGAGGGGAGAAGGAAGTGTGTCGTTGTTGCGGTTGCGGGTAGTGTTTCTGTAGGGGGCGAAAGGGTTGAGGTATACGGGGCGTTCGGACAACGATCATCGTGCGGTGATGTTGTGTGAGTCATGTGGTGTCCATCGCCATTCGCGGGGACGGTGGAGTCATTGGAAGAAAGAGGATCTGCTGGCGATGACTGTGTCGGTGGCGGATGGAACAGCGCGTAACTCCTAAAATGCAACGCCAACACATCATCCACCTCCTGGCTCGCGCTCTGAGCGCTCAAGCTATTGATTCTGTAATGTCTCGTCGGCCTTGAAGGATCGACGAGCGTACATGAGGTCCGGCGGGAGGAAGGCTTGGAACGGACATCTCCCGAAGAAGAAGAAGGAACTGACTTGGATTTCGAGTGCGACTTCGATGGTGATGAGATTGAGGGTGACGATTTATGAGTTCTTCTGGGAGTTGTGGGCGTGGATTTAGGAGAGCGTGGAGTGGGCCTGTTGCGCCTAGACGTAGTTGTGGGAGATTTGGCGGAGTAGTCCGGCGTGGATGCTGGAGAGGAAATTGTTTCGTGAATTTTTCGGTCGTCGTGACCATTGCATGGGCAGCTAGGAGGTTTTCTTGCGTCGGATGTACGAGAGTTGTGATTATCTTCTTCTTTAATGGTACTGTTTAAGCGCTGCTGATCGGTAACGTCCATGGAGAACCCGCTATCCATGCGATGCATATTGTCCCGTAGGGAAAAGAAAACTTGTAAAATTATATCGGCATGCGAGTATAGGAAGACTGAGGGAATAAGGAAGAAATGACGTGTTCTTCTGAGTGTGTGATTGCAGTTGCAGTGTCTAAGCCTTTGTCAGTGATCATTCAGGAAAGATTGACTGATGCATCATCGTCAACAAACACCACTCACAACTCACCCCTCACGTACATGAAACCGCAATTGAAGCCACACTCATCGGCCTTCAAGGCCCATGGGGTGGAAGAAGAAGGAAAGAGAAGAGGAGAAGAAGTTAAAGAACATGCAGCGACTCAGGAGAAACCAGCGCAACGACCTGCAGAAGCACGTCTCTAGACAAAATTATCAATCACTCCCACCTTTGGAACCTCGGACCCCATCGAATGCATCACATCCCCTTCCGTGCCAATCAGGGTTCAGAAGCGACAGGTGCTTGCTCGCTACGAGTGGGTCAAGCGTGCGGTTCATGCGTGTACACCGCCTCGTTTTCCCACCACCCACTATTCTGTACGGGGCGTTAGGGGACCTGCAGGAGCGGTCTAGTTCGCGGGAAATGCGGAAATGGGGGATTCTTTGCAGGGCAAGGTTCTAGGGGTATGAGGAGGGTGTGGAAGTTTGCGCAATAGACGATGGAATGAAGAGGGGAGTACTCCGTATATCTGTACTGTCGTATACCCAACTCAACTCACTTCCCTGTCGCACAAGGGCTGAGACTATGATGCATTCTTCACATGCCAGCGACTTTTTGTCCCCCAGCCTACCGAGTGATTGCCTTCGTGACATCTCCTGCGCCAGCGCGACAAGACATTCCGGCGCAAGACATGTCGAATGGCAAGGGCCACGGGGTGCAGTGCCGCAGCCTCGCTCTGGCTTGTCCCTCGAATCACAAGACGGCGACACGCCTGTTCCAGGGCACGTCCTTGCCAAGTCGCGGCCAGCGGCGCAAATGGCACGTCCTCCCGGCGTCCCTTGCTTTTTGAGGCGTTGTGGAGGCCAATGACGGCGTCACGAGGGGAGTGCGGGAGAAGTGTTGGCGGTGCGGGTTGCGATGTTCGGCGAGCGAGGGGCTCAAAAAGGTGGCGGGGTAGTCACGCTGGAGATGAAAGAAGAGAAGACTGTACGACGATCTCACACATGTGTGCGGGATGCCTACCCTACTACAATAAAAAGAGCCTTTGTGGTTCTGAACTTTCACGGGGTCAGAATACGATAAAACGGACCTTTACGATTTTGGGAAACCCGGCACTGCCTGCAGGGTGGCTACCCGGCAACGCTCGTTTGCAGTTAGTGGGTATTGGAGTGAAAATCTCTTTATACAAGTATGATAGTCCAGCATACTGCTTGATAATTCATGGACACCGAACTCAGATGAGATAAATGCAATGAAACCGTGAGCAGAGCTTACATATCATCTACTTATGAAGTCAGAATTATTTCACCATCAAACTCATTCGTACGTTTATTCACAGCAATTCGTTACCCATTCATATAAACGTTTGTGTTGTGACATTCCCTATCACTCAAATGTTCGTTACTCCAACACAAAGGTCTGCAACGGTACGCCCCTCTCCCTGAGAGCATCCGCTGTCATTCTCGGGTCATAGTTAATGATCTCTCCCGTGGTCTTATTCCTGTGCTCTCTAAACCATAGCGTATCATCAGGCCGCCGGGGCCTTTCAATCAACTCCCATTCATCAGGTAGCGGACCAAGTCGGGGGTCTTCAGTGGTCATAGTTCCATCTGGCGCAACGAACATAGAGTCGTATTGGCTGCTACTTCTTTGCAAAAAGTACAGTCTTCCAACCAGCCGGAAGAGAACCAAGCAATCCTCTTGCGTCCTCAAGAGGTTCAGCATAAGCACTGCCCACAACCTGATAATGGGTGGATGATTTTCGCAGCATCAACGGGAGCGCGCAGCCGAGCACAATGCAAAGAATGTCGCCTCGGACGTGTTAGCACGTAATAATCATCGACTTGACAGTATGCATACCTTTCTGTACATCCCTGGTACCGAGGCATATCTCTCCGTTATGAAGTCTAACGAAACGTTTCCTTTGGCTTCTCTCAATACCATTGAGGAAATATGTGTTCTTGGTGGAATAGGCGTCGGACCGTAGTAGCGATTTAACGCCATCTACCACCGAATTGGTCGGTACTGCGGAACTGGGTAATCTCTCTTGCGTATAACCAGCAACACAAGGAAATGCCACCTGCCTCAAGGTTTCTTCCGATAAATCATCTTCTCTGCCCAGGAAATCTCGAAGCAGATCGTGAAGGACTCTCCGAAAGTCGGAGGGGGGAATAATTTCGCTGACGTTTGTCACAGTGCTATAATGAACACCAACAATGCTTAATGTCCACAGTTTATGGGAAACCGTAGCATTAGCAGCGGAAAAGCCTGAAACATTTTGAGTGGACGGTAAAGTTAGAGCTTGGGGCTCTACTTCCAGGTTCGGCACCCAAGATCCCACGTCGCGCTTCTCCGCTTGGAGATTTCACAAAGGCTGATGAGATCGATCCTGTTGTAACATGTCATGGAAGCGCGAAAAGCTTCCAAATACACCCTACCGGCCCCGTAATCATATCGAACTTCGATTTGACGAGCCAAAGCCGGCGGGATCAGACCCAAGATACCATAAACCTTGTCTCTGGGGTCAGTGGCCTGGAGATATGACGCAACAGTAAAGAGCTCAATATCGTTCAAGGTGCTTGTGAAGCGGGCGACCGTATGAAAGCGGTGCCATCGGGAACCCTTACCAATCAGGTGGCTGTATGTGCGAAGGAGCCAACAGGCAGCAACAGTAACATCGATTTTGCGGACAATGCTGCTGCCGCACTGGAATATTGCTCTAGTGTTCGACGAGCGGATCTCCTGAAAGACCCACAGACGCTCGAACCACTCTCGATCAAAAAGATCAAAGATGGACCCTATTTCTAGAAGTAAGAAACGGAGCTCGCTGCCGCCGTCGTCGTCCCAGTAGAGTCCGCGATGAGATGGTGAGGGAAACGAACGTGTCATGCTGCATTCCACGTGGGTGCAAAGTAGGCGAATTGCGCCTATCGCTCTAGAACTTCCAATAGTACTCGGACCTAGCCTGTGTGATGTCAGGACTCTGAAAGTACACATTCCCCCCAGTGCCTTTGTTATACTGTCCTCAACGCTCAAGCAGCGCTGGTTTTTTGTACTTCTAGGGTCTGGAAATGGGCTTACCAAGACACAACTCGATAAGCATGTGCATACACATGGCGCATCAGTTTGATTTGATGTCCCTGTTCCTCCTCGTTGTGCTGATTGATACAGATCTGGTCGATCCAAAGCACCCTGTCACGATCCTTATAGCGTAAATACCGCAACGCTGTTTCTAGGCTCCGACTGATCTCCAAAGTCGAAAGTTCGGCCCCTTCACTCATGGCACGACTTTCGCTATCAAGGGTGTCGTGTAGAGACATCATGTGTAACGTTCTTAGATTGCTCGGATCGCCCCAAACATAGGACAAGGCCTCATACCGCAACCCTTCATAATTTTCAGGTGGATATATGGGGATGTCGGAGTCCAAACCAGGTTCTAGTCTGGTCGGGTCCGGATGCGTCCATGTAGTCTTGATGACATTCTGCCCTTCATCTTCATGCAGATATATGACCTTTCCAGCAAGGGTTCGATCGACGGTCCATCCAGGTGGCAGGGTTGCTTGGATGCTGGAAAGGGCCTCCTCAAATAGTTCTGTGCTGTGATGTCCTGCTGAGTGGGAAGGAGCAGCATCGATATCCAGAGCAGCGTGAAATATCGCCCCTCGAATCTGAGTGCCGAAGTTTCCAGGTAATAATTTGAACAGGCGGATTTGGTTCGCGTGCGACTCGAGCGGTGAGAATATATAATTTTTCATTATCCTGCTCTTATCCTTAGTGGCTGGTAAGAAGAAGGTGGTGGGCCAGGAAACGTCGGCTGGGAAGGATTGTGCCAACCTGCCGGACACCAGTGTTTTATGTACCGTAGGTCTCAGGTTGTCCGGTCGGCACCTGCATAGGTAACTTATCCAATCAGTATCTGAAACGTGCATGCAGCCTACAGCCTGGCGCTCCTCCGTGCCAGACACTGTGGCTATGTAAAGTGAGTAGCAAACACCCCGACGTTTCATTGGACGCCATATTGAGGCTGAGTGAGAAGCAGCATTGCTACACATCTTTGCCCCAAACTGTCCAGCCAGTCAACTACCTGTACGTCTTTTGTTATCTTATGCTTCAACAATAGATATAAATTGCAAGCGGAAACGTTACTTTCCGTAAAGCAATATGTACATGACTGGAGAACTACAAATCGCACCTATTATTCCCAAGCCCCATTTGTCCGTGTTTTAAAAGATACTCTACTTCGACCGCCCTACATGCTGCACCCTAGACACTCCTCTTTGGTCATCCCACACTGTCCCATCTTTTCTCTGCTCTAGTTCCTCAACGATATCCGGCGATCCGACGCCGTTCTCATAAATCTCATCTCTCTAGCTCCGTTAATCCCCTCGACTCCCCAGCACCTCCCCCAAAAACGCCCGCACCAACTTCTCCACTTCATTCGGCGCCTCCAAACACCCCCAACCCCCAACCTTCTCCAACACCTCAAACTGCTTCCTTTTCACCTCCGTATCCAACTCGTCATAAACCCCCTTACACATCTCCACCGTCGCCACCTCATCTTCCTCCCCCGCAACCACTAATACCGGCACCTCAACCCTCTCATACGCCTCCTTTTCCTTCTCCGCATTCACGAGCACCCTGCAAAGCGAAACGTACCCTTTCTCTCCATTCGCGAGCAGCATCTCCCTCCCAAAAGCCCGCACAATCGGACTCACCTCTTTTGCTGGGGTGGTCAAGGGAAGAGAGTTAGCTACGGCGTCCATGCCGTGGTGATGATGTTCGACGTCGTGGATGCGGCGCTTGTAGATCTTTTTTGTGGCGCTGCCGGGACGGAGAGGGCTGAGGAGGATGAGTGCTAGGACTTGGGATTTGTGGTGGGCGGCGAGGTGAGCGGCTACGAGTCTGCAAAAACCGTTAATTAACGACGATACGAGTCTGGGGGCATGTATGTATCTCTGGGGCGGTGCCGATCTGGATAAAAGGGATACTGCTCCCCCTTCTCCTCCCGGCCCTCTCCCCTTAACAATACCCGCCTACCAATCTTCCCTTCGTACCCTGTAGAATGGCCACGGAAGCGCATCCCATAAGACCTGGCTAGACATGAAATAAATAGGAACTGAATAAAGAGAAATACATACCCACCAACCCCCTCCGCAACAACCCCCACCCTCCCCTTTACCCCCAACGCCCCCAACACTCCCTCCGCATCCTCCGCCAAACCCCGCACACTCTGCTCAATCCCCGTGTACGGACTCCTCCCACCCCCCGTCTGGTCAAACAACACGCATCGAAACCCCTTCGCACAGAGGCCCGTCGCTAGGCCGTAGAACATGTTCTGCGTGCTGCCCGCGGAGTGCAGGAAGAGCAGGGTCGCCCTGGGCGCGCGAGAGGGGTATATATCTACATCATTGGCTTCCGAGGAGGGTGTTGTGTGAGAGGAGGGCGTGGAGCGATTGTGATTGTGATTGGACTCCGGTTTCAGGTCCGTGTAGTGGATGGTCTTATATCCCAGGTGCAGGAACGGCATCCTGACCCGCTCAGATATCCTCGACCATAGAACCGATAATCAAGAAGGGGAAAAGCAAGCTAGAAAGCTCTCAAACATGTTGACGGATTCGAAGAAGCAGGTGTTTCACTAATAAGTAGTCAGTAGTCCGTCTCCCTGTGCGATGACATCGGCCTTACGTGGAGGCAGGGGGGATCCCGGTTTCTGGGAGTTGAGATCTGTGTATTGATTGGTACGTACCTCACTACCACAGTAGACGCATGGCGACTATAGATGGTCACATGAAGCCGACTCCTCACTCGCCTCCTCATATACAGTAAACGATCGGCATTTCCAATATCCCCATCCTAGATTCACTACATAAAACCCCTAAAAGTGTATGATAAAAAGAACGGGCGTTCCACTCGTCGAATCGTGAAACTATATAAGAATATCCCAATCATATCTAAGAATATAGCAGAGGGTATCCGTAGAAAGTTCTGTCCCCGACCAGTCCCAAATGCTCCACGATTGTGCCGCACCGGATCAGAAAAAAAAAGATCCTAGACCCATGTATATGCGTTGCGAGAATAACCACAATCCCCCAAACACCATGCAATGCCACCATCCAAAACATCTAGGATGAGATCGCTGTCAAAAGGCCCCAATTCCAACGTGTTGTTGGAATCTGGAAGAGAATAATAATAGTATGGCTGCCGGTTGAGTAGCCACATCACCAGTTCGTTATCCGTCACGACGTGTACAGGCGTCTTGATGATGGACGAGGGCTGTTGCGCCGCCCATTAGCTGTGTCCCCATCTGCATCTTCCTTGTCACCATCCTTCGTATCGATCCTCAGTGTCGTCGTTGCGTCCCGATTGAGTTCGGGCCGCTTCTCTGGTGCTTTCGTCAAGTACGATTCGACAAGCGCTTTGAGTGTGTTCGGTTTCACGGGCTTTGCCAGATAGTTGTTCATCCTGTTCGTTGTTAGCGTGCTGAAGCGGAAAAATGGAGGAAATATCGAATATCTCATACCCTGAAGATAAGCACTTCTCGCGGTCGCCTTCGATGGCGCTAGCAGTCATGGCAATCACGCAGACATTCCTAATGGCTGGTTCAGAATGTTGTCGGATGAGCTGCGTGGCTTTGTAACCGTCGCAATGGGGCATTTGTACATCCATGAGAACCTATGCGTGTAAGCTACAGCCAAAACTCAACAACGTCGACAGTATCTTACAATGTGGAAGGGCCGCCCGGCTTGCACCGCACGCTCAAGCGCCTCGATGGTCTTGTAACCATCCGAATACGCGTCGCACTTGAACCCAAGCTTCTGCACAAAACTGATGGCGATTCGCTGGTTGATCAGATTGTCTTCTGCAATGCACACCCGCAACTCATTGCGAGGGATCTGGGTAAGATCGATGCAGCTCCCGCGGGACGTATCATGGCCATTGTTCTCAGAGCTATACTTTGCCATGGGATCCGCTTCCCTGGAGGCCAGCTGCCGGTTCGCGGCTTGATCCTTCGGCACCTTTTGGAAGCGGAGCGAGAATGAGACGGTGGTCCCAACGCCAACGGCGCTCTCCAGCCAGATCCTGCCGCCCATGACGTTTTCGATCAGTGCTTTGCAGATGCTGAGGCCGAGTCCGGTACCGCCATAGCTGCGTGAGCTGGATGACTCAATCTGGCTGAACGGCAAGAACAGCTTCTTAATCTGCTCTTCCGGAATGCCGATACCGGTGTCGATGACGCTGCAGGTGACATCGATCCAATCGTTACCTTCCTTGTCGACAACTGCACGAACCGTGACCGACCCTTTCGGCGTGAACTTGTAGCTGTTGGAGAGGAGGTTCATCAAAATCTGGTGAAGGCGCACCGGATCGCCCATCACCAGCAATTCCGGATCCAACTCAAGCTGTTCGATTGTCTTCAAGCCGCGCTCTGCGTTCGTGTAGGCCAGCGCACGAACGACCTCTGTGATCGTCTCGTTCAGAGACAAGGGCATTGAAATGACATTCATCTTGCCGGCCTCCAGCTTGGAATAGTCCAATAGGTCATTGATGATAGAGAGGAGGGTGTCGGCGCACACTCGAATGCTGTCCGCATAGCCGGCCTGTTCTTGGTTGAGCGGGCTCGCCTTGAGCAGTTCGGACATTCCAATCACGCCGTTGAGCGGCGTCCGCAGCTCATGTGACACATTTGCAAGGAAAAGGGACTTCGCCTTGGCTGCTTCCTCCTTCAGTTTCATGCTGCGTACTGCTTTAGCCTCCGCCTCTTTTGCTTTGATCTCGGCGTCCCGGGCTTGGGCGAGCGCTCGCTTCTGCATCTCCAGCATGGCTTCATTGCTGGCAGACACCTTCTCTACCTCTTTGAAAAGTAAAGCGTTAGCAAGTGAGATGGAGATTTGATTGACGAGAAGCCGCAATACGTTGGTATTCCGCTCCGTGAACGAATTCGGCTCTCCTTCCACATAGATGCCTCCGATGAGATTGTCGGAATGGATGATGGGGATGCCGATGACTGCCTTTCCTTGGGGGTTCCTCTTCAGGTACGATTCAGAGACATTGGAGAATCTGTCATCCTCAAGAAGATTCTGGACGAACACCGTTTCGCGGAAACGTAGAACATAGAGAATGACCTGTCGTGCGACCACGTCATCAACCGTGTCGAGCGCTTGGCCTCCTGGGAAAGATGTTACGCCCTGTGCGTACCCGCTTTTGTCATCGGTCGTGGCTATGCAGGCAATGCTCCAGTCGATCTGACTATCTTCCACGACGATGCCACATACGGAAGCTCCTAGACTATGAAGAATGATGTCAGCCATCTTCGCCATCAGTTTGTCGACCTTCAGTTCGCTCGAGAGTACTTGGGTGGACTCCAGTATGGAGCTCAAGTCCAACATATCGAGTCCCACCGCAACGGAGAAGGTATTTCCAAGATCTTGAGGAGCATCTACTTTCGCGCCCGACGTTGGGACTGAACCAGGAGCTATCCAGGCGTTGGTACGGTCTGCCGCAGACTCGGCACCACCATGAAGCCGCTCTTCGCGCTCCTCGTTTTGCTCCAGGCGGAACTCCGTGTTCCCGGTATCGATAAGGGTAGTCTGCACAGCTGCATCCATAACCGTAAGGGTCCCGGTGCCGCGTAGAACCCATTCGTACTTGGTTGCCAGATGGGCTGCTTTTCCAGAAGCTGATATGCGTCTGTAGCTCGATAGACAATCCTTGAGCACGTGTCTCGCGGGCCGAAGCGCTTGTCTTCCAATAAGAAACTCTGCATACATCTCGTAGCAGTAGGCCTCATCCATGATGAATGAATGGACTTCGTGATGATCTATGGCTTGCTCGTACAACGGCAAGGCCATAGGGTAGTCGTGGGTAGCCTCCGCTATCATCGCCTGTAGCAAACATATCCAACCCCTGTAATTGACGTCGGTGACCAGGCAACATGCCTCTAGTCGGGCGATTGTCTCGCGAGCGAAAGCAATGTAGCGCTCTCTGTCCGGGTGATCGGGCTTCTCCCGCAGGAGATTCAAATAAGCTAGCGCTAGATAGTAGTAATCGGCTTGTACAAGCCTCTGACACCATAAGCTTCCGATCATCGGGATCAGCTGTTCTCCCAAAGCGATCGCCTCTTTTGTGTGGCCATATAGAAGCAGCGCTGGGAGCTGGATACTCAGGTAGAATGTCTTCGGACGTTTTGGGTTGCTCGCAGTGTTCAAGAACTCAAGATATTTGGCCGAATCGAACTCCTCGTCGTCAAAGATATGGTTGGCATCGGTTGTATTGGTCTTGCCTTGAATCGCGCGAGCGTACTGCCGTACAGCGCTCAGTAACACTCCACCACGTAGATCATGCGGCCACTCCTTGAATTCCAGGGGTGTATCATCGATCCAGGCTTCCAACTCAGCGATGTCATGCGAGGCCATCTGCTTGAAATGCGCCGTCACTCCCAGATTTAGTAGAGCGAGGATACGATCCCCGGCCATAACGCTCGCCTCCATGGCATCGCCGAGGTCCGGGATGAGGTCCGAAATATGTGCACCCAAGTGACCCAGGAACAACGTCTGCAGAGTGAGTCCACGGCCATACGTGTAATGGTCCTCGGGAAACATGTCGAAGAGCCGTTTGGACATCGTTCCCGCTTCGACTGCGAGATCAACGTTTTTGAAACGGCCGGCTGCGATGGCACCTAGGTAGACGTAACCCATGGATACCTGTGGCACAGTGCCTCGATCGAGATGGAAGCCGACTATCTCAAGCGCAACATGGTAGAACAAGAGACTGTTGGTCCAAAAGGCGGCCGATGAAAGCTCGACAAAGATAGGACCTATCGTATGGAGAATACTGTCGTCCGGAGGGGGTGCCCGGGAGAGCAGCTGTTCTTTGTCCATCTTTTTGATACGCGTGCAAAGTTCCTGAAACCGCCTATCACACTCTTCCCACGTGGTTGGGGGTATGGGCATCCCTAGAAGAGAAAGACAATCCTTCAAGCTCTGGAAGGCTCCGAAGCTATCGCCGCGAACAGCATGGACACGCGACTGGAGTATAAAGGCACCGGCCATGTCTTGCACGCTTTTGGCTTTCTGAAAGACAGTCCGGATCAGAGATTGGGCCTCCTCCATCATCCCCTGGTGAAAATACGACTCTGCGCCACGCATGAAAAGTTGCAGCGTCTCTTGATAGGATACATCCTCCTTTTCTTCATCCCAAGGATCGTCCTGCAGGAGTGACAGGCAGTGGGCATAATAGAATATGCCCGTGGATCTGGCTCCAGACTCTATTGCCGTTTCGGCAGCTTGGTAGAGCACGTGCCGAAAAGGTTCCCTGATGTGCTCTTTGGCCTTGATGAGGTCGACAGCCAGGCAGATATGACGACTCCGCGTATAGAGTGCTTTCGAGCCCGCGGCAGACTCATCTTGAAAAGCTTCTCCCTCGATCATTGTCTTCGCAATTACATAATGCATTAATTTTGTGTCCCATTCGATGGCGGTCAACTCAGAGGCTGCACCTAGATACCTGTCATGAGCAAATCGGAAGCTATCGTCGTCGTCGGCCGTCATGAGTATGTACGCTCCCAGGGCGCCATTAAGCGCCGTTAGAGCGTCCTCAGATCCGCTTAAACGAGGTAAACGAGGCGTATCCTCCGGCACATACTTCGTGGTGAGCACACTTTTCACCAAGCTGAATCGGATCGTTCCGGTGAGCAACGAGCACCATGCCAAAAGCTTCTGGGTAGCGGTTGGCAGCTCATGGAGACGCTTTGTGATAAAGTCATTGTTGACCGATGATCCATACTCTGCGCTCGCAAACGTTTCGAAAATCTTGTCAAGATCGAACCGCCAGGCGTTTTCTCGCCAACAATAGTAGACACATTGTTTTCGATAGCAGGTGTCCAAGATCTCACGGATGTAGAAAACATTGCCGTGACTCTTCTCCTGGACAACAGCGACGAGAGGTAAGATGTACTCTGGTTCTCGGTGCAAGGTCTCAGCTACGTACTCGGCAGTCTGGGCCTCCGTGAAAGGAGCCAGTTGAATTTTCGTAGCAGCTGGAAGAAGAGATCGCAAGTCACCAGGGAGTGCTTCTTCATCTCTATAAGTCAGAATGAGTACTAGGGGGATTTTTGCCGCGACGATCCTCTGAATGAGCTCGGTGGATTCTGCATCCGCATTTTGGACATCTTCAAGGGCCCACACACAGAGCTTTTGGGTTGCCAACAGATGGACGACCTCAATGAACATGTTCATGAAATGAGTGGACTTGGATGTGCCGCCACTTCTCACCCATGCATCAGCCGTGTGGCCATCTTGACCGCTAGTCATTGTAGGTGATGGATTTTGCTGACCATTCAGAGTGAGCTCTTCTTCAGCTTCGCGAGGATGAGGCGTTTGAGGCATGCTGTGGTCTGCAAGGAGCCACTCAGGGAGCGCAAGGTACGAGTGGAGGATCCCCCACACGCCTGTCGACTTTAGGAAGTTGCGGAGAATTATGTGGAACTCCGTTGACACGTCAGCTTCAGAGAAGATCTGTCGGAATGTAGATGACATGAGTCTAAGAAGCGGATCGAAAGGCGCCTTCTTGGAAGGCTCGAATCTCGCAGAAGCGAAGTAGCCGTGAGTCCTGGCGGTCCCTTGGATGCTCTGGACTAGTCGAGACTTGCCCACTCCTACTGAGCCCTCGATAGCTACCACATCGCATCGCGATCTGCGCCGCCTCAGTCGGTTCAGACCTTGATTTTTCGTGACGGCACGATATAGAGAGGCCCCGTCCGACTGATTTGAGCGGGAGAACGCGGAGTCCGTCACGCTGTGTGTGGAAGGACGCGATAGAGAATCCGTAACGCTCAACGTCGACGGTCGATTCTCTCCTGAGAGGCGTGATCCCTTCTGCATGCGATCTGCGATGGAGCTTTCGAGGAGTCCGCCGCTTTCCGTCGATTTTGTGTCAGCAACAGCATTGGGCATACTATTCTCGCGACTTGTGGAACCCTTTGAACTAGTGCTGTCCGAGATGATCTCATCTATGGCGGTCGAGTCCAACCGGTTGTCGGAAAGTGACGATGTGGAGCTCAGGCCATTTAGTACTTTCTCGAGGTGATTGGGATTACGCCTTCGCTTTGCAGCAGCCTCGACCACATCCAGAATTGCTTTTCGCTCTTTCTCTCGGCCAATCATCTTCAGCGGGAGATTGAAGAAGCAGCTGATGTCTTTTTCACCCAATTGGAAAGCGGCCAAACCAGCAGTGTCGCCCTCGGATAGCAGGTCTCGGATGCGAATCAGATCGTGCTTGAGGCCTGAAGTCGCGTGGTATCTCTCCTCGATATTCTTCATCGTCATCTTGGCGATGACAGCGGATAGGGCGTCCGGGATGTCGATTCGTTTCGATGAGACGGGAGGAATCCGTTTGGTGAGCACGTTCTGCATGACATCCAGCGGGGTACAGCCATCGAAAGGAGTGCCACCACACAGGATGGCATAAAACAGAATTCCCAGACTGTAGATGTCCGTACGACTATCGGGTTCTGCAGGGAGGCGGCCGGTCTGTTCAGGGGCGATGTATGCCAGTTTGAGCTCTATGCCCACCTCTTGTGAGATGGCACTCCATCCAGCCGACGTCAAGCCATTCTCAAAGGAGCGTGCTCCAGCTCCAAAGTTGATCATGGACACCTTCCCATTCTCTTCGAAATGAAATGCGTCTCCACGAAGCTCTCCGTTGACGATCTCGTGGCCGTGGTGCAGTATTTCTAAACACTGGGTAGCACCAATAGCGAAGTCCAGGAAGGTAAGCAGTTGGGCGCCGCCTTTCGGTTCCAGGGGCGCGACCTCCCAATTGCCATCTTTTCTCACAAGCTTGTAGGCGCTGGGGCCGAAGGACACCACATTTCGGAGGCGGTTATGCCAGGAGGCTTCGAATATGCTAGCTACAAGGGGTTGATTGTTTCCGTGCTTTGGGGGTAGTTTGACGAACTCGACAGGGCGGGCGAAGTGTTTGCATTCGGGATCCGAGCGAGCGACGATATGCTGCAAGGGCATCAGTATGGGTGCCCAGTGACGGCGAGACAGGGAGAAATGGTTTTACCTTTGAGAGCTGGAACTCTCGTTCCAAGCGTAGCGTATGCGTGGAAACCCGACAGACGACCTTTCTGTCTCGCTGCGGGGGGTTGGGGCCCTCGGGGAGACTGTCCTGGTTGCTGATTTCGCTGCCCGAGGACTTGTGGCTGCGGGCGAGCGATGGGCGACTGGAAGACGGGGGCGACTGAGCCGATGGGACGAAAGGAGCAGAGGGGTGTCCACGAGAGGCAGGACGTTCGCGGGAAGCAGAGGGAGGGGATGGGGCGCGCTGGTAACCGAAGAAGTGGAAATTATCATAACTCGAATGGATGGGGGAAATGTCGAGGTCCCAGGTGTATCCGGGGAGATCCTGTAATCTGGCCAACGCCTGCTGAAAGGCGGCCAGGCGTGCCCCCACGGGCGCCATTATGTTGTCGTCAACGTGCGATGCGGCTCGTGCGGGCGGTGGATGGGAACTTCAACGCATGGTGTGATGTGATGGTGGTGGACGAGGTGCGGCGGGCGGGGAAGAGGAGGGGGAGGAGGAGGCGTTGGAGGCTGTCGTGATACCCGTGGGTGTGCTGTTGTTGACTTTTGCACGGAGTAGCAGTCGATTGCGTAAGTGGGAGACTGGAAGAGCGAGCGGGACGTTCCTCCGCTGCCCGACCCTGGATCAGCGTGCCCAGTTGGATGGCAAACTGGGAATGGGACCGCATTGTCATCCGACAGCTGCACGCCACTCGCACCAGCCACACCGCGGCACCGCCACGGCACGGCGCTGAAACCACCCAAGGGTCCCCGCCGTGCATCACCACTGCGGCCACACTACCACCCTCGACTACCCTGTCCGACCTGCCCGTATCCGTAATCCGAGTCCGCGTATCCTCCCACAGCCTTTCGACCAGCACCCTTCTTCACTGAAGCGTAGCTACACCTCGCTGCCCCCACCGTCCATGTAACTGCCTCCTCCTCTCCTCCTCCATCCCCAATGCGGCCCAATGGAGCCCTCCACAGAGCCCGCCGTACCAGGCGAGCCCCCACAAAAGCCCAGACAGCTTCCCCCAGACCTGCCGACTTCTCTCGATGACAGACGGGCTCCCGTCATGGGTGAAGAGATGGAGATGTACGACGCCTGGCAGGGTAAGACGCCCGGTCCGAATTTCCATGATATGCCATAGTATGTACTGATACCCCCGAGCTAGGGCAATCGCAGTTCCTCACCACCCCGATGCCCGCCCAGCCCCTCAACTTCAATCTGTCCCTCGACGACCCGAGTTTCGGTGACGAGGACATGCACCAGCTCGAGGATAGCGACACGCGTCTTGTCCAGATGCTCGCTTACCAGGCCCGCCTCCGGAATGACAACTCGGGAGACGAAGCCAAAGTAGTGGCCGATGACAAGCTCTCGCACGACGAGAAACGAGCAGCCTTGCAGGGCCTCTTGACACTAGCCGCTTCCAACGGAGAAGTGGAGCGAGTCCAGCGGCTGCTGAGCGGAAAGACCGCCGAGTACATAGATGTAGACGCGGTGGACGCCGAAGGAACCCCACCTCTCGTTTATGCCAGCTGCTTTGGACACGAAGATGTGGTCAAGACACTCCTAGATGCTGGAGCACAGGTAGACAAACAGGACAAGAATCGCTGGAGCCCTCTCATGTGGGCCATGACCAATAGACATAAAGGCATTGTCAAGCTTCTCCTGGACCATGGCGCCTCCCCGGATGTGAAATCGTCATCCGGCAGGACAGCTTTCGACTTTGTGGAGCCCAATAGCGAACTCTCCGAGTACCTACACGAGAGCGGCTATGCCATTGGAAATGCAGGCGTCTCGGACGACTTCTACACCTCAGGCTTCTCGCAAGACCGATTTGAGGAAGAGATGGCGGAAAACGAAATGAAACGCCGCATGATGATGGAGAGCGCCATCAACCTAGAGGTGGATCTCGGAAACCTGGGCCTAGACGAACAGCCAGAGGTATGCGGCAAACACCATCCACCTCCTGCGTGATTATGTAATGTATGCTGACTCATCACAGACACCTGAAGAGGTAGAGGAAGAGGGGCAAGAATTTGTCTGGGATCGTTGCCTCAATGACCAGATGTTTGTCTTCCAGGAGAGTGATTTGGGTCGCATCTTGGACATCATCATCACCAACATGACGCCACAGCGCTCTCCATCACAAAAGCCGGTGCCGGCGAACATACTCTTCCTCAGTGCGCGATATGCGTACTACCACTCAAGCCCCGAGCTGCTAGAGACTCTCCTTCTGACTGCCATGGATAAAATTAATGACGTCGTGGAGCGGCACCAGTGGGACATGACGGTATTGGCCTTTTGGATGTCCAACGCGACGTTGCTGCTGCACTACCTGAAAAAGGATACCGGTCTTGTGCAGGCCACTTCCCAGTTCCAGCTCCATCTGGCGGAGCTGATCAATGAAATATTCATATTGATCATCCGGGACGCGGAACGAAGAATGGACAAATCGTTGGATCAAGCGATGCTGGACCACGAGACCATTCCAGGGTTCGAAGACGTCCACTTCCAACACGAATGGAAGATCTTTCGGACGAAGCAAAAGGCGAAGGCTCCCGAGCCGATAGAAAAGCGGTTCAGACCGCCATCTCCCAAACGACGAGCACAACCTTCACCCCGCAACATCACATCCCTCCTCTCGTCGACGTTGTTCGTGCTCGATCTCTACGACGTACACTCTGTCATCACTGCACAGGTATTGTCACAGCTCATCTACTGGCTCTCGGCAGAGCTGTTCAACCGCATCATGTCGAACCGGAAGTATCTCGCCCGCACGAAAGCGATGCAGATACGCATGAATGTATCCACGTTGGAAGACTGGGCGCGAGCCAACAACCGGCAGCCGGAGCACTATGAGAATGGCTCCATGACTTCCACGGGCGAGGGCACCGCGGACGCCGCAAAGCGCCATCTGGAACCGCTTGTGCAGCTCCTGCAGTGGCTGCAGTGTTTCTCTTCGCTAGGGGAGGATCTGGAGTCGCTGGTGGGGACTCTACAACAGCTACCACGATTGACCCCCCAGCAGCTGCTGCACGCCGCCAAGTACTACAGACCTGAGGTCGGCGAGAAAGGACTGCCGAAGAGCGCATCCAAGTACATCCTGCATCTGCAAAAGGCGGCAGCAGACCGCAAAGCGGCGCGCGCCAAATCTCCCCTCCCGCAAGCCGACTCGGCCCCCTCAACGCCCATCAAGGCTTCCCCTCAGCCTGGCAATGCGGTCTCTCCTGCACCCTCTCGTACCGAGGACGAAGAGAAAGAAGACGCGCCAGACGACCTCCTCCTCGATCCTTCGTACATGCTACCCTTCTCGCTCCCTACCTCGACAGATATGCTGATCACGTATGGAGCTGGCTTCGGCGGGGTCAATAGGGAACGCGCGAGGAAGTATATTCCGACGGTGCCACCGGAGTTTTTGGCGAAGCTGGATTTGAATGGGAACAAAAATGGCGGCAGTGTGTATGACGATACGAGTTGGGCGGAGCACAATTATGGGTGAGGGTGTGGGAGTAGTGCTGGAATGGGTGGTTTATTTGGAGGGGAGGGTTTCGATCCTGATTGAATTAATCGGCTTGAGGGCGTGCTGCATCGGGATGAATAGAATTTACGTTCTGGGGCATGTCGCATATGAGTCCATTTCCCAATGTTCGTTCCTAGTGCCTGTGGACAACACACGTAGTGAGACCTTTTTTTATTTTTATTAGAAGGATATTCACGGCTAGTAGGTTAAATCTAGATGCCTACCTACCTATCGGAGAATTTAGCCAGGGCCTGGCGCTGCGTAATTGGACGTTTCTATCGAGTAACTATCGAGTAACCAATTGCCCCATTGCGCCAGTCCCAACCTTATCTCGGATGGCCTGCGACCAAATCCTCCCCAGTTCCCCGTCCAGGAACGTCGTTTTCATGGAGAAGACTCGATTCCCTCACGTAATCGCCCCTAGGAAGGCTTGGTTATCGGCGGTTCCCGATAGTGCTGGGTCCTCGATCTGTCTGCAAAGGGGATAGACCCGGTTGGACCCCGCCACTACACAGGACAGAGGTGCCCGGCCCCGCCATCAAGCTATCGGAGAGTGGAAGCGGACCGTCTTGCGTGACTGGGTACTTTGTTTGCTACATTTTTCCATGGGGGTGTTCTGAAGATAACTGAGGGCTTTTTCTTTTCTTTCTCTTCCTTTTCTTGTTGTCAATTGCTCTCCTACTTCCTCAATCCATCCTCATCCACTTTCAAGATATATTCATTCCTCGGCAATTGCCAATTGAGACGACAAGCAATTGACTACTAGAACATCAACAAATATGGAAGTCCCAGCAGTGTCGCTAGATCAGGTCAAGCAGAGGGTGGAAGGAGGCGAGGATTCGAAGAGGATCCCCGCGGAGGACATCGATGCGACGTTCAAGTCAAAGTACACAGGTATGTTCCCCAAACGACTACCCCTACCCTCTTCCAACCCTACCTTCCCAAGAAGCATCCCCTCCCAAGTATCCTCTCCGACTAAATATGCCCAATCACCTCTACCACTCCCCTCTCTAACATGTCACAGACCTCATCTCCGCACCCCTCGGCTCCCAAGTCCTCTCCTTCTCCGACGAATGGTTCGCCTCCGCCTCCAACCTCCTCACCCCGACCGCCCCGATCCGCAAACCGGGCTACTTCGTCCACACAGGCGCCTGGTACGATGGCTGGGAGACGCGCCGCCACAACCCGGACCCCTTCGACTGGGTCGTCATCCGCCTGGGCGTCGCCTCGGGCCGCGTCGCGGGCGTCGAAATCGACACGGCACACTTCAACGGGAACCACGCGCCCGAGATCGCCGTGCAGGGCGCCTTCATCGACAACGAGGCGGACGAGGAGGCCGTCAAGAGCAAGGACTTCACCAAGTGGGAGACGATTCTGGCGAAGAAGGAGTGCGGGCCCAGCCAGCGGCATGGCTGGTTGCTCAATAGCCCGACCGAGAAGGCGTACACGCACGTCCGCCTGCAGATGTTCCCGGACGGCGGCATCGCGCGGTTCCGGCTCTACGGCGCGGCGGTGCCCGTCTTCCCCGCCGACGCGAACGCGGTGGTCGAGCTGTCTGCGACGGTGAACGGCGGCGTGGCTGCGTCCTGCTCAGACCAGCACTTCGGCACCAAGGACAACCTGCTGCTGCCCGGGCGCGGCAAGGACATGGGCGACGGGTGGGAGACGAAGCGCACGCGGGGCGAGCACGTCGACTGGGTGATTGTGAAGCTGGGGGCGAGGTGCGAGATCGACCACGTCCTGATCGATACGGCGCATTTCAGGGGCAATTTCCCGCAGAAGGTGCAGGTGTTCGCGGGGGATTTCGACAGGGAGCCTGGAGAGAAGGAGGACGGGTGGGTCGAGGTGTTGGCGCCGACGAAGAGTGCGGCGGACGTGATTAGGACGTACAGGGCGGAGGGAGCTGGAGGGGAGGCAGACGGGACGTTGAAGGAGGTGAAGGAGAAGGCGTACGGGTGGGCCAAGTTGGTGATTATTCCAGATGGAGGTGTAAGTCGGTTCAAGGTGTTTGGGAGGAGGGCCGTGTAGGCGAAGAAGTCACTTGCATGCCCAAGGCATGTCTAAAGTCTAGAAGGAATGCCACTCCACATATTATGGTACCATCACTCAAACCCGGAGCCAGCATGGGGTACAGGGTTAATCGTGGCAATCCATAACCTGAGCCGTAACACGCAAGGTTCCACTTCCTGGATATTGGATCAAATGCACGGCCCAGTAAATGGTGATCCTCTACCAAACAATACCATCGCAACAGCGGCAGACCGAAACCTTTCGTCCCTAGACTCCCAGGATTGTCAAGACTCTACAAACCGGCGACCATGTGATCCGTGTAGATCAATGTACTATACCACCCTCAAGTAGCGCGTGCCATGTAACACTAGTTCAACACTAGGTCTCGATTACAACGTAGCTAAGCAAGCCAGCAGCCATGAAGGGGTAGCCCAGTCCGTACATGTCAAAATCAAAGGAGCACAAGAAATATGTACTCATATTCGAACACCTCTAATCAAATCTCAACTGTTCCCACCCCTCCAAAAGAAGAAAAAAAAAAGAAATCCATTTGTCCCTCTATCCGTCGGGCCCGAGGTTGCTGGTCTTGCTCTCCGTAACAACATAACTTGCGGCGCTCAGCTTGGAATTAGACACGCGCTCGCGCTTCTGCTTCTCCTTAACGTCCTGATTCTCAACCTGCAGAGATTAGGGTCAAGTGCAGGTCCTATCTTGATCCATATCCATGTCTTTGTGTAGCGCAGCAGACTCTTTCACCTCTTATCCATGTTCGGAGGCTTCTTTCTGTGCAGTCTGTAAACGGCGAAACTTGCGCTCATCAAATCGCCACGGCTTGACATCTTCAAAGGAGCCAAAGGAGCCGGACACGACTTGGTGCTGCCGAAGCAAGTTGTGGCCCATGGCCCCAGGGCCAAAAACCGTGCCGAGCAATATTTGCGGAGACGGGTTCTTGTTGAGTTGCTCCTTGGGAAGACTCGAGTTTGACGTTGCAATGGTGTCAGAGGCTGAGGAATCGTGGTTGCCTTGCAAAATGTTCGACTGCCAAATTCTCCATAATAAAAAACTTCCTTGATACAAACATTTCCAGTCACACTAGCGCTAGTCAGGGCCGGCTTACAAAACGAAATGAGGAGAGATTGCATGGTTTTGGGTTATATTTGACGCCAGTGCTTGAATATTCAGATAGATCTGGGTGGCCCGTGATCATCTTCTGTGAAGCGACTCCCCTCTTTTCGAGATATCTGGGAATGTACCCTGGGGTAGTTGACAAGTGAGGGACGCATCATACGAAGAAAAGAAAACGGGCCCACACTACGATCTCACGGGCGCAGCACCACCATAAATGTGACAAAAACTGCGCATATATTCTTCGCTTCGCATCCATGCCTTTTATATCAAAACTAGTACTTGGTGCCTTCACATATCCACAGTTCCAACGACCCCCAGGCTCGTGAACTTCAAGTAGGGCATGTGCACCAAGTTGTCGGCTGATTTTGGATGCCGAGAACGACAAGTTAAAACTCAAATGAGCACGTCAAAACGATACGCAAAGCGCGACAACCTACCCAGACATTGAGACCCATTACTATCACCAGCATCCTAAGTCTCCAAGACACCTTCATCTTTCAACAGTTGAATCGCATCAGCAGTCCATTCCTGGCAGCGTCGGAGGGGTACCTTTGGATTTATGCGTTTCCCCGTTGAATTGTTTGGGTGGTGGTGGTAGCCTCTCGACAATAGATTGGATTCTATCGAAGTTGGATTTTGTGACCGTCCCAATCTTCTCCTGGCCCAGGCAGGTCTCCGATTCTTCAGAGGGTTTGGCCCGCTTGTGGTCGAAAACCATCCCTTGCTGTATGTTTCCAGCAACCTGGAAAATAAATCCACCTCCGTTGGTTTCGGTTTGGACGAAGATGACGTGGTGGTTACGGGCGCCACCGATATGTTCTCTGAGGTAGACGATGTACGACATGATAAAGGCGACGAGAAAGGCGAAAGTGGTAGTGGAGCTGGATTATATTTGCTTTCGACAATGCGGAAAGGAAACGTTACGAATAAAGAATGCTGTGGCGACGATCAATATGAGTCTGAGTCTGACGTTCCGATGATTGTATGTTTGCTTTGATTTGGTATTGCACAGCTTCGAAGGCTTTTATATTCGCCCTTGAGCTCTCTCGATCCTTCCTTTACCGCTGGCGACATTGCATCTAACGCCAGGATTCGATAAATGTGGGCATATGGAACTACTGCCCGAGATTCATGTGATCGTAGCCAGTGAAAGTATCTATCAATGATAATACTCAAACTGGCGCAGGAAGGCGTTTGAGCTGCCGCTGGGAAGCGCTATTTGCGTCTGCTTCAGGCTCATAGATGAACTTTGTCATCCTCAGTGCGGCTGGGTACATCGAGAATGTACCGCGGTCGTCGTGCTGCGCCGCAAGCAACTATGCTGCATCGCGCGCGCCAAACGAAGGTTTCGTAACAGTTCTGAATGGGATTATCCAGACCTGAAATTGAGTAAGAGGCACAGCATAGGGGTTTACGAAGTCATTAAGACCCAATGCTTGGAAAGGCCTCCACGAGGAATACTTGGAAGACGAGGCTGAAGTGAAAATTAGCAGACTGAATGGCGCTTCTCTTGGAATTAAGGGTTCTATCTCTACGGCACGTTTCAAAGTCCCATGCAATGGGGAGTGGAGCGGTACAGCTCCATATCCAAAATATGACCATATGAACCGAATAGGCCCTAGGGCTTCTCCACTTAACAAATCAGCTCCAATCTCACGCGTTGAGTTCCCTGAAATGATCTGTAAGCCTGGCTCAAGTGCGGTTTCTAAGCCCTATACGGGGCATCTACCCGAGGGTATAAGTTCCCTGTGGCTTTTCACCCCCTGCAAGCCCCTTCGGTCCCTGGTTTTTCCATCGGACGAGAAAAGAAGCAGTATTGTACATGTCCAGCATGAGGGAGTTGCGGCTATCGAGAGCGTTGGTTAGCACTTTAGGGGAGGGTGGGAAGGTTGCGGTGTCTGTGGCACCTGGGCATGGGTCTTGTGGTTCGTGCGGTGTCTATAACGTTAAATACCCAAGTGTAGCGTGGGGAAATATGCCAGCCACAAGACCATCAATTCCACGTACGCCTACTTAGCTCTCGTTGACAGTCGCTATGATGGCCTCTTTCACCCTACCATACTTTGCTGAGGAAGGAAGCCTTCCTGCTAAGTTGCCCACGGCGGAGGAGATCGAATCTTCGACAGAAATCCTCAAATGAGCGTATGTCGGGGGCGTCCGGCAAAGTCGTCGGAGTTGGCGACCACTTCATTGTCAAATATGGCACATTTGTCAATTTGCAAGAGGGGGAGACTATGCTTTTCCTCCAACACTCATCAACCGTTCCTGTACCCCGTATCTACGCGTTGTACCAGAAGCCAGGACCGGACAACGACACATATAGCTACATCGTTATGGAGCGCATCAGAGGTCGCACTCTGGCTTCTGTTTGGTTGAAGATTGGTCAAACGGAAAAAGAGGCACTGGCCTCGAAGCTCCGCGATATTTTCAAAGAGATGCGGAGGTTGGAATCACCTGGAGGATACTGCAGCTTCGGTCGTCGTGGATTGACAGATTCACTTTTCGACTCTGGGGATGCTTCAACGTCATTCAATGGACCATTCGATACCGAGTCAGACCTGGATCTGGCCATGGTCGCTAGATACGCCAGTGAAGGCCATTCTAAACACAAGACGCAGCACTTCTCGCGCGCCTTCAAGGATGTCTTCCAGAACCACCCTCCAATCTTTACGCATGCGGATTTCCAGCGGAAGAACGTCATGTTCCGGAAGCCTCCGGCAACAACAGAGAATGGCCTAGTCCAGTGGGCTTCGACAGACCTAGAGCTCGTGATCATCGACTGGGAGTTTGCTGGATGGTATCCAAGCTATTGGGAGTACTGCAGAGCGCTTTTCGCGTGCGGAGCATGGAAGGATGACTGGAGTGACTGGGTCGAGAAAATCTTGGAGCCGTATCGGAACGAATATGCATGGGTACTACTATTCCTCACAGACTTATTTTCATAAAAACACGTTCAATTTTGACATCTTGCAGTTATATGCATTCTGGTCTCCTTATGTATGAGCCGATGCAACGGGCATTATCGCGAGCTGGGGATCAACATCTCAATATGTTCAAGGAGGGCTTCAGTGTGGTCGATTGGTGTTTATGCACCGGCCCGCAGATTGGTTTCATCAAGCGTGAGACTCACGCGGCAGGAATTTCGGCAACGCTATGGCACCATGGACTGGCATAGAAGGGAACCACTACCCTCGAAATTTGTTGCAGGAGAGGGGTTGATGAATCGAGAGGCCTACTGCAAGCTCTTGGCGCGGACTATTCGATATTATCCGGAGCAGAAAGAGGTGCTTTTCTAAAGATGGTCGAACACGTCAAAGCGCAGGAACGTGTCTTCTCTCTGGTCTCTGTCACTATTACTACAGAGTTCTTCCCGCCACCGTCGCACTGGGAGTACCTGGCAACTAATCGGAGCCGGGACGATCAGTCCAGAGCTTCTCGTGGAGAACCACTCGTTCGATACCCTGGTGGTCGTATATCGCGTTCAAAATGGAACTGTTTGTCGCGGTGGCCTCAAATATTTGGCTCCCAATGCACAAACGTGTGGCGATTATTTTCCCAGTGGTTACGGACTCGCCCGTGTCGTAGATAGGGGCATTCGTTACGTCTTATTTGGTCCCGTTGTAAAGTCGTATCAGCGGATCGGATCCCACTCTGCATGCTTGATAGTTTACATGATCGTCACCCTCAACAACATCGCTATGCGAAGCAAGAACGCGCAGCTGCTCTGTGGCAAGTAGGACGAGAAGAACAATGCTAGTAACCATGAACTTATGGGCAAAGACTTGAGAAAAATAAAGGATTCGAAGCGAGCAACAGGGGACGGTGGCCAAGCTCCCGCCCTGGAGATCATCTCCACGTGCGGTTAGCGCAGCCGCACCAAGCCAGGGGTCCAGGGGTCTCAACTGCTCCGCTATGTCCGACGCATCCGTCACCTCACCACCATGTATTCGACCTTCCACAAGCACATGCGCTTTCTGTCGCAACCTCACCTTCACCGGAGCCTGTCCAACCGTTGAACGATGCGAATATATCCCCGATCATGTACGGCCCCCTTCCCCAGTCTTTTCCTCCCCAATCACCACAAGCACTGTTTATCAATGTACAAGATACATATCGCGTATGCCCTAACGCTGACTTCGTGTCCAACAGGATTGACGTACCGCGGCGTCTTCGTCGCGCCATTCTTCTCAACGACCTCGTTCTCGTAAAACGCATCGTCCGGAACAACCCCACCTATCTCCTCAACCCAGACTTCGACGATAAGAGCAACACCAGCCTGCATCTGGCGGCTAAGCACGGGTTTATCCAGATCGCTGTACGTCGCCTTCATGCAGGACGTATGCGCTCTCTATAGGCACGTACTGATCTTGGTGTTCTTATTGCAGGAGTTCTTGATCGAGCAGGGCCACGATGCAGACTTCATTAGCAGGAACACCGACTGGCAATCGCCCTTGATGGCCGCCGCTGTCGCGGGCAAGGAGGACATGGGCGTGATGCTCGCGAAGAAGTTTCCCCACTCCATCGCCATGCAGGACAAAGCCGGCCTCGACGCCGTACGTTTCCCCTTCCCGTATGCACACCTCCTCGATCTAACCGCCTGGTAGCTCATGCTTGTGTGCAAGTCCGGCACGGGGACGCTGCAGCTCATACCGACGCTTCTGAACCTCGACCCGAGTATCCTCACCGCCCACGACATTTGGGGCAACACAGCCCTGCACCATGCCTCTGCTGCGGGCGAACTCAAGGCGCTCCGCATGCTCCTCCAGTACGGCGCCAATCCCCTCGCCCAGAACGCCTGTTCCTGGACACCGGTCCATTATTCGGCCTCCCATGCGGCGGAGGCCTACTTCAAGACCCTGATCATCGAGTTCGAGAAGAAAAAAGCGGAAGACGCGCGGGAGAAACGGGAAAGAGATCGCCAACGGAATGCGGGCGTCCGGTTGGTGACGGGCAATGAAGATGCGGCGGCGGCTGGCAGGCAGAGAGCGAGAGACGATGCGGCGATTGCGGGACTGCCGGCTCCGGGCATGGAGTGGAGTCCAGTGGAGAAGAGGAGGGCAATGACGCCGACGGAGGGGAGGCCTGGGGGCGGCGTGTGGGAGTTTCAGGGGTTGGAAGGGGGCAGAGAGAGGGCGGGGAGTGGGGACTAGGAAGACGGGACTTTGGAGTTCGCAACTTGGGGAGCACGTTCATGCTTTCTGGTGCCCTGTGGATCATTCTGCTATCTTGGCCTGGCGTTGGTGGGTTTGATATCTTTATTCTCCTTTCATACAGGGTGGTTTTCGACCACTAGTCGCACATGCTCGCCGACGAGTCTTCCTTTTCAAATCTCATTCACCACCTTGCTCATCATCCTTTCTCACCGACCCTCCTTTTCCTTCTCCTCCCCCACGATCTCCAAAATTCTCCGTGTAGCCCTATCCCTCACCCCCGTATCCACAACCCCATACGCCCTCTCCGCCTCCTTAAAGATCTCCTCCTCCCACCCCTGCCCCGTCCTCACCTCCCCCATCTCCGCCCAACACGCATCCACCGTCCCGCCAATATTCTTAAACAACCCCCTCAACCCCCCCGCACCACCACCAGCATGGTAACTCTTAAACGGCCCGGCAACCGCCCACCTCGGACCCATGGACGTCTCGACGATGCGGTCCAGCTCCTCGACGCTCACGACCCCTGAGTCCACCAGATGCACCGCCTCCCGCAACAACGCGAACGCAAGCCGATTCGCCACAAACCCCCTCACCTCCTTGCGCAGCCTGACGGGCGCGCGGCCCCTCTCGCGCCAAAACGCCATCGTGCGCTCGACGACCTCCTCGCTCGTCCCGGACCCCGGCACCACCTCCAGCAGCGGCATGATGTGTGGCGGGTTATACGGATGCACGACGAGAAGGCGCGATTGGTCGTGCATCTTCTCCGACTGCGCGGACGCGGGGATGCCCGATGTGCTGCTCCACAGCAGGGCGTCTTTGGGCGCGTGCTTCTCGACGTCGGCCCAGAGGGCGGTTTTGAAGGGCAGGTTCTCCGGGCCGGATTCCTGGATGATGGAGGCGTGGCGGACGGCGGAGGGGAGGTCGGAGGCGAGGTTGATCTGGGAGATGATGGATTGGGGGTCTAGGGAGGAGAGGGAGGGGAGGGAGGCGAGGAAGGAGGGGAAAGTGCTGGAGATGTAGGATTGCAGGTCCGGGCGAGGGTCGTAGATGGTGAGTTGCGTGGGGGAGGAGAGGTGCGTGAGGTGCAGGGCTGCGAAGGAGAGGCCGATGGTGCCGCTGCCTATGAGGGTGATTTTGAGGTCGGAGGGGGTGGGAGTGGCCATGTTTGAGATGGGTACTCCGGGTATGGTGTGCGGGTGAAATGGGGTGTATGCGACAGAGGATGAGATGAGATGAGATGAGTTGCTGTTAGGGATGAATAAGGGAGAAGGGTGCTCAGTTTGATATACTCAATTGTTTGAGGTATTTCATCACGGATTGGGATTCTTGTGAGTTCTCAATGGTGGATTTTGCGCGATTTGAATGGGGATCTGGACCAGTGGTGATTTGTGGTGTTGAGGTAATTCCCTCTTTGGTCGGAGGGTCGGATCTAATCGACTTGGCACTAGCTTAAGCCGACCTCCATGGATCTTCTAAAAGCTACCATCTGTCTGCACTTGGGATGATGATTCCAAAACTCCAAGGTACAAAACTTCGATGAGGATATCCAAACATTTTCTAATCACGCCCTGAGTCATGCTCCCTCAGCCACGCACGACCCACCAGTCATGCCTCCCTCCAGCGTGGAGCTTATTGCCGATCCCCACTCTTGGGGGCCCGTTACCCCAAGAGCTCAACTTCCCCGCTTCAACAACCGACTCGACCATACTGAATCCCGGGGACGACAACGATTCCGAGGAAGAAGCTTAAAGCCACCGGCGTTCATCGGAACTTCGCTGGGAACGCCGCGAAAGGCATGCCGGCATGTAATAAATATGGCGACTCCCTTGTGGTTCCCGTGGGCGCGGGAATCGCAGTGCAGTTTGATCCATTCATTCACTATATCCCGATAGCTTGTCGTGGACATTGAGCTTTCAAGATGGTGATCTTCAAGTCCAAACAGCCTCCAATTGACCGTAATCATCACTCTGTCCTAAAGCACCATAGAACCAAAGCTGATCATCTCGCAGTGCCAACGGAGCTCACGGATTGGGACTGGCTCTTCGACTCGTCCTACTCCCCCATCACCCGCTTCCCCGCCAACGAGCTTGCCGGCTTCCAGAATGCCATCACCAAGGAGCGCGTCGACTGGGCCCAGGTCAAGGAATACTCGACCTACATCTCCACTGCGCTCGTCCGGAAATACGGCCTCAAGGAGAGCCAGACCATCTCGCTCTTCAGCCAGAACACCGTCTGGTACCCCGTAGCCATGTTCTCCGGTCTCCGCGTGGGCGCCAAAATCTCCGGCGCAAGCCCCGCCTACAACGTCGAGGAGATGTCCTTTGCCCTCAAGACCGCCGACGCCAAGTTCCTCATGACCACGCCCGGCAGCATGGAAGTTGCGGCCGCGTCCGCCAAAGCCGTCGGCCTCCCCCAGGACCGCATTTTCCTGCTCGAAGGCGAGCTCGAGGGCTACAGCACCGTGCAGGATTTGATCAACATCGGTAGATCCTATGGCGAGAAGGGTCAGGTGCCTGCCTTTAAGCTTCCCCCGGGCAAGAAGAACAAGGACGTCTGCGGCTTCCTGTCCTTCTCGTCCGGGACCACGGGTCTACCCAAGGCGGTCATGATCAGCCACCAGAACGTGATCGCGCAGTGTCTCCAGATCCAGCAGATCACACCGGCGACGCAGAAGAAGGTCCTGGCGTGCCTCCCCCTCTTCCACATCACGGGTCTCGTCCACCAAATGCACCTCCCCATCCTCCTCAACGCCGAAGTCGTCATGCTCCCGCAATTCACCATGGAGAAAATGCTCTCCACAATCGTTGAGTACCAGCTCAGCGAGCTGCTCCTCGTGCCCCCGATCCTGATCCGCCTCGTCCGCGACCCCATCGTCGACAAGTACGACCTCCGCCACGTGACGCGCTTCTCGTCGGGCGCCGCCCCGCTGAGCGAGGAAATCATCCACCTCCTGCAGAAGAAGTTCCCCGACACGGGCTTCAAGCAAGGGTACGGCATGACCGAGTCCTGCAGCTGCATCACGGCGCACCCGCCGGAGAAGTTCGACTTCAAGTACGCGCACTCGGGCGGCGCGATCGTCGCGTCCACCGAGGTGAAGATCATCAAGGAGGACGGGTCCGAGGCTGGGTTCAACGAGCCTGGCGAGGTGCTGGCGCGGGGGCCCCAGGTCGTCATGGGGTACTTGAATAACCCTGAGGCGACGGCGAGTACGTTTGACGAGGAGGGATGGTTGCACACGGGCGACCAGGGGAGCATTGACGAGGAGGGGATGATTCATATTACGGATCGGATCAAGGAGTTGATCAAGGTGAAGGGCATCGGTGTTGCGCCGGCCGAACTCGAGGACTTGCTGCTGGGCCACCACAAGGTGGAGGATGTCGCTGTGATGGGCATGCCGGATGACTACTCGGGCGAGCTGCCCAAGGCACATGTTGTCCTGAAGCCGGGCGTCGAGGCGGATTCGGCGGTCGGCAAGGAGCTGATTGCGTTTGTCCAGGACAAGAAGGTGAGGTACAAGTGGATCAAGGAGATTGAGTTCGTCGAGGAGATCCCCAAGTCGCCGAGCGGGAAGATCCTGAGGAGAGTGTTGAAGGATCGGGCCAAGAGTGGGGTGAAGGGCGTGGTGGTCAAGGATGAGGCCAAGTCGAGGTTGTAGGCGGCCATGTGCAGTGCGTATGTATATACCATTGGGGAGGAACGAATACAAAGAGAGAAAAATGATGCAATTTATATGTCCAAAGGAAGTGAAGTGAAGCGAGTCTAGTGGAAGAGAATGCAAGCTGTCCTCGTCTCCATACCCGTACCAGACCCATACCCGTGGAGTATCCCCATACTCAATGATCGAATACCCCTCCCCAACTCCGCCATCTTCCCGCTAATATGCCAATTTCCCTTCCTCGCCGTCGCCCTTCCTCGCTCCAACCCTAACCCCCAAACCTCCCTCACTACTCCTTTCCCTCATCCTTATCCCCTGCCAAACAAGCCGGCTAGTCAGCTCTTCACGCTCCCCATGGGCGGATACTGCTGACCCTCCTTCTCCACGCGCGGCTCGCAAGTGCACCACTGCTCGTGCGGGATCTGGGACATGACACCCGGGATGTGGTTGCCGCAGCCCCACCATGTGGCTTTGTCTGTTGAGGGATGGTCAGTGAAAGTGAGGTGACGGAAATGATGAGGCGGAGAAGATAGCGGAGGGAAGAGGACGGAGAAGTTGGTGGGGATTGGGCAAGGGAGAAGTGGAGGGGAGGGACAGAGGGCAAGGGGATATGGGGAGTGTGATGGATTCAGGACTTGTCGGGGAGGGCGGAGGACGTACGGCAGTTGGCGCAGGTAGCCTTGTGGCACATGTTGGATATGTGTTGGTGGTGTTGAGACGGGTCTTGTCTTGTGCTTCGGCGTCGCAGTGATGGCGATGCTGGAGTTCACCTAGGAGCTGGTGTGGTGTGGTACGCAAATATGCTTTCGTGAGACTGTGCAGCTCAGAGTCTGCAATCGACGAAGAGGGGTCGGAGGAAGAAGGTCCGAAGATGTGAGTGCTTTCGAAGACGGGGAAGTCGCTATGCGATAAGTGGATTCAGTGATGCAGTGGATATGCCAAATGACGTTCGCCAAATCTTAAAGATATATATGCAAATCGGTGGTTGTAACTGAAAGAGGAAACTAGAACGGGATTACAAGTTATATATATGCGCGTTCCTGGGAAGAGAAGTGGGTTATAATCTCTCCGTGCTATATCTCACCTCGCCGACGTCGCGAAGTCGCCGACGAACCTAAAAACCTACGACTCGATCGCTGTCGTCGCTCAGCAGCACCCCGTCACGGTGGTGGAATATTAATAATTTGACGGTTTAATGCAGGGTGTGAAGGGACTAGGGAAAGCCACGGTGGCGATGTCTAAGAAAAGAAATAATCATACATAATAAGGCCTTTCTAGGGTCGTGCTGCTGTTGGGGGGAAATTGCTTGCAAGTCGTCATAGCGAGCTAAGACGCGGCCCTACGACGGCGTCTTGGGAGTTGTCCCGCGAGGTCGAGCTACTCACCGGAGTTGCCACTCTGTCTCGCGCTCTCTGCATAGGAGGCCAAGCTTGCACATGTGCAACGAATTGGGTCTCGAGACCCGCTCACGATGCGACTTGAACCTATCTGTGCTAATCACCACGTTTTCAAAGTCAGGAGCAATAACGTGTTCACAGCCATGGAGTAGCATTTCTAGTGCAACACTGAGAAGGCAAATTCCAGATACTACGGTCGCTCCAATTTCCTCCTATAGGGTACCCACGTCTTGAGGCTGGCACCCGCATAAACACATTTCCCCATTCGTACACTGCTGGCACGTCACTATGCCGGCCCACCACGAGGCCTTCACCTGCAACCCACCTCACCGGGACTCCCGCAACCAGGCCGCTGGACTCCACCTTCGCGGATCACTGCGTCCTCAGTACGAACCATGGCTCCCTGCGGCCCGCCAAACCAATCACATATCTAACCCCCAACTTGGCAGCTTCCTGCAGTAAGCTCCATTACACGCTAGAACGCCTCCCGCTTAGCAGCCACGCTACTGACCCGCACTCCCTCACGACGTCGCCGACCACGACTTCGCGGCATGGGAAGGCGAGTTTCGGTTTCACCGAGACGGTTTCTGTTCATCTCGGGGCCTGATACATCGCTGGTGATACTGCAGATAGCGGAGTATTTTCACCTAATCGAAGGTGATTTTGGTGGCTTTCTGGGTGGTGTCGACGTTCTTGTAGAACGCGCCATAGGCGTCGTGGCCCTTCTTCTTGACCGTAGTACCAAACTTCATGAGTTCATCGGGGACGTTTTGGTTAGCGGCTTTGAGTACATTGATCAAACTGGTCTGCAAGTTAGTGATGGTGAAAATTGCACGGTCGGAGTTTGAACTTACGCTCCAGAAAGAGCCTTGTCGTGCTCAGTGAATAGCGTAATCGCCAGCCCGTCCTGGCCTGCACGGCCTGTGCGTCCAATGCGGTGGACGTAGTCCTCCGCCGTCAGAGGGAACGTAACATTGATGACAACTTTGACCGCTGGGATATCGAGCCCACGAGCAGCCACGTCCGTAGCCACGAGCAGCGGGACGTCGCCCGTCTTGAACGCAGCCAAGCTGGCAGTTCTCTTCTCCTGGCTCAAGTCGCCATGAATGCCAGCCACTCTGAAGCCCTTCTGGCGAATGAAGTTCTCGATACGGGTCGCTTCCTTTTTGTACAGGCAGAAGACAAGGATGCGGTCATCCTTGTTCTTACCAGACTGGTACTTTTTCAGCAATTGCAGAAGCCGGAATTCCTTGTCACGCGGCTCAACAACCTCGACGAGCTGAGTGATACGCGTATTCGCCCGCAGCTCACCCGAAGGATTGTCGCCGATGGTGATCTTGACGGGGTTCTGCATGAATGTGGACGCAAGCTTACGGACCGACGGCGGCCAGGTCGCCGTGAACATGAGAGTCTGCCTTTCCTTCTTGGTGCACTGAATGATTGCACGAATCGGCTCCTCGAAACCCTTATCGAGCATCCTGTCAGCTTCATCGAGAACCACGAACTCGGCCTTGCTAAGGTCAGCGGACCCGTCGCCGATCAGGTCATTCAGTCGTCCAGGTGTAGCGACGACAATGTGTGCTTTCTTCACATCCCGCGCCTGGGGCTCCTTAGGAACGCCTCCGTAGACACAGACGACGTTGATACCCAATGGCGTTGCCAACTTGACAAGTTGCTCATGGATCTGGGACGCCAGCTCGCGGGTGGGGGAGACAATGACCGCCTTAACACCCTTTTGCTCCTTCTTCGGCAGAGAGGTGATGTGTCGCACGCAGGGAACACCGAATGCAAGCGTCTTCCCAGAGCCCGTCTCTGCAACTCCAATCATATCTCTTCCGGAGAACAACGCAGGCCAAGTCGCAGCTTGTATAGGTGTGGGTTCCGTAAAGGTAGAGAAGGGAGCGAGCAGGGTTTTGTTGGTGACGGGTAGATAGGAGAACTTCATGATCGGACGAAGAGGGCGTGCGGACGGGAGAGGATCGTCAATCGTAACGAACTTTGAGGTGAGGAAGGCGTCGATCTCGCTCTGTGGGAGAGCTCGCAACTCTGGGTGCTCCGAATAAAGGGCGCCCTCATCGTTTGAGGGTTCGGGCGTGGTCACAGAGGACTGTCCCGCCGAAGGTGCTGCAGTGGTCGGCGCCGTGGATGCACCCGTGGATGGTGTCGCAGACGTATCGCTATCGACAGCGCCCTCCGCAGCAAGCTGCTTAAGCCTATTCTTCTCTGCTTTGCGTGCAGCTTTCCGCGCCGCTTTTTCTGCGTCCTTATCCGCCTTCTCTCCCTTCTCGGAGGGTTGTAACTCAACAGTCACCTCGAGCGCTTCTCCCAGCTTTTGTGCCTTCTTAGCCTCTTTTGCTTCCTTCTTCGCCTTCTTTGCGGCTTTGCGCTCTGCTTTTCTTGCCTTTTCATCTACATCCTGATCTTCGGTCTCCGCGTCATTCATAACAACATCGGACACGACTGGTTCTGTCGGCGTCTCCACATCCTCTGTAGCAGCGGATTTCCTGGCTTTGTCCTTTTTCTCTTTCTTTTCCTTCTTGCTCTTCTTCCGCGAGACCTCGTCGACCTTGTCTATATGGCCATCCTCGGCGACGACGTCGGATCTGGCGCGTTTCCCCATTCTGTGAATTGTGTTATGGACGGGATCTGAGAATGCTGGAAATTTTCCTTTCTCTCGGGGCGAGGGTGAAATTTCCCGTTATCGATAAGCGGGACAGGGTCCACGCTAGTCGATATATGGTTAGTGCCGGGACGTTCGACTGCTGGTGCACTAAGGAGGAGAAGAGCAGCGGCAGCTTCGTCGCGGAGCCGTGCTTGATGGGCCGCCGCCCGGGCATTATCCTTTGCGATTTGACTTGGACTTCTACGCTTTCTGCGTGGCTAAAAGAATGTACGAGGTTAGTGGAAAATAAACACAATACAACCAAATAGCTCGTACAACCGTAGACAACCAGACTAGAAACCAAGGACGGGAAATAGAAAGCTCCAGAACTGGCAGCACTCAGGATTTCTGGAAATCCAGGAACTGGAAAACACAGAGCGAGAAAAGAGAGAGACTTGGCTTACACCGTGCCGATGAGGATGCGCGTTATTGCTATTGCCCCCAGAACCACTGTTGCTATTAGGAGTCATGCTTCCGAGACTTGGTAGCGGGAACAACAAAGAGAACACAGAAGAGAAATGTGGGCACGGGAGTTTATGAGAGAATTAGGAGGGAAAAGTGAGAGGGATGAAGTACCTGAAAATTGAGTCTTGCTACAACACTTTGCAGAAGGGAGGGACGACCTCGACAAATCCTACCTTCTCCTCCGGCAGATTCAACAATGTGGCTTCTCTTCCGTTTCCTCTGACTACATATGAGATGAACGTTAGAATGCCACGTCTCTAGAAATTTTCTGGTAGTGAACTGCCTTGTAAGTCCATAGTGAAACTTTGGACCAGCCGTGAACAGAAGGGTTATAAAGAATAGATCTTGATTAGATATCCTTTCCCAGTACCCTATGAACAGCCAATATACAGCAATATATTTACCATTCCAGCTGACGCCCTGACGCCTTCCGGGTATCTATAGGAATGATGACAAGTACCCAACACAAGCAACATCCATTCCTCCCACCAGCAACACCTCTACCGCGCCGCCCGCGTCGTCCGCTCCCAAAACTCCATAGTCAGCGCCGCCAAAAAGCACGGAATCTCCTTCCTCTCCTCCACCCAAAACGTAATCGTATCCCGAATCTCGTTCGCGAACGCGGAGTGCTCCCCGCCGCTGACCTTCATCGTCCCATTCTCCCCATCAAACACAATGCTATTCTCCCCCGTCTCGGCGTCGCCGGGGTAGAACATGCTCGTCACGCGTACCCTCCCGTTCGGCATGAAGTCCAGTTTCCAGCCGAGGATGGAGGCGACGGCTTCGCGGAACTCGAGCGACTTGGCCGTCCAGATTTGTTTGAGACGCTTGATGCGCTTTTCGCGCTCGGCGACGGTGTGTCGCAGCTCCTCCAGCTCGTCTTGGGCGGCAGTGAGAGTCGCGAGCGGGACTGACGTGGGGGCTGGGCTGGCTCCTTCAACGCGCGCAAGGAGCTCGGCGTTGGCTTCCCTGAGTGTACGGACAGTGCTTAGTTTCAGCGCTTCTGCATCTGCGGTGGGGTTGGATTTGAGTTCGAGTACGCGGGTCCGCGATGTTTCTTTCATCTTCTTGAGCTGGGAGTTTTGCGCCTTGAATTCCGACTCCAACACCTTGACGCGCCGCTGATATTCCTCAAGTTCGTCCTGAAGCTGCCTATTCTTCCGACGTAACTCGCCTACCCGCTCGTCTTGCTCCTCGCTTTCGAAGCTTCGCTTTTGGCCGGCAGCGACTGTGACGGGCTTTTCTAGCTCGTTGAATTCCTTCTGCAGCGTGTCAATCTGTTTACGGTATTCATCCACAAGCTCTTCGAGTTGCTTGACATGAGCAGCTTTGGTGGCATCGTAGCTCTCGGGTCTCATTTCGCGCTCCTCGTCATCGTATGCCTTCACCTGAGCGCGGAGGAACTCCACTTCCTTCGTGGCCAAGACCTTCTGCCGTTCCAATCTTGCTTTGGCCTTGGCCTCATTTGGATTCGATGAGGCGTTTGGCGATGTTTTCAGTTGGTGGATCTCGGCCTGGAGTTGTGCTTTCTCGTCTTCCAGCGTCTGAATGTTCGTTTCCTTGACTGTAAGTTCAGGCTGTATCTGCCCTAGCTTGTCCAAGAGCTCCGTCTTCGCAAGGCGTTCGCGTAAGAATGCTCGAGCCAGGTCCTCCGGCGTCTCGAACTGAACATCGTCGCCAGCCTCTGTCTCCAGGTAGGATGTCCAGGAATTCCTTTCATCCTCCAAAGCCTGTTTTCTGAGCTGCGCCTCGCTGAGCTCCCTGCGCAAATCATCCATCATCCGCAGTTTCGCCTGCAAGTCACGTTTCTCTTCTTCCACAACTTCAATAGCTTTGCGTTGCCTCCGGTACTGCTGCAATTCCGCATCCTGCTCTCGCGTCGACTTCTCTAGCTTCTTGCTGTAAGCCACCTGCTCCGAGAGCTCCGATTTTAGGACAGCGATGTTCTCAGCGTCGCCAGCGACAGCCTTCAATCGCATTACTTCACTCTCCAGCTCCCCAACTTCTGTCTCCTTTTCCGCCAACTTTCTCTGTGCCGTTTGCAATGCATTTGTCTTTGTCTCCAATTGCGCACGAATCTCGTCCACATCCTCCTTGAGAGCATTGTGATCTGCTTGGAGCGTATTGTACTTGTGTTCGCCTTGTCGTTGCGAACTTGCCAAATCTTCTTTCAACTCATCCACCTCCTCCTGTAATTGCTGCGCCTTCTCTTGCGATGTGCGGACCTTGCTCTCCAGCTCCTGCCGCTCGTTTGCGCTTCTAGTTTGTGCCTCGGATAACTCGCGCTGAAGCGAAGCCTGCTTCTTCTCTATCGACTCTCTCGAGGCCTCCGCTTGTTGTGCTTTCCTGTACCCTGTTTCCACCCTGTTTTCGAGTTCCCTTAGTTCTTGCTGATGCTCCAACCTCAACATCTCGTTATCTCGCCTTGAAGTCTCCAGCTCATAGCGAAGGGTATTGATCGTCGCGCGCAGGTCTTCATTGACGGGATCGGCCGGGTTTACCGTGTGCGGTGGAGCTCGTTGCGATGCGCTCAGTGTTGTTCGGAAGGTTTCGCGTAAGGGTTCTCGTGGCTGCGGTGACTCGTCTTCTCCGGTAAATATATTGAAGGTTGGCTGGTTCATTTTCCGTGAGAACGCCATTGTTGCGGCTTTGGACCGGAGGTCGCTTCGTTGGCGGACTGAACTCTTGCAATGATGGTGGCTCCCTCCTGTATGCGAACAAATAATGCCATCAAATTCACATAGAGTTGCGTTCCCAGGTTGTAACGCGCAAACTCCCCTGTGGTAGGCAGTCGGTTGTGGTGTTGTTTTGGAAAGCTTGGATCAATTGATGCACGTCTTACCCTAGGGTAGTTTGGCGTTTCCGGACTCGCTTTAGCGCGATCGCGGCTCCACGTGCGTGAAAGCTTATATAATCACTTTTCCATCTCAACTCCGCCTTCACCTTCACCAAGTGGGTCATGTTCACTTCACCGCTCAGGGTCCGCCGTTCACTCACACATCCGCCATCGGTTTTCATCCCAAGCGTGACCAGCTGCGCGGAAGTATAAATCACTATCGAAACATCAAGTCATTTTCCGCCGTTAGATTTACTCTCGTGTGGTCTCCAGCTCTAAAGTACGCTTTAGACAGCATAGCGGCTCCAGGAAGCAATCACAATAAAACAGATTCTAGAAATTGACATGTGCCTGACGAATGAAGCATGACCGACCATAAAACAAATACAGCGTCTCAAGCCAATACCAGACCGTTTTCATCTGGCTTGAACCATTCGCGGAGTAAATCTTCCAGTATCTCCTCGGCTCCTGCTTTTGCTGTCTGTCGATCTTTGTCGACGCACTCAATGTAGAGTTTGATTTTGGGCTCGGTGCCTGATCCACGCACGGTGAATCGAGCACCACCCTCGAGCTCGCAGGTAATCATCTGGCTGTTCTTGTCGACCGGCAGATCAGGGACATTGTTCTTGCCTGCAGAGTCATACCCGATGGTCAAATCTCTCCATCTGGTGATCTTACGTGACCCAATGGCCGCAGGATAGGGGCTGCAAAGGGCACGAATGGCTGTGAACACTCTTGTGGTCGTGGATGGGTCTGGTGATATGAGGTACGTGTTCGCGTCCTCGAAGAAACCGAGCTCCTCGTAGAGCTGCTGAAGTTTGGTGTACGGCGTCAGGTTTTGGTCCAACCAGTGGGCTACTGCACTTAGGAACACCGCCGCGGCGCCAATGGAGTCCTTGTCATGGACAACCTCTGGTATCATATAGCCCAAAGCCTCTTCGAAGGCGTACAGAACCTCGTACCCGTCTTTTGCTAGGTCGCGCGCCACGTTGCCCAACCACTTGAATCCAGTGAGAGTTTCCTCGAAGTAGAACCCCTCCTTTTTAGCCAGGGCTTGGAGCATGCGGGAGCTGACCGTGCTAGCAAGCATGGCCAATTTCTCTCGGGGAGTATTCCCGGAATAGCGCTCGATCAAATATGAACCCAGCAGAATGCCGAGTTGATTGCCTGTGTATATATGCCATTTCCCCGAGACCCTCTCTGCGACAGCGAGACGATCGGCATCTGGGTCACTCGCGAGGATCAGAGACTTGTTCACTTCCTGAGCTGTCTGTATGGCGAGATCTAATGCACCCTTCTCTTCAGGATTGGGGAACTTGACTGTGGGGAAGTCCGGATCCGGCTCTGCTTGGGCTGCCACTAGTATCATGTGCGATGCAAGACCGAGCTTGTTCATACACAAATCCATGACCCGCTTGCCCGTTCCGTGTAGAGGGGTATAGATGAATTTGAAATCAGGATCGAAAGGAGGAACTTCGACTCCTTCAGGTCTTGCGGCCTTTTTGACAGTGTTGAGGTAATTGTCTCCGACTCGACCTAGAGTACTTTCAATAAGAAGGTGGCCCTCATCAACGATCGAAGTATCCCAGGTGACGGGTTCCAGATTCCTTTCGATGGCCGCTGCAATACCCGTGTCATGAGGAGGAATGATTTGACATCCGTTCGACCAGTACACCTTGTACCCATTATCTTGCGGAGGATTGTGGCTCGCTGTGATCATGACTCCAGCGACCGCACCTAGGTAGCGAAGCCCAAACGACACCAATGGAGTATGCACGGGCTTCTCTAACCACCAAACCCGGATACCCTTTGCAACAAAAGCTGCAGCCGCGAGCTTCGCGAATTTCTCCGAATTGTGGCGAGCATCGCGACCGATGACCACCCCGCAATGCTTCACGTGCTTCTTATCCTCAGCGGTTTCGAGGAGATATGCAGCCAGTCCTTGGGAAGCTTGTATGACTGTGAGGGAGTTCATGCAGGAAAAACCAGCCCTCATGGGCCCTCGGAGACCCGCAGTCCCAAAGGCGATGCGGTTCCGGAGCCGCTTCTCGAGCTCGACCTTATCGTCTTTCTGGAGAAGGCGGAATATCTCATCGGTGGTTGAAGGATCTTTGTCTAGACGTAGCCATTCCAAAGCTAGCTCTTTGATAGGTTTATCCGTCATGATTTCCTCGGAGTGGTTATTTTGGCTTTTGGGGATTGTTGCAAATTCACGTTATGATATCAGAAGGTGGGATGGCAGCTATAACGAGGTAGGAATGAAGTCCGAAACGCAAATTCTGGGCCGGAAAGGGACTAGCAGCGCCGGTATCACGTAGGTTGCACAAAGAAGTACAGTAGCAAGTTGAAGATACAATTCAGAGCGGCTGGAACGTTCAAGAAATACGCTCCCAGATCCTTTTTATCTTGATTCCTGGTGGCGTATATGGACCTTGGAAGGGATGATGTTATGTAGTATGCAATTCGGCGCTAGCTCGGAACAAGAACCTTGTCAGTCCATGTTCACCACGTTGAAGCCACTCTTGGCCAACCAACACAAGGCGTGGGTAACAAACATGGCAAAATAACAACGCTAGAGCCTTCTGGGCAGGAACATTTCAAAGGGGTGGCTTCGTGGTCTGGCGGGGTCTGCTGGAACGCTGCCACGGGGCGTCCAAGCTTCTGGACCTTATCCACAACTCACACCACGGTGTGATGAAACACTCACCTGTCGACCCTCTCGCCACCCTCAAACGCGATTACACACACTCGTTTACAGTTGCCAACAATGTTTTGAATTTGAACGCCTCTCGTTGAACCCAACGCAGCATTCGAAGCCCGATAGATTCAGTCTAGTGCATATATCCCGCAACCATGGACGCACAAGCTGCGCGGAAGTTGAAGGTCTTCTCTCGCCGGGAGATCGAGGACCTCATCGCCAATGGACGTGCAATTATCATCGTGGACAACAATGTACTCAAAGTGGACGCCTGGCTTCCATATCACCCTGGAGGTGACAAAGCTATCAGGCATATGATCGGGAGAGATGCAACCGACGAAGTCCACCGGTACGACTCCGCATTGCGGTTAAGAATTATAGCTAATCTTTGTGCATAGGTTTCATTCCGCGCAGACCCTCGAATTCACAAAGCGTTACCGGATCGGCCGCATCGAAGGAAGGTGGATCAACTTCCTCCCCCCTATACAAGGAGGAAAATTCCGGGCACTCAGCACATCTGAAGACCCGGCCAGAGAGGAATGCCATGGATCCCTCTCTGGCGAGGACACAACCAGTACGACGTCGTCTACAGAACCCAGTCCAGTCTTCGAGCCAGCGGACAGTCGAGCTGCCAACTTGCGTCAACGTACCACAAACTCTATGCCTCGATCTGCCTCCATATCGTCCGTTTCTTCAGCCGAGCTTGAGCACACGCACGATGGCAAGTCGAAAATGTCGGTCATGGACGCCAGGACTCAACGCGAAATCGATCTGGACAAGGCTACATACCCTTCTTTGGACCCTGAAACCCAGGAGCGCATCACCATCAAATATCGCGAATTACACGAGCGCATCCAAAGAGAGGGTCTTTACGACTGCCGCTACTCCTCTTATGGCATTGAATGCCTTCGTTATGCTTTCTTCTTCGGAATGTTCCTCTATCTTTTGCATAAAGGGTGGTACCTGAGCAGTGCCTTCTTCCTCGGCTGCCTGTGGCATCAGGTCGCCTTCACCGTCCACGATGCGTCGCATATGGGCGTAACCCATGACTTCCAAACCGACTCGACGATTGCCATGTTTGCGGCGAGCTACCTGGGCGGATTGAGCGCCTGTTGGTGGAAAAACAACCATAATGTTCATCACATTGTTACGAATTCGCCGGAGCACGACCCCGACATCGAGCATATGCCTTTCTTCGCTATTTCGCATCGGTTTTTCGAGAATCTCTTCTCCACGTATTATGAACGAGTCATGGAATACGACGCTTTCGCGAAATTTCTCTTACGATACCAGAGCAAGCTTTACTACATCATCATGTGTTTTGGACGGTTCAATCTGTACCGCCTGAGCTGGACGTTTCTTCTTGTGGGCCAGGTCCCCCGGAAAGGTCCCGCTTGGTGGCATCGATATTTTGAGCTTGTCGGACTGGCCGTCTTCTGGACCTGGTACGGCTATGGTGTTGTTTACCTGAACGTCCTTGGTGGCTGGAACAAGTTCTTGTTCGTCATGATCTCCCACGTCATTACAATGCCCCTGCACGTTCAGATCACGCTGAGTCACTTTGCCATGAGCACAGCGGATCTCGGAGTCACGGAGTCTTTTGCACAGAAGATGTTGCGGACCACCATGGACGTGGATTGCCCTCAGTGGCTGGACTTCTTCCACGGTGGACTGCAATTCCAAGCCATCCATCACCTCTTCCCTCGGATCCCAAGACACAATCTGCGCAGGACTCAGAAGTTGGTACAGGAGTTTTGTACCGAGGTGGATATACCCTATGCATTGTATGGATTTGTTGAGGGAAATCAGGTGGTCATTGGGAAGTTGGCCGACGTCAGTAGGCAAGCGGCGATTTTGGCGGCTTGCCAGCGTACCATTGCAGAGGGAGATTTTGGGTTGCATTAGATCTGGTATTAGGATAGAGAGGGCATTGAATGCAAATGTTGCCTGCATGATAATCAAAGTCACCAGGTTAGCGTCCCGGGATTATTCGCCATCTTGGAGCACGTAAACAATGGTTGGGCTGGTGATATGCTCGACTCCCCTTCATGTGCTCATCGTTGAACAGACGTATACCGGGTACCTAGGCAACCGTTAAGAGCAGTGAAAGCTATATAGAACAGTAGCCAATCATAAAGCCTTGTTTCCAACTCGGCTTTCCCTAATGTGAAACACGCGCAGTGAAACGCCACGCCGCGCTTCCACTTTTCTGGCCCCGTAAAAAGGTCACTGCGCGGGATCATCATTGCCCGCCCAACCAACCAACGGTTCTATAATTGGACCACCAACAACCCATACTCCGCAACCACTGCGCCAAAACATCAACTTCGCAACTGGCGCTCCAAATATCTACCACAAACATGTCTTCGACAACAACCGGCCGCAAATCCGCCGGTGGAACCCCGAGTCGCGACCCGACCGCCAAACCCTCTGCTTCCCCTGGCGCTGCCAATCGCACTCCCTCCCGTGCCTCGACCCCAACGACAAACGGACCAAACGGTGTACAACGCACTCGATCTACACGGTCTAGCATTAGCGGCACTCCTGTTTCTGCACGAGCTGCTGTGAGGAAGCCCGGCGCATCTTCCAGCCTCAGCATGAGTTCTTCACAAATCGATACCCAGGACGACGATGCGCGGGACGAGGCTGCTGCTTACGTCCAGGAGCTAAAGGACAGATTGCAGAAGGCGGAGCAGGAGGCGGAGGATCGGCAGAAGCAGATCGACGTGCTGAACGCTAGGCTCGACGATGCGCTTAAGGAGCAAGCGAAGCTCGAAGAGCGGGCACACGAGGAAGAGGAGAAGGTTGAGGTGCTGGAGAATGAGAAGCGGGAACTCACTCGGCAGCATCGCGAGTTGGAGGCCATATACGAGGCGGAGCGGGCGCAGACCATGAAGGAGAAGGAAGATGCGCAGGCCAGGGAAGACGAGCTGCAGGCTACCATTCAACGGCTGAAGGAGACTATGGCCATGAAGAATGTCCAGACTAGTGACGGCGAAGAGGATCGGGGTCATCTTTCCAGGACATGTGAGTGCCTAAATATACAGAACTGGTCTCCGAAACTTCTGCTAATACATCGCAGCGAGCTTCCGTAACAATCCCTCCCGCAGTAATTCCTCGCAGAACCTGGAAGGCTCCGGCTCCTTCGCCCCGCCGTCCTCCATACAACGAAGCAATTCGCGGAGCAACTCCAAGCTCATCCACCAGAAGGACAAGATCATCGAGGACTTGCGTCTGGAACTTGCTGAGGTGCAGATCAAACTCGTGGAGATGGAGAACCGGGACGGAGGCCGCATGCACGACCTCGAGAAGCAGCTGCTGGAGACCCGGATGACCAATGCCCGTCTCATGGAGGACAACGAGAGTTTCCAGCTCCTCCTGCAGGAAAAGACATTGAATGGCGACCTCGGCCGCGGCGACTTCCTGCGCAGCAGCAGTGCTCAGCCCGAGTCTCGCGCTCCCTCGCGCAACGGACCCACCACCAGCCTCGCCGATGAACTGGAGTCTGCTGAAGTCGACGAGAGAGCCGTCCGCCTTCTCGAAGCCGAAGTTAACACCTTGAAGGACCAGAACAAGGCCCTGACGCTCTACATCAACAAGATCATCGGTCGCCTTCTCAGCAAGCAGGGCTTCGAATCGGTTCTGAGCGACGACCTGGACGACGCTGGCGCCGGAGCAGGATCGATGAACACGAACAAGGAACTCCCTCCGCCTCCTCCGTCCAAGGACAACGAACCCCAGGGATTCCTGCAACGCGCAAAATCAGTCGCCATGGGCGGCGCCCGCAAGACACGCCCTCCGAGCTTCGTCCCTGCGCCTATTTCTACTGGAACCGTGAACGAGGATCCCACGACTGCTCCCAGCATCCCCCTGCAGCGCTCCAGTTCGACCCGGATGCCTAGCGGCACATACACCCACCGCCGCTCCACGTCCGAAGCGCCGCAACCCGGCGCCGCGACCGTCGTCAGCAACATGGTCCGCAACGCTCCCCCTGTAGGCTCCGGCCCCACGAGCCCCAGCCTCGTCTCACCACGCAACTCCTTCTTCGGCATCCCCGTCGGCGGCCAAGTGAGCAATCCCGTCTCCCGCGTGCCCTCTAGCAGCCAGCCCATCTCAGAGGAGAACCGCGACCCAGCCAACTCGGAGGGCGGACACGTCGACACACCCAGCCCGCCTCGTAGGACCGACACGGGTGCGGGAGGTGTCATGACGGGCAAGCAGATGCGTCCGTTGAGGCTTGTGCAGAACGAGGAGGAGGCGATGCGGGCGAGGAAGGCGGCGAATCGCGGGTCGTGGATCGCTGGCTGGTTCGGCAGTGGGGAGCAGAAGAACGATGGTGCTTAGGTTTGCCCCGGCCTTGGGAGTCCAGGCTCCTGAGCTTTTCTGCAAGAACGGTTTTATGTACCCTCGGGTGTTTAGAACTTGCCGGTCCGTTCTTCTTGGATACCGATGCCGGTAGGGTAGTAGGGTTACTCACGATCTCGGATGGATGGATGGGTGGATGGATGACTGACTGACTGACTGACGTGCTTCTTGTGTATAACTACGGGGTGGGTTTGGAAGTACATGGGTGGGGTCTTTTCCTGTTTCCGTACATTTCCTTTTGCTTTTCATCCGTCTCCACACAACAGCATTACGCCCACACTCCCCCTCTTCAGCATTGACTAATGACCCAATCGAATGTATACCCCCCCTATAGAAGATCCTGTATTCCCCACTTCATGTTACTGTTTTATTGCTTGGGCTTGGGTACGGCTAATGCGTATTTTTATCAATGCATACTCGAACTGCTGCAAAGCCTCTCACATGATGGTGACTCCCGATGCCCTTCGCACTTGACCCAGCCTCCCTTCCATCAAATCCTTAACGTGTTGGGAGGGCTTCTGCAAAGAAGATGGGCCCTCCACGGCGCAGCACCAACTTTTTCTCCTGTCTTCCCCAGCAGATGTCAACAACCCGCTCCACGCCGCTGCATCCAGGGCGTGTCCAGAGAAGAAGCTGAGCTTCCTCTTCTTCCCCTGGAGCAAGTAGTCAACCCGCGAATTCGGACTGTGGTGTGATTCCTTCCTGTTCGCCGTCCTTGCAACGTCCCTGCTGCGTCTCCTCTTCCTCTCACCCCTCCGAGCAGCTGTTTCGATCCGCCGCCGCCTGGATCCTACGCTTCCGTCCAAATGTTCCTCTCCGTGGATAGAACGCACCTCTCCAGCGTAGTCGATCCGGATCCCGCAGGCCGTTTCACTGTCCTCCCAATCCCCATCTGCACCTCGAGCCCCGACAATGCCATTGCCATACTCAAATCCATCGTCCACGCCAACACCATCCCATTCCCCCACCCTCGCATTCACTCCTCCTTTTGCTTCCGACGCACACCATCTGCATGCGCCATCCTTTTCGTGCCTCCTCCTCATCCTCCTCGGACACGTCTGCGGACTCAAATCATGCGTCTCCGCATGTGTGCAGCGCGGGTACGTGATCTTCCTGGTCCAGGCGCAGAGGGCGCAGTGGGAGAGGAGGGCGTAGCACATTTCTTTGAGAGGAAGAAGGGACGGCGCACGGAAAGATAAGACTTGATTGTTCGTGGTAAAGGGATTCCTGAATAAGCTGTCGTGAAATAGGGGTGGATTGAGGATGGGGATATGTTATATGGTGCGGATCTATTCAATCGGAGAGAAGATCAGTAGTCTATATAGGATCCATGAGGAGGACTACAAATGCTTGTCGCGCTCCTCTCATTGTCGGAGTCACGTCGTTTGATGTGCTCCATACAAGCGACACTGCTTGCTGCGCGGTGAGTTCTCAGACACCCATGAAAGTGTGGAACTAATCTGCACATACAAAAGGCACGGGGTTTTTAGCCCGTTGACTGGGTTGTGAGTGTCTTAGTTGGTAAGGTGGTTTGTTGTGAGATTGGAGGTTTGAGCTCGGGCAATCTTCAAGGTATGTCTTAGAATGCTTCTTTGTCGACATAGCGTTGTCGGGAGGAGCAAATTACGCCGTAAAAATCATCATGGAAGCGTCGCCTATGTTGGCGCGCTGTTGCGGGAGCCTTCGAAGGTGATATAAAAATAAATATCTGTCATGTTGAGGGGTCACATGTACTCTCCGAGTCAGTCTGCACCCTTCATTGTCTTCCCGTATGGAAACTGTTGGGTGCAAAATATCTGACGGGAGAATGCAGCGCGGATTCTCCCTCGACTACAAAAAGGTCTCTAGAAGTCCGATTCATGACGAAGATCCAACAACACTATAACGCCAGCTCCCTACGCAATGTGAATGCACATGTGAGCCCCAAACCCTTAACGCCTTGCTGATGAGGTATTCTGCCACTGTTTTATCCGCCTCCTTTTCCACTTCCACAATTCCGTGGCATCCGTCTCCAGCGCCACCAAGCACTTGCGACGTCTTATATCGCCCACCGGTAGCTGGCGTATCGTCCTGCCGTCTCCGACTTTCTGATAATCTTGACGACCTGTCCTCTCCTCAAACCAAGGTACTTCGCAACGGGATCCGTGACCTGGATACGGGGGAGCTGGGTCTCCTTGAGGCGGTATCTCTGCAGCAACTGTGCCTTCTCTTCCCTGCTGAGAAGCACATGCTTCGGGACCAGTTCATGCTTGGTGATGTTGACCAATAGATCTTGCTCGACGAAGCATTCCACACCGCCCTTGGGGCCGGATTCCGAGAGAGCGCTCGAGTCGCGGAGGAGTTTGAGCGCCATGCCGGTCATGGGCTTGATAGTAACCATGATTCCTGAGTAGTAGCTGCCGCCGTTGAGATGATGTATGTACTCCTTCAGTTGCTTCAGTCCGACGTTTTCGTCGCCGTTGAATTCGACCCAGAGGTTGCCGATCTGGGGGGCTGGATCGGGGTCTTTGGCAGTGGGCGGCACCGCGTATTTCTTGAGCATGGCGTCGGATGGTTGGCAGGAGTAGTTCATGCGACTGCGACTGCATAGAAGATTAGTAGGGAGGATGCGCCTGGGTGGATTGAGGGAACGAACTCGGGCTCGCCATCTCCTCTGCCGTATTTCTCTGCGAACTCCGGAAGGCTGATCTGAGTCTCTTCTTCGAGCAGCTGATAACCCTGGATCCGGAGGTCAGCCTAACGGAGTTAAAAACGGGAGGTCAAACTGTACCCTGTCCAAACACATCTCCTTGGTGGTGCGGAAGACGCGCCACAGGCGGATCATATTGGGGCTGTACTTTTCTCCGGTATCCATCTTGTCGACTGGAAGGTTGGGAGAGGGGGACGACGGATAGGCTGTGAAATGAGTCTCGCTCGGACTGATCGTGGGCTGGCGCAAGTCCGGATGTGCTGGTGATGCGCACTCAAAGGAAAAGTTTAGGTTGAAAGAGGCCTGCGGCGGGATGCGCCAAGCCCAAGCTCGCGGAAACACTAGTGAGAAAGAGGGATTAGCGCAAACAGGGGTCTTGCCCGCCCTGACGACCACGCGAGCTCTCAGAGCTCCGACACGACCTCATCGTTCACCCCGCATGTCTTCCGCGAAAGACATTCCGGACCTCAGAACATTGCTGGGCTCCAGGCGCGGAGGGGCGTCGAGACGCGGTGCAAGAGGCCAGTTTGGCCCTCCTGGAACTCACCACGCTGGCCGTGGGAACACCGCGGACGATGCGGTGCGCAGTACCGACCAGGATGCCGCGGGCTCGCGGGTGAGCTGCGTAGAACTTGGATATCTTCACGATCCTTATGCGAAGCTCTTTGCTTCGGAACCGGCTACTCGCCGGTTACCACTTCTCAATAGAGGTATGCCTCCAGGTTCATACCTGGCACCGTCACTGATAGCGGTAGGAACCTACGTTCGGACCTCTGCCATAGACCTGCTAATAGACAGATTCCTGACCACCTCGCCTGAAACCGCGAAACAAATCGTTTCCCTCGGTGCCGGGACAGACACAAGATACTTCCGTCTCCGAGACCAATACCCGTCCGCCAAACTCATTTACCACGAGATCGATTTCCCTACCAACACTACCGCAAAGCTAACCGCAATCAAAAGACATGCGCCATTGCATTCCAAACTCCCCTCAGACTCGCTACAAGATACAAATGGAGCGACAAATTATCATTCCCAGACCTACAATGTCCACGCGCTCGACCTACGCGATCTCTCTCACGCCAACGCCGACGCACCACCTCCAACCCTCCCCAACCTCGACCCGTCCATCCCCACGCTCATCCTCTCCGAGATGTGCCTAGTCTACCTCCAAGCCTCCACCGTATCCTCGATCATCTCCAAGTTCGTGCGAGACTTCGTACCCGCGCCCACACCCGTCTCATTGATCCTCTACGAGCCGATCCTGCCGAACGATGCCTTCGGACGAGTAATGACGTCGAACCTGGCATCCCGGAACATCCGCCTTCCCACGCTATCGGCATACCCCGAGCTCGGGGACCAGCGCGCGCGCCTGAAGCAGTATGGTCTCGTGGACGGTGCGAGGGCGGCGGATAACGAGTGGATCTGGCGGGAGTGGGTGTCTGAGGAGGAGAAGGAGCGGGTGGCGGGGTTGGAGTTCCTGGATGAGATGGAGGAGCTGGATCTGCTGCTGAAGCACTACTGTGTTGCTTGGGGTTGGAGAGATGGTGGGCAAGGGGTCTTCAGTGAGGCTTGGGGAGATATACTGGACGCAGGAGGCTGAGGGGCGGAGGAGCGGGGGAATGGAACCAAGTCTGCTGCGTAAAGAAGACTGTACCGTCGAGGGCGAGATAGAGAGATAGAGCAGTCAATATGAATAGCGGAAGCGATCAATGGAGAAGCGTAACGTTGGAACTCGCAAGATCTCAATTCCGTACAAACGGACTTGGGACAGTGGATAAGAGGATATCGTGGCATATATTATGAACAGACATATGATGAGGTCTGCATACTTTTAATAAGTTACTTCAAATATGGTCAGGCCTTACCACTACCACTGCCGAAATGCGTGGCGTTAGTTGAAGGAAGAATGCTGGAACGTTGGCTAGAGATAAATGACGCCCGATCTATCCAGTGCTGTTCAAATATGAACAGGAGGGCAGAGACCATATGGAAGCAACTCCTCAGGCAAAGCGGGACGAGAGGTCAAGTAGACAACGGACGATCCTGTAGCAAGTCACGGTTAGCCACATCTCACACATCATCACCACGACACACAATCACGCAACCAGCCGCGGAACAGGACCCGTCCAGCCTCGATGCCAGCAGCCCTCAAGCCACCAACACGCGGTGCCTGCGGATCCCGCAACCACAACTCCCACCCCCTTGGGCATGGAAGGAAGGTTTGTTCAGGAATGGATGTTCATTTTCTACGAAACGACACCATTCCTCAGCCACCACGCTGCAAGAGTCCGAATCTGCGTCTCCGCGAGGGAGGACGGCAGAGACCCTAAAGCCCATAATCATCCAGAAAATGACCCCGCTATTTTTGGTGTGTGGAACGGCCGTCCCGTTCCGTCCCTTTCCGTTCCTCTTGTTCGACGACCTTGACTCCGAATGTTGAGAGTGGTATCACTTAAGCGACGAGCTGGACGACACCGCCGGCCTCCTTGACTGCAGGGACTTGTCAGCACACATCCGGTTGACCCGCACACGGAGATCTCTTACTCTTCTTCTCGGCCTCAGCAGAGACGTAGCGGGCGCGGACGACGATGGGGACGTTGGGGAGTCTGCCCTTGCCGAGGACCTTGGCGTAGCCGAGCGAGAGGAGGTCCAGGACGGGAGCCTTGTCGGTCTTCTTCTGGAGGTACTCGTCGCGCTTCTCGGCGGGGACGAGCGTCCAGAGCTTGTCCAGGTTGATGACGGGCTTCCAGAACTGCTGGTTGGTCTTGTGGAAGTACCTCATACCGACTGGAGGGGTGTTAGCAGGGCAATTCGAGCAGGAGTCCCCGTGGGAAACATGTGTGTGCCGGCATTTCGTCTCCGGGATCTCGACACCAATGCTTCCCAGGCCGGATCTCCAAAGGGGGCAGACATACCCTTTCCGAAGTAACCGGGATGGTACTTGTCGAGGTTGGTCCTGTGGTGGTGCTGACCACCGGCCATACCGCGACCACCGGGGTGCTTCCTGTGCTTTCCAACACGACCGTGGCCGGCGGAAACGTGTCCGCGGTGCTGTATCCAGAGTCAGGGTTCCGTCCTCATGTTTGAGTACATTGATCGGGATTGCGACGAACCTTGCGGGTCTTGCTCAGTCTGGTAGGCATGGCGACTGTGGTTAGGGTTGTCGTGGGTTGAAGTTCGGAGTCGCTCTGCGATGCGGAAAGTTGGTGGTGGGCGCAAAAGCTAAGCGAGCGCCAAGTTTCGACGGGCCGTTGTATTTCCGACACGAGGCAAATCACGTGCTGCAACATTCACGCTTGGCACTCGACCTCGCACATATCGCACTCCAAGATCGGAAAGAAGATCACAAACCCCCATTGAATCCCGAAACGCGTCTTTTAGACCCCATGTAACTGGTGCGCTATACACCGAGAAGAAAAATCCGCTATGCAATACAAATACCAAAAAAAGCGTACCTCAGTTCCCCCAATATGGCGTCCGCAGCCCTATGAACGTCGAACCCACCGCATCATCCGTACTCTCCTTCTTCCGCTGACCGGAAAGCTGCAGTATGGGGTCAGTAGCGGATCATTTGAGAAAAGACGTTGCGGGGTAAGCGTACCTCTAACTGTATGTGCCTGTGCACGTGCACCAGCCAGTCTACATAGCTCTGCGCCTCGTTGTTCCGGTCTTCATACAGGAGCCTTGCGAACTCGTACTCGGCGCCATCGAGCCCCTGCCTAGCGAGCTGGATCGTCAGAGCCTTCGAGCCACGGTTGCTCTCGATGCACTGCAGGATATTCCGCACTTGGGCGTTCAGGTGGGTCTCGAGGACGGGAATGGTGGAGGAGAAGGCGTCCAGGCTCTTCAGCGTCGTGTGGCCGGGGCCGAAGAGGTCTTCTAACAGGTTGGGAGATACCTGCGCATGCAGCCAGAGGAGGCAGATCTGCCCGTTATCCACGAGGTACGCACCGCCCTCTTCCACCTTGGAGAAGGAGGCACGGATGCTCTCGGGCATGCGCAAATGGCCGTTCTCGTTGGGGAACCCGTCTTTCTCGTCCAGGTTATGTATTGCGATGATCCGAGGGTACAGGTAGAGCGATAGCTCCAGGGGCCCCATCGATTTGATCATCCGCATATCGTGCACCCTCCTGTCGGTAGGCTCTTTGCCGCCCTTGAACGCTCTGGACTTGATCAAGCCCAGGATGTACATAGTGAACTCCTTCATGTGCTCCGGCAGCACGAGCTGACCAGGCGGGTTGTTGCCGGTGGAGGCTTTCCTATAGCCAGCGAGGATGTCAACCGTCTTCTCCGTCAGCAATCCGCGGATATCCTTGAGACTCTTCTCCGTCATCCGCGCTGCCGCTTCTTTGGCGATGATATTGACAATTGCATCTTGATCAACGAACTTCATCGTTTCTCCGACCGTGTTGCTGATGCTGGCGACGAGATTGACACACCTCACTCGTCTCTCACCACCGGCAGTAGTGTACAGCAAGGCAGCCTGGAAGTGGGCGTCGAGTTTCGGATCCAGCTTCCCGTCGTATGTGAACATGACGCCAATACTCTTGTCCGCATCAATGACGCCAAATTCAAGATCAGCACCAAACGTGTGATGGTAGAAGTTTCCGTGGTATGCGGAGATCTGCAATCCGGTGGAGCATCGAACCTTCATCAGCGCTTGGTAACCCGTCTCCCTGGTCACTGTATGCTTGATCTCCTTGGAGAGCTTCAGAATGTCACGAGGAGAATGGAAGTTGGGATAGTAGAACACCTCGCCGCCAGTCTTCTCCGATACATGGCCTGTTACCGTTAGTCAATCGACTTCGGACTCGTTATCGATCCAACCTACCAATGGTCGCAATGTCCAGGTATCCGCCACTGGGAGCCGCCAAGAAGAAGTCGATGCCAACTCCACTCTCCACCATCTTCTGCGCAACCTTCTTGAATCCCGCATGCTCCGTCGTGAGAAGCTTCTTCTCAGCATCCGGGCTATGCATGCTTCCATCATCGCGCAGGAAAAGACGTCCAGGACCCCATGTCGGCAGAGCAGAAAGGGAGCAGACAATCTTGCCTCCCGTAGCCGTGAGCGCCATCAAAGCTGCATTGAGACTAGAGAGCAGCGCAGGCTCGGGGTTCTTGATCTGGGAGAACATGGTCGGGAGTTGCGTGAGTAATGAGGTGATAATAGACTTCGACTCCATGGGATCGACGAACAGGCCGTCGCTCAATGGGACGAATGGATCTTCTATATCCGGCATAACCAGCATCTGCGCCTTTTCGAGTCCTGGGCTCAGGTTGTAGAAGTGGATGTCCTTGTCAAACGTCGCGATGGCGACTTTGGCACCAGCAGGTAGCCTGCCCTTGGTGTTTTCCGCCCCCTCGTCGCCCTCCGTCCCGTACAGCGCATCCAAGATGCCCCCACAGAACCCGTCGAGGAACCCACGATTCACGGCCTCGGAAGTGACGTCGATGAGGAACAGCCAGCGCAAACCGACGGGCGTCTTCGACCAGTACTCCTTGGGGACCATGAAATCCACGGTCCCCAGCGTCAACTCGGGCCGCTGCAACCGGTCCACCCGCACGCCGGACGTATCCGTGGGCGCAAAGTACTCCGGCGGCACGTCGTTCGGGAACGTGCACATGTTGCAGACGAACTTGTTGCCGCCGGATCGGAAGGTCATGAAGGGGTTGATGTACGTCCGGCATCTCCTACAGCGCGGCGGGCCCGACTCGCCGAAATCCAGCACGGGGATAGCCACCTCTCCTTCCTGCAAAGGGGCGAGGGGCTGCAGAACCAGGCCCAGCGGTAACGACGTGGCGGCGAGGGCGTCCGCGGTCGGCGGGATGCTGTTGAGGGTGAGTCGTGCGAACTTGGGCGAGGAGTTCCCTTGGTCAAAGGCGACGAAGGGCACCAGGGCGGGAGGCGGGAGGTGGTGCTCCATCGTAGGGTAGACATGCTCCAGGTAGTACTTTGCTGGTATATCGCGCGACCTGGGCACGCTGGGGATCTGCTCCGGGTCCACACGTCCCTGGGCCGACGAGGCAGGCGAGCCTCCCGTGAGTCCAACTGCCCCCGTCCGCGCTGCATGCTGCATGGGCGACGCCGGGTTCGCTGGACTGAACATGGGCGCCGCGGGAGCCGGGAATTGGCTCATGGCGGGCGTGATCTGGGGAGACGCCCACTGCGGCCCGCCCACGGAGGGCGAATTCTGGTTCAGGAACTGCGTCGGCGTCGTCCCCGCCGGGGGCATGCCGTTGAAGGCCTGGGAGCTTCCTCCTGGTGCTTCAATGTTGTGGTATGCATGCCTGTCCTTCTTCTTGTGTTTATGCGGCGCCGGTTGTGCTGGTTGAGGATCCACGCCCATTCCCACCGCTCCCATCTGCGACGTCAGGCTGTCCACATTCGGTGACCCGGGGTACGGCGGCTGCTGCGGGGGGAAGTAACTCGGATCTTGAGGCGTGGAGACGTTGGGGTTGGGGACTGCGCCGTACTGGGGAGGGATTTGGTTCATGGCCGGACTGCCAGCTTGCTGATACCCTCCAGGGCTGGCTGCGACGGGAGGACGAAAGGGATTCGGTTCGTTCTTCTTCTGAGGGCCATTTGTATTAGGTGAGTCTTGCCCGAGGGCATGGTACATGGCGAACTCGGCCATGATGGCGCGGGGGTCTCGGGGGTCTCGGTGGTGGGCGTTGAGGGAGAAGCTGCGCAGTCAGTCGCGTCGCGAGGATTCGGTCAGAGGAAAGTCGTGAGAGTGGACACCATGTCACGGGTGCATTGTTCTGCAATGCTCAGGTGTGTCTTCAAGGTCGAACGTTGGAGTTCAGATGTGGGTAATGTGGCATGTTCCGTGACCGTTGAACTTTCCGATGAGGGCAGCTGGTCCGCGCTCCGTGATTGGTTGGATAGCATCGTCACGATCTGAGCTCCTCCCGCGGGATATTGTAGGCTTGAACGTAGGTGTAGAGGATCGTATCGATATACCATATAGACTCCTCCTATATGCAGCTCAATGAATTGTATATGTGAACAAAATTCCATATCCCAATTCGATCTATGGACATATTCGGATCCATCCCTGGTTCGCCTGCACCTGGGAAGTCCATGTATTTGGCCCTGATGCGAACAAGAGCCTCATTCTTTCTCTCCAACAGCTCGCGTGTGTCCCAACAAGCTGTCCCTTCTCTTCCCGCGTATGTAAATCCCACGGAGTGCGCTCCGATCCGTCGTGGATCGGCATGGACGCCAGGCGAAGACGCTTTCCCCCAGCACCTGAGCGTCGAATACTCTCATGCTTCCCCATAGCAGCCCGGTAGCCCAGCTTATCCAGTTCCTCGTTCAGTGTCATAGATACCCGAGAATCCCGCTACTCCAGCTTATCCAGATGCGCCAACCGCGTCAACACAACCTGCTTACTCGTCTCCTCAATCTCCCCCGCAAGAAACACCTCGTCCAGAATCGCATAGACCTGCGCAACACCAATTAGCACCCGTCCATCCCAATTCCCAAGTCCCAATTGCCAATCCCCTTCCCCCCTCCTCCCCTCCCCCAAGCCACCCCCAATCCCACAAAAACATACCTTATAAAAGTTAAACACAAGATCCAACTCGCACACGTTCCCGAAAAACGCATCCAGCACCTCGACGAAGAAGTGTATGGCCTCCAGGTACGCGAGCTCGTTGTCGTTGGTGTCGACGCAGGCGCAGAAGAAGAGGCCCGCGTACCGGCGGTACACGATCTTGGACATGTTGCGGAACTCGACGAAGTTGGACTGGTGCTTCTGGTCGCGGGGCGCGATGAGGCGGTGGACCTGTTGACTGGGGGTTAGCTCGGGATACGGGAGATGGTTGCGGAGAAGAGGGTGGGAGGGCGTGTATGGGGGTCGCGATGGTGGTGGGGAGGAGGGGAGGTAGGACGGTGGGTGCAAAGGGAGGGAGGGCAGGAATATGTGCATGTCGAATCCGACTCCGAATACAACTCCGTGGGACGTACCTCGCCCTTCAACTTAACCTTCTCCTCATCCTACCACGCATCAGCATCAATCCCCCCATCCAGACCCTCAGTCGGAAAACATACACTATACGGCGCATACCACTTCGCCAACCTCGTCTTCCCTCTGCGAGCGAATTAGCTTGAGCGACGAACGCGCCGACGGGAGCAGCAAGCGGCGCGAAAACATACTGGCGATTCTGGATGAGGATGAAGGAGAGCACCATGGCTGTGGAGCCTGGCGCGGCCAACCTGATACCGGACGGGACGGGATCGGATCGAGGGATTGGAGAAGGTGTGTGACGCCGCTTGGTACGGTACAAGGGACGAGCGAGACCCCTCGCATGGATGATGGAAGTCGAGTCTCGGCGTTTAGCGCTAGTCCGAATGGGGCAAGTATTTTAAGGTTGCCATGCGGGACATCTGCGGGAGCCAATTTTAGCCGGCCCGCTCCAGGACCTCCGACCCCTCCCCTCCAGGGCTCTGAATCAACCACACCTCACGACGCTCCAGAGTGAGAGAGTAAGGGAGTCCAACTTCTCCGACGGTCTTGCATCTGTGTCACCATTTGCACATGGCACCAGGGGTGGAGCAGTCGCGCGTCGCTGCACGCAATCACAGGCCCGCTTATATGTGAAACTGTTATGCATTGTCGTCACAGGCAGATCATGCCTTGTGTTGAAACATTACGTCCCGCACCATGCTTGCTCTGCTGCCACACCAACTTCCTTCATACCATCTCGCCATGCTCTCGCCGATACTGCTCGAGGAGCTGTCGTATGTCCTTCGGCGGCGCCGGGGGCCCGTACATGCCCGCGAGGTACCTGTCGTAGGACAGCTCGTCGATAGGGGATTGCGGGCGCTGCGTGATGTGGAAGGACTCGAATTCCCACGCCGGTATTTCCGGTGCCCGCCGTGGTAGTGGGTGCGAGACTTCGACGTTGCGTGGGGTGGGGTGGCGCGCAAAGGGGAGTCGCTTCATCTGCCCCGAGAGCGAACTGCTTACTCGAGATACCACTGAACCAGTTGGTCCTTTGCTCTGCTGATAGGGGTCCACGATGGGGAACCTTGGGTACTGCGATGCGAAACGTTGTAGGAATGGTGCAGAGGCGCATGCCAGCGAGACGCTGAGCTCGAACTGCGCGCACGCGAAGACGTTGAAAGATCTCCCTGTCTGTAGGTCAGTGGCGGCTTCTGGCAACTGCACGGAAGGTTCTGCTCACAAGTTGCATCTCCATCGACACTGTGCGTGACCTGGTAGAGGAAGATGGCTCTGGCAATGGCTGCCGCCAAGGCACTTGTCGTTGTGAGCACATGTGGTTGTTTGACGGTAAACTGGAAGGTGAACATACCTCAAGCTGATAAAAACAACAGCATGGAACCCGTTCCGTTGGAATTTTGACATGGGCAAATTCCGTATGACCAAGACAGGAATGACGATGCAATAGAGCGTCGAGAACACATCGAGCGGCCCTTCCACCAGGTAAAGTGTTTGCTGGTTACCGCACGTGCGTGCTGCTACTGCATCACTACGGGACGGTACGGCCCAGTAGGCCGACACGGGCTGACAGAGCAAGACATGCCCCAGCAGGCAGCCGACAGAGTAAGCCGTGGTGAATGCCATCAGCACCCATATGATCTTCCTGATGGAAGAACTGCAGGGCGGTTCCAGTCTGCGATAGAAGCAGAGAACCGAGATCTTGACGAACCCACTGCTTAGAAGAAACATTATTTCGCTCAACCACCCTATCTACTGAGGTGTCAGCATATAAAGGCAACTTAGGCAAGAGTGCGGTAGGGGCTTGTTACCAAAGCAGCTGGACGGTAGAGCTCATCCGGCACATCCCACATGTGCCTATTAAAGCCATAGGCTAGAGCACCTAAGAAACAGGTCAGGCATACGCAATACGTGGATTAGGCGGATGCCATCAGAACCGAGAGCGTACCTCCAATAGTTGATGCCGCATACAGCAGACAGGATATCTACCTCAGGGTCAGATGGAGTGGAATGTACAGCGGGGATGCACAAACCAGCGCGAGGCAAGCGAACAGGTCATCGATGCAGAGACCATTTGTGCTTCTTCTGGCCTGTGATATAAGCCTCGCAGTCACGACTGCAATCGCCGAGCACGCCAGCGTCACGGCGTAGGGCGAGTACCATCCTCGTGTGAGTGGGTTAGGGAACGGTTGAGGCCATCCAGAGTATGTGAAAGCGGTGAGGTTGGGGAAACCAAAGGCCCAGGGCATGCTGTTGAGCACTCAGCGATCGGTCAATCAGCGTGCCAATGCTGTTCTGGTGGATGAAGCATAGACCACCAGATCTTATAGAAGGCGAGCAGATGACGACCTGTCGCAACGGTATCTGATCAGAAGATTGACGGAGCCGGGAAGGACGATAAGTGGGTCAGATATATGCCTTGGACTGCTCTATCAGTTGATTTCCCGGGAGATGGTAGAGTCCCTGCAATTCCTTAGGCGGGCAGCATCGTCGGTGTGGAGAAACGCGCGAACAAATTAATTATTAGAAAGCATGCAAGTTCCAAAAGTCAGGCTTTAGGTTTGCTGTCCATGGACCTTGCAGGTAGAAAGCATAACCCTGCAGGTGCAGATGCGCGGTCCTGATGTCCGAATAAGGTTGGGTCTGTGTTGGCCTAGCCCGTAATGTGGTAGCGAAACCGTCAAGGTATGGGACTGCGCAGTTGCAGCGCTCCGGTGGCGACAACGAGGGAGGATTGTAAATCAATTACTTGAAAAGGGATTGTGCCCCGGGGTTTTGAACGTAAAATAGACTGCGTGAGAAACGAAGTGCGTTTACCAAGGTGGCGCGGCCACGCGATGAGCGGCACTACCTATGACTAATGCCCTAGACATGCTGAAGGCATGGTGTAACAGGCTTCGAAGCTTCGGCTGTGTGAAGCGCTGCCACGCTAAATGGTACTTGTACGCGAAGCCACGCCGTCGCCGATTCTTCTCAATGATTTCAAAAGGCAGTGTCGGGCTCTCGTAATCTCTCGAAGCGAGACTCGCTTTGGTATCCTGATTGACTGCGTCGGTTTGCTGTCGTTTCAACTCGGCAGGCGTATCATGTCACGATGGTCTTTGCCGCTCGAATGAGAAATGGGCAATGATGAGTGGCCCAATAGACGATTGTTCTGGCGAAAATCCGCCTTCACAGCAAATTCGGTAGCTGCGCTATCCGCATTTCGCCTAATTTCTTCTGGTGCGACTGTTTGGCGGGTATGAAACAAGGTCGGCGGATGGCGCAGATGATCGAACGTGATGAACGAGCCAGACGTTCTCCCAAACCGATGACAGGCCTGGATCAATTGCAAAAAAGGGAAAAGTCCGCCAATGGAGGCGAGAGAAAAGGGAGGAGACAATTCACGATCTGGCGGTGAGATACCGGATTTCTGGTCGGGCACTGCACCTGCATGCAACCTCGAAGCGTGTTCTTGTTCAGGTGTGCATTGCCAAGGCGATGTCAGGAGTTGTCCGGAGTGCTGAATTTACCCATCCTCTGGGAGTGAGGGAATGTTGCGGCGAGGCCAGAAAGTTGGCGAGCCGGTCGACGCAGGGAGAGCATGGTCCTCGGAGATGGTGTCCTCATAATAATCTCTTACATTGACTTTTGAGGAAGGTGTTAGCTACGGAGGTTGGAGGACGAGCCTAATTGCAAGTATCGATGACTTCGTTCTGTAAAGTACAAGACAATGGAGAATGGACGTCAAAAGAAGATGTGGTCCAAGTTGCCCTGGTAGGTGACACAAAGGGCATCCGACGAACTGAAGCGGGGAACGCATGGGAATCAGGGATGTTGTCTGAGGTGAGAAAGGTGAGGGCCAGGTGGTTCGGATGCAGGTTGATGAGGAAAATGTGGGGTAATGCGCTAGTCCAGAACGGGATGTTGTCAATTAAATGTTTGGGAAGCAACTTTCCAACGTTGGAGCAAAGCCATGGTCCAGACCTCCACCTTCTCGCAAAGTCTTCAAGTCTCGACGCATATTTTTATTCGACCAAGCACTTTCACGACTGCTGGCCTGTCCTGGACGAATAACCATGGCCAAGTCTACATTCTTCGCCGAAGCGGACAAGGACATGCCCTCCATGGGGATATGAACTGGAGACAATCAATGGAGCAGCCAGACCTGGGACCGACAAGGCTATCAAATGAACACCTACCGAGAAAGCCGGCACTTGAAACGGAGTTGCTATACTGGCAAGACCATATCGTTCCCCAGGGAAGCCAAGCATGGCTAAAACGCAGGGCAGTATAGCTGCTACCACGACAACTGCATTAACGCTCTGGATTATGATCACCACGACCGGGAAACCCCAAGTTGGATCGGATATCTCCCGAACATCGTGGCGTGAGGAGTGCAGCTGCCCAGCTACGACAAGTTTGATGCGGGGAGGAGGGCCACTGTAACATCCTCTTTTGCGACGGGTTCACTCACGGCAAAACCCAAGACCAATCACGCATTCTCGCCTTGATGAATGCTCCCAGACGAATCCCGGCCTCAAAGCTCGCGGTCGTCCCGGAGCCAAAGAGAACCGGAACGGATGGCATGCGGCACGGCCTGGACCGCGAACTTGTGACACCAGAATCTCCCGGGACCCAGACTGGACAGCCAGCCTTGTCGATCAACGGCTGTGACGGTTGAAGTGGAGGGTACACCAGATGGTGGCGCTCGGGAGAGATCTTGTGCGACGCTGCTCTGCACGGTGCCTGGAGATGTGCTCGACGCCAAAGGACCCCAATACCTGGTTGGAGGCATCCCAGACCCACAATGTGACTGCCGCTATTCTCTATGGCATGGTGAAAATGAGGGAGGTGGGCGATGCATCTCGTTGGAGGGCGAATACAAGAGGTGTTGATCACGGCTATGGACGTTTCGTGCGGTTGCATTCTCGAGGATGCTGGTTGCGACCGGTAGGGGAACTCCACCTGGAACAGAAAAGGAGGATGTCAGTTTATCCTTTCGCTGGCAGGGTCACCCCTCTGTTGCTGCACTGCGTCTCCTCTGCCACTCTCCATTCCTGTTGGTGGGGAGGGGGTGCCGGGAAGGAAGAAGTGCTGCACGCTGGTTCAGGCAGTTGCGTCCCAACCAGGAAGGGGCAACCATCCAAGATGCACAACTGGAGTATGCAGTGCCAGGTGGCTTGCCAACGGGGAGAAATCAGGTCATGAAGACATGCCCACCGCCGGATTCTTCAACTGTCCGGTGGTCCCCTGATATGGCGCGCTCGAGGATGGTGCCGACTCTCGAGAATGGGGGTACAGAAGTGATAAGAGTTGTGCGACGAGTGGTGCTGACGGACGCTGAGTGTTGCTAGCCGACGTCAGGCATCTCGGGAGACACACGCGACAGACAGGGGCAGATTCGATGACGAGCACGGGTGCGCCCCAAACCGACGGAAGTGTTTGAAGATGATTGATGATTGATGGTGGGAGGAAAGATGGCGTAAAACGGTGGACATGATGAATCGGGCAGACGGCCAATGGGACGGCCCTGGACGGGGGAGCAGGAAGGCAGAGCCGGGACCAAGAAAAGTGGTGGAGATGGAAGAAAAAGACACGGGAGGGCACGCCCAGGGATATTTTTGAATGACGATCAGATGTTCCCCAGACGCCGGATGGGGCTCCGACCGTGGGCTACAACATTTTTGGTGAAGTGTGTGTGGTACAAGGGGGAGGGATGGGGGTCAGATTCCTCATCATCAGATTTTGGTAACGTGGGACGATTTCATATTTCACAAGAGTCCTTTTTTTGCAAAACGCTGATAGACGAGATGATTATCCCGCAGGGCTGGAGGACCGAGCTGAGATGGAGACGATGGGCGGAGAATACGAAACCTAGCCCATGCGCTGATTGGGCCGCTGGGCTGGTACATTTTTTTTTTTCGAAGACTGGCATTGCTGGGTAATGCTGGGTACTGCTGGCAGGGCAGAGGGTGGCGAAGGTTTGAAAACCCCACGCGCATGGAAACGGCGGACGTGAAGTAAAGAAATTGAAGAGCCGACCTGGGCACGCACGGCGCGCTCTTTGTCACCTGACGTCGCGTCGCCGTCGATTCGCCGTAGCACTGTAGCAACGGTACTGATAAGAGCGTGGAAGCCATGTGCGTCTGGAATGTCATTATGTGGCCTTCCGTCCGAACCTGTACGGGCTGGACAGTGGTGGTACCAGGCGCCTGGATTTCTTGGAGTTGGAGCGGCGTTGAATGAAAGCGTGCACAGGTGACAGTACGGAGTACTCGGTACAACCCCACACTCTACGACTCGGTCCAGTCTACTATATCTACACCCAGAAAGGGTGATGAATATAGCTATTATTGCGCAGCTATCGCACCAAGGAGCCTTATCAGGACGCCCAGAAGCCTTTTTGTGGTGGAATCGCATAATGGATCGCCCTCCCGGTCTCGCCGGGGCCAGCCACTTTGCCAAGCCCCCAAGCCTTCAGCCCGCCGATGTGGCCCCCCCGCCGAAGCGAGAGATGGCTCCCGCCGCCCGCTGTGGCCAATCAGGGTCCTCCGCCTTATCAATGTGCCATCCGCTTGACAAACCCTCCGATTTCTCTCATGGCGGAGGGAACACAATTCACTGTACAGAAGCGTGAAAGCCACTCACTCCACCCAGCAGAAAAGAGAATGAGCCGCCAAGCCTTCCGCCCGCCACAGTGGACGACAAGTGGACAGTGGACCTGGAGCCCGCGACGCCGCGCGCAGCCCTCCCAGCGCCGCTGATAAGGAAATCCCTAGGGAAGGCCATGTGAAGGGCGCATCTGGTAACCGCTAACCAATTCACTTCTCACATCTCACCCTCTCCGGCCTCTCCCCATCCTCGGTCGGCCGCGGGAAGAGTAGCGCCGCCGCATGGCCCTACGTGCGCCGTGCATGGTCCCCCGGGGTCCATGGTCCACGGTCCACGGTCCATGGTCCATGGTCCATGGTCCCCATCGTCTCCATATGGACTGCTCCTACCGTGACCGACCCCACGACCGCCTGTCCGTGGGCTCTCGTCTATTTTGCCTCATACTGTGCGCTGCCCGGGTAGACAAGGGGAGATAAGCTCGACAATGCGCCCGCCTACCCTCTCCACCTCTCTGCGCCAGTGCGCCCATAAAAAGACATCCCCCCCGGCCGACTGCCCGACTATCCCAAGGGTCCCGATATTCTCCCTCGTCATCATTTCTTTTATATAGAGTAGCCACGGGCCAGATCCCCTCTGCTACTACTTCTACTACTACTTCCACTACAGTACAACTCCTCTCCCGCCTTTCCCTCCATACCCTTTTTTTCCTCCCCTTTCCCTACAACACTCCTTCGAAACGAATCCACCCACCGCCACCGTCACCGTCCCCATCACTGGATCCTCCACCTCCACCTCCACCCTCCTCAGACACACAGCACCGCTCCGGAACCCACAGTCATGTCGTACTCGTGGGTCGGTGCGCCGACACCCTTCAATGGCACAAATGCTGAACTCGGCGGCGATTCGAGTGAGTTTCCCTGGTGACGATATGCCCACGTGACTGCGATACCACTCTGCACGCGTCCTCCCGCCCAACCACCACATTTTTCCAGCGCATATCCTTCGCCATTTCCCGAATCCTCCGCTAACCCACGATCCTTCAATAGACACCGAAAACCTGAACCAATGGTACAATCCGGGCGACCAGTCATACATCATCATTGCTTCGGCAATGGTGTTGATCATGGTACCGGGCCTCGGATTCCTCTACTCGGGCCTCGCACGAAGAAAGTCCGCCCTCTCCCTCATCTGGGCCTGTATGGCCTCCGCCACCGTCATCACATTCCAATGGTACTTCTGGGGCTATTCGTTGGCGTTCAGCCAATATGCGGATAACGGCTTCATCGGTGACTTGAAGAAATTCGGCCTCATGAAGACCTTGGGCGCTCCGAGTCCCGGCAGCCCCTTGATTCCCGATCTCCTCTATGCCTTCTACCAGGTGTGTAGAATGCCCCCCCCCACGAGCCCAACCCCCTTTCTGACCCTCCTAGATGCAATTCTGCTCCGTCACCGCCGCCATCATCGTCGGATGTATCGCCGAGCGCGGCCGCCTCATCCCCATGATGGTCTTCATCTTCGCCTGGGCCACCATCGTATACTGCCCCGTCGCATGCTGGGTGTGGAACGTCAACGGCTGGGCCTTCAAGTGGGGGGTCCTCGACTACGCCGGCGGCGGGCCCGTCGAAATCGTCTCCGGAATGTCCGCCCTCGCCTACTCCATGATCCTCGGCCGCCGCCAGGAGAAGATGATGCTCAACTTCCGCCCCCACAACGTCTCCCTCATCACCCTCGGGACCGTCCTGCTGTGGTTCGGCTGGCTGGGCTTCAACGGCGGCTCCGCCTTCGGCGCCAACCTGCGCGCCGTCATGGCCTGCTGGAACACAAACATCACCGCCATGTTCGCCGCCGCGACCTGGGTCCTCCTCGATTGGCGCCTCGCCCGCAAGTGGTCCATGGTCGGCTGGTGCTCTGGCAGCATCTCCGGCCTGGTCGCTGCCACCCCCGCCTCCGGTTTCCTGCCCCCGTGGGCCAGCGTCGCCCTGGGCATCACGACCGGCGTGATTTGCAATTTCTCCACGAAGAGTGCGTTTCCCCCATTCCCTGCATAAATTTGAATCGAATGCTGACCCTCTCCTCCAGTCAAGTTCTGGATCAAGATCGACGACGCCATGGACGTGTTCGCCGAGCACGGCGTCGCAGGCATGGTTGGCCTCTTCTTCAACGGCATCTTCGCGACCAACTACATCATCGGCCTGGACGGCGTCAACAACGGCCTCTTCGTCGGCGGCTGGATCGAGCACGAGTGGAAGCAGCTCTACAAGCAGATCGCGTACATCGCCGCCGCGACCGCCTACTCGTTCGTCGTGTCCGCGCTCCTCGCCTACGCCATCGACAAGATCCCCGGCCTGCACCTGCGCGCCTCCGAGGAGGCCGAGCTGCTGGGCATGGACGACGACCAGCTCGGCGAGTTCGCGTACGACTACGTCGAGGTGCGCCGCGACTACCTGGCGTGGACGCCCGCCAAGGGCGAGCCCGACGCCGAGGAGCACACCATCCCGCAGGGCGAGCGCCACGGCATCCAGGAGCACAGCCAGATGCTCGAGGGCATCGAGGGCAAGGCGCCCAGCGAGAGCAGCGAGAACGGCCACGCGCACACGGGCGTCGGCGGCGACAGGCACGCCGTCGCCATGCGCGGGGAGAAGGCGGAGCTGGAGAACCATCACTAGACGGGAGTCCGCGCGGCTCTTTCTGATGATCGTTTCCGTCCTTCCGAACTGCCCATCCGCCGCTGCCTTTTCAGCACCTTCGTCTCTCTGTGTTTCGATATCCCATCTTTCTTTTTTGTTTTCTTATCCGTTGCTGCTGCTGCTGCTGCTGCTGCTGCTGTCTTGTCCGGGGTTACGGGAGTTGGCGAGATACCATGGAAATTTTCCTCTGTTCCTGCGACATACTGCTACTACTAGTGCTGCCTTTTATGAATGGCAAGATCCTCTACTTCTCTTGAAATACAATTTCCCTTTCTGAATTCCACTTACCCATTTCCCCTCTTTTCCTCTTCTCCCTCCTCTTCTTCTTGCGTCTCGGCGCACGTCGCGAGCCGTGGAGTTGAATGCAGGTGTTCTCAGGTCAGGCGTGCCCATGTTTCCCATATCCACGCCACTCACCGGCAAAAGTGAGGGTCCTTGCCTGCACGTGGCTGCCGCAAAGTCTAGATTATAGACAGTCCCGAAATCCAATCCAATCCGTTCCGAAGCAGATCTATTCTTGGCCCCACGCTACGTTCCTCGCGTGTCGTGGCGTCGCTCACGTATATAGATAGCTACCTATTCGTGTGTACTGTGTACGCTATAGCTATGGTATACATATAGGTATGTTAGTGTGAGTCGTGACGTGCTGATTAAGCACCCCCTAAATCTTAGCCCGGAAGCTTGAAAGCTTGGTGCGCTGCGCGCGTCTTGGCGCTTCTTGTTCGCACGACCGGGCATCGAGGCACGTCGCAATCGCGATCGCAATCCCATACCCACGGCTCGAGCTCGCGCGGCGAGTACGAGTACGAGTACGAGGATGATGGAAAAGGAAAGGAAAGGAAAAGGAAAACTGGAAAAGGGCACGTAGCGCGATGGCCAGCGCCGTGTACCATGTACAACGGCACCAGGTGTCGAGGGACCGGTGGATGGACCAACTTGAACCCAGGGACCTCGACTCGAATCATCCATTTGAATCAAAGATGTATATGAAGGAGAAACCGCTGGCTAGTGCAAGAAACCCCATTCCCATACCAACAACCAACGATATCGATATCTACCATGCCTTAAATCCACATGCTCCAGCCTAAACGCCGTCACCTCATCCATCCCATCCCATACTTCACTACCTCCCTCCCCCCTCATCAACCACCTACGCAGCAACCCTCCCCTCCCTCCCCCTCCCCCTCCCGACCCCCTGCCTATCCGTCGACCGCACCGCCCCAGGCCGATTGAGCGTGTACTTCGCGAACGCCCTCGCGAGCGCCTTCTTCGCGCTCACCTTCTGGGACCCGACGAACGAGTCGACGGCCACGGCGATCGCGCGGTCGATGTCCTGCGCCGCGCAGTAGTCCGACAGCCGCATCTTGCAGAAGGACTCGCTGATGCGGATGATGGCTTCGAGGTGGCGGACCTGGCGGGGGAAGTTAGTTGGGTGTGTTGAGGGGAGAGAGCTGGTGGGGTGTTGAGGGGAGTAGGGGGGAGTGAGGAGGGGGGGGTGTAGGAAAGGGGAGAAAGGGATTTGAAGGGGAAGGGGATTTGGAGGGAAAGGGAATAGGATACTCACGGTAATCGGATACGCCCCCGTCGCCAGACTCTCCCGCCGCATGTCCGCAAACAGCCGCGCCACCTTGTCCTGGTCGATCTGGTACAGCTTCGGCCGGCACCGCTCCCGCGCATACAGAATGTACTTGCGCAGCAGCTCCTGCGGGATCTCGCCCTCCTGCTTGGGCATGTCGTCGTGCTCAGTATCCACCTCCATCCGGCTCTGCTGCGTCGCGCCCTCGTCGTGCGCCTGCTGCAACGTGTCGCCCGAGAACCCGTACCCGGGCGCCTTGAGCGGGTGCGCGCGACCATGCGAGTTGACGACGAAGTTGGCCAGGCGCTCGTCCTCGGTCGGATCGACCGTGTCGCGCACCACGCAGAGGATGTCGAAGCGCGACAGGATCGGCTCCGTCAGCTCCACGTTCTCCGAGAACGGGCGCGTCGAGTTGTACCGCCCGCCGATCGGGTTCGCGGCCGCCACCACCGCGCACCGCGCCTGCAGCGTCGTCACGATGCCAGCCTTGGAGATGGAGATGGTCTGCTGCTCCATCGCCTCGTGGATCGACGTCCGGTCCTGGTCGTTCATCTTGTCGAACTCATCGATCAGGCAGGTCCCCTTGTCCGCGAGCACGAGCGCGCCGCCCTCGAGCGTCCACTCGCTCGTCATCGGGTCCCGCCGGACGGACGCGGTGAGGCCCACGGCCGAGGCGCCCTGGCCCGTCGCGAACACCGCCCGGTGCGCCGTCTTCTCGATGTACTTGAGGATCTGCGACTTGGCGGTTCCCGGGTCGCCCAGGAGGAGGACGTTGATGTCGCCGCGGATGGACATGCGGCCGGGGGCTTCCTTGCTGACGCCACCGAACAGCGAGAGCGCGACTGCCGTCTTGATGTCCGTGTGCCCGTAGATGCTGGGAGCGATGGAGTGGATGATCTTGTCGACGATCCGGGGGTCCTTGGAGAGCTTGCGGATCTCGCGCTCGTCCTCCTCCGTGAGGCGGAACCCCGCGAGCTGGTCGTGCGACTTGACGACGTGGTTGGCCTCGATGATCGTGGCGAACACGGGGAATCCGTTCTTGTTGTTGAGGGCCGCGTCGTAGTTGTTGCGGTAGATGCCCGTCACCTCGATCTCCTCTCCTGGCTTGGCCGCGTCGATGAGATCCCAAAGGAGGATGACTTCTCGGTGTCTGGGCAGACGGCCCGCGGGGACCGTGCCAGGCGACTCCTGAAGGGTGAGTTTCTGGTAGTTGCGGTAGACCGTCTTCTCCGAGTTCACGGTGAAGGGGCCCCGTGACTGGCACATCGAACAGAAGCTGATCTTCACCTCGACGTTGGAGTCCTGGTGGAAGGGCCCCAGAGTGACGCCGCACTTGGTGCAGTCGAATTTGACGTACTTGAGCTGGGGGAAGACACCGCTGCGGCGAGTGACAACGCCGCTGACCCGGACCAGGCAGTTCAGGTGGCTCTGACGGAGCTGTCGCAGAGTATACCGGACCGGCAGGTCGGACATGCGGACGTGGATTTCGGCGTGGATACGCTCGTAGTCCGGATATTGCAGTAGCGTCACTTCCATGGCCACCTGGTCGAAGATCTTCAGCATCTCCGTAGGTGCGTTGGCAAGGAAGTAGCCCAGCGTGGCCTTGGACTCCACCAGATGGTCGTATGAAACTTCCAGAGACTCCGCGTTGACTTCACCGAGCGTCCTGATCCGGTTTCCATAGACTGAGTCGTTGTGCTCGTCTGTGTACTCCAGCAAAAAAGACTTGAACTCGCGCGCGATCGTGCGCGTCACGGCTGGCTGAGCAATCCAATCTGGCAAAGAAGCAGCCTTCACATCTGCCAGTCCCTCAAGCGTCAGTTCCTCGTTCATGATGTCGTCGTCCTCGTCCATCCGATCCGGTTCCTCATCGTACCGGTTTCGGCGTCTGCGGGGCTGGCGAGTGAGGCCTTCAAGCCCTTCATCGTCGTCTGCCAGCCAGGCTGTCGGCATGTGACGGCGTGCTTCGCGATCTCTGGCATTCAGGCGTCTCTCGAGTTCTCGCCTTGCTGCAAGATCCAGCTCGTCATATTCTTGGTCGTCAATGTCTTGCCCTTCGTATGCGTCGTTCTCTCGCCTTCCATAATCTCTTTCGAAATCCTCGTTGAACAGGTCAATGCCGTCGCGCTCTTCCACTTCCTCGTCTAGGTCGTCTGGGTCCCGTAGAAGGTCATCTTCGTAATCCAGCGGGTCAATGTCTTCGTCGTCTATAGGAGGAATTGGCGGTGAGGAGGGCGGTGCTAGATGTTTGTTAATCCTCGGCATGTACATCGTGAAACGGGCAACTCACGGCTCGACGGCGGGTGTGCCGCAGAGGACGGTAGGTCGTCATCGTCTCTCCCACGCTTGTGAGGCCTTGTGTTGCTGGGTCCCCCTCTATTTGAGGAAGACATGTTTGCTTGAAAGGGAGAGCTAAAACCTGTGGGAAATGTGTCTCAGGGGATCTTCGCGATTCGAAAACCCTTTTTACCGAAGAATAGTCGCCAGAGCAAAACGCTGAACGAATTGTTGTGACTTGTGTGAGCGGAGAGAAACAGGCCAAAGTGGGTTGGATGAGCGTCCCTTTTCGCGACGCGGCGCGTTCTCTTGGCGCGTCACAATTAAAGCTCTTTCGGGGTTAGCGCGATTCGGTCGCAATGTCGAGCTGCCTACTCTCCGCTCAACATTCACAACACCAAAGTGAACATTACCATAACCACTTTGCACCATGGCTGAATCACGTCGCGCGTCACAGGCGTCCGAGAACTCGCAGACTGCAGAAGAGTAAGCAGTCGCACCGCCTCGCGCAGTCTAGAGCTAATGCGCATCATAGCTTCATCCGAGAGCAGCTCCATCTCGAAGCAGAGGCGCGTGAAGCTCTTCCATACGTACGTTTTCGCGCGCAAACGATGCGCAAATTAGCGCCTTCTCTGACGTTTTCTAGCAATTTGATACTTGTACACGTCCGCTCGGCGCACTTCGACAGAGCCTCTTCTCTTGCCTCACATGCAACCCGCCTCCCGCTGATCCCACCGCGCCCTACACAGCCGCTGGTGTTTGCTACTCATGCTCGATCTCATGCCACGGCGAACACACGCTCGTCGAGCTGTTCGGAAAGCGCAACTTCGTTTGCGACTGCGGCACGACGCGGCTCCCAGAGTCATTGCCATGTCAGCTCCAGCTCAACCCGAAGACCGGCCTGAAGGGCGGCGTCACGGGAGAAGACCCAGCGCCGGGTAATCATTACAACCAGAACTTTCGGAATAGATTCTGCGGATGCGGCGAAGAGTACGATCCGAACCAGGAGAAGGGAACGATGTTCCAGTGTCTAGGGCTTGGATATGCGGAAGACGGAGGGTGCGGTGAAGACTGGTGGCACCCTGAGTGTATTCTTGGAATGAGTCGGGACGACTATAAAAAGTACGTGGAGGAGCAGAAAGCAAAGAAGGCGCAACCCTCTCCGAAAAAGGAGACAGGAGATGTCAAGAAAGAGGACAATACAGAACCATCCGGAGAGCAGATCGAGGGCCAGGCAGTAGCAGATGCGTCTAGCGCGACCATTCAAGTCGGAGACTCTGGAGTCGACGGGAACGACATTGCTGCCGAAGCGGAAGAGGACGAAGACGACGACGACACTCCTCTTCCGCCTGGATTCCCCGACGAGGACGATTTCGATCACTTCCTCTGCTACAAGTGCGTGGAACGATACCCGTGGATCAAGAGATACGCGATGCAGAGATACGAGGGTGCTTACGGGTTCCTACCACCAGTGTACTACCGCCCTTCGACCGGAACCACCGACGATCTAGGTTCAACCCCCGCCGCCCCCGAGCCGCCCAGCGGCAATTCGAAGAAACGCAAAGCAGAGGACGATAACCCCGAAGAAGCCTCCTCATCTCTCCTCACAACTGCTCCGCCATCCAAGCGCCAAAAATCCGCCGAACCCTCCTCCACTGGCTTCTGCAACCCCGAATGTGAGCACCCATGCAAGTTCGTAACCCTCCCACGTGCCCCTTCCGCCCCGTTGTCCGTCTTCCTCAAAGCCAACTTCCGCACCTACCTCTGCCGCTGTCCATGCTGCTTCATCCTTCTCAGCCCCCACCCCCAACTCCTCGAAGAAGAAGAGACGTACGAACCGCCTGTCAGCGAGGAAGGCGACGCGGCCAACGGCTCGGCTTCCATCGGCACAGGGTCCATCTACGACAGGGGAGAAGCTGCGTTCAGCAGTATGGATCGTGTGAGGGCGATGCAGGGCGCGATGGCGTATGCACATCTGAAGGATAGTCTGAAGGCTTTCTTGCAGCCGTTTGCGGAGAGTAAGACGGCGGTCGGGGCGGAGGACATTAAGGCTTATTTTGAGAGGTTGAGGGGTGACGAGCAGGGCATCAAGGAGGCGAGGAGAAGGGGGGACGGCGAGGATGGAGGGGGTGGAGGTGCCGAAGGCGATAATAGGAGGGAGCAGAGTGGGTATTAGATACGCTTTTTCGAGCACTGGCTACGGAATACATTGCGGCAGCCGTCGGTATGGAGTTGGGTATGGCATGGCGTATTGGGAGTGCTCGGCTAGGGGTTACATCAGAGGATCACGACGGGGTCTTCTACAAATGGTAAATTGATTACGCTGCGACCGAAAGCTACAATGATATATTACACCCTCTGCGCCTGGCGAAACCCAACTCGACGTCTTCCAAAGCATATACAAATGAAGAGTACAAAGGGAGGCATACACAAATCCCAAATCCCCAAGCATATACAAGAATCAACCAACATCTCCTCTGACGGAAGAGGAGTATTCCGCTTTCCGCCTCACCTCCTCTTCCACCACTCCCCGTCCTCCCAATCCCAATATCCAGCATCGCCGGCGTCTTCATATCCGGCGGCCTCGGAGCGGGCGTTGTAGTCTTCTTCTCGCTCGGTACCTGGATTGTCGCCCTCATCATAGTACCATTCCTCCCAGTTTTCATTACCATTGTCGGATTGCTGCTCCCTCTGTGCATCCGCATCCTCGTTTTCATAGTCGTAGCCGTACTCGTAATTGTCACCCTCATCTCCTTGGCCTTGATGGTCTCCGCCGTTGTTTTGGTCATCTTCCTCGCCCTGATACTCGTCCCAATATCGGTCGTCCTCGGATCCAGAATTCCAGTCTCCAGAGTTCCAGTCTCCAGAGTTCCAGTCTCCAGAGTTCCAGTCTCCAGAGTTCCAGTCTCCAGAGTTCCAGTCTCCAGAGTTCCAGTCTCCAGAGTTCCAGTCTCCAGAGTTCCAATTTCCAGCTTCTGCGGAGGAAGGATCTGTGTCTTGCTCGTCGTCAGGGTAGGATCCAGAGTCCGCCCCGCCCGGCGAATCGGTCTGCTCATCAGTCTGCTGAGCATCGCCAGATGGCTCAGGAGACGGGACCGCAGCATCCCCCCCATCGTCCGCCTGCCCATTCCCCGTCTCCTGGGTCTGCGTCTCCGTGGGGTTCTGACTCTGAACCTGCGTCGCCGTCGGAGTTTGACTCTGAACCTGCGTCTGCCCATTCCCCTGCCCTCCCGCCAGCGCCCCCGTGTACGCCAAATACCACGTCAAACTCGCGCCACTATCCAGCCCCTTCCCATCCGTAGCCTCGCTCGAAAAGTACCTCCAAGCCGCCTCGGGATCCACCAGCGCCAGATTCCCCATCAACACCCCCTTCCAACCCCCATCGGCGCTCTCCGCCCTCCCGCCCGAGAAGTACTTGTCCCACTCCTCCTTCACGAAGGACGCCCCGCGCGTATACGCCGAGCTGGGGTTCAGCGGGAGCATATGGATCCCCTGGATATACTCCGCGTTACTCCCAAAATACGTGGTATGATCGACCTTATTCTCGAACAGGATCCCCGTGACCTTGTTCGGCAGGAACCGCTTCGGCTGCACCGCATTGCCCTCCTCGAGCAGGAAGTAGTTCTTCAGGCTGCGCGCCTGCACCGCCAGCATCAGATTGCCCCTCGCCTCGAGATTCGCGTCGCCGCTCACGAGCCCCCACATCTTGAGCGCGTAGCTCGCGAACGTGTCCTCGGACGTGCTCTCCTGGTCCTTCCCGTCCGCGGACTCGAACAGCCCCTTCGCCCACGAGTGCCCGTGGAACCAGTCGAAGCAGCGCTGGAACGGGAAGTACGCGTCTTCGCCGCTCGGGTTCGCGAAGTCGCGCACCAGCATGTCGACCCACGCGCGGTTCGCGCCCTGGGCCTGCGACAGCCACCCCGGGTCCAGGTGCCCGATCACCGCCGCCGCGTACACAAAGTACCCGTAGTGGAAGTGGTGGTCGTTGTACAGCGTGTTGCCGAAGTCGACGCCGGGGTCGCCGGACACGTAGCTCCCGCTGCTGACGACGCCCTTCCAGACGGAGTCGTAGACGAGGGGCAGGGGCTGCGTGTTGTTGACGAAGACGTTGAAGGCGTCCTTGAGCTTGACGAGGCCGGCGGCCGCGAGTTCGCTGTTCTGCGCCATTTCCTGTAGGGTGTAGATGATGCCGGCGAATTTGGCGAGGGCTTTGCCCGAGTAGTACATGCTGTTGAGCCTGGTCTGGTCGTTGAAATCGCCGCCTAGCTCGATGGCGCCGACGTGGTTGACGGCTTGGAGGACGTTGCCGGCGAGGACGTTGTGCGAGACACCCGTGTCGCGTTTTGCTGCGCCTCCTGGGGAGCTGCTTCCCGGGGACCAGGGCGAGAAGCCGATGGTGGTGGGGAGGTTGGGCTCGAGCATTGTAATTGCGTCTGCGTGGACGGCGCGGGCGAGGCCTTTGGTTGTGGTCATCAACGAGATGTTGGTTAGGGCGGATTGCGTGGCAGAGTCAAAGGATTCGATGTGGTGTGGGAGAGCGAACATGAGGAGGTTCCTGTCTGCGACGCCGTTCTTCCCCCAGGAGAGGGTATATGAGCCTGTTGAGCCGGAGACGGAGCCGGTAAGGGTGGCATTGACGGCATAGGTGCCGGCTGCGGAGTCATAGATGGCTTCTCCGGCCTCTTGGTCGGGGTTCTTTGCAATTTGGATCATGCCGTAGAAGCCTGGTGGGCCTTGGATTGTTTCCTGGTCGAGCAGTTCGAAGGGCGGGACGCCGCGGGAAGCAAAAGACGTTGCGTAGAGGAGCCACTCGGTGTTGTCGTTGAGGGTGATTTTGTACTTTGTGGTGATGCCGCCGATGAGAGAGATGTATTCCAGGGTGCGGAAGAAGGTGCCACTGTTGAGGACGGGAGTGGCGCTGGTGTAGACTCCAGTGACGAAACCCATGCCCTGTTCCAGGTTAGCAATTCGGTTCTGGAATGATATGGAGTACCCACCTGTACGACCGGAAACGAGAGGATCGTCTCTGCATCAGGGGAAGGGGCAAGGTTAGCCCACACGGAGAACGCGGTGAGATCTTGCGTGAATAGTGCTGTATCCTTCCCCAACTCGGCTGCATTGAACACGATATGCTGCAATCCGACAGGAGCGGCAAAGAAACGTGGGACGTCACCTTCGCCCCAGGCGAAGCTGTCCCTCTCAACGTGAGCAACCGCCATGCCGTATCTGCCACCACGACCTTGAGTCCACCTCAACGAATAGGGATGTGTCCAGACGGCATTGCTCTGGCTACCCAGAATGAAGTTGGCGTAAAACTTGTTCGTTTGGATGGGCACATCTTGATCGAGAATCCCGACTTTCTTGACCATGTGGTCGTCTCGTTTGGGGATCTGGGATGGTGGAGCATCGGTTGCCATGGGCACGAAGATGTTGGGTGCCACCTTGCCGGACGGTTCGGTAGGACCAGGCTCCAGTGTTGATTCTATAGGAGCCAAAGTTGCGGTGGGGTTGACTATAGAAGGGGCGCCTAGGGGATCGCGGGTAATGCCCGAAGGGAGGCCCGTAATGATCGACTTTGGGATGTGTTAGTAAGGTTATTCTTGAGTTCGTCCGAAGCCCGTGTCGCAGATTATTTCCACAGGACGAAATTGATGCTTACTCCCGTGAGTGTGGGTGACTCTGTGACAGATGCACTCTGGAAAGTCTCAGGGAGTGAGACATAGCTTGTTGTGATTTCGACATTGGTGGATATTTGGGCGGCTCGCTCCTCGAGCTCACCAGTCCCACGTTTCTTTTCCGGCGTGGGAAGACCGTAAAGGAGTGTAGCATGGGCCAAAGCTAACAAGAAGCCTAGCTTCGCCATGGTATAAAAGAGTGTGGGAAAAGAGTGACCGGTCAACCGAAGTTGCTTTAAACGGAGTGCATGAAAAGAGTGTGTGGAAATACAAAAGAGTGTTTGATGCTAAGACCAAAGGAATGTGGGGATACAGTAAAGAATGGATCGCCAAGGGGAAACCGCCTCGCGGCATCGTAGAGAAGCTGGTGAAGAATATATACACCACCGATTGATATAGATTGTGCCCCCGGATACATGACAGACCCATGGCGGCGTTTCATGTGGCAGATGTAATGAGCAGATCTTTTGGAAGGTCAATCATAAACATGAACACCTTCTCGAGGTGATGAGGGCGCGAGAGGAAACGTCGCAGGCGGTGTCTTTGCCTAAAAGGGATGGCGATCAACAGGGTAAGTCCGTGGAATGTTGTACTGTGACACAGCACTAGCCGGTTCATGCAGCCTTGCCAGGAACGTCTCCTCTACATCAGAATAAGGATACAGAGAGAGACCAAGACGGATTGCCTTCCGGACGGGTAGGGAAATCTGCATCTGCCTCTGTTACTTCCCGAGAGTTACTCAATGACTCCTTTCGTCGAAACTCTGTGGATTCGACATGTACGCTGTGCGGAGTGTCGTTGCACCCCACTCTAGCAGGTCGAAAGTTCCGCGGATAGATAGAAGCCCATGTCTTTACATTATGAATAAGAGACCCAATAGCAACGAGAACAACAGGTGGATAGCGTCACATACACCATTATCCTCAACGACTCTGCCGCAGGAAATGCAGGGTAAACCCAGTAAATGTAAGGAAGTCTGTGGCCATAAGCGGAGGACAGTGGAACTCCTGGTTCGTCATGAATGGACTCAAGCTGGAAGGAGCCAAGGGACCGCATATTAAAGTCGCAGTGCCAGAAGGATTCCGCCTCGAACGCCAACTGTTTGGTGCTGGACAGGGATCTCCAGGACTATCATCAGTGTTTCTGGAATGCTCCTTTGATATATCAGATGTTAGCCAAAGCGATAAACAGATAAATGGACATGGTATTCGAGCCCGTCGAAAGAGGAGATGCAGCAACAGACAAGGTGGTTTGAATTGAACGCCCAGGGATGTCGCATGGTTCTCCGGGAGACGAGCTCGAAAGTCCATGACCTTCCAAGGCAAACGACATTCTCCGTCTTCAGGTTGAAATCCATGTAGGTCGAGATGTTGGTATTTCTTGTGGAGCGTTTGAGTTGAGATGAGGTTGCAGGGACCCGTCAGCGAATCCGATGGCAGAGAAAGCTTGCCTGGCACTTTTGCCGGCCCCAACAATTCATGGTGGCCACACTGGCTAATCACAGCGCGGCAAACATGAAACGTCTCTTAGGAGTGCGGTCGGAGTTTAGAAGGAGAGTAGCCGTCATTGGCGTACTCTGCATGCCGTCTTACGCAGAGGATGGTTCCCAGGGAAGGGCTCCAAGAGAGATGCGGAGAGCAATAATCGAAGCGGAAGACGAGTCTCAGTCATGGGTCAAATGGGCACGATATTAGGCATTGAAAGTTAAAACACCATTGTTGTCGTGACGTCTCCAAGGAATTCCTGCCGGTCCAGATTAGCACCTATGCTCTGTAGGATTCGGTTGAACCACACATTTTTGATATCCCAACGACGCAGTGTAATACCTGGAAAACACTAGCAATTTTCAAAGTTGCATAAGGGAATTTGACGAGCTGAAACGAGGAAAAACGGAAGGCGTGATATTCCAGCGCGTCCTGGACGAGCTTCGACCAACATGTAGAGTTTGAATTCTTCCACACCCAGGCCAGGAGCTCTACTGTACCAGTCTATATACGCCAGTGCGGAAGTAGGGACACCTATGTTTTCGACCTGGTTTTCGACTTCAAAGTAATAATAAGTTGAAGCATGTTTACTCGTGTTTCCCGGTCAGTTTCGCATTATCCTATAGCTAAGACTCCCAGGGGCTCCCTCGGGACCCGAGTGTTGTTTTTCCTCGGCCGTAGCTGGGGGATGATCCGAGTAGGACGACGTAATTCAATAATCGATGGACTTCTAGACCGCCGTTGATTGACTTTGCAAAGAGGGATCGGCATGGAAGTTGGGAGCAAGTTTTTGGGCAAATGAAGCTGTGGTTCCGATCGGTCGGGCATTTCATGTGGAAATAGCCATGGGTTTGGGGCTATCTCTACTTAGGAAAGGTCTGTGTGTGGTCCAAGTGTTATGAAAACTAAATGTGATTTCATTCGTGTAATGCTGCTACTCATTGTTTGTAATGAAGATTGAGAACTCCACATTCATCTTTCTGAACCCAGCCTCATTTCATCCAGTCCTGCTGGTCCGATAAGAAGAGTGTCTGGTTTGATTGAAGGATGGGTCCATGGAGTCTTTTACGAAGGCGGCTTGGGCGGATGAAGCCGAAGAATCACATGACTTATGCCCAGGACGAGACTCGGCACAACCCACATGCACTGAACAAGCCGGGCAGCGTTGCATTGCTGACATGGCACGCCATTGATGCACACGCCAACGAGATGTTCATCAATAATGTTTATTTTTGTTGCATCTGCACAGCCACACACGACTACGCACGCGGGCTCCCCACCCACCAATGTAGCGCTGCGGTGATACGGAAAGGGTCCACGGTAGGCCTGCGAGGGATGCGCATCACGACGTTAAAATAGAAAACGACGAGTGAAGACTTTCTGGGCACCGCGACGCAGATCTTGTTTCTGCAGAGACAAGAGAGCAAAGACGGACGGTGAATAAAATCTTGCTGGCGCAAACATCTTCCAGGGCCATGTATCGCCAAGGGGGACCAAGACGTTGCGCTTAGCACCCAGCCGTCGAGTGTCTCGAGCGCCGTCGATAGGCCAGCAGGCCGCCTTTGTGCTGCCCAGAGTTGCTTCAGCCAGAGCTGAACTTCACGAAGTGCTTTGGTGGTGACTTGTCACGCGACGCACACCGTTGTTGTGGTGGCCATGCCGACACCGAGATGTGTAGATAAAAAGTGTTGTCGCTCTGCCAAAATCGCAAGTTCCAAAGAACCGCAAAGCCACTACTACTCCCTACACAATTCACTTCAATACTCCTCCCGCGCCAATAGCCCAATAGCCACCGCCGCCCTGGCCATTGTGCGCTCAGAGATACAAAAATATCGCCACGGTTCCACCTCCCAGATTCCTGCCGTCGGTGCCGTTGCGCGTCCCTTCCTGTTACGGACGAGTGGCCGCCTGGGTCCCGCTTGCCTCCCCTGCGCCTTCCCTGACCAGATCCAAGGCCAGCGTTAGCCAGGACCAGAACCGCTGACAGGCCCTGAAACCTTGCCGTCACCACAATCCACACAAACTCTAGTCTCTCCCTCCATCCCTCTCCCCTTCCAGTTCCGCAAGTTCCGCTCCTCTCATCCACGCCCTCGTCTCTTGTCGTTTGTCTCTCGTTTCACCTTTCGCATTCCCCCTCACCCAACCCGTCGCCCGCTCTCCACCACTTCCTCTCGTTCCCATCTGTTTACGACCCCGGCACGACGAGGTTGATCCTGCGCGCCTATACTCACTACATCTGTTTCTAATCAGCCATTTCCAATTCGATTGCTTCATCATCGTCTCCTGTTCCAGTCCTACGCATCCGCTTCGCATCACCGTTTTGTTTACATCCTCAAACGTTTCGGAACCCCTTCGACTGAACTCCCTCTCTTGGGAAACGTCGCCCTCAGGCGGGCATCCGGTCCTGCATCATGAGAACCCACATCACATATTCCGCCATGCTCGCGCCCTTCATATTGCTCGCCTCCGCTCCCTTGGGCGCCCTGGCCGGCGACGTCCTCAAGACCACCGGCTACAGCTCCTGCCAGGAAAACTCCGACGTCAAGGTCAACAAGCTGGATCTCGAGTTCGACCGAGCTACCAAGAAGATCACCTTCGATGTCTCCGGAACCAGCGAGAAGCCGCAAAAGGTCATGGCCATCTTGACCGTCAAGGCTTATGGCCAGGAGGTATACAAGAACGAGTTCAACCCGTGCGACGATAACACAAAGATCGACCAGCTCTGTCCAGGTACGCGACCTTCGCTTCCACGTGGAACACCCCCAGCTAATGTTGAACAGTACCCGAGGGCACCTTCGCCGCCAAAGGAGTCCAGACCATTCCCGAGTCGTACATATCCCAAATCCCGTCCATCGCATTCAATGTCCCCGATCTCGACAGTCAAGCCACGATGCAGCTGAAGGCCATTGACGGAGGACAGCAGTTGGCCTGCATTACGTCACAAGTCGGAAACGGAAAGTCTCTCACGGTCCCGGGAGTCTCCTACGTCGCCGCGGGCATTGCGGGCGCGGCTCTCGTCGTCTCGGGTATCTCTGCCCTCGCCAGCGCAGGGAACGCCGGTGCCGCCACCTCCAGTCCCACCTTCTTCGAGGTTATCGGCTGGTTCCAGTCCATGTCGCTCAACGGCATGATGAGTGTCCAATATCCTGGCGTCTATCGAAGCTTCTCCAAGAACTTTGCATTCAGCACCGGCCTGATCCAGTGGGAATCCATGCAGAAGTCCATCGACGGTTTCCGCAATAATACAGGGGGGAATCTCACCGAAGACAGCGTCGAATTCCTGAAGCAGGCCACCCTCGTCAACAAGGACACCGCAATGAATTTGACCAAGCGTGCGCTCGACACAGTCCTGCTCTTTGCTCGTGATGAGCTGAGCACCAACATCAATGGCACTCAACCAGAGGGCGAGAACAAGAGCGAGTTCATGCTTGCCGTGGAAGGGATGCAGCGATATGTGGCCGAGCTGATGATTCCCAGTGGAAACACCTTCATGACCGTTCTGCTCATCTTCGCCATCGTTGTTGCAGCAATCACTGTCGGCATCCTCCTCTTCAAGGTCATCCTGGAATCCTGGGCCCTGTGCGGCAAATTCCCCGAACGCCTGACCAACTTCCGCAAGAGGTATTGGTGGACCTTGGCCAAGACAATCACCAACTTGATCCTCCTGCTGTACGGTATCTGGACATTGTATTGTGTCTACCAGTTCCGAAGAGGAGACTCGTGGGCCGCTAAAACCTTGGCCGCAGTAACACTTGCCATTTTCACAGGAATCTTGGCCTTCTTTACCTGGAAGATCTGGAGCATCGCACACAAGTTCAAGAAGATGGAAGGCAATTCTTCGGCCTTGTACGAGAACAAGGAGGTCTGGAGGAAGTACAGCATCTTCTACGAGAACTACAAGAAGAGCTATTGGTGGCTCTTCGTGCCGCTGATCGTCTACATGTTCGCTCGAGGCTGCGTTATTGCCGGCGCAGACGGCCATGGCCTTGCACAGGCTGCTGGTCAACTCATTGTCGAGGCCCTGCTACTCATCCTTCTGCTATGGGTCCGGCCCTACTCCCTCAAGTCCGGCAACTGGATCAACATCGTCATCCAGGTCGTCCGCGTCCTGTCGGTTGTTTGCATTCTGGTGTTTGTCGAAGAGCTCGGCGTTGCGCAGACTACCAAGACGGTTACCGGTCTTGTCCTGGTCATTATGCAAGCTGTGTTGACTGGGGTCCTGGCAATCCTGATTGCCGTCAACGCCATCATCATCTGCTGCCGTGACAACCCCCATCGCAAGAAGAGGAAGGAAGCGGGTGCGTTGTGTTTGACCCATCTGAAGCTCATTGGCACTGACGTGTATACAGAAAAAATGCGCGACCTCGACGACCTTACGCCTCTGGACGCTCGCAACTCGCTTCTCATGGACCCGCAAGAGTACAAGAGAGCTTCGACGTGGCGCAACTCGCGCGGCGGCTACGAATCAGTGCCGCTTTCCGAGCAACCCACTGCCTACAAGGCCGAACGGCCATTTGCCGATAACCAACACCTCCTTGCGGATACTGCGAGCATGGGCACGAGCCACAGCCACACTCGTAGCCTCAGTGGAGAGCGGAATCCCAGCCCGCCCCGAGCGCCAAAGCTGCCTGAAGTCGACCTGGGCACCGCTCGGCATGACGGTTACGAGTATGGTGGTTATGATGCAGGATATGGCCAACAAGGAGGGTATGGCCAGCAGGGAGGATACCGAGGCAACGCTTATTAGGTATGCCTCCTTGTCTGCGCGTCACCTAAAAGTAATTGGGCCTGTACATTTTCGGCAAACGTGGGCGGATTGTATATGTTGCCTTTTCCTTGTTATCCTGCATACCACCTTGCATTGCGCTGCAGAGGCGCATGGAGTTTTTTCTTTCTCATATACGACATGAATCTGCCTTTTTGTTTTCGTTTTAAGATTGGAATTTGTGGGCTCGCGGTTATAGACAGATGTAAGTGCTTGTAATTGCTCGCACTGCGTGGGCCTGGGGCGTGCGCTGGGTGCTGAGATTGAGATATGTTCTCATTTTGCGAGGAGGGAGAGGTCTGGGGAGGACGAGGAAGGAGGAAAGGGGGAGATGGGAAGATGGGAAAGATGGGAAGGAAGTGAGGATAGGAAATATACCAAATTTACAATCAATTAAGTTTAGAATCGGCAGTTTTGTGAGTGTTATCTTGCCCAGAGATGTAAATAAGTAGAGGTTGGTGTGGGGAAAGGTGTATACGTCCCATCTAAATGTTGAACACCTGCTCCATACCTGGAGAAATTTTAGCAGATCTTACTGTATAGAACATTTGTTACTGTTTGCCGGGGTCATCGCTTTGGTGAGGACGATCCCAAGGGTATCGCTTATGGTGTTGAGGTCGGTGGAATGCTGTCAGGATGAATGTGACTGTGCTGTCAATGATGGTCTTTACGAGGCCAACTCCTGAGCCATCTGCGGATGACAGCGGCGTCCGTGCGGATTGAAACCAGTGCGGGACACAGGACGATTCAATGTTACACATATATGGTACAAATGGACATGTAACATGTTCGTGTGATATTTTATACTGCACCTAGTATAAAGCCACAGCCCTGTTTATCCATCTTCGCTTCCACTACCCGACGCTGTTCATTCTCTTCAGCAGATACCCGCATTCCTTCTTTGCACACCCCTCATCATGGATTTCGACAGACGCGTCGACACTTGTAACATGGACAGGGCTCTAGAGTGGGGAGCCGCGTTCGACAAGGCACGAAACACAACGCTGCCACAATGGCTATCTGCCTACCGCAACCGTCAGCCCTGTGAGGTCCTAGCAACGTACCATGGTTCCTTTAACTGGTGCTGCAGCGTTCGTTTCAACGACGGCATCACCTGGCTGGTGCGATTCGCCGTGCGATTCGCCGTGCCGGGAAAGGTGATGGATGGAGACGCGAAGGTGGCTCGAGAAGTGGCAACCATGCACTATGTCAAGTCGCACACCACCATTCCCGTCCCTGCCGTCCACCACTGGGGCCTCTCGAAGGACAATCCGTCGGGCCTAGGCGCCTTTATCATCATGGACTTCGTCGCAGGCATGTCTCTCCGGGATATACTAACAGACGACACCGATCCCGACTCGAAGGTGCTGAAACCTGACTTCCCCGACGAAAAGCTACGCATTCTCTACCGGCAAATCGCCGACTTTCACCTGCAATTATACCAGCTGGACTTTTCTTCTATCGGCGCGCTATTGATCGGAGATGACGGGACGATCGCGGTGAACGGCAGTCCGTTGACCCTTAAGATGCAGGAAATCGAGGCCCATAGCGGAGTGAAAATCGCGGGTAAGAAGGACCCCATGCCTACTCATCCAGTACTAACTTATCCACCGCAAGCTTGTGAAACCCAGTTCTCGTCAGCTACAGAGTACTTCATTCACGTTGCCCAACAGGATCTCCAGCACTTGCATGGGCAGGCTAACTCGGTCGACGACGCTGCGGATGCGGAGGCCAAGCTGATCTTCCGCCATCAGCTCATCGCGAGCATCCCCCAGTTCGTCTGCCGTGACCACGATCTCGGCCCGTTCAAGCTGGCATGCGACGACATGCGGTACGGAAACATGCTGGTCGACGACCCGCAGGCTCTGAACATCGTCGCTGTGATCGACTGGGAATGGACGAACGTCGTGCCCGCCCAGATGTCCCAGTCGCCGCCGCAATGGCTTATGATTCGGAGACCAGCCGATTGGTCTAGTTCCGATGGCGAGGAGTTCGATCGGTACACTCACCTGCTCGATGTTTACCTCGAGGAGATGGAGAAGCTGGAGTCGAGCATGCACACGAACGCAGAGGATAGTCTAGCACGCCTCATGCGTCAATCGATGGTAGACGGCAAGTTCTGGTTCCATGCGCTCATCGAGTCGTGCTATAACGCCGACTACTCGCCTCCCTGGAGGGCCATTCGGAAGTTGATCCCAAACGTAGATACCTGTGGCTATCTTCCCGAGCCGTACAGGCGGGCTTTTGTCGACAAGAAGCTCGAATATTTGGCCACGTACACGTCGTCGTGGGAGGCGATGCAGGCTAAGAGGGAGACTGAGAAGGAGCAGAAGGAGCGGAAGGAGCGAGAGTTGGACGACGCGATCCGCAGGATCTTGGCAGAGGAACCTGACAATGTCTCCGCCTTGGAACTAGCTAGTCGGAGGGGTATTATCGTGTAATTATTGGTGTGACTTTGTTTGGGTAAGCGCTGTCTTCATTGTGGAAGGTCCCTAGTGTAGCTAGAATAGAGGGAAAGTGTCTCATTATAGAGTCTAGGCATCTTACAATGCCAAAGAGTAACGGTAGATAGATGCAGAGCGCGGCCGACTGTAAATATAGTAGTAGTTAGGAGAACATCAAGAAGGTCTTGGGTCAGGAGTGGACAGATATTACACACACCGCTTAGGTACATAACAATTACATAGGGATATATAACCAACAACCACTATCCCATCGGAAAGCACACCCAACCCCACCTCCCTCCTATCTCCGCGCAGACTCAGTCGGACTACCATTGCCGCTCGCATACCCACTATCCCTACTCCTTACCCTTTCCAACGGCGCGAATTCCTCGCGATACACGCGCAGGAGATCTGGGTTCAATAGCTTCTCCTCACCGTCACTGTCCCTGTGGGACTTGCTCGTGGCACCGGCGATGAGGAGGCTCCGGGGATCGATAGCGGAGTCTGCGGTTTTGGCGCGCTTGTGGTGACTCCGGTCCTCCCTCCGTCGACATGCTCGTGGCCGTTGCTCCCGAGTGCCCGACCCTTGGATGACGATCTGGACCTCCCAGTGCGACTGGGCCGGGTGGACGAGCTCCCCGTCGTCTTCTTGAGCGTGTCTTTTAGCGTCGTGACGGGTGCGGTGACGGAAGAGGAGAGTGTCGATAGCGTCGACGAGAGGGATGATGGGCCTGTGGTTGTGGTTGTGGTTGTTACGCCCTCCATTGGGGCGGGAATGGTATTCGAGGGGATAGGTGAAGTGCAGCGGAGTTCAGTCGAGAGACTAGAGGGACGGGAAGGGGAGGTCATGAGGACGTCGCCGTCTCTGTCTTTCTGGATGGTGGTATCGTTCGTTTTGCTCTCGTTCATATTGTCCTTTACCGGGTTCGTAGTCTTGGTCTTGCTTTTCATCTCCTTGTCGTCTGCTTCCTGCAAAGCAATATCCGCGTCGTCGTTCAGGAACGTGGAGAAAAGCTGGGCATCCGTGACTGCTGCGTCTTCATCTTCTCCTTCTCTTTCTTCTTCCACCCCCTTTCCCCCACGCTCACTTTCCTCATCACTCTCCTCCTCAACAACTCCCAGGGGACTCGGCTTCCCCACCATCTTCCTCCTCGTCGCGCTCGCCACCAGCGCGCTCCACAAATCACTCGCCGCCGATCTCTTCCCACTCCCACCAGCACTCCCCCTCTCATCCTCATAAGCCCTCGTCAATCCCTTCTTATTATTTGAAACCGTCATCTCGTTCCCACTGACGAACACATTCTCCGGTTTCAGCAACCCCTCTTTCGGCCCATCTTTCCCCTTCTTGCTTGTTCCTTGTTTGGTACCGCTTGATGTGGAAGGGGAGTTTGTGAACGGGAGGACGGGAAAGGATACGCTTAGCGGAGTATGCACGCCGTATTGGCGGCCCCAGCGGCATTCGCTGGGGTAGTCGCAGTTGTTCCAGCAGTCCTTTTTCTTCTCGTGGAGTTTTGCGAGTGAGAGGGTGGGGAATGGGCGGGTTCTGCTTCTGGTCTGGGATTTCTCGGGGCTGGAGTCTGAGTAGGCGCCTATGTCCATCTCGGTGTCGGTATCGCTGTCCGATGACGAGGACGACGACGAGGACGACGACGATGAATACAAGGATGGCCATGACCCGGCCTCCGACGACTCCGACTCCAACGTCGAGGACAGACAACTCGACTCCCTCTCTCTCCTCGCACTAAGCACACTCCTCCTCCACCGCCCCCACTCCTTCCACCCCAGATAGTCGAATTCGCTGCCACACGCCTTATGCCGCAGCACCCTCGCTTTCTTGCCCCGACTCCTCGGATTCACGCTTTTTCGCCACGACTTGATGGTCGTGGTTCCCGCGCAGAAGACGTGGCCGTCTTCGAGACAGCGCCGGGTCACTGAGAGCGGGTACGTGCGGTGGCAGTGGTGACATTGCCAGAGCCAGTGGAGGGGGGAGGAGGGAGGGGACGGGATGGGGCTGGAGGGCGTTGAGGTGTTGGTGTTGGTATCCTTGGAGGAGGAGGGAGGGTATGTGGTTGAGGCTGAGGTGGTGGTGAGTGTTCTCGATTTGAAGGGACTGTAGTACTGGATGGTTTGGTAGAGGGGAGTACGGGGTGAGAAGGGCGAGGGCGGGATCGCGAGGTACGAGGATTTGAAGGGCTTGGTTGGGGACTGGATGCGGACTTGGAGTTGGGGTTTCGTGCGTTGTTGTGGAGTCATATTTCTTTCTATGTTGGGGGGTCGGTCCAGGTAGATTGGAATAGTTAGGACTATAGGTCGAGATTGAATACTCGAGAAGGTGCTCGGAAGAGTGCAGACGCAAAGTCCGGCTTTGCTACCTCTTCGTTTCCGTTGCTATGGGGTCTTGTGCTCTGTATGAAGGAGGAATAGAGAAAGTTGGATGGAGTCACAGGGCAGACCGACAATTAGGTTGGAGGAAAAAGACTGTCGCATGTAAGTGGAAGTACAGCAGCGCTGGGCAGATAGAGGATAATATCAGGAGATCCTCGCTCCAGTGTGACCTTTATCGCCTTTTCCTTCATACCTTTCCCAGGAAAAAGCTGAGGCTGGTAGACATCCATTTCCCTTTGTGTCGAAGCATATGACTGGTAGCCCAGCCTATGAGGCGCTTTGTCCGCGTGGCCGCCGTATCCGGAAAACCTCCAATTACAAAGTGGGAAATCTGCCATGAGGATGCGGCTCTTTGTGTATGACGCCACCTCGTTTGAACGTGTCCATGGCTCTAGTCTGAAACATAGCGCAGTGGTGGCTGGCGATGTAAGAATAGAAGGGATTTCAGTGCTCATTTTCGATCGATCGTACTTAGGTAATTGCTGCCGATAAAAGCCATTTGACGAATGTCTCGACTCGCTCAAAGGCTCTTGCGGCGGTCGAATTGTCTCGTACGTTCTGAAACGACATAGCCATACATAGCCCCGGGGCCTGCCCTTGACTGGCTGCAAACAGACAAGTTGGTGCGGGCGACGTACCTTGATGATGGTGACGTGCCCTCTTGTCGTCCATGCTGTTGAAATCTGCCTGACCGTCTATCCTCCTTCCGCCTTCGAGCAAAATGCACTGCCCTTCTCAGCTGCTTAGCCCCAATCCAGCCCCTCACTGGCCCTCCTTCAGAATAACTATCCCATACGGATCCCTATCCGCCTCACTAACCACCACCTCAAAGTCCTCCTCCGCCAGCGCCTCCTTCAACCCCTCCTCCCCAGTCTCTTCCTCCCTGATACCCTTCCACTCTTCCCCCACCGTCTTCTCCAATTGCCCAACAAGGACCTCGCTCAGAAATCCTCTTTCGGAATTACTATGGAACAGACTGATCACCGTCTGCCCATTCTCAATCGCCGCCAACGCCTCATGATGGCTCATTTCCCCAGTGAACAGCAAATCCACATCTAGCCCCTTAAAAAGCGAACTCCCGGACCCGGCACAGATCCCCACGCTCGAGACCTCGATATCCGAGATCGACTTGTTCTGCGGGATCGCGATGGGGAACCCCTTGGGGTTGTTCAAGCCCTCGCCAATCCTATCCAGCAGCGCAGGCAAAGGCTGCGGTTTCTCGAACGTGACGACGCGCCCCATCCCCGCTCCAGGATGCGACTCCAGCTCGGGAGACTGCGGAACGATGGGGCGGCGGGAGTGTGGGACGGAGGGTTTGGGGAGGCGGAAGGAGAGGCCGCGCTGGCTTTGTTGGTGGTGGAGGGTGTATGTGGGGCGTTTTTCTGTGAAGGGGTCGTCATTGTTGTCTTTGTGTTGAGCGGGAGGTTTCGAGGTGTCTTTGTCTGATGAAGTGTCTTCTTGTTGAGAGGGCCTTATTGTGCCGGTCACAATGTCTGCGAGCCAGTCGCCCAGGCCGCCGGGAGCGGCGTCGACGGCGGTGTGCGGACTGTAGACACTGATGCCGTGGCTTGCGAGCCGGAGGAGAGTTTGCTGCTGGGTATCTTCGAAGGTTAAGGACTTCAGGCCGCGGAAGATGATGGGGTGGTATGCAACGATGATGGAGGAGTTGAGGTTAATGGCTTCGTCGGCGACGGCACGAGTGAGATCAATGGTGAGGAGAACGGTGTTGGACTTCCGGCGCGAGGGGTCGAAGGGCGCTTCGAGGAGGAGGCCGGTGTTGTCCCAGGAGGAGTCGGCAAGAGCTTTAGGGTAGCTGGCGATTGTTAGTATGGTGACGTATCGGGAATTCAGCTGACAATTGACTACGAGAAGTGAAGAGCAATTGACTGAAAAGACACGATGCAGAAGAGCAAGCCACATGCCTCCCAGTTGCTACATTCACCTCCAGCTCCGCATCCCCAGAATCGACATGTTTGACTTACAGCCTCTGCATAGCCCTCACCACCGCCCGCGAAAAAGGCGCCGAACCCGTCATAGTAGCCATGATAAACGAGCGTCTGACAGTCGCCAAAAACATACAGAACCCTGCAACAATTGATCTCGGAATGAAGAGGTGACGATGTTTCCAGCGCCCAAGCTTCTCCCCCCTGCAAGCTTCAAGCGCCCTGGGAGAGCCCCACTAAGGGTACGCACGGACCGTTCGTCATCGGCGGCGTTATCAGATCTTTGATGAGAAATCCATGTTGCACCACGAAAGAAAGTGAAATATATCGAGTGCAAGTCTTCGGATAGGCCAGGCCAACAAGTTCCCAATATATTCTACAGCAAGGCACATTTTGGATTCTGGAATTATGAGCGCACAGACGGATACCGAGGCCGCACAGGTCCAAGCCACCAGTGGAGTCACGATTGAGGGGCTCAGGAAGAAGTTGGAGGAGCAGTTGGATGCTACTTACGTCGATATTGAAGACATGAGCGGTTAGTAATTTCTTTCATTCTCGAGCTTCCTGTCTTTTGCCTTCAAACAGGGTTTGCTCCAGTGGTGGAGTAAGCATTGATATGTCTTGAATCACGGCACTAACTCCTCCCCCAGGCGGATGCGGCCAAATGTTCCAAGCCATCATCGTCTCGCCGCAATTTGCGAAGAAGACGACACTGGCGAGGCATCGGCTTGTCAATGGTATCTTGAAGGAGGAGATCGCGGCGATACATGCGTGGACGCCAAAGTGTCACACGCCAGAAGAGTGGGAGAAGAAGAAAGCGCAGGCTTGAGATGCGTTGATCCATCAAGATGTCATGATTTTCTATGAGTATGCTGGTGTATGATATGCAACGGACCTAAGTTATGGGGATGGGAGGAAGTGTACACGAGGTGGTTGTGGGAGAAGCGACGTCGCATGAAGCGTGCCAAATATCCACCTAGCTCAACAACACACGAATCTCCCCGCTGGTGCGGGGGAATAGATCCCTCAGTCCAGGCGCAGGTTCCTGGTCTTCTTCTGCCGGCTCCATATCCAGGAGCAGGTCATCAGCCGCCAGAATCTTGCTCTCAATGAACTCAAAGTCTTCGCAGAATCGCCTTGCAGCCTCCTCTGTGATGTCGCGCACCATTTCCCTGTCCCTCAGTCTCTTGATGTTTTCTGCTGCGTCGATCAGTGCCGATGGGAGGAAATCGTCAAGCTGCTGGCTTGTCGCCATGAGCGCGTCAGGTTTGAAGGGATCCAGAGTTGGGATGCTCCTGAGGCTCTCTGTGGTGTCTGAGACTTCGGAGAGCACCTCGATAAGAGGTACGAGCCCAGAAGTATAGGTGAGAAATTGATGTTGGTACTCTACGAGTTTGGCAACGTGCTCTTTGATTGTCTCTTCGATCTCGGTTGTCCTCTCTTGTGCGAAAGAATAACGGAAGAGGACTTCCTTAGCCGCTAAGAGGCAGTTGATGGCAAAGATCTGGCTATCCAGAGGGTTCAAGCTCTTCTGAAGGTTCTCGCAACCACCCAAGAAAGGGTCTAGAGTCTCTTCCAGGACGGACTGGAAGCCCTCTTCGCGATCATCGAATGCCGCAATCGATGTGTCGTAGCTCTTCGCCAGAGCTCTCAGCATTTGCAAGGCTTCCTCGAGGAAGTCAGGCGGTGACAGATCGGGGGGAGCGAGAGTAATGTCACTTTGCACTGCAGCCACATGATCGCGCATGTTGCGCCTGAACTGCCTCATCGCCGACTCTTCTAGTTGGGTGAAGACGCCCAAAACTTCGGAGTCCTCCCCGAGGAGCTTGACAAAAGTCGTTCTGTAGAACCTGATCAGGTTGGCGATCTTGTAGGCAAGAGTGGCATCGTCGTGGCTCTGGATAACCTGCTCCGTACGCTGTCGCAGCAGGCGAGCAACGCCAGTGAGATCACGGCTGACGAGTTGGTTGAGTGCTGTCCTTCCGTCGAATGCTTCTACGTTACCGTCCCCACGAAGCCAGGGTTCACTCTCCAGACCAGCTTGAATCGAGCGCTTGATCTCGTCACCCTCGGAGATGAACAGTACTTCTAATGCCTCCCTTTCAGAAACGGTAGCCGCGTGCGTCCACGCTAGCATGTCACCGACGTACCGCAAGGGGTCATGAGCATGGAACTCGATAGGCTTGGTGGCCAGATGGGCCGTATCGGACGTAGCGCCAGTCAATGCAGCGTGGAAGGAGTCCGATAGTATGTGCTCTCGCGCTTCAGCAAAGAAATCCAGACATGCTTGGAACAGCGTCGGCCGTTCAGCCAGCACACGCAGCGATCTTCGAACGGAGGCATTGATTTGGGGATTTTCGAGGTCCAGGGTTTTGAATTCGGACTGAATCCATCGGAAAAGCTTCTGGAAGGCGGAATTCAGCTGTTTAGAGCTCTGCTCAAGCACCTCAAGGCCTAACGTTTGGTCTTCGCTCCCTAGTAGAACTTCGCAGTCGTGGTGGATCTTCTTCACCCTGGTCAGTTTCTGGAAGAATTCTTCGTCGACAGGCAGAGCGGTAGAGGTAAGAATCGCGGCATCATCCTCGGACAGAACAAAGTGCGAGCTGAGCGCATTGAGAATCTGCTGTTTGGTTTCGACTTGTTTCTTTTGGTTCATGAGACCCTTGGCCTCCTCTAAGATAGGTGCGGTCTCCTTGTGGGCAGCGGCAATATGACTGCGCATATCATCACAGTACTTGTTTAGGCTCGAGATCGCAGACCCTATGCGTTTGAGTTGCTATGACACGATATTAGTTTCTATGGACGTGTCAACAATTTCTTACATACATCTGCCACTGCGCCAAAATCCTTGACAATCTCTCCATTACACTGAATGACCTCTTTCTGCACCGCCAGTCGCAGCTGCCGTCGTGTCTCTGCGGTGTTCTGCACGCCACGGGCATCCAGTGTTTCTAATGCATCGCGAATATCTAGGTCGGCGTATGAGGCGGAGAGGACACTTGTGATGCGACTGGAGAGGGTGCTGATGCCACGGGGAGCTGTCCCACCATTTGCAGAAGAAGTCACATCCTGAGAGGATGGATTGGACCGCTCCAGGACATGGCTGGTCATATTTCCGAGATCTGGTGGTCGTGTCGTCTTGGAGTGTGGTGTCAATTGAGTGCTGAGATCTGCACGTGTCGATAAGCTTATCGTGACGCTAGCCGAATACGCCACCCCCAGACGCCGGCACCTTGACAGGGGTGAGGTGCTCTCAGCTCTGGGATTGTGCAGAAACAGAGCCGTTGCAAGGAGGGAGATTGGTTTTGTGCACGTATGTAGCTCGTAAAGCTGTATGGAGTCCCTGGCGCACCGTAATGGATTCTACCGGCCGTGTCAGGCAGCTGCTTTGTTCTCAGCCATGCCTATCTCCGTGCACCGTACCCCTGCTGCTTCCGACAGGTGACGCCAGTTCCCCATGACAGGTCCGCAGGTCACCTTCACTCATACTCTTACCTGCCCTCCTACACCTCCTACACCTCCTACACCTCGGGCGAACGTCTCCTGTAACGATCGTCTCTATACGGTATGCTGTAGTCATGTCCGTAGCAATCGCATCTGTGGATAGGCGTCTTCACTTTCTACGCTGCACCCGAACCTTGACATCGGCCCCGCCTTCTTCCATTACCACATGCCAATCGTCCTACTAGCCCACGCACTTCACGCACTTAATTAGATAATCCTAGCCTCGATGACTTCCAACCTGCTTTCCAGACTCCTCCCGTCTGCCTCCGACGGACCGTACGAAGACGATATCTCCCGTTCGCGCCGTGACCGCCGCCCTTCATCCACCGATGATCCGTACGAGATGGATATAGATGAGGAGAACTTTGGAGCTCGTTTCGAAGAGCAAGACCTGGAGAATCTGCTGGCGGATGCCCAGTCGACTACTACGACAGCAGATCTCCATCCCAACGACAGCAGACCCGCAGATTGGTCCAACCGAGCTCCACCCCCAGAGCACGCATACGATGATGACGATGTACCCGAGTCTCTTCTCCTTGAGGGAGAAGCCGAAAGGCCGACAAGCCCGCTCCGCGCACCTCCGGGAGGTATCCTACCACCTCCAGTTCCGGGACCTTCCACCCGCCGAAATGTCGCGCAGTGGGAGACAACAAGAAGGCATCAGCGTTTGCATAATGAGGACCGTCCCCTAGCTGCCGCTCCAGGTTGGAGAGCGCTGGGTAGGCAGGGGGTTCTGGCGGTCGACCCCAAAGAGAAGGCCTTGTGGCGCTGGGTCAACGTCTCTGACATGGACGCCTTCCTGACTGAAGTGTATGCCTATTACACAGGGCATGGCATCAAATCCATACTTCTAAGGAGAACCCTGGCGCTCCTGTATGTATGCGCCTCCCGCTTCAATACCGTGGCTGACCCTCCAGGCAAACGGCATTCGTGGTTGGATATCTCACATTCCTAAGTTATTGCATCGACTACAAGAGCATATCCCACAGCCACAAGTTGAGCGAAGTGCTCGTACCTCAGTGCATGAAGAAGTTTGTGGCTCAAACATACCACGAACGCCAGTGCTGACCATATCACAGAATCCATGGCATCTGGATCTTCGGCCTGTGGGTCTTCATTCTCTACACCTTGTACGCACTCGTCAAGGTCGTTCTCGACATCCCCGAGCTGAAGGCCATGCACGACTTTTACCACTACCTTCTTGAAATTCCGGATAGGGACATCCAGAGCGTCCAGTGGCAGCATGTCGTCGGCCAAATAATGTCCCTGCGAGATCTTAACCTCACAACAGCGTCTAACCTGTCTAGTGAAGCTCGCAAACTTGTTGACCATAAAGCCAGACAGCGGCTAGATGCGGTCGATATTGCCAGTCGACTCATGCGTCAAGACAATTACATGATTGCACTCTTCAACAAAGAGATTCTCGATGTTGGCATTTCCATCCCCTTTGTGGGAAAGCGCTATGTTTTCTCTGAGACCACCCAATGGCACGTTCGGCTTGCGATACTCGACTTTGTGTTCAGTGGGCCAAACAACTCCTTCAACAGAGATTTCTTGAGCTCCAGAAACCGCCGCGAACTCGTCAGACGGCTGCAAGCTCGGTTCTTCTGGGTCGGCGTCATCAGCATCATTTACACCCCCTTCCTCGTTACGTTTGTTTTGGCTTCGTACTTGTTTAAGTATTTTACTGTAATGTCCCCTGTCTTTCGTTCAAGCCAAATGTTTAAAGACTCACTCGATCAGGAATATCGCAAAGATCCTTCAATACTAAGCACCAGAGACTTCACACCATTCGCACAGTGGAAATTCCGCGAGTTCAACGAGCTCCCACATCTCTTTATCCGGCGGAAGAACATGGCGATGGAGTGTGCAACCTATTACCTGGACCAATTTCCAAAGGATAAGACGCAGCAGATGGCCACCTTCACGTCCTTTGTAGCAGGTGCCTTTGCGTTCGTACTTGGCTTAATCACCTTGTTCGACTCTGAACTTTTCCTCAACTTCGAGATTGGCGGGAGGACCGCGCTTTTCTGGCTCGGCTTGCTCACCACTGTCTATCTGGCTGCTAAGAGCAGCGGCCCGAAGGATGGCCACGTCCCGGTTCCAGAGTACTACCTTGAGATGGTCAACCAGTACACCCACTACGAACCACCATCCTGGAAAGGCAAGCTGCACAGCGACGAGGTCCGAGCCGAATTCTCCGAGCTGTTCCAGCTGAAGGTCCTCGTTTTTGCGGAGGAGATCTTGAGTATGGTGATCACCCCATTCCTGCTCATGTTCAGATTACCAGGCTGCAGCGACCGCATCGTAGACTTCTTCCGCGAGTTCTCCATCCACGTCGACGGCCTGGGAGTCGTCTGCTCCTACTCCATGTTCCCCTTCAACAAAGGCCCGGGCAACGGGGCTGCAGGGGTAGCAAACCAGGCCGCCCGTCGCGACACCACCGACCCGCGTGCTGCCTACTTCAACACCAAGGACGACAAGATGCTACGATCCTACTACGGCTTCCTGGACACGTACTCTACCAACGGACGAGTCCCACACGCAAGAGAGAATTTCCATCCTCCGCCGCAGTTCCCGAATGCCTTTGGCATGCACCTGTCAGGGACCGTGCATCCCCTCGACCCGAATTCCCGCGCACATCTTCCTTTCCACCAACTCGCCCAGCGCTTCAACGCTGTGCCTCCGGTACCAAGGGAGCCCGCCGCACCTCCCAAAGAGGAACCATACGCCTCTGCCCTGCTAGACCCGCATCATCAACCCAGCCCCGCCGCCCTTCGCGCGTCGCCGCTCCAAGCACCGCGCTACCGGCCCTCACATCTCATGCAGAATGTCGCCGAGAGCCCTAGGTCCAGGCTTGGCCTCTCCAGACAGCAAAGTTCGTCCCGCGTGGAGGAAGAGAGTTCGCTGGGCGAGTCGTGGCGGACAGGACGCATGGCAGAGGTGGAAGGCGACGAGGAGGAGCACGTCGCGGGAGGGAAGAGGGAGGGGTTGTTGCAGGTGTTGATGGATTTTGGGAATGCGCAGGCGACGGGAAAGGGGGTTAGTGGGGTGGAGATTTGAATGGAGTGTGTGAGTTTGACCATGGGAGTGCAATAGATGCGAGGTTTGCATGCATGGTGCGGAGTATGATAACTGGTGTTTTGGGGCGCATGAATGGGCGTAGAATATCGAGTCACCGGACGGTTGGGCTAGAGCAACCATTGTGCACTTGGGAGGGTTGGTTTCCACTCAGGCGTTGGTTGGACTGGATCCTGCATGGTTGGGAAGTTAGTTCATCACCACTTCCCGTTATTCACATCTATCATTCCTTGGGAGTTTCAGGTCTTCAGTCATGATCGATGGAGAGGCTGTGACTTAGAATTCAGAACAGCAATTAACTATTACATATTAAAGCATTATGTGAATTGGTGATCCATGTGTCCTCCTATGCTAACAAGTCAGAACGTCTTCAGAAGTCAAGTTCAAGGTATGAATGCACAAATATACAAATTCGGCGTTTGGTATATCCAAAAAGCGACGCCAACCGGGGTATCTCATGCAACATAACTCCATTTCCATCTCCATGCCCGTCCAATCCAACACAAAACCACACCCCTCACGGATTCATCCACCCCATACCCCAAATCCACCCCGTCCACGTCCGCTGATCCCCATAATTCCTTCTTCTATCCACCAGCATCGCATACGAAGACCGCGGCGGCACGTACTCCGCTCCCCTCCCGCTCTCGATGCTCCGGGTCGCCTCCAGGAAGTCCAGTTTCATGCGTGTCTCCTTTTCGGAGTCGACAGACCCGCGGCGGCGCCGGGAGCGGGAGCGTTGCTGCGAGCGCGCGCGGTGGTCGAGCGGGGTGTGCGCGCGATTGGCGTCGTTGGCGTCGTTGTTGATGGGGGAATCTGGAACTTCGTCCTCCGGGCCCGGGTCCTGGTATAGGTCCTCGTCCTCCTCTTGGTTAGGCAGGAGTTGCGATTCGGACATCGACGATCGCCTTTCGTGGCGGCGGCGTCGCGGAGGAGGCGGAGGCGTAGGGCGACGTCGAGACGGAGACCCAGACCCGGAAGGTCCCACCCCCGACTCTTCAGGCTGGTAGGGTGTAACCGATAGGAGATCGTCGAAATCCGCGATCTCCTCCGGGTCATCGTAGAGCGTGAAATCGGTCCCGGGATCGTGGTCAAGGATCAGGGGACGATTCAGCATCTCTAACTCGGAGGGTGCGCGGAGGTGCTCTGGGATGGGGAGCCCCCGGGGAAGCGCGATGCTGAATTCGGGTTGTGTGGTGAAGTCCCGGGGAGCGAGGCGGGGAGATGGGGGGATGGGGATGGGGGATGTGGTGGAGGAGGGTGATGCCTCTGGGCTCTTTGGGTTGGGGGTTGGTTCGTGGGCTGGAAGAGTGGGAGAGTCGGGAAGGAAGGTGGGTGGAGCCTCATTGCTCAGATCCTGTTCTTCGTCGGCGGGAGGAGTAGGAGAAGCCGGGGACGGGGGGCGAGAGGGAGCGGTCTGGTAGGAAGAAGAGATCGACACAGCGTCGTCCCCTGAATCTTCTTCGTCTACCTGCCTTCCTTCGACTGTCGGCCTTCGCCGAACCAGCGCATTAAGCCCCCTTCTATACCAAGGAGAAGGGGAGGGAGCAATATCACTGGTGGGAACGGTAGGCGTAAAACTGGTGTCCGACTCAGTCTCTTGCCCTTGGCCTTCTTCGTGCAAGGAAGCAGCAGGCTTCGTGGCAGTCCCGTCAGTCGCCCTAATAGTTCCACGCGCTCGAAGCAGATGCTCCCTATCAATCACCGCCGCTGATACTTCCGATCGCCGGACCAAGGCGTTAATGCCCCTCAGGTACCATGGAGAGGTGGAGCGAGCATCGGGGGCGGGAAGAGCGGCGGGACACGAAGGCGAGCTCGACGAAGCCTCACTCTGCGCGTCTTCTTCCGGGGCGGGAGGAAGAGGAGTTGCGTCCGGAGTGGTAGGAGCAGGAGTAGCAGTAGGGCTGGAAAGCAAGGTCGACGAAGCGGTTTGCCCCTGAGCTGTTTCGATGGAAGGGGTCGGTGAAGCAGGCGCAGAAGGTGCAGGTGCGAAACAGCGGTTTTGCCTAGGTCCTTGGATCCGCGCCGACGCCCTTGACGTCGAGCGCGGTCTTGTGCGCGAGCTCGATGCAGCAATAGGAGGGGGAGCAAGAGTAGGCCGATCGCTTTGGATGGGTCCATCCAACCACATTGTCGTCCCCCTCCTTGGGGCTCTAGGTCTTCGCGACCCTTCCTCCCAGCGAGGTGTCTCCTCAAGTCCATATGCGGACGCGCTGCTCGTGAAGTCCCGACGAGGCGGCGAAGCGCTGGAATCCCTCGAAGACCCGCTCAACACAACCCTTGATCCCAGATTCGCTCTCCGCCATGAGGGCGGACGGAAAGGAGTCGCAGCGGGTGCAGAAACCGAACGAAGCGCAGGCGGCTCAGCAGGACGACTTGCAGGCGCTGGCACAGAGGCAGGACGATGATCGTTTACCCTCTTCAGTGCCTCCTCCAACTGCGCCTGGTCCAACCTTCCCTGCAATCCGCCGGTCGCCGTCCTCGTAACGTTCATCTGCACTTGGCTGGGCTGCGGGCTGGATCTCCTGGACGTCGGATTCCAAAACCGTCGCCATCTCGACGACGATGAAGCTCGTTGCTGCGAGCCTGCCCGCGGCATATCCACCTGATGATCATTGCCCTGCTGCTGCTGCTGGTTGTTCTGCTGGCGAGGGCGGTTGTCGCGATTGCGTTGCGGGGACGTGGAACCCGGCGATGTGGAAGAGGGTTTCGATGAGCGAGGCATCTTGCTCTGGTGAAGAGAAAGATGTGAAATAGAAGCGAAAAAGAGCTAGTGAGCTGAGCGATGGTATACTGTCTGGTAACGAAAGCAGCGCGTAGTGGGTGCTGTGTGGGCGTGGGTGGACGAAACGCTATGCGAAGTGTATGAGTGGAAGTGAAAAAGAGAAAGAACGGCACAAGAAACTAAAAGTCCAAAGGCGGTGCTACGCCGGCTCCCTCTAGGAATCAAAATCGGTGTGTGCATGTGAGGGCGACGGTGCCTCCGCTAACGTCGCAGAAGCGTAGAAAATGACGATATAGGAAACCAAAAGAAAAGATATCGTACATCTACCTCAGGCGAAAGGCCGGCATGGAGCGCGCTACCCCACGCCATCCCTCACCAAAATTGCCAAACCAGGTAGTCCTCATTTCTCTTTCTCTCTCTGCTCTTGCTGCTCCATGGGCGGTAGTTTTAACAGTTCCCTCAACACCTCCTCCGCTGTCCCAGGCTCAACCGTTCCCTCAGCCCCTCTTGCCATAATCTGTCCCACGAACCACTTAACCTTTTGGTGCTTCCCTCTCTCCACGATATCCTTAACAACATCATTCTTTTCCTCGAGCAGCTGGCGTCCCATACTGACATACTCCGCGCGACTCAGCGGGCGGAGAAGTAAGTCCTCATCCAGGACAATCTGTTCCACTGATCGGGCGTCCCCGTCGAACTTCTGGGCTAGGAGTAGCTTAGCCGTTCGGCCCGTAATCTGCTTGCGAATGACATGTGCTATGAGTGATGCGAGTTCAGAGGGCGATACGTGGTGAGGTGACCAGGCTGTGGTTTTGAAAAGCGCGCCAAGTTCCATGAGCACCCTGCGCGAGTGTGTTAGCTTGCCAGACTGACGTAGAACAACTGAAGGCCGTGATGACTAAGGGAGATGTGGTGGAGCACGCACCAGTTGCCCGCCAATTTGCTCACGCGAGATAGAGCCGCAGAGTCATCAGCGAAGACGCGTCGTAGTATCTCGACGACTTCAAGGTAGTAGTCTAGACGATCACCATCATCGAGAATGAGTAGTGTGCCGGCATCTTTTGCTGTGAGTCCGTATTCCTTCGGATCAACTAGCATCTTGATGATATCGTCGGATAGCAAGGGCATGCTTGATCGGAGGTGTTGCACAAGGTCCTATAGTGGTATCAGCATGCCATATCTACCAGATGTAGGTACTTTCTTAGTTACCTTCCCAACCACCACAGGCGCAATATCCGGGTCCGGCATATACCTGTAATCAATCTCGCCCTCCTTCCCTCTCAAACGCCTCGTACTCTTGCTGCCCTGCGTGAATCCACGCGTCTCCCCTTCAACGACACCGCCTCCCTCAAGCAAATCGATTTGGCGATCTCTTTCAGCGATAATAGCGTCTTCTACTGCTTTAATACTGGGCAAGTTCTTGATTTCGGTGCGTTGCCCCAGGCCGGTCACGCCGTGGTAGGAGTTGCCTTCAAACGATGACGGTGCGTCTCTCTGTCGCACAGAGACGTTGACGTCGGCGCGGAGACCTCCCATTTCCATTCCTGCGGTAACTGCATCGATCGCCTTGAGGATGGATTGTATCTTACGTACGCATGCAGCCGCGACGGTGGGGTTGTGTATTTGGGGGAGCGTGATGATTTCAATGAGAGGGTGGGAGACGCGGTTGAAGTCGAGCAAATGAGTTGAAGGTGGTTGCTGGACGGTTTTGGCTGTGTCCTGTTCCATCTGAACCTGTTTGATTCCAATGGTGATAGGGCCTCCTTCAGGGGATACGCCGCCGGGGAAGTCGTGCGGATAAAGGGTGATGTGGCCATTGCGGGCAAATGGCTCTGGAGGAGCTGGTCAGCCGTGATTTAATATAACCGTTGGATGAATAGGTACTCACCATAATACTGTGTGATCTGGTACCCGGCCGGCTGGTCCTGATAGAAGTAATGCTTTCTATCAAAGCTGCTCTTGTGCTGAATCTCACAATTCAAGGCCAACGCAGCGCGCAAAGCTGGGATGAGCGTCTCTCGCTGGAAATGCGGTTGGCTTCCGGGAAATGCAACATCGAACAAAGCGACGTGTGTATTCGGTGTATCATTGACAGACGTAGCCGCTCCAGAGAACAACTTTCGAGCTGTGTTGAGCTCCGCATGTATCTCAATGCCGACCGTGAGCTCCCATTTCTCCAGCTTCGATGCTGACTCTGCGCCGGATTTGCCAGACGATTGGCCTTTGCTGCGGTTCTCTAGTCGTTTCTTCTTCGCTGCATCTTTCAGCGCTTTTCGGAAGGGTGCGTCATCTTTCGGAGCACTGGGACGATCATCGGAGTTGATTGAGAGGGAGCGAATCGAAATGGGTGCTGGAGAAACAATTGAACGAAAAGGACGATTTTGCAGGCGACCCAGACATTCTCGACATATGTATGGCCTTCGCGCGAACGCGGTGCGACCGGTATGGGAGAATTGGTTGAGCATTGCAGCTGTGTACTCGCATGTCGTTCAGTCTACGCCGAGATCTTGCGATCGAACTGAAGGTCCGTGCTTGACAGGGTTGGATACGATGTGAACGTGGCGGTGCAACACGTCGTGCGCCACATCCGCTTCTTCTTCTTCTGCCCGTACAGCGCTTCTAGGATATATAGCGGCAGTATCCATAGGCAGAGATCACCACGATGCACTCGATTCGAATTTTAAAAATCTTTCTTCCAAAAACATATCATGTAACATCGATATCATCCCTTCCAAATGAAAACACACACCACCGCCCCCCCCCCGGGGCCCTTTTTGGGCCTCGCTATCAACATCTCAGCACTGTCCAAAAGTCTTTTTCCGAAAACGAACTACCCATCACGACATGTGGCTGCCCGGGATCGTGTTAGATCTCCGAAGATGACCTTTGCATCCCAATTCCACAGGTTGATGATGCATGTGATGACAATTATCTGTCACTCCGGGGCAATCCATATGCCAACACCTGTAACTTTGAATGCAATGCCATGATCTCAACTGCCACCATGGCCGTGAATGTATCGCATCCAACAATCACGCTAGCGCTACGGAACACTATATATTGATCCGCTCGTTGCGGGTTACCGTTTGTGTACTGTTGGATCCATTTTCTTTGCGATTCAAAAATGGTACACAGAAGTCGCATGTTCAGTTACAGTATCTTGACTCTTAGGATCCATGTGACCTGCCGCTCGTATAAATTCTGCGATTTTTTGTACGCATGTTCAAGAATACTGAACGATGATGCTCGCCATCACTGACTTTCCTGCTCACTCTTCTCGAAATATGCAGTTCACTATTTGTGCAATCCACCATCACTTCCTTTGAAAAGTCTCTACTATTGCCCCAAATCAGTTCCCCTTATATAGTCTGTCCTCATTCCCTCTATAGTTCTTACTCAAACTCCCCCTTAGTAGGTTGCTACACCACAGCTGGAAAACAAATCGGAACAATAGAACATGATGTGCTTGCCACGGGGTTTCAAATAAAAAATTTTACCAAACCACTTTGTGACCGTGCAGAAAGAAATCAAAAAATTGACTAACGGCTCGATGTCACGATGTGACCCAAAGAGCCAAGCCGCAGCGCCGCCATACCCTAGAGATGGGACTTCACCTTCGTAAATTCTCCATGTATTGTATCAGGCCGAGATTCAAAAAGCCGGAGCTGCGTTGAACATGTGTCCACTCTGTGCTAACCGCTTTGGCTCTCCCACTCCCTTGCAAGGGTTCGCAGGGGCGTATAAAGAACCAATTACTATCGCTCCCTTACACCTCTTCACAGTTGTCTGCATTATACCTGCAAAAATTTAAAATCACTAAAAAGGTTCACCATGTGTGAGAGTCGGGTTCCTTGAAAGGGCAGGGGATTCGAAAAAATGATGATGTACTGCTGAATGTGCCCGTCCTGCCACAGAAGTTAGAAAATATAACATGTTCAACCTCTATATACACAAAAAGCACCTTCCAATCAATGGGTATGTTCCTCCTGGTCCCCCTTCTCAAGGCCGACAAATGGGGCGCAATCTGTCGAGAGTGAGCAATGCACTCATCGTTCTGGCGTTTCTTTCGGCTGGATGTATGGTGATAATGAAGTTTAGCGCTGTGAATATAAATATCCAACTCTATCTCTTTCCTTCTCACCGTATCCTCAAAATTGCACGGAGCCAATCAAAAATAGTGCACATTGCACCTTATGTTCTTCTTATTTTTTTAACTCTAAATCTAAAAGAACCAGCTGCAGTTTAATGTTCCAGGCCAGCACTCCGAGAACGACTGTCCAAAACGCCTATGTTCTGGCACTACCTGTAGGTTTTCGTTCTACATTGAGAAGCAACCAACTAAAAGCGTTCAGGTTTTAGAGATGATAAACGTCATCATCAGCGCAGATCGAATGCAACCTATAGCTTGGCTCATGTTCCAACGCAGTAAAATTCTCGCTCTTCGCATCCGTAGTGCTTTAGATGTTACACTTTGCGCAAGACGAAAACGTATATAAACGCCGACACCATCGCTCCGTCCCCTTCCTTATAATTTCCTTTGCTTCTTACATCTAGTAAATGCACAATAGGAAACGACATGTGTTTGAAAATGAGATCGACATGGCGGAACTTAATGACTGTTCTGTCTCTTATATAGCAATGCAGTCTAACGTTAAGACGAAATGTAGAAATTTATTCTATAGTGGTGATGATGACGATAAGCGCAATCGAAGTTATTGCGTGTGAGCGATGGCGAGGGAAAGGGCGAGGGGCAGGACATTCCGACATCAATTTTCTCAATTGGGTGGTTCACTGAATGAGTGGTTGTGTTCGCACATATGATATACCAACTCCATTCCTCGCTGTCAGGCTATTACTTTGCTCCTGTACATGTATTCCCCTTCTTCTATCCTGAAATACCCTTCCTGTCTACCTAAAGCATATCCAGAGACAATCATGTTTCCCCCGTTTGCCCAGAAGAGTTGAGCCGTACTAATCTATCCAAATTTTCTTTAACTAATTTCGGACTGCTGTTTTGCTAATTAGTGATGCGGGATAGGCATGGGGATATCCTCTAAGGCGCTGAAATGGGCTGCTGATTGTTCAATCTGTCCTCGCCCCTGGCGTTCATGAGCACATTCACACCGTCCCTACAAATTTCGGTACCGCTCTAATTTACTCCTATTACATTGGATACGCAGATATTGAATTTAAAGGTTGGTCTTCTGGTGAAACAAGTTCCCTAGGAATGCGCCTGTGTGTTTATGTCAGTAGGGATGAGGAGCAGCATCATTGGGATATCTCCTCGAAAATTGTTTTTATTCGGTTCTATGCTCCTGTCTAAGGAGGAATATATAAACCCACCCTTCAAAACGCCTTTTCCCTACTTCACACTTCGCTAACTTCACACTTCGCTATATAAAAAAATTTCACAAACGGCCCCCATGTCGTTTGGGTGTAGTGTGTGTGTCCGACCGGAGAGTTTGGGGTAGCCCAGGTACGAACCCATCTTCCCGAGGATTATTTCCGTTCTTTACTGTTGGTGACGATCGATGGACGTGACGATGATAACGAACAGCTGCATCACAACTTGCATTCTCATCCCCGGCCCTTGTGTTCATTTTTCGCCCTTTCAAAAGCGGCCGAGGGGAAAGTAATGTAGTCTTGCGACTATATAAACCCCTCTTCTCTGTATCTTTACTACTGGCTCTACACTTATGTTTTCGCCATTGCTCTTGCTAAATAGCCGGAGAGCGACACGATGTGCGTTCACCACGTGGAGCGAGCTAACCTACATCACACATCTCTTTGAAGCTCTAGCTTTATCTACCAATTTTGACGCCAGAATTTAAGGCCCCCGGAAATGACGATGGCAATAGTTCGAGACCCGAAGATGCGCATCATCACCACTATTGCTTCAACATCAAAATATGCACTCATGAGAGAATTCCATTGTCTACTAAGGTTTCCCAAAAGCAGCAATCCACTACTTGTCCATCTTCTGATACTAAAAGCAAATGTATTAGGCCGTGCTCGCGATGTATATAAACCCCTCTAGTCTTCCCTCTTCACTTGCTCTCTACACTACTCTTTCGCCACAGAGATCTAAAATCTAAACACCCAAAAAGCCAAGTGATTTCAAAAGGTATGGCAACCACCGCATGCTGTGGAGAATCTAAGGGGCCTTTGGACTCGAATGAAAAGAAAAAGAAAGAAACCCATGGGTGCTTCCTCACTAGGTACGCTCCAGCCCGGTCCCTTGGAATGCGCACGGAACATGACTTCCCCTCGTCTACAGTTCACCGAATCTTATGGTGTTGATGATGGTGTTTGTTATTGGGTTCGAACATGCCTTGCACAGCCCTTGCATGTCCTCGGTAATTAGCAAACGTTGGACGACGCCCACCCCAAAAGCTATATAAACAACTTCGTTATCCTGCTCTTTTCTCCTTCTTACGCTTAATACACTTTCGTTTCTTCCGTGAACATAGACTGAAAGAGGTCCATGCGGCTGGCGTGTGCCCGAAAGTCTACCCTATTCTAAAATCTCAAAGATTCTATGCACAATTATAATCTAATAAAATAGTGTCGATGGCATTCCTCCTCATCATTATGGATATCACGTGAATGCTAATGATAATGATGACAACGCCAAGGAGCACCATCCTAAGAAATGATATGATTTTATCCCCTATCAAAAATAGCAATGTGACCAGCATGTTCGAAAACACGTCCTGACATTATCCAAGCCTTTGCACATGTCAAAAACCGAGCAGCAGTATCGATGTTCTAACGGAAGAGTATAAAAGCCCCACCTTCTTCCCCTCTCCTCCTTTCTCTACATTTGTTCAAAAAAAGCTTCCCTGACATAGGTAAAAAAACGGCCCAACAGATGAATGCTTCTTTTTGTGTAGCTAAGAGGATGGGCGGCATGTTTTAGTTCCCCATCTCCGTTTTCATATCAGTCACGACAATGGTGATGACAAACATCACCACCATCGCCATTACCATCACTATTATGACTTCAAATTTCAATGTATACGTTTTGGAGCCATGAATTGAACAGGGATGTCCTCTTGGGGAAGTATATAAACCACTTCTGCCCGCACTCTTGCGCATCCCCCACAGCTATTTGTGTACTTTCCCGGTATATCGAAATTTCTCGTGAATCCCCCCTCATGTTCCCACTGCCTGAGCGAAGCTGGTCCTCGTTTGAATTGCCTAGCTCACCGCACATTCTCCTGGCTTTTCCATTTTCCTTTTCCTCGGAATTTAACAATGACCACCATTACCACCAGCATCACCATCCGAAACCGATTTGCAAATCCATGAGGCACATGAGCACTCAAAAGAATTCTGGTTTAGAGTGATGTTCTTAGATTTCATAAGATTTCCCTGCCCAGAAGGGGAGTAATAAGCTATCGCTATCGCTATCTAGCCACCAGCCAGCCAGCCATCCCGCTATCTAGCTAGCCATGAGCATCCAAATAGCGAAATCATAATGCTACAGGGCTGAGATGGTGCCAATCGCACGCCGTATATGAGACAATAATGATACAATCCACACCGGAAACCTACCACTTAACCCAGCCGATACATGTACGCCTAGATATCCGTCACTACCTTGACCAGGAACTCCTCTGCAATCATAAACTGATGTATAGCCTCGCCCAACCATGCGCAGCGCGCCACAACCATACCTGTTCACGCGTTAACTCTCTAATATACCAAGCAGGGTATCAAAAACCTCATCGTCGTCTTCATCATCCTCCACCACCTCCTCCTCCTCATCGTCCTCGTCCTCGTCCTCGTCATTCCTGGCGGCGAAATACGTATGATCGTCCTCGTCCTCGACATCATCTCCGACACTACTATCGTCGTCGTCTCCATTCTCGCTGCCAAACCCGCTATCATCGTCTGAAAAACTGGCCATGGCATCTACTGCCTGAGCACCAGACACAGCGTCATTGTCGTCGCCACCGCTGCTGCTACCGTCATTTGAATTGCCCTCGTCACCATCTTCTACGCCCCGCCAACTCCGCTCCCCATCATCGTCGGCCTCTGTATCACCACCCGCATCGCTGGAGCCGCGATACCCGACACGCCCGGCCACGGGCCCGGAATACGGCGTTGCATACGCGAACGGGGTGCTCCTGCCAGCGACAGCAGACCGCTCGCTACGGCTAGCTTGATCGGAATTTGTCCTCGCAAGCTCAGGGTGGGAAGAGTTGAACGGTGACGGCAGACCTCGTGGCCGGCGCGAACTATCGTCCCAGAGCACTACCTGTCCCTCCTGGGCATAGCTGTCGTTCTCGTGGTCGAGAGGTGGGAAGGACTCCGCGGCCATTCTGCGCCGCTTCGGCCTTGATGGTGCAATGCTGGCAATACTGCCCGTACGTCCGTGACCAAGCGGCACAGATAACTGCTTGACTGGCGAGGAGTTCAAGCGACGTTTCCCTGAGCTGGGCTGGGCTGGGACAACGAGAGAGCTCGAGAAGGTGCGAGCACGGCGATAACCAGACCGTGCGGTGTGTAATTCGCTCGTGGGCGAGAGGGGCTGCTGCGGCTGCCTATTCTTCAATATTGAGCTCGGTGTGATGGACCGTCGCCACTCGCGACCCGCAGGCCGCATGGACAGCCGAACGGGGGCTGAGTGGTTGCTGTTGAAAGAGGATGTCGCACTAGCGGGAGGGAGATCAAGCCGCTCGACGAATATCCAGCAGGCTTCTTTGGCATCGGCCTCTGGGACTTGGGGTTGGCAGTGCGCGTCGTTGCCTTCCATCTGGGAATCCATGTCGGGCTGGAAGCGGGGGAGTTCTCGGATATCATGCCACGTCCATGATTTTCGTGCATCTGCGATGTCGTCCATCTGCTCTCCTTTGCCATTCTGCTGCAGATACGCTTCCCTCTGTGTCACGTAAAGTCGCTTCTTGCCTCCTGATGCCTTCATCATGACCCCGGCTGACAAGAACTGTGCCGACCAAAGTGCCGAGCTTGCCATCTCAGCACGTGTGAGGAAGCGAAGACTGGCTTCCTTGTGCATCTTTCTCAGCGGAATGAAGGGAGCACGTAGAGCGGGATAGGCATCTACGAGGTCATCGTCTTCTTTTTCAGTGTACTTTAAGTGACCTGCCAGCTCAGCAAAGGCAGTTGACAAAGAATTTTGTATGTCTCGGGAGTTGGCGCTCCTGAACGTCACCTTCCTGACGAAGCCACGGCTCTGAAGCCTCTTGTAAACGAGGTTCGATGGTCCGCACGCTCTTGGGAAGAGCCATTCGTCCACTTCGCCGGCAACCCAGTTGCTGATAGCTTCGCTACTCCATCCGCTCTCTGCTTCGCTCAGAGCTAACGAGCTCGTCAAGGACAGTTTGCCATTGGAGCTGGAGCCTGATGGTTGTCCAATAGACACGGAAGATCGGCGCCCGCGGAGCGCAAGATCGAGGTTTTGGGTCCAATCTTCCGATTCCTGAGTGAGAGCGTTGACCGACTCGGGAACTGGCGCATCCAGAGAGTGCCAAACCCCTCGGAGTTCTGGGCCCCAGGGTAAAAATACGACATCCACTTCCCAGGGGTGGGCGAATGACGGCAATGCTGCTGCCTCAAGAACGTCCAGTCTGTCTTTGATATCGTCGAATTCGGCCTGTATCTCCTTGCTAGCCACAGGCACCAGTGCAAGGGCTGATGAGGCAGAGTGACCCGAATGGGCTGAACCAAACGAATCTGTAGCTGCAGTGAGTTGTCGGGCATGTGAATGGCTGCTCTGGTCAGCGTCAATAGCCTTGTGAAGGGATTCATGATCATCCATGCGGTGCTCCAGTTCCAGCAGTCGCCCGTCATAGCTCTCGAGATGCTGTTGCACGTCCTCGGGCTGCACATGATTGAAGGAATAGTTCTCTAGATGATCTAAGCGCGCATTCACTTCTCTTATCGTGCTCGCCAGGTTGGGCATAGAAGTAAGAAGATTATGTAGCGGCGCAAGGTAGGAGACGAGTTTTTGGAGTGCAGCCGGAGAAGCACTTTTGATGGCTTGTGACAGCTCCTCTTGAGGTGTGGCAGGCGCGCTAGTTGGAGCATGCGGTGGTATAGACCCGGAAGTTGTACTCGGAGGCTTGGGCCTGTGGCCAGTACCAGGCCCTGCTTGGGAAGTCAGCCGCATCAGTGTATCTACTAGCGTTCTTGTCTCAGATACAGCTTGATCGACGGGTCCTAGACTAGGTGTGTTCGCATTGCTAGGAGTCGCTAGCTCGGTGGCGCTCTGAATGAAGTCTTCAGGATTATATGTGTCCGGTATGGTATCTCCTTGTACGTTGAGATGCAGCGTGCGATTCAACTCCAGCACGTGCTCGGGAGGTCCAACGCCTAAGGGGGTGTGGATACGGTCGGACTCTGCACGAGTCGAGTTCGCTCTTGTCGAAGGGAGCGCCATGTCGCTGATTGATGGGGCTCTGTTCATCTCATCCACGATGGTAGATGAAACGGAGGACCGGCGCTCAATTGTACGAGACAATGAGAGTCCGAGGCCGGCAAACTGCTGATCTGTCCGCACTTCTCTCTTAATCTGCCTGGCCGCTTCTACATCAGCAGCGGCTCTTTCACGCCTCTCATGAGACAGAAGACACATGGAGGGGATCCTTGGTAGGCCTGAAGGGCTCAGCTGCGACATGCGCCCTCCCATGGTAGCATCTGGAGATGCACCGCTATTGAGGAGTCGCGCAGCGACGCCCTGAGGCGACGCTAACGACCCTATTTGCGCATTCAGGAGCGCGTGTGTCCCTTGCACAGGAGAGCGATTTTCATGTCCCCGCGCGATGCGCCGGTACACACTCCCCTGCGATTCCACCTGCGACCGAGCTCGACCACCCTCAATATCATGAGGGCGTCGCACGGATGGGGGCGGCTTTAGGATAGCCTCAGCAGGCTGCTGTGCTTCGAAGAGATGGAAGCAGGCATGGTGGCTACAGACACACCATGTCGACTGCTTCCTCCCAGCTGCCCCCTCGACCGACTCGTCGTGTAGCTCGGCGCTCTCCTTGTCCCAAAACTGGGTACAACCACAAGAGCCGAGGCTCTGATCGCGGTAATTGCATGGACCATTGGGCAATCGGCGCTTCGGTGAGGGTCGCTCGCGTTCAAACGTCGGCGTTACGAGGTAATTGTTGGATGCATTCGCAGACTGCTCCAACCCCGCCATGGGCGCCTACTGGGGCATCCCACGGACGATGTAAGGAGTTCAGAGTTGTGTCATAGCTAGCTAGAAAGTAGAGCTGGCGTTGTATCAGCTGTTGCGATCAAGGATTTTCTGCACCGCCCCGAGAGCATACCTATAGTAATGTATGGAAGCGAGGTACGCACGCGCGACGAGGGAACGCAAGTGGAGGAATAAAGGAGGGGATGATGGCTTTTATGTACGTGTACCGGATTCGCAGTGACAGAAAAAGGCAATAAGAAGGCGAACTTAGACGGAGAGCCGAGGCGACGTGTGTGTGCAGCGAAAGGCGAGCGCGTGGGGAAGAGGGGGAGGAGGATAAGGGAAACAGGACGAGAGGCCTATCGAGTCCAGTCCAGAGAGATGGCTGAAGCTCGGTGACTGTTGTAGGATCCCTGCAACCATGCATTCGTAAACTCCAAAGCGGCTAGCGTCTCGCCTACACCCGCTGCCCCAGGCGCGTTGATTGGGCGGGCGATGTCAGGGAAACGGCGTGGGCGCCAGCCCCACGGCAGCGCCATCCGCAGTGCGGAGACAGCAACACAAGAAAAAGCGATATAACTACGCCTAGTTTTGGAGCCTGAGACATGCACAGTATATTGGAACTGGTAAAAGACGACAGCTCATCTTTTACCTGCAGTTTTGGGCGACGTCATATTATCGATTCCCCAGGCAGCAACGATTCACGTGCGCCTGCAATCGTAGGGCGACGCTAGCGCCCAATACAGCAATAGTGCACGGGCCCTTCCGCGTAGCTCATGAACTTTTTCGTCTCGACTGACTTCACCGTAACACCATCTGCGTCTTCGATCCTCACCGGCGACTCAATCCTCAATGTCTATATGTAAGACTACGGCAGGTGCATTGGTCCGCACGCGCGTTGCTGTCAACATCTCGACAACCAAGACTCTCGCACCATTCCTCTACCAGACCCCGACGATCCAGCAATGGCATCCCGTCACGGATCGCACAGCGCGGCGCAACGCGTCCTCCTACCGACGGACAAACGACCCCGTTCCCTTCGAAGGTGATGCCGAACTGACACCAGCCATTGAAGAGTCCCAACCACCTCGAAAATCGACAATGACGGGCTCCGAGCGCAAAGCGTTCGAGAAGCTGTACAAGAACGTCAAGAAGAATGCCTTCGACCCCCTCTCCGACGACTTCCTCGACGACGAAGCCCTCGGCTCCGGTACATCCATCGACTCCGTCTTCGACGCCGTGCTCTCCGGCCGTGCATCCGCGAAGCAGCGCTCCCTCAAGCGACCTGTGGAAAACCTGCAAACCCTCGCAGAAAGCATCCTTCAACAAGAGGCCAAACAGGCACCGCAGAACAAAACCGAGACCGAACAAGTCCCCGCGGATCCAATGGAAGAACTCAACCGCGCCCGGGACGCGGAAAGGGAACGTGTGCAATCCCTCATGCTGGAAGCGCAAACCGATCTTGAGCTCTGGCAGATCCTCGAGCGGGAAGTCATCGCCCCCATCCGCGCGCTGGATCTCGACGGCGTGCAGGCCCACAAGGAACATCTGGCACGCCAGGTCCGCACCTCGTACCGGTACAAATACAAGCTGAAGAGGTTAACCAAGCCGGAGTTCAGGAGGGTCAGAAAGGAGAGGAAGGACATGAGGGAGAAATGGGACAAGGTGATGCAGCCGTTCCACAACACCGACGACAAGCTGTACCCCCCACCAGCGGGCCCGGACCCACGCATCCTCTTCCACAACTTCCCCGCCCTCCTCCTCTTCACCGCGCGCCTCCTGCAAAAGAACTTCCCCACCTCCCCCTTGCCCCTCTCCATCCTCGGCACCATCAAATCCCTCGGCCGCTCCTCCGCCGCACTGGGCAGCACAACGAACCTGTACAACCTGCTGATCCGCACGCTGTGGACGCAGGCCGCCGCGCCGGCCACCATGTTCGCCCAGATCGACGAGCTGCTGTCCGACATGGAGAACAGCGGGATCGAGTTCGATCGCAACACGTGGGCGCTCGTGCACGAGGTGATTCGCGAGTTCCGATGGGTGAGGGCGGGGCGGGCGGGAAAAGCGCTGGGTCGGTTGTCCTTGTCGCAGCAGGTGCAGGAGGGGGTGGGGAAGTTGGAGGGGTGGAGGGCGGTGATGGAGATGCGGTTGGGGGTTCTTAGGGAGGGGGTGAGGAGGGGGAAGGAGAGGGAGAGGGATGGGGCAATCGGGAGCCGGATTGGCGGACGCGAGTTTGTCCCGTTTGATCATTCAGGGGGTGCGGGATTGAGGATGGGGGAGAAGGGTGCAGAGGCTGGAGAGAAAGCACGAGGGGATGGGATCACCGAATTCGAGTTCGGCCCGGTTCATCGTCCAAAGATCGAGACAGCGATGCCGAAGAGGAACGCCGCAAAGAAAGGACAGAAGTGGGGGCCTGAGAAGGGGAGAGGAACTGGCAAGCGCGAGCGCGACTTTGTGCCGTTCCATTATCCAAGGAGCGAAGGGGAGGGTGTAGAGGGACGAGAGAGGCAGGAAGAGGAGCAGTTGGATCGCGAGCTGCTGTTCGCGGAGGTGAAGCGTGATTGAGATGGCTTGTAAGAATAAGAGATGCGAATGTGTATCTATAGGATTGTACAACAGCATGCATACAGGCATACAGGCATAGGTGGGGGAACCGGAGTTAGGGACATGGCGATGTAGCATGGCATCGGCAAAGTGTACACATATGGCACACCATGGCAAGCAGGGCATATACTCCATCACGGAGATCACGTTTCCAGGCTCGTCACAGACGGGATACGATAGATGGAAACAGGCAGGCGGCAAGACCACCAGCTCTCATACAATATCATTGGTCTCATCCTCATCCTCATCCTCATCCCATCCCATCCCATCCCATCTGCAATCCTTCCAACAAACGTTCTAGAAAGAACACCGCTAAATCCCTCCCCATCGCCTTCCTATCTTATAAACAAACAATGATAGATCCACAAATATAAAAAGAACAGCAAGTACACCCCTAGGCCTAGAGACGCCGCAGCAACTGCCCGGGTACCAGACTAGGAAACCCCCAAAGCGGAGGATACGAAACGAAGAACAAGCGTCGAATGCGTCCAGACCTCCACGAAAGAAATATGATAGGCGGGGGTATTAATATAAAACGACGAAGGGGAAAAAAGGGGAGGCTTGAATCCCTTGTACAAACGCCGTGATGACGGCCTTCCTAGGCACCTTTACCGCCAAGTGAACATGAACGATACGCCCTGAGAAATCTCCAGAATGCTTCCCAATTTTTTTGGTCGTTGATTCCACACCTCCCTCAGCTCATCCGCCTCGTCTTACTCGGCTCCGCCAACACCGCCTTCATACTATCGCTCGTCCTCGCCCGCTTCAAACTCGCCTTCGCGCCCGCCGACGTGGGACTCAAGCTGCTCCGTGGCGGCTGCTGTTGGGTCTTCCTACCGCTGCTCATGCTGTCGCCGCCCTCAGACGTGGGCACGTTGATGGGGCTGTTGAATCCGCTGCCCCCGCCCGCCGTGGCTGCAGAGCTGCCGGCGGGAATCTCCGCGGCGAGCCGGTCCGCGAGCTCAGGGTCGAAGTCGTCGCGGTCAGGCGGCTTCATGGTGGACAGGTCGACGGGTGGGGGAATGGCGAGCAGGTCGCTGCTGCTGTCAGAGTCGTCATCTGAGTCGCGCCGAGCAGGGGCGTGTGGCTTGCGCGGTGGAACGTAATGATATGGGTGCGCCGCAGGCTCAGGGGTCCCGGATTTGGCTGGCCGACACGATGCCTCCGACTCTGATGGCGTGGAGGAGACATCTGATTCCAGGTCAGAATCGACGTCACCGGATGATGTAGAGTCGAAGGGGAGAAATGACGCAGGGGGAAGGGCCGAGCTTGGTAGCATCTTGCTGGACGTCGAAAGGATCTGCTCATTGATCACGGGCTGGGACGATGCCGATGGCGCCTGTGAATCCTCCTCATCCAAGGCATCTAGGATCTTCTTCGGATACAGCCGTGGCTTGTGGCTCTTAAGCCCCGAACCACTCTCGGGCGTCCCACGTGACTGCGATCGCCGGACCCGAATGGCGAAGTTATCTTCTGGTTGAACGCCACCAATGCCAGACACTTCGAACTCCATAGTGGAAGGACTGCTGTCGCTGAGATCGTGCCGCAAATCAGTCAAGCCGAATTCATGGTGGTCGTCGTCGCTTGATGATCCCAGCCCATCACCGTCTTTAGGATCAAGCGCCAAGGCATGATCCATAGGACCCCTGGGCTCTATTATTCCCGTTCGAGGGGTGACGGCATGAGAACCCCGAGTCAATGCCCCTAGAGGCTGTGATGTGACGCTCTTGTATTCAGAACCTGGCTTGTCCGACATGGCATTCCGGTCTCCGCTCAAGTCGGTGCAGAAGTTGGCCTTGGTATAGAAGATCATAGGCCCTTCGTCCCGTCTCTTTCGAGAGGAGTTGCTTCGTAACCCTGAGCTGGCGAAACCGGAAGAATCTCCCTGTGGTTGTGGGTGGAAAGGCGAGTCGCCCGACGATGTCATGCCGTTGTAGATATCATCCGACTCGTCCGACTCCTGTCTCTGAAAGAAGATGGGAGTATAGGCCAATTTGTGTCGATCCTTCTCCTTGGCCGCGCGCGCCGCAATACGAGCCCGCCGCTCTTCTTCGGCAGCGTCGGTGCTGCTCCCACCATTCTCCGTCTTCACTCGCTTGGATGGGGACCGGGAAGCCGAGGCAGCGAGGTCATCGGGGGACTTTGAGTTCCCGCTGAGCTGCTCCGACGAGCTGTCGCTGTTGAGAGTCAACCCATTGCCGCCCTTCCACCGCACTTTGCGACCATCGTGGGACAGTTCGAACTTGGAGCTGTATTCAGTCAAAGCGTCCTTGACAAAATCCGGGGTGACGTTGATCGTGTGAAGCTGGGCCATGTTGATGAGGAGATTGAGGTAGATCCATCCTTGTCCGTCTTGCGACATCTCATCGGATGTTGTGTCTCCAGGTAGCGAAAACCCGAGATGCCGGATGTAGTCCATGTTTTCGGCGGGCACCTGAGCACGATACGGGTCGAGATCCAAAGGTCTAGTCGGGCGCTGATCGGGCGATCCCGACCCATTCCCAGTCTGCTCCTGGCCAATCAAGTCGGGGAAGAGCGCTTGTGCTGCTGCATGCGTAGATCGAGACTCTGTCGTACCATCTTCATTTTGCATTGGCATAATGAGTGCTTCCCGAAGACCTTCTCTCGTCCGTTGACCAGCCGCTTCCCTCACTTTTCGATCGGCCGTTGCTGCGGATTGGGCCACCTCTTCTTGTTGCATGGGCTGTGGATGTACTCCGGGAGTGGGCCGTTTACCAGCAAAGACCTGTTCCAATCGACGGACGACCAGCTTCTTCTTGGACTTGTCGCTCATCGGAGCATTATGCCTCGGGAGCAGGCCGACCGGAATGTCATGGAGGTAAGACTGGATGCTTTGCTGACGATCATTATACTGCGATTTCGACACGTTGCGGATCTCGCTATCCTGTCCAGAGGGGGCGGCGGAATTGGAGTTTTGGCCAGAAGCAGACATGGATACATAACCGGACTCGGTGGGGTAGGTCAGGTTGGAGGTAGCATGCTGAGTCGCGAGGGGGACAGGCGAATGAGCGCCGGTCGCCTGATCATCCTCAAGGTCTTGAGCGAACTTGCGCAGTGTTTCTTCCAGCTCCTTCTTCTTGTGATCCGGCAGTCGGCCGTGGAAGCGAACCTCGAAAAGTTTTTCGTCCTGGTGCCTCGCATCGTGTAGCTTCTCGTACCTCTTTAGCTTCTGCTTCAGCTTCTTGTTGACAATGGTCAAGTCGTCAATGACGCCTCTAAACTCTTCGGTACTGCTGCCATCGGTAGGTAGACGACGGATGCCCGGGCGGTAGGGCATGGAGGGACCGGGTTGAGGCATGTGTATTTCGGGCCCGTCGGGCGGGGATGACGAGGCGGAGGAGTTGTTGCGCAGGAAAAATGGCGGGTCATCTGCAAAGGGTGGGTCAGTTGCGGAACGCTTGTGGACGATGGGAAGAACCAAGGGCAAGGCTACGCACTGTCGACAGGTTGCGACGTGATGGGCTGGGTGTTGTTGTTTGTGTTCTCGAACCACTTGCCGGCGTCGCTACTCTCGCCAGAGCTCTGGTTCTTCTCTACCCTCGGGGGCGAGACGCTGGAGGGCCGGTCATCGTTTGTGGAAGTGACCGTGCTGGGTTGAGGCTCCAGCGAGGTTGAGGTTGCTGAGGGTGCTGAGGCGGCTGATGGCAGCTGGATGGCGGGGCTATGGCGCAGGGACACCGACTTGTGTGCTGGGGGACGACGGGGCATCAAGCCATGCCGACGGTCCATGTCTCTCTCCTAACTTTGTTGAGTGCTCAGCGCAGCGGTAAGGCAAGCTATGGGCGGCGGGGGCACATGAGAGTGCAGCTGGAGCACGGAAATCGGCTCCGGGTGATCGGCAAGGGGAGAATTATTGAAGAGCTGCAACGGGTGTGGGGTGTACCGTGCGGTTGTGATATTTCGAGTTGTATGGGGGTCCGAGGAGGGTGGATTCGTGGGGACTCTTGTATCGCGATCGGTGTGAGGGGGGCTCCAGGCGACCGTTCAATGTCGGTTTGGATGCTGAGGACAGCGACGAGGAGTGGTGAGATGGTGGCTATGAGGAGCGGATGCTGGTGGAAGGGAGGCGGTCCAGCCCAGCGGGGAGTGGCACGCCGGGCATGGTGGGTGGTGAGGTCCATTGACGAAGCCATGGTCCACGGCGAGATCGCGATTCCTCTGTTGATTCCGATGCCAAGAACACGCAGCTGGGCAGAATATCGGCAGGCCCAGACCATTTGCGGAAGTAGCGCCCAGGAAAACTCTCCAGGGTGGCCCCGTCAGGGACCAGGGCTTGTCTTTCGGCTTTCGCCACCAGCCAGTCCGACTTCTTCATCCTCCTCTTTTTCCAAGGGTTTCCCTCTTCCGCGGGCTTCCACAGGGCTTCAAGAAGATGATGAGATGAGTCGATTCTTGCAATCATGCGCGACAATTTCCCCCATGACCGCCGGCCGTCCATGTCGCACAGCGCGAACCTCTCCCAACCACATGTGCAGCCCCCAACAGCTACAACGGAGTTTTCCACGTCTTGTCCTATGATCCCGCGGAGCTCATCGCTTGCATCGCGGAATCGGTGTGGTCCTTCCACGGCGCCAGGGCCTGTGAATCTCGATGACCCCTTTGAAGCTGGGACACATCTGGAGACCATTGTGGCTCGTGGACCCTGGATATCGGCCACAGGCGAGCAAGGGCAACATGGGACCACTGACAGGCTGTCCACGCCCTGGCGAGGGGTTCGCGGATCGGAAAATGAAGTGTGCATCGCTCAACCATTGCTGCGGACGACCCGTTCGTTCCTGGAGTCCAACACCGACCCAATAACCCTCCCCGCTAACCAGAACCATGAGCCCATTATTCCAATTCCAATCTTCCAATCCCTCCGAGTCCCAGTCACCCTGTGAGACCCTGACTGCTGAATTCTCGAAAGCGAAAAAGAGGCTGGCCGCTACTGTGGACTGCGTCGAACTAATTCTCGAAACTTCGCATTCGCCCTCCCAGCTCTCCCAGGGGCCAGTACTGTGTATTCCGTAGGGTGACGTCACCCGTCACGAGACCCAGGTTTTGCGCGCCCTCTGCGGGTCTGTTCACGACCACGTTTGTCACAGCTCCTGCTCTTGCTTGGGCATTGAGGCAGCAGAAAAACCGCAAGTACTGTGTAATGCATGTGCGATATACGAACTGTTTTGTATCGACCCGATAATCCCCTAAAGACGAGACCAATGACGCCGTCGCTGTTGCACAGAGCTTCTATTGCACATTTAGCCAGATTGCAACCCTTTCTGGTACTCACCGTCCACAGCACACACTGTAGTCGTACACTATCGTAACAAGGTTTCCACGGCTCCGGATGCAACCCTCACCACACACATCCCTCATATCCGCACTCCTTTGCTCCTCAGCACATTCACGGCCGAATGCCCAGTGTACCCAACCCATTCCCCTAGCGCCCCAATTACCCCTCCCACCTTCGTTATATCGGCTAAGCGCGCGTCGACGAACTGTTCCGTCTCCGCAAAGTCCTTGGACCGATCCTGCGTCATAAACACCTCGCTAGCAGAATAGACCGCCGACAACGTCGCTCGTTTAGTGTACCAGCTCGTGTCCACGCTGGTGTCGCCGGCAAGGAACCAGATCTCGTCCGCCAGCCGTGCGAGTTCGGCCAGCGATGCAGGCACGTAGCTGGGCTGTGCCATGATGGCGAGCGCCTGAAGCCTGGTTAGTCCCCGGGTCCCACCAGCTATCTGCATCGATTGGGGCCGAGCCTACCTCTTGCCAGCGGTGCACAATGGGTGCATTCGCTCGAAGACGCGCCAACGTCAGCGTCCTGACTTTTGAGCCCACCCCAATGCGTTTCCCAGCCTCTGCCTCCGCAGGGAACTGCACGGAATCCCGCAGAGCTAGCCGCTGCGTGACGAGATGGTAATTGACCAGATCAAACACCCCGCGGGGGAACAGATTGGTAGACACGTCTAGGTAGCCTGCGTCCCGCGCACCGAGCTTGAGCGCGGTCGTCGTGAAGCCATATTCGGGGACATGCGACAGCGAGGCGGAGAGGATTGCGGATTCAGCGTCCGGGAAGGGTGGCGACTCCCCGTGCTCGTAGGAATGGTAAGCCGACCTCTGCATCCACAGAGGCTGCCGTCTTGCGGCCAAGCGCCACGTTCTGGCCCACAGAGTGGTTGTTGATCTCGACATGATATGGATGGCGGAGGGTTGAGAGATTTGGGCTCCGCAGCTATAACTTCCCACCATCGCCAAGCCGATCCGACCACCACGCCGGATCGATCTTGGTCCACCGCGGAAAACACCAAGATCTCACCTTTCATAGATCGCCCAGATCGAGTGGCGTACAACCGGCAAGCTCCTGCAGGCTTGACAATGGCTTCGTGTTTGGGATCGATAAATTGAACCTTGGAATGGTATGGGTTCACGTGATCACGGGACGCGACGGCGCGTGTTAGACGCGTCGCTGCCTCTGTCGCCTGCATCGTTCATTCCATCTCATCTTTGCACCACAGTCCATTGCCATCCATTGATACCTTCGCATTGTAGCAGCATTTGAATAGTCAGTATCCTAAAATCTCTACACCATTCCGGTGTGTCTAAAAGTGGTCCAGCTTCTCGATTTGTCATTTCGTGCACCTTTCATCACACTTGCACCTTCGCGCATTGAACCCGGCACAGTTTCTCAACATGGCACGACAAAGGGCAGAAATGAGCGAATATGAACGCAAAAGGCAAGAGAACATCGCAAAGACGCAGGCCCTTCTCCGCAACCTGGAGATGGAAGCCGCAGAAGCTGGCCTGGCACCCACCTCTCGACCCGCGACCACCGCAACCTCCAAGCCCAAACCGAAGAAGCACGCCCCGAAGCCGAAGATAAAGGAGGAAGTCGTTCCGCGGCGGACCTCTTCGCGCCTACGAGGCATTGAGGCCGATAGCGAGAAGGCGAAGCGGAAAGCCGAGGAGGAGTGGGAGGACCGGAGGAAAGCGGAGCAGGTGAAGAAGCAGCGCATCAGCGACGCGTTCAATTTTGGCGATATTGTGGTCGCGGGGAAAGGGTGGGATGCGAATGGGAACTTCTTCTCGTCCGTGGGGCCTGCGAAGCCGTATGAGCGAACGTTTACGGCCAAGGACGTCAAGGAGACGACGGATAAGGAGCTGAGGGCGCTGAGGGAGAAGATGACGGGGTTGCAGCTTTGGGAGGATTTTGAACCCAACGAGATTAAGCTCACGCCTGAGCGCATTGTACGTGCTGTCTTGCCCCTCTGCTGGAGGTATACATACTAATCGAAACAGTATTCAATTGGGTTACATCCAACCACCGATAAACCCCTTGTATTCGCTGGCGACAAACTCGGAAACCTTGGGATATGCGACTGCGGCCAGAAAGCATCAGAAGTCAAAGCAGAAGACGACGAAGACGCGGACTCCGAAGGCCCCAGCATAACAACGCTGAAACCTCACACTCGCACAATCCACACATTCCTCTTCAGCCCGCACGACGCGAACGCCATGTTCTCCGCATCCTACGACTCGACGGTCCGCAAACTCGACCTGGCCAAAGGCGTTGCAGTGGAAGTCTACGCCCCCGCCGACAAGAACGAAGACGCACCCCTATCCGGCATCGAAATCGCCGCCGACGACCCCAACAAGCTCTACTTCTCCACCCTCGACGGCCGCTTCGGCATCTACGACATGCGCACCCCCTCCGAACAAGCCGCGGGCCTGCAGCTCTTCAATCTCTCCGAGAAGAAGATCGGCGGCTTCAGCCTGCACCCCTTACACCCGCACCTCGTGGCTACCGCGTCGCTCGACCGCACGCTCAAGATCTGGGATCTGCGCAAGATCAGCGGGAAGGGCCATTCGCGGCTGCCCGCGCTGGTGGGCGAGCACGAGAGCAGGTTGTCCGTGTCGCATGCGGCGTGGAATTCCGCGGGCCAGGTGGCTACGTCGTCGTACGACGACACGATCAAGATCCATGATTTTGTCAAGAGCGGGGAGTGGAAGGTCGGGACGACGTTGACGGAGAAGGAGATGAAGCCTGCGACGGTGGTGCCGCATAATAACCAGACGGGGCGGTGGGTCACGATGTGAGTCTTCCCCGGCTTCCTTGTCGTGGTAGGTTATCTCAACTGACATGTTTATCAGATTACGGCCCCAATGGCAGCAGTTCCCACAAGACGGCGTCCAACGCTTCTGCATCGGCAACATGAACCGCTTCGTTGACATCTACACCTCCAAAGGCCAGCAACTGGCGCAGCTGGGCGGCGAAGGCATCACCGCCGTGCCTGCCGTCGCGAAGTTCCACCCGACCCAGGACTGGGTGGCGGCGGGTACGGCGAGTGGGAAGCTTTGCTTGTAAGTTCCCTCGTGATTTTTATTTCCTTTCCCTGTTCATCATGCTTGATGAGCTTTTGGAATCTGCGGCTGCTCTGGTTGGGGTATATGCTAATGGGATGCTTTCAGGTGGATGTAGAATCTTGCGGGATGTCCTAAGCGGGCTGGCGATGATGGAAACATCGATGCCCCATCATCAAAGGCACGAGCGCTTCCAATTGTGTCTCGCTCGTCAGAGCGGCGGCGACGACGGTGCGAACGGCAACAAACAACGCTTCCTCGGCGTGATTTGCATTTGGATATCGATAATGGATCTGGCATCTAAAACCTGTCAATATATTTCAATCTGGCTTACTGAGCTTGAGTACGAGCATCAGCATGAACGCGCGGGATCGATTTGGCTAGACTGATTTCCCCATGTACACGCTGTCTACTGCTCTGGGTAGTCCATCAAGGCTGTGCAGAGCGTTGCATTCGCCGGTTCGGGTAGTGTGGTTGCTCCAGATCTGGAAAAGCCATTGCCTAATAAACCTCCGTTAAACTGTCTTTTGACGACACGCAACAGCGTTATTGGCCTTCCACGTCCTCCGAAGAGAAAAGTACCAAGCAAATAATCAGCTACCTAGTCTAGTAGTTCCGCACAAACGTCCCGCCCCGTTGCCAATTTGCGGGGCCGCCTTCCAAGTCTGTTGACATGGCATCGTCACACGCACATGCACAGTCACTCCACTCCGCTACTTACCCAAACGTTTCTCACGATGCTTTTTGCCGCCGCATCCAGTCGTTCTGTTGTCTGTGCGGCTACTACATCCTGCTGCTACAGTGCGTTTCTATGGAATCGAAAGCGGAAACTGCTAAGCCACAGATGGGCTCACCTGATGTTCCTCACCGCCCATCGCCCTAGAGACTAGAACCAGTCTATCCATTCTCCAATATTTCTCTCGGGAGGGTTCTCGGACGTCCTTGAGCATATTATTCAAAGGAGAGTCGAGTTCGGAGGATGGAGAGGGTTGATCTTACTGTCGAGGAATGCCGTTGAGAGCAGTTGCGCCGTTACGGAGACTTTCTATTAATAGCGCGCAGGATTTAAGGTTAAGGTTGTGGCAGGCGTAGTGCGGCGACGGTGCCCGTTGCTTAGCGGAATGGCGCTGATATCGATAGGAGGATGACGACGTTGTTCACTCTATCTACGGGGGAGGCTTTCGAGGGAAGATGAGGCTGTCTATTCTGTTTTCTTTTGTTTTTCTTTGACTGGTTTCGTTTCGTTTCCTGGATTGCAGTGCTGGGGATCGGCGGGGGGCCTAACGGTCGGTAGGAGCGTGAGGGGAGCTAGAGAACGGTACAATTATGCAACTCTTCGGCCTTCCATCCGTTCTTCCTGCTAGTGCATGAATGGAGGTCTCCCATCGAACGAGCACCCAGCATCTTCTCCTCCCCTCTACCGTACGATCGCCCGCTCTCCCCAGAAACCAGGAGCGAGATTCCAAAACCCTACTGGTGTTGTGCTCAAAAATAACTCCCAACTATCGAACTCGTTAACTCCTGGACCTGCAATGCACCTCGCTTACCCAATCCGCGATGATCCCTCTCGTGACACCGTACCGTGCCATCCGCACCATGCCCATCGCGCGCGCCGATCCCTCTGTGCAGCGTTGCCCGGCTCCGGGTATTGGTAGCGTTCCGACCGGGCCTGAGGAGCGTGAACTGGAACTCGTCACTGGGTTGGGTAGGGTACGGAAGATGTGTAAGCCGTAAAGGAATCAAGGTGGGCGTAGCGATGTGACGGTGGTACGGTAGCGCCAGTGGCATTGCCAGCAGCTTGTGTCTGGTTGACCGCCTCTCTACTGTGTTCTGTCGTCCTTCGCGCAGCAGTGACAATTACCCAGCGACGTTTCTAGTTGTGAAGCGTTTCTTCGGCACTCGGCTGCATCCCCCATCAGATCCCTGCTTCTTAAGCTCCCAGTCCCCTATGACGCTGCGGTGGGCCGGTGGAATTATTCCGTACCTTCTATGGGTCCTCCCTCTCGGCCACTCCACACGGACCACGATGCTGGATCAGGGTGTGATGCGCAGTCACGGCCATGCGCACGCGGACCGTTGCAGTGCGTGCGATGCAGATTGGAGAGGAGCCTGGGAGGCGAAGGACCTGCATTGGGGACATGGGCCGAGGATGGCGTGGGAGTATATTTGGATATACAGGATGAATGGCGGGATGTGGAACCACCTTGGAGCGGATATATAAAAGCCGCTGCGCTCGCTCGGTGGTGGTTCTCGCATCACAGCAATCCAAGCACTGTACTGTACTTTCCATCTCACAAAAAAGCCACTCGCTTCAAACATCCACACACTCGCTTTCCCCCAACCAAAAGCAAAGAAACGAAAATGTATACCCTCGCCGCCCTCACTGCGCTCGTCGCCAGCGCTGCCGCCCAGAACTACTTCGGCGTCATGTCCACGCGCAGCGCGTCCCCCGTGCATCTCCTCCCGCTCACGGCGCGCGGCCAGAAGTTCTACCTCGGCGGCGGTCCCCCCAGCACCTACTGCCCCGTCGAGGTGGTGGGCGATGCTTGCCCCAGCGGGAACTCCACGGTGCTGGCCGGTGGGTATGAGTATCTGAGCTTGGGCGTCATGGTTCCTGGCGGACAGCAGGGTAAGTCGACATTCGGCATCCGTCCGGTATGAGATTTGGGGTTGAGACTGACGCATCATCGCAGTCTACGTCGCGCCCGACGGCTCCCTGAGCTACACGCAGGCCCACAGCGCCTACATCCCCGAGGGCTCCATCCGCGACGGCTGGTCGCGCACCGAGGGCGAGAACTTCGGCAACCTCAAGTTCAAGGACGGCCTGATTGCGTGCCCGACCGAGGGCAACGGGAATGGCTGGCAGGTGTTTGGGCAGATCCCGGGGGTCACGTTCGACCCGGCTTGCCTGGGCTTCAATGCTCTTACTGTTAATACGACTGCTGTTGGTGCGTGGCAGTATAACTAGATGCTGCCCTGCGCCCGCAGAGGTATGATTGGATGATCCGGTTTATGATGGTGGGAGCGAGAGCTCTCAGGATGGAGATGCGTGGTGGTGGTATATAACGATCCCGAGGGGTTAGAGTAAATATAATGCATAATGTCACTCCTTCATCAGCAACACGCTCTTGATCCGTTGGATCTCTTCTTCGGGGCTCCTCGCCTCTTTCTTGCCGTCGTGGTTGAGCGCCACTTCAACAGTCTTCTCCCGGCTCTTCATCCCCCTAGCGATGGATACGTCCGACTTGGGCACGCCCAGGGCGTCGGCGATGACTTCTCGGACCGCCTTGTTCGCCTCGCCTTCCCGGGCCTGGGCGGCGACGCAGACCTCGATGTGCGAGTCTGTCACGGCGGAGATGCCTTCGCGCTGGGCGTTCACGCCGGGCTTGACGTGGCAGAGGAGATGCACGAGGGTGGTTGTGCTGCGGGATTTGGCGGATTTGGGGGTTATGATGCGGATGGCTGGGATGGACATCTTGATTCTCGATAACAGCCCGTGACCTTTGACTGGAGGTCGTGAGTATCTAGGTATCGGGCTAGAAGTCCAATCTGGTCGTCGTTGTGGAATCGGTGGTGGAGCTTGGCGCGGCTAGGAGCGGGTCATCTGATAAGAGATGAGATGGAAGCCAGCATGGTTGTCCAGTTCAACACCTGCTGAACATCTGTTGAAGCCAATAATGGAGGTGTACCGGTACAACCTAGAGGCCAAAATACGCCGAAGCTATAGCTCTACACTCCCCTCCCGCCTATAAGAATATACAAACAGCTCCCCGCGCAGAATCCGGTCTAGCCCGGTGTTCGAGCCGCGGCATGCCCAAACTGGGAAGGTGGGAAGGAGTGGGGTCACCCTAGGAACGCGCTCGCGAATTCCTGTACTTAGGGGAAGTCAAACACCATAAGACCGCTTCCCTTCCCCTAAGTACAGTTGCACCCGTGAAAGAACTTTTCGCGCACCAGCTCATGCAGAAATTACCTAAGACCATGGCAGCCATGGCCGCCGCCGCTGCGCCTACAAAAGCCGACAGCTGGCCTCTTCTCGCTCCTGCTCGATTTCATCATCGTTGACTCTTCCTTGACTTGATACCGAAACTTGACAAGCTTGTGGTTGCACACGAAGCTCGTATCCTCGTTATAGCCGCGAACCACGCCTGCAGGTCGTTGACGTAGAGGGTGTGACTCCGTAGGTTGAAGCCAGAGCAAGACAGCCGGTGCATCTCCACCTTCTCAAGTTTCGGTGAGTATTTGTTGTGCTGCAACTTCTCCAAAGCGCATCGGCTAATCGCGGCCTGCTAGCGAGGTATATCAATTGCAGTCTCCATCATCGCGAACCGCAACTCTCCGATACCCACTCCGCCCACAATGACGCACGCCCCTTCCAAGCAGCCCAAGTTCCTCCCCAACCACAATGAGCTCGGCGTCGTCGCCGTCGGCTTCAGCGGCGGCCAGCCCAAACCGGGCGTCGACGCCGCTCCCATGGCCCTCATCCAAGCCGGCCTGATCCAGCAGCTGCGCGAGGACCTCGAGTACAACGTCAGCTACGACGGCGAGGTGCACAACTTCGCGGAGATGCTGCCGGAGGACGACCCGGACTACCGCGGCATGAAGAGGCCCAAGTTCTGCAGCGCCGTCACCCGCGAGGTCAGCGAGCAGGTGTACAAGTACAGCGTGCAGGGGAAGATGGTGTTGACGCTCGGGGGGGACCATTCCATTGCGATTGGGACGATTTCTGGTTCGGCGAGGGCGGTCAGGGAGAGGTTGGGCAGGGAGCTGGCGGTCATCTGGGTCGATGCTCATGCGGACATCAATACGCCTGAGAGCTCCGACTCGGGGAATATCCACGGTATGCCCGTGTCATTCCTGACGGGGCTGGCCAAGGATGAGCATGAAGAGACGTTTGGATGGTTAAAGGAGCACCATATGCTGAGCCCGAAGAAGCTGGTGTACATTGGCCTGCGGGACATCGATAAGGGGGAGAAGAAGATTCTGAGGGATCTGGGTATCAAGGTGTTCACGATGCACGATATCGACAGGTAAGCCTAACTCTTCAGGCCATTGAAGGCTCTCGACTGATTCCCACGATAGACACGGCATCGGCAAGGTCATGGACATGGCCATTGGATGGATTGGCAGCGACACACCCATTCACCTGTCCTTCGACGTGGACGCCCTGGACCCCCTGTGGGCCCCCAGCACAGGTACTCCTGTACGCGGCGGCCTGACTCTTCGTGAAGGTGACTTCATCTGCGAATGCCTCGCAGAAACAGGGGCCCTTATTGCCGTGGATCTGGTCGAAGTCAATCCCAGCCTGGAGGCGCATGGCGCGAGTGAAACCGTAAGGACTGGCGTCAGCCTGGTGAGGTGTGCCCTTGGAGATACCCTTCTATAGGCTACGATGCCTGCTGGCTCCGTAAATCAATAATTGGAAACAAACAATTAAAATTTTTCTCACATATGGATTTCCTTTCATCTCAACTCTTGGACCATGTGCTGGAACGGCACGTCGTGGCCGCCAACCCAACGGGATCCCGCCACCAGCGCCGAGAGGGCGCCCGCACGTTTGGAATGCGCTCATCTGCATTCCGGCGTGGTATCCATGGATGCAGGAGTTTTCGAAAACAGCTAGCTGCAGCACACGTGGCCAGCCTTCTCGAAGGTTTGTGTGACCCCTCGGAATGTCGAGGCTGATGATGCTATGCTCCTTGGGCCTCGTCGACAGGATCTTTCCCTCAATTGGCGGCCCAGCACCTCAGGACGTGAGATCTCTTCAAAGCAACCATTCCGAACCCAACGGCCATCGTCGTCCTCTTTTCTAATGAGGCTTCCGAAGAGTGACGCTCAAGCACAATTGATCGCCGGCAGGGAACCTCATCCTGCTGATTGGCTCGCTCGCTTGTCCGACCTCCGCGACCAGCTCACACCTCATTCACGTTGCTGCACCGATATGCCTCACTGTCAATCACTGGCTGCCCCAGCTGCATCGCGGGGCCACACCTCGCCCGCATCCTGCTCGTCCCGGATGCTTCTTCACTTCACCCACGAATCTGAGCCGTCCCCTCTGCCCGCCGTATCTCAGTCTCAGCTCGCACCATTCCACTGGCCCCAGCCCTCCTCCATGTGACACCTGTAAACCGCTTGAGCCGCTCCCACCTTGCTTCAGATGCTTCGTTGCCCTCCGCAGGCCTCTCCCGTTGCACAACGTATGCCCTCCGAACGCCCTCCAGCATGCAAGCTATCGCACTTTGCGTTACCCCCGAAAATCAGCTATTCCTATCCCCCGCGGCTCCCGCCAGATCCCCTCGCCGTGGCCCACGGCGTCAGTTCCAAATCCATTGACGCAAACCGCGGCTGCTCACCCTGCATTGCTAATTCAGCCTAGCGAGACTACACTAGCATGGTGCGTGGGAAAAGCAATATATATCCCCATTGACTTCCCTCGTGTGCTCGTGAGACTAACTTTCTCTGCACCGACATCTAGACGGACCACGGGATTGCCCCGGACGGCCTTCAGGGCCCTACAGCACTCTTCCCCCCTCCCGACGGGCTGTTTGAGGACCACCAGGATTCTTCTGAAGGGGTAGCCTCTGGCTCTGCTGTCTCGTCTGGCGTGTCTAGTACCCGACGTCGCCCACCGCGGAGCCGATCTGATCCCGATGTGTCCCCTCGCTCGGCTTCCCCTCAATGGGTAGATGCAGATAAAAACGGAGCGCGCAAGCCCAAGCGTAGTCGGAAAACCTTACGCAAATCACCAGGAGCCGGATCACCCCACCACTCCCTCTCACCGAAACCTGCATCCGAAGACGGAACGACAGAGAAAGAAAGAGATAGCATTGGTTTCCTGCCCAAGCTTAGCCGGATCTTGGAAGGAAGAGAGAGCAAGACTGTGAGAAATTCGAGAAGCTCGGTCGTCAGTGCGTCGGAGAAGTCTGCAAGGCACCGTCGTCCAGCCAAAGATGGGACGATAGGCCAACGATCGAGGAGACGGATGCAAACTTCGCTGCAACGGCGAGCCGAGAGCCTAGCCAACCTCCCGAACCCGTCCCTGGTCTCGGTCCTGTCTGCATTGACTCAGCATTCTCATGCATCTAGCGGCAGCAATTCGACGGTAACCCAGAAGTCTTATGATAAGGGACATATTTCCAAACGCAGACCAGTGCAGGACAGGAGACGATTCCAGGACAGAAAGCCGGCACGAAAGCAGAAGACGATGGATCCGCAGCCACACGACGTATTCCAATATATGGAAGGGGATCTGGAACCAATTGAACCTGAAAGCGACCCTAGGTCCGTGTCTCCGGCGCAGAGCTCCGGTAGCGAAGAAGCCGAAGATAGCGAAGAGGGTTCAGACGAAGAACAGGAGGAAGGGGATCACAATACAAACTACACAGCTGCACACAGTCCCCCGCGGGGTGGCACTGTTTCGGATACACCCCCGAAGCTCGACGATATGGCGTCGTACGGCGACGATCGGTTCCGCAGCGACTCGGGGGTCTCCTTTCGCAAAGGGCGTCCGGAAATTCCTCACCCGTCTCCACTCCTTCATGAGTACGCTCCCCAGCACCCGCCTCGGCACGAAGGAGACGATGATGAGGGGGGGGAGGAGGAGGAGGAGGAGGAGGAGGCGGAAGAGGAAGAAGACAGTGACAGCGAGAGCGAGGATCACAACGAGCACGGAATGCCTCCCTCTTACACTGGTTTCCCTCCGCCCCCTCCACATCCAGGACAGCACCTTACGCTCCATCGAGACGGCCCTGCTCGTATGCCTTCAGCAGCATCTGCCCAACACAGCGACCCCCACGTGAGACGACTTCGAGACCAAGAGCAGGAACTCCGAAACCACGTATTGCAGCCGCAACCACACAGGGACATCCGATTCGAAGGCGGCTTCTCACCCAACACGCTCGCGCTGCCGTTATATGGCACGCACTCGCCGCCCACCGCCTCGCCCTTGCACTATCACGCGGCAGCCCCTCACCCGCCTCCCTGGACGGGGCTCGCACCGCCGCCACCGACAACGACCTCCTATCCCCCGACGACGACCTTCTACCCCCCAAACTACATACCACCTGCGCCGCTACCGTATGCGGCCGACAACCCGCACTACTCGATAGCCACGCAGCCTCCCATGACGATGACGGCGCCCAACGACGCCCTGACGACGGCTCCCTTCCACGCCCAGGCCCTGGCACATCACCCCCCGTACGCGCCGCCCCAGCCAGCAGTCCCGGATCTGAGCCGGACAACGGTGGTAGGCTACGAGCTCCTAGCCGACAAACTGGCGGAGGCCTCGACGAAGGGCGATAATCGCGACTCCAGCACCGGCGCGCCCCGTCGCCACCACCCGCATACCCAACAGCAGCACGACGGGGAGACGGCGGACGCGGAGACGCCGGGCGCCATCGTGCCCATGTACCGCGCGTTCGCGCAGCTGAACCACCGCGTGCTGCTGCACCTGCAGGACGAGATCGCGGAGCTGGAGGAGGAGCTGCGGGCCGCGGACGAGCGCGTCGCGCAGGGCGTGCCGCGCGACGGGGCGGGGATGGTGTATCCTGCGTCGCGGCGCGGGGACGCGCGGTTCGGCGGGGAGCCGCAGTATCGGAGGACGGAGGTGCTGGGGAGGGTGTACTTGAAGCTTGGGCAGTATAGTAGGGGGTCCCCCTCTTTTTTCTTGTTTTCCCCCTTCTTTTTCTCCGTTTTTTTTTTCTTTTGTTTCTTTTCTCGTTGCGCTCTCTGCTTGGATAAGGCTGACGTGCTGGGGGAACTTTAGATCAAGCGTTGTCGTCGTTCAGCGGGATGCTGAAGGATCTGGATGCCGCGAGCCAGGAGGAGATACAGAGGTATCGGGGTTGGCTGGAGCGACATGCGCCGATTGATTCGCACGAGGCGCGGTTCCTGGATCGCAGGGACGACTTGTTGGCCGTTAGACGACCGCGTGGATCCGGATCTGCGAGCACGGCTGGAGGAGGAGGAGGAGGAGCAGGAGGAGGAGCAGGAGGAGGATTGGGCGGAGGCGTCAGCGCTCATCAGCGCGCCGCCGTGGGACTCCCTCTGATCGCGGTGCTGCCGCTCATGGCGTTCGCGATTGTGCCGGGCCTGCTGGCGCGCCTGTTCATCCTGACGGTGATCGGGGCGGCGGAGGTGGCGGTCGTGACGTCGACCGAGTTGATGGGGCTGATGACGGTTCGGGAATGGTTCGTTTGCGCGTCCATGTAAGTGCTCCCACTACTCATGATCCCCCTACCAAGCCCTCGTGATGTTCCGCGTCTGCACGTGTTTGCGGAAGTGGGCGCTGGGCGCGCTGGGCGAGGGGGACCGGTTCACGGTTCGTTGACGTGCGCGGGCTAATGCGAGGGATCCAGCTATTTCGGGTTCATGGCGGTGCTTGCGGGGGTGACGGGGTGAGGGGGGACTGACTCGCGGTGCTTCTGGGTTCTCTGGATGATGTTGAACGTTTTCTTTGAGGAGGATCGTCAGGTGAGGATCGGAGTTTTTTTTTTTCTTTCTTTCTTTGTTCTCTCTTCGGGTATGAGGGAGCGGGATGGTGATGTCTCTTTGATGATGTTACGATGCTATGATTGTTTGATGTGACGGGGGAAGAAGAAAAGGAACTTGGCGTTGACGATGTTACGAGTATCGTATCCGTGTACCTGAGCTCGGGCTTGAGCATTTGCGACTAGGACGGATGTAGACTACGGAGCAGAACCATGAACAGGCGTTCCGGGCATTGGGCAAGCCACTCTTTGGGTCTTTGTGACAGTGTGCTTCGGCGAACCCGAATCCCGATGGGGAGAAGTCCAGCATGCCCTGGATTATTGGGACAATGGTAGACGCCAGCCTCGTCGTCCGATAATCAGGGAGGCTGAATCCTGATTTCAATAATGGTTGCGGATTTCCGCCTCCACGTGTGAAATGCAACGGATTATCTGTCCGTGATCATCAGCAGTATCAAACACAGGTACCTCCTATTCTCCACACCACCGACTCCCCGTCCGAAAATCCCATGTCCCCGAGTCGCAGAAAATGCGATGAGCACCAGAAATATCCTCACTCTCATCCACAACAGCAAGCTCGACAGCCGATCTTGCCCTCCTCTTTCTCACTTCTCACAAATACATGGCCACAATTCACCCCGCGGCTAACGTTGATGTGCCCCTGGACGGTGCAGCGCGCCGCCGTCGCCCCTTGGCCGCTTTGGGCAACGTTTCATCGGCGCGCTAGGCCGTTTCGGGTGTGCCCAGGTGTCGTTGCGGACGATTGTGGAGGAGGAGAGGGTGCGTGCCTGATGAGCTCAGACTTGGGCACAGTGCACTGAGCACTGAGCAGATGCTGGAGTCTGGAGACGATGGTTACGTCGTTTTTTTCTTTTCTTGTTGCGCGGGTGTCTGTGCTGGTGTCTCGATGGAGGATATGGACGTCATGGTTGAGATTCTTGCAAGCAAGAGACGAGAGATTTCAACAACGAGGACTACTACGAACTATCTAGGAACAATTCTGTGGAATCACGATGAGCGGCTGCCCCTGTTCCCCTGTTCCAGGGCCGGCATAATCATGGTTTCTGGGGGGAACGCTGCTCAGTAGCTCATCAGTAGTGCTGGTGCGAGGTGACGACTGTCTTTTTCCCTATCCCTCCCCCGCTTCCCCCTGGCCGGGGGCGTCTCGCTAACGAGGTAAGCTAATCCTCTTTGGGTCTCCTTCTTTGGTTTCCCTCTTGGTTTCCCTCCACGGTGCCCACCTGCCCTGAAAGGCTGAAACACCATCCCCAATTCCCCCAGCCCTCAATCCACCCTCTCTTCCGCCCGCCCACTCATTCTCTCCATCTCTCTCTCCCCTCTCTCTCCTGAGTCTTCCTCCCACCACTCCCACACGCTCATTCCTCTCGACCCTCCACAATACACGCGCCCGCTTCCGCTCCCGCTCAGCCCGCCCTTGCTGCTCCCCATCCACCGCTCGTTCCCACGCCCCTAGCCTCCGCCCTGTGTCCTTCTGGAATGTTGCGGCCCGTCCTAGCTTGAGGATCCACCACCCAACCTTCTCCACTCCCACGACCGCATCCCCCCCCCTCCAGCGCGCCCACCACCCAGCGCATCTTCGCGCGCCCTTCCAGCGACTTCGCCCATCCGTCGTCCTCCCCATCGCCGTCGCTGCAAACACCGTTGCGCAATCTCCCCGGTCCCGCGGGACTTCCCCCCCCTGGTGCAATCTAGCTGAGGGACAAGACCCGACCCAGCCAGGCACTGTCCTCGACGCGCACAAAGAAATCAACCCCTCCCACGCCTTGAATTTCCTCGAAACAGCACACAAAGCATCCTGCACTCTGCCCACCGCCTGCGGGGCTGCTCTCTCCCCTCGCGTTACACACGTACCTGAATCCTCAATCTTCTTTGTCGCCCGCTCCGACCAATCACCCCCGGCCCGCCTCGTGCGACGAACACATTCCTCTCCTGATACACGGCTTCCGCGCTTTTTTTCACCTCTCCTCCTCAAGAGCCTGAGGCCCCGCGTCCCCGACACCTCGTTGGGTCCCCGTCGACCATGGCCGTCTCCATGCTGCATGCTCCCTCGCGGGCCTCCACCTCGTCCTCCTCCTCCTTCATCCCCGTCTCCCGCCAGAACACAATGTCCTCCCACGATGGCTCCCGCTCCGTCCGCCAATCCAAGCGCTACTCCGTCACCGCCCTCTATCTGTCCATGTCCGCAAAGGACAAGGAATTGGAAATCGAGGACGACCTAGCAAGAGGTAGAGTCCAGGTATCTAACCCCCCGGAATCGTTTGCTGACCTCTCGTGAACAGCACAGAAAGCCCTGCGCGAACTGAAGGCGAAGATCTCGTCACAATCCAAGAAGAACTTCGTCCTCGAGAAGGATGTCCGCTATCTCGACTCGCGGATAGCGTTGCTCATCCAGAACCGCATGGCCTTGGAAGAGGTATGAGTCCTCCTTGTATTCCATGGTAAACTTGCGATTGACCTCTACAGCAAAACGAGGTTGCCAGCCACCTCGACGAAGCCGCCGAACTCCAAGAAGGCTTCTTCCCCAACGATGAGAAGACGCAAAAGTACGGAAACCTGCTCTTCCTCCTGCAGTCCGAGCCCAAGCACATTGCACACCTGTGTCGCCTCGTCTCCATGGCCGAGATCGACGCCCTCCTGCAGACCGTCATGTTCACCATCTACGGCAACCAGTACGAATCTCGTGAGGAGCATCTGCTACTGACCATGTTTCAGGTATGTTTAGTTTCTCGTGGCCTGCCTTCCCTGCTGACGCAATCCAGTCTGTCCTGACATATCAGTTCGACCACACCCCGGACTATAGCTCGCTACTGCGCGCCAACACCCCGGTGTCGCGCATGATGACCACTTACACCCGCAGAGGGCCGGGCCAGAGCTACCTCCGCGTCGTCCTGGCCGACAGTATCAACTCGTTGATCGAGTTGAAGGACCTCGACCTCGAGATCAACCCGCTGAAGGTGTACGAAAAGATGGTCAGCGAGATCGAGGACAAGGAGGGCAAGCTCCCCCCGAACCTCCCCAAGGGCGTCACCGCCGAGCAGGCGGCGGAGAATGAAACGGTGCAGCAGATCATCGCACCCCGGCTGACCATGCTGTCGGAGATTGCAAACAACTTCCTGACCACCATCATCAACGGCCTCGAGGAGACGCCCTACGGCATCCGCTGGATCTGCAAGCAGATTCGCAGCCTGTCGAGGAGGAAGTACCCAGACGCCCAGGACCAGACCATCTGCACGCTCATCGGAGGCTTCTTCTTCCTCCGCTTCATCAACCCCGCCATCGTCACCCCGCGATCGTACATGCTCATCGACGCCACCCCCGCGGAGAACCCGAAGCGCACGCTCACCTACATCGCCAAGATGCTGCAGAACCTGGCCAACAAGCCGTCGTACGCAAAGGAGCCGTACATGGCGAAGCTGCAGCCCTTCATCCACCAGAACAAGGACCGCATGAACAAGTTCCTGCTGGACCTGTGCGAGGTGGGCGACTTCTACGAGAGCCTGGAGCTGGACAACTACGTCGCGCTTTCGAAGAAGGACCTCGAGCTTTCGATTACGCTGAATGAGGTGTATGCCACGCATGCGCTTTTGGATCGGCATGCTACGGAATTGGTGAGTTGCTAGTGGTCTGGTGTTCGTGACCGGGATTCTAACGTAGACCAGGCAAAAGACGAGGGCTCCCACCTCGCCGTGCTTCTTCAAGAGCTTGGACCTGCGCCCGCGCAACTGCCGCGCAAGGAGAACCGTGCAATCAACCTTCCCCTGTTCAGCAAGTGGGAGACGCCGCTGGACGACCTCAACGCCGCTCTCGACATCACGCAGGACGACATCTACTTCATGGAGGCCAAGTCGACGTTTGTCATGATCCTGCGGTCTCTCCCCCCGAACTCGTCCATCACACGCAGACCGCTCCGGCTGGACCGGATAGCGGAAGCCGCCGCCACCACCAAGAACGACTCCGTCATGGTCAAGAAGGGCATCCGGAGCATGGAGCTGCTGAGCCAGCTGCAAGAATCCGGCGTCATCGACAAGGAGGACGGCTTCGCCCTGCTCCGCGACGAGGTCGAGCAGGAGCTGGTCCACCTGGGCTCCATGAAGGAGAAGGTCATCGAGGAGACCAAGAAGCTTGACGAGGTCTTCCGCACCATCCGCGACCACAACGCGTACCTGGTCGGGCAGCTCGAGACGTACAAGTCGTACCTGCACAACGTGCGCAGCCAGTCCGAGGGCAAGACGCGCAAGCAGCAGAAGCACCAGGTGCTGGGGCCCTACAAGTTCACGCACCAGCAGCTCGAGAAGGAGGGCGTCATCCAGAAGAGCAACGTGCCCGAGAACCGGCGCGCGAACATCTACTTCAACTTCACGAGCCCGCTCCCCGGCACGTTTGTCATTTCGCTGCATTACAAGGGGCGGAATCGCGGGCTGCTGGAGCTGGACCTCAAGTTGGACGATTTGCTCGAGATGCAGAAGGATGGGCAGGAGGATTTGGACCTCGAGTATGTGCAGTTCAATGTCACGAAGGTGCTTGTGCTGCTGAATAAGCGGTTTGCGAGGAAGAAGGGGTGGTAAAAGCCCGGCTGGAAGATGCGAGGGGCGTAGAGGAGAGTGATAGCCCCCGTTTTCACCTCGGGTGCTGGGGTTGGTGGACGATGCGTCCATGGCGGTCCGGGTGGACCTGGACCTTGACATTGCTCTGCGCACGCGGACAGTTCGGCGGGTATCTATCCTACTGGCCATCCCCTCTTTTCACGGAGGTCACGATTCCTCGAACGCATGTCCAAGGGACCACGACACCTTTTCACGCGGACGAAGGCCAGGACGAAAAGAAGAGAAGAACGCCACATCTGGTACTGCCGAATCCCGCACCATCCAGGATCCCCCATGTCCAGCTCGATCTGTTCGGAACAACAATGCTGTCGGGAGGAAGCAGTGGAGGTGGAAGTCTTTTCTACCTACCGGACGGAGAGAGTTACGACGCGGCAAAACGTGATTCCCCCCTTTTTTCTCTTTCCGTTTTTGTGTTTCTTCTTCTTGCTGCCTATTCCTTTTGGCTTTCTCTGTTCTTTCCCCCTTTATTTCCTGGTTCTGTCTGTGTTTGTGTCCGTGTCCGTGTTTCTGTTTTGGATGCGAAAGTACCCCCTACTGCGAGCGTACCCCTATCGTTCCTCCTCCTTTCTCGTCTTTCCCCCCCTTTTCCAACTCCTTGTTGTTGGTGTTTTCCGGGCTTTCCTCGTTCCCTGCTTCCTTGCCCCCCGCGGCGTAAATAATACACAGACGCACGTCGTCGACTTAATGGGTATGAGAGAGATGGATGATGGGATTGCGATTGCGATTGCGATTGGGTTGATATTGGGATGGTGTATGTTGATGTTGGGATGTTCGGATGCGATGGTGCGATGTGTGATGTGCGATGGGATCGCCCCTTTCTCGCATGTGGCATTCCCCGTGGCCTGGCATGGCTTGGTGTCGCTTGGATTGGCTTGCCTCCAGGGCTCGCCGCGACGCGCGAGACTCGTCGTTCCTTCTCGGCGGGTACCGAGGGGGTTGGGTCGTCGCTGTCGTGGCTTGTGGGTGGAGCTGGAGCTGGAGCTGGGGCTGGGGCTGGGGCTGGTACAAGTGCTGGGGCTGCTGGATGCGAGCATTGTGGGGACTGCCCTTCTGCTTTTTCGGACTGTTGGACCTTTTTTTCCTCCTCCCCCGTGGTTTCTGTTTTCCGTGTCTATTGGTTTGCCGTTTTCTCCTTTTTCCTCTTTTCTTTATAGCTACGATATCCCCCGTGTATGATAAGTTGGGTTACTGGATTTTCTATTTTCTATTTTTTGGATTTGGATGTGCTATGGACTATTTTTTTATTTACTCGGGCAGGGGGGGTGTGTTTTGATTGCGTTTCTTTCTTTGCTTGAGAGGAAGGAAGAAAGAAAGAAAGACGTGGGAAAGGGGAACGGGGAGAAGAAGGAGCGTGCAATGCAACGCGAGGCAGGGGGAAGAAGCGGGTGGGGAGGATTCTCATGGATGGATGGAGAGCAGAGGGTAGGCTAGATACGCCGCAGATGGATGGATGGAGGAATGGGTAATAGGCCTAGCGTATCCATATGGCTGGGTGTTGTTCTCTCTCAGGTCGTTCCCGTTCTCGTTCCTCTTCGCGCGGTCTTCCCGTCTGGTGATTTGATTGGTTGCTTTCATGAGTACGTACCTATGTAGGTACTAAACAGCCTGCGCCAAGTGTGCAGCGCGAGTGGAGTCCCCTGGCGACTTAGTGTACGGGATAGAGCTTAGTACTGGTCCAATTGGCAAAGGGATGGATCTTGCTGGAGCGACGAATCGGCTGGTAGATGCTTCGTGAGTACCTATGTCCTAAGCGGCCTGCGCTAAGTGTGCTGTGCAGCGCGAGTGAAGTCCCCCGGCGACTTAGTGTAGGGGACGTAGAGCTTAGTACTGGTCCAATTGGCAAAGGGATGGATCTATGCTGGAGCGACGAATCGGCTGGTAGATACAGCTCGCGTAGTATCCGCCGACGGACCACGGCGACATCACAGGTGTTAAGACTCCATCATCACTCTAGACCTCCTCCTGCCTCCTATCCGCCCGGCGTCTCCCCTTACAGCGCAACGAATCAGGCAGTAGTAGGTAGCTATAGATACTCCTCGCGTAGTATCCGCCGACGGACTACGACGACATCACAGGATGTTAAAACTCCATCATAATGGCTCGAGCGATAGGCACTCCTCCCCCTCTCCACCGGACCGAATCTGCGAATCCGACGTCATGCCCCGTCCCCTCCGCACACTCTGTCCCTGACGTCTCCCTCGCGATGCTTACCTAACTAGGTACAGGCACACATGTCGATGGATTGGTCGAGGGAATGGCGGATTGCTGCTCCCGGGGCAGCTATGTACCCTATAGGCTTCTGCACTAAGGGAGGTAGTTCGTCCTCACACTACTGATCATGACTACCACGTCAATGGGTGGGATGGCACGGCGCATGAAAGTGGGTGAGGGTGTGATCTGCCCGGCTGGGAGGGGTTTCCGTCGACGGGCATGTGGGAGGGGAGGGAGATGCGGCGTCATATAACGTACGGTCTCTCCTCGTGGTCCTGCTCCTCGTCCTCCTTCTCCTTCTCCTCGTCCTCCTTCTCCTCCCCGCTGGTCCGTGGAGCAACAAACCGCGGACATTCACTTCCTAGGCTTCGCACAGCCCAACATTTCGTGCAATCTGAATCGGACGTACGAGATCCGGGTCCTGTTCAAGTGCTGTCACGAGACGGTGAGCACTGAGCAAAGAAAACGTCACTGAGGTCGTCATCGACATCAACGTCGCCTCCAGCATAATCGATCGTGTAGGGTCTCTCGCCGTCGTTGAGGGCTCCTCTAGACTGACTAGGGAAGACAGAAGACAAGAAGGACATCATGTCGTGGACTGGCTTCTCGTCCGCGAGAGCTCGGGCGCAGGCAGGAGCTTCCTCCTCGTCGTCGTCGATCAACCCTCCTTCCTCATCTACCCCTTCTTCCGCCATCGCAAATCCCATTCAACCATCCCCTTCCCATCCTTCCTCCTCATCCACACCGTTTGCATGGAACAACGCCCCCCTCCCATCCAGACCAATCCCTCAACCGTTCACCCCAGAACGCGCCATCGAGGACCCCGAGTCCGATGACTCCAGCGAGACGGTCGTGTATCGTGGTCCCGCCTCGCCTGCGGCCGGCGCGAGGCGTGGAGATGCGGAGCGCGAGGCCCCCAAGGACGCCAGCACCAGCACATCCAGGGCCAGTCACCCAAGGCCTCTCGTCCGCCTTCCCCCAGCGCCAGACCGCGCTTCGCCTTCTCCGCCCCGGCCTTCCTCGCCCTCCGAGAAGGCCAAGGGCAAGAGACCCGTGCTGCGGAGGATGGACTCCATGGCGCCGCTGCGCGGGGGTCCGGCTCGCGCGCCGCAGGGGGCGCGGACGGCTTGGAAGAAGGTGGATGGGGATGGGGGCAGGGATTGGGTGCAGAGGTGGAGGGATGCGAGGGGGAGGGAGAGGAGGTGGGAGAGGGAGGTGTTGGGGTGGAGGAGGAGTGTGTTGTGTAAGTCTCCTGTTTCTTTGCTTCCGTTTTCTTTTTGTTCTCCGCCTCGTGAGCTTTGGTTGTATTCTTTTGCGGAGGGTTTTCGGGGGGTTGGGGTGTGTGCGGGTTTTTTGAACCCGCTTTCGCTCTTCTTTATTATTGTTCTTGTTTCTTTCGTGTCGTTTGCCTGTGCTCACGGCGGTTGATTTTCGTTCGCATGCTTTTGGTATAGGATCGACCTGGGAACGCTGGTGCTAACTGAACCCCCCAGGCCCTGAGATAGAGCATACTGAATATATGACCGTCGATGTCGGAGAGCCGGGTCATCCTCGTTTGGTATGTATTACCCATTTTACGTTCACTATCGGGTCTTTGGTTAAATGTTACATGGAGGAGATGAAGGCAGTGCTGACGGGAATCTCGCAGATTGTGTGTATCAACCAGGGGCAGGGATTCGAGTGGGATTTATGTGAGTTGCCCCTATCTGCTTTACTTGACTGTTTTGTTTGGTTTGTCCATGTTTTTTCGGTTTCCGTCCTTGATCGGGTTTTCGCAGCGTATCTTCACTGCCGACATAAAGCCAGGGAGGGAAGCTGGTTTAGCAAAGTCGACCCGTCACTTTCTTCCTTTCTTTGTGTTTTCGCTGCCTCCACCCCCTTTTCCCTCCTTTTCCTCTCGTTTCTTTTCTTCTCTCCACTCATCAATTGGCCCTCCATTATGCTAACCCTCCTCACCAGCCCGCTTTGTCACCCCAAAGCTTCGCCACCAACTCGCCGCCACAGTCCCCTCTGCTCGACCTCGACCGACCGCCTCCTCATCTTCCTCCCAGCCTCCCGTCGCTGGAAGCAGCAGCAGAAGCGCAAACACGGACACCAGCAGCACCCACCGCACCCTCATCAGAGGGCCCGATAATCGCGTCTGGGTGAGACACACCAGCAGCCAAAGCACCGTCCTTATCAGAGATCCCCTTGGTCCCCCCAACATCAGGAGCAGCAACAGCGCAAACACCAGCGGCACCCAACGCACAGATGTCATCAGAGAGCCGCGTGGTCCGCCCCAGGCCAGGAGCAACAACGATCCGTACGCGGGCGTTCGCGACTGGGCGCTTCGCTACCACCGCCCCGATTCCTCCGTCAATGCGGAGCACGATTCCGCCATCTATGCATCGTACATGCGCGAGCACAGGGGTAACGCCAACGCCAGTGTCACCACCCACAAAGGCCGCCGACGCGCGCTCCACCCATTCGATCCAGAGTACATTCACCAGAAGCCCGAGCCGGACGTCGTGGATATCCTCGTCACGGAGGAGGAGAGTCGGGCTCTTTGGGGCGATGCGTGGGACGAGGTCAGGGGGAGGGAGCAGTGGGACGAGGAGGAGTTGGTGATTGCAAGGGCACGGGCGCAGGGACCACGAGGGGAGGATGGAGAGAGGAATGGTGGTAGGAGAGTGAGGTGGAGAGATGACTTGGAGAGGGAGGAGAGTGGTGATGAGGATGGAGAGGAGGATGGCGATGGCGATGGAGATGATGGGCAGGGGGTTAATGTACCGAGAAGGAGCTGCTGGGTTTCGGGATGTTTTGGGAGTCGGCGTCGATCGCAATGAATGGGGGTGGAGGATGAATGTATATGGTTTGAGACGTGGTGGGACGAATGATGTAGATGCGTAGGAAGAGCGCCGCGGCTTGAGGTGCCTCCGTAGAATTACACTTCGTGTCTCGGGTTTTTGGGATCCACCGAAGAAAATGCTCTTTCGCAACGATGTTCCATATGCAGATAGATGCAACCGCGTTCGAAACCCCTCGGTCCCGTACTCACCGCACGATCGTCCAAGCAGCCGAATCCGTCACATCCTCATTCCGCTCGTAGAACGACTCATCCGTCGGCCCACCGCGAAACACATACCCAAACCAAAACCTCCCGCCCGTATCCCCGCTATTCGTCGCTGCAATCCTCTTCTTAGCTCCCAGACCAAATCCTCCCCGCTTCACAGCACACATACCTTGGTAAGCGACCGCGCTGGTGCACGCCCTGAACCCCTCGCAAGCCGACAGCACGTACGCGGCCCAGGACGCGGCGTCGTGCGAGGAGAGGTTGGCGTGGTAGCCTGCGATGATGTTGCGGGGGAAGAGGGAGGGGCCGGCGTCCCAGTTCAGGGGCGGGGTTAGGGGGACGGGCTGGAAGGAGGCGGAGAGGGTTGGGGAGGGGAGGAGGAGGAGGGTGGCTGTTGGGAGGAGGAGGGTTGGAGGGCGCATTTTTTTTTGGAGGGCGGGAGGGATGGATGGGAGGAGGGTTGGGGATGGGGGGGTTTTGGCACGGGGGGTACCAGGGCGAGTATATAGGGATGGAGATGGTGGTGAAGGGTGAGAGGTTATGCATGGGAAACCGCATGGAGCAAGCCTAGCCTAGGGTGGACATTGGAGCGGAGGGCTATACATTGAAATAGATAGCCCTACTTCACCCAATCTGTAGCAGATGTGATGGCGAGCAATATCAACGCATCTCCAGAAAAGTAAGGTGGTGGGAGCACTACGGAGGTGCTCCAGAACAGTCAGGTCCCATCGCCAGGTGGTGCGAGCAGTACAGACGGAGTTGCTCCCGAAAAGGCAAGCTCCAGTCGCTGCGAGAACCGCCGGATGGTGCAATTGCTGGCATTCTGCCTATTTGTTCAGGGCCTATAGATAGTGAGGTGATTTATCGTCGGGTAGGAGCGGGGGACTGAAATGGAGGTTGGAAAAGCGACAAGGTTCGCAGGCTCTTATCTCGTCGACTATAGCTACGTCGACGTCTGTCTTGATCGGAATAATAAGAGCACTCGATGGCAGGCCTAGGCATAACAACGCCGGTGGATGTGGAAGAGGATTCCGGGTCATGGAAAAGCGTGGTCTCCAGGAGTGGGTCCCAGCGGTTAGGGACACCATGTGTAATTCTGCGAATGTACTATCTTGCCTAACGGCAGCGCTTCTTCTCAGTGTTAGGGACGACAATCATGTTGTTACGACAGAGTTCCTCTCACGGTCCATATCCCTATTCCCCCGTAGTCGATGCGATAAGGGCTTATCGCCACGTGATATCGGACTTTTTCCGTTTCGAGGGGACGGCACGGCTACTAGCCATAAACAAACCTCCACCATCGAAGCTTGAAACGTCGTCAATGTAGAAGTCCGCAACTGAGGACCCCGAATTACTCGCTCGGCCGCAACAGCAGCCCGAAAAATCCCTAATATCGCATCGAAGACATCCCACCCTTGTTAACCTCGGACCCAAAGCGACGCACCTCCCAACAGTCCCAACACCGCCCCGCCTACGCTCACGAACCTTCAATCCCTTCCCGCGTCTTACGGACGCGCCATACAATCATAATGGATTCCACCCCTACACACCGCAAAATCGAGCTCCAATCCCGCGCCGACCTGAACCACATCGAACGCCTCCTGCGCACGCACGCACGGCGGAAACTGGACCTGCACCTCCCTCCCGTCCCTACCACCTCCTCCTCAGCCGACCCCCACTCAGACGCAGATGCAGATCCGCTCCGAGCAAAGACGGCAGCGTACATGGACGCCTTCATCGACCAAGTCATCTGCGGCATGCGCATGAACGTCCAGATCAACGGCATCGATATCTCCGACTCCGGCGTCGGGGCCTCCGATACGTGTGGCGGTGCTGGGGAGCCGGAGACCGAGGAGGAGTACGAAGACCTCGACCACAAACTGCGCGAGCAGCTGCGGTCCACCGTCGCGCGGCGCGACCTGCTCATCTCGAAGATCGCGCAGCATCGACGGAACACGGGGCGGGCGGCGGCGGAGTCGTTTCGGGAGAGGTTTTTGAGGGACGGGGAGGCGTGGGATGCGCTGATCGAGGAGGCGGAGAGGGAGGCGGTGGGGCGGCAGAGTGAGGGGATTGGAGCGTTGGATGGAGCGGAATTGAAGAGGAGGGACGAAGTGGAGAAGAGTTATGAGAGGGCGGTGAAGGGGCTGCGCGTGCTGGATACGGGATTGGCGGAGACGAGGGCGAGGTTGGAGAGGGCGGGGGAGGTGGTCAAGTATCTTGACGGGGCAAAAGGGGAGGGGGTCGAGGGCTGAGTTGGGGGGTATGGAGGGAAATATATGTTTGGGTTTGGCGTTTGGGAGTTGCTTTTGAGCTTGTTGTCGAATCCTTTTCTGGTCCAAGGCATTGGGAGATGGCGGGAAAGGAAACGGCACTTTTTAGATACCCAAAGGACCTCCGCTCTCGAAGCGAGTATTTTTATACCAAATTTCATTGTCTGACCTCATGGAATGTTGCAAACCCTAACGACGAGATCGAAAGTTATCAGCCAATCAGTCCATTTCCGTGTGCGCCTCCCAGGGTATCACTATGAATCCTCTCCCATTGAGTCCTCTCCCATTGCCCAACCCTGCTTTTAGCCTACTTTTCTTCCTCTTCCAAATGGCCCAATCCCGCAAACCAAGTTCCTTTTCCAACCGCGTCGCCGCGTATCCCATCTGGACTTTGTTTCTCTCCACAACCTGAACGGCCATTCGCCAAGTGCACTGTCCCTTTAGTCCCCCTCACTCTCATTTCCCCCTCTTCTCCTTGTCCGAAATGATAAACGCATCGGGATCAACCGGATTGCCTAAATCGACCTTATGCCTCTCCACCCACTCCCTCACCCTCACCTTGTTTATCACGGTCCCCGTCTTTCCCTGCTCCAACACCCCCATCCCCACCAACGTCGCCACCAGATCCTCCACAACGATAAACGTCTCATCCCTCAACTCCTTCACGGTAACCTCTCTCCCTTCCGGCAACCCCAGCACCACCCTCGCCAATGTCTGCGCCCAGAACTTGGTATACGCCTTGCCCCCCAGCTCTGAAAGCGGTTTCTCGGGACCCCCGAGCCGGCCCTCGCGCTTCGACATCTCGTAACTGGCGCCCATGAGGATCTGGCCCAGGCCGTGCTTTTGCCAGGGCGGAAAGATGAGGATGCAGGCGAGGTTGTTGTTGTCCCAGGACATTTTCTCCTTGGAGAAGAAGCCGATGACTTGGGACGTGTGTGTGGGGCCGTGGGAGGCGGTATGAGAGGCCGGGATGGAGGAGTCGATGGAGGGGACGGGGTTGTGCGCGACGAGAAGGTAGTAGAGGAAGGTGGTTACGTCGTAGAAGACGGATTTGGTGTCGAGGAAGAGTTTGGCGAAGAGGGAGAGATTTTGCGCGTACAGCTTTGCGGAGATCAGCATCCTTGGGACCAATTTACACGTCCTCCTGCTCAGTTGCTCTTTCATAACCACGGGAGAGCTCGTTCATACCTTACACTCCTCCCCATCAATCTCATACAGCGAATACTCCCCTTTCCGATAAATCTCGTCGCCCGGCGGCCCACCCGTCCTCATCGGACAAACACGTACATGACCCAGGAACCCCATCAACTCTCGACTGTATTTGAAGCACCATTGACACACGTAGAGCCTTTCCACCGTCCGGCCTACAAGCTCTTCGGGGTAGAATGACGGGTACCATGGTTTTATGAGAAGGTTGCCGAACACGACTTCTTTGACGTTCGGCTCGGTAGTGGATTTCTTGAGGCTCGGGGCGGCGGTGGGATGAGAGGAGGCGGGGCTGGTGGCAGGACGGGACGGTGCCATTCTGTTGGAAGGGTCTCAGACAGACATGATGGGCAAAGGTCACAGGTGCGATGGAAGGTCTCGATGATGCGTGTCGCGGGAGCTTGGACTTTTGCGGCTAGCGCGGTGCGGGTGCACGTGCGGAGACGTGGTCTGGGCGTTCAACGGTGCAGGACCCTGCAAAAGTTTACTTTGACGTCGAGCTTGCAATTGCTGTGTGCTTTCGAAACAAAGGCAAATACAGAGTTGAGATCACGGGTCTGCAATCCGTGACGATAATTAGGAGGCAGGGCTAACGAGTTGCATTAGCCCATTCCCTATCCGTTGCAATTGTCTACATTTCTTGAAGAATACTAGTCAAATATATCGCCCTCTTTAATCTCGGAATGAAAACAGCAACCCTACGTCACAACCTTTACAGGACACACAAGCAAACTCTGTCTCGTCGGATTAACCGAGTAATTTACGGTTTCAGACTCCGAACGTGGGTACAGGTATATTGACACTGAGGAAGTGATGAATTGCCAGCATGATTGAGTGGGCGTTGTGAAAAGAAAAGTTAGAAAGACTCTCATTGTATCACATGAGATATTGCACTGAAGACGCTTTTGGTCTGACAAAGGGATATGGTTTCCGATTTCCTGATTCATATCCTCGACTTCGTCCCGTACCCCTCCCCACAAACCACCTCTGTACAGTCTATCTTTTCCTCGCTTTACATACATGAAGCAGAGATACAGAGCAGACGAGCACATGAGCACTGAAATTTGAGAAAAGATACGCACCTGGGGGGTGACCGCCTGCCTCTCGTAGACCGTCATCACAAGTGTACCACCACAAGCCTCCGTAGTACTCCCAGCACAAGGACGAGCACATTTATTTGGAGTCGGGTCTATGGTCGCACCGGAATAGATGGTATTACCGCAGTCTGCCAGGATGTCAAAAGCTAATAGATGAAACACTTGGGGAAGCTTACAGCACTGGTTCCCGTTAGCTGTTCCAGCATAGGGATAGTTACGACCATCGGTGTTGCAGATATCGATACACTTCGTTGCAGACATACCCTCTTCCACGGGTACAGACACGGAATAATCACTGAGAGTCCAGTCAGTGAGGTCGAAGGTGTAGCAGCCCGCCGAACTCCAGTCCGTGGGCAGTATGGTAGCCGCCTGGGGGAACGTGTATGTCTCGCCACTCCAGTACACCGATAAAAGTCCCGGACCACCGCAGGATTGGTTCGTGTCACCGTCGCAGAGCAGGAAGCACTGGTCGTCTGAAACTTGTTGTGGAGGCTCTCCATTCCCTTGCAATGCCACGGAACACCAACATTCGCTGATGCGGGTGCCTGCGTATAGGTATCCCCCCTGGGTACAATAGTTGATACAAGATTGGGCCGAATTTGGCGAATTGTCGAGCCAAGTTCCAGCGCGGAGCAGGTAGCCGTCCGGATGAAAGTAATCTCGAAGCGGGTAGCCAGTATCACTGTGGATTGTTAAGCCAGCTCTACATGCCTCCTGTATATGCTGCACTCACTTGAAACAGCCTTGGTAAGTCCATCCATCTGGTAAGTCAGCATTATTTGGCGGCGCAAGATCACTTGCGACCAGCCGTTCAGCAACAAGAGGTTCAGGCTTAGCTTGAACAATGAAAGATGCGCCTAAAGGCGCGAGTAGCGCAAGACGCACAAGCTTGCGCATAATGGAGAAAGATTGAACGTAAATGGTTGTGTATAAAGGTGATCGAAGAGAGAGTAAAGCAAAAGGAAAGACAGGATAACAGTTTCCAGCCGAAGAACTGCAGTAACCGCGCGGGAGCTTCAGGCTTTGTACTAAGTTTGCAGGAGAGCAGGGAGTCTATCAAGGGTCGGAAGCGACACCGAAAACTAATCCGCGAGCACAATCCTAGCATGTGTCCATCGTGTGAAACCCAGGGAGGCTTCGTATGTGGCGGTGGTTGGTTCCTACGTCTCCTGTAAGGGAGAAGAACATGTGCATGCGAATGTCTAGATTCTAGACTAACTAAATCAAGAGGGAACCCCACGCAAGGCTGGAAAAAGCCCGGTTGGCTCCCGTTGAACAGCTCTGGCGGAGAAAGCCGATTGATCCTCCAGTCTTTTGTGAGGGCGACTAAACATGTCCACATGAAAATCAGCGCTGGTTTCAGAAATCAACAATTAATCATGTTTTTGGAAGGGTCTCAGCTCGTGTAGAATTGCTGATGGCAAAATCGAAGAAGACCAGTCAACGGTCAATGCGCAAGTGTGCAAGTAGTTTGATATTCCTCAACTTCAGCAAAATCGACGGGTAACATGATACGACAATTACATGAGCCCAAGATCTAAAAAATGTGACGGTCGCGTCTGTGGCATGACCTTGGCAGCATGCCCAAATACCACATTGCTCTGTGGTTAAATGATCCCTCGCAGGAACTTCTGGGCATATACAACCTCAACCCATATTCTCGCACCACAGTGTGCCATCGCTGCTGTAGAATTCTCGTATTAACTCTTAGCATAGAGCCCCTGCAGGCGCCATGTACAGCTGAACATCCTGTCATCGGAATAACCGCGTGTATGGGTCCTATGAACATACCTATCACGACCACAACTAACCACTCTGGGTAGGTAGTGCAATCCGCTTTCCCTCTCACAAGAATGCCAACTGCTCAAGAAGAATGCGGTGGCATATATACCTGATCAAGGGACTTGGAAAGTAAAATCCCTTCCCCAAAGTACTTCGCTCTTGAGCGGCATGGGCGCGGGGCTGGACTATTTGCTCTAGTGCGATTGTATCTCACGCTTCCGCCAAAGTTTCCTCACCCACAGGACTAGAAGCCGGGGACAGAGGACTCAGTGCATTCGAAGCCCCAGAAAATCAACTCAATTGGTCCACTCATGCTCCTTTCCTCACCTATCCTCCTTGTCACGGCAGTTGATGAAGGTGGTATTTGTTGCTGTTAAAGTGCGATAGTACTGAGCTTGCTGATCATAACTATCGTGCTCCTCTGTGGCAATGTATCCTAGTTCTGATACCCGGGAAACTGGATGAAAAAAAGAGTACATTCTACCTTGGGCAATGATGACCGACAGATATGGCCATTGGCATTCTCTTCATATGCTTCTTCACTGTTTTAGCCTTTATCACTTTCATCATGATTCGTCCTCTGCACTTCTAGATTGTATACACCGATTTGGCCTTCATAGCCGACTATCGGCCGCCCCCTTCTACACTTATCATACTAATTGGTGTTTCTGCGTCTTTGAGTTTCTTGCGGGGTTGGCTTTTGAACTCTTAGAAGTGGACCTGCTGACCACGGTATCAACCGCAGACCAGATCTCCTCCACTACGGAGTATAGGTGTCAGATGACTAATGGGCTTCGGCTTCGGCATCAACCTAGTCGGTGTGGTGATGGCTGCACCACTAGCCTTTTCGGTTTTGGTCAAAATTGAGTGAATTCTATCAATTTACTTTCGCATGCTATTCCAGCATTATTGTATGCTGACGTGAGAGTAGCATTGGGAATGTGAATCAGCGACCAATCTCGAGTTCTTTGCGCCAGTATCTTGAACAGTCGCACCACCAACAGACTCATGGGCCTTCTCCTCCCGGATAAGATAAACTCCCTATTTAGCTCAGCACATACAATTTCAGTGATTCCGCCTTGACTGCAGGACGACGTTTGGAAGGGGTTTGCGGATAGCTTCGCGCAACAGATGCAGACAATCCTAGGCGTAAGCCCCGCCGGGCGTTGTCTTACACTTTTGATGATTGAGCGCCGTCCGGGGGTCCAGCAATAAGGTCCGTCTGGAGCGGGTCTACTGCCTGGCCAATAAATGCTCTCTGCTGAGTTCGAAATGCCGTTTAGGCTTAGTACTTCACCGTCACCGCACTCCCTCACACATTAAAAGTTGTCATGCCGCCATCACATTCAAGGCTCGCAACGAACAGTAATTGCACCTTGACCACAACCATGTCTTCCAGTGGCAGGCTCATTGATACCCTCCCTCCGGCGCGTAGAGTGAAGCCGATGGAGGTGATGGCTCTTGGGTTCAGTAGAACAGGCATACCCACCCACCCTTTGCGGAGGTATTCTTCTAACCTTCAACAGGAACCATGTGTTGGTCTCGCATCTATTAGGCATGTTCCTGAGCTGACAGGAATTACTCAGCGTTGAAGGTCGCATTGGAGAAGCTCGGATACAGCGTATATCACATGTCGGAGTGTGTCACGCGATGGCAGGAGAAACACCTTCAACTCTGGGATGAGGCCGTTCAAGCAAAGCTGCTTGGTAAAGGGAAGCCTTGGACGGGTGATGACATCGATAAGGTCCTTCAAAACTACAATGCATGTATATTCACGACGATCTTTGGCATCAAGTCCACTAACACGCCATGCTCTCGCCAGGCCATTGAAGACATTCCGTGCATCATGTTCGTCGATGAACTATTGGTGAAATACCCTGATGCGAAGGTAATTTTAACGAACCGTGACATTGACTCCTGGAATGTATCTGCCCGTCAGTCCTTCTTCAAAATTCTCGAATGGGAGACACTGCCTTACATTTCAGCTCTCGATCCGGTAAGAACGCCTATTCTTACAACATCGTATGGTCATCTTAGAAAGATATAACAGATCCTTTGGAAACCCTATTTGTCTATTCTCCACACGCTTGTGAATAAGTGGACAGATGGAGATGTCTCCAACGACAAAGCCTTACGCAAAACCTTCGTGGACCATTATGCCCACATCCGGTCCAAAGTGCCCAAGGAAAGGCTCCTGGAGTTCCACTCCAAGGACGGCTGGGGACCTCTGTGCGCATTTCTAGAAAAGCCAGTCCCGAAGGACGAACAGTACCCGAGAATCAATGATGCAAAATGGACCGTTCGTATCCATGGTTTCATATACTATTTGAGGATCTGGCACTGCATTCAAAAGTATCTGGCCGCTGGTGGGGTGTTATTGATCGCAGTTGGAATCAGCTATTGGAAACTGATGAAATAAAAGACCCCCCCGAAAATAGAGTTGAAAGTCCCTAGGCATAGATTTAATGTGGTAAACATGGGGTCCATGTTTCTCGACTACCATTCCAATCACTTCTACAGCCAACGACGCTAATCATCACCGTCATGCATTTCTTTCTAGTCTAAATGGATGCGTCCGACCGGGAACAAACGTCATTGCGAGTCATATTCCCGGTTTTTTCCCAAGCCCCATGGGCCGCTCGCGTGTCTTTTCGTTCTCCCTCCTTGTGAGTGAAGAAAAGAAAGAGTGTGAGAAGAGGCAAAATATATCTGGAGCTTATATACGATTTCGTGAGGCTAGAATATTACCACTGTTTTGGAGAAATCTCATGACTGATAGCGACTGTTTTCGAAGTTCTACACAGCGCGCAAACGAACATTGCAAATTTGAAATCGGGAACCACATGTGCCGAGAAAACGACACGCTCACGCAACCCCAAAAACCATCATGTTCTCCTTCATTGCCTCCCAAACATTCCTTGCCCCATCAAGAATCTTCATCATCCAACAACGAACCATTCATCTACGCGCCCACCTCCCAACACAGCAGACCCACGCCGCCCGCAGCATTTGCAAAACCCGTCAACCCATCATAAACCATTTTATCCTCGCTCCGATTTCCATCACATCGGTGTGCCAGCGCTCCAACACCAACCTCTTCGTTTCCCGTGCCCTATTTCCATGCCCAACCCCATCATCACTGGTCACATCAACTGTGCCGCCAACATAGGCGCTTCATGATATCCCCTCTCCCGCGTTGTACGCCGAAGCAAGCGCGAAGGGTAAACGGTAAAATGGTAGGCCCCGAAAAGATATATTGCGGCGTCGATGTTGGTGCTGAGTGTTCTAATCGGTGAATGCAGATCGGTGAGGATAACCGCTCAGCAAGGCTGGGGGAGCCGTTCGCGCGATAGATTGTCGGAAGGCGGTATCTCGCGATTTAAGCGCCCGAGGTGGATGGAGTGGTAATTTTGAAGGCGGGAAGCTGATTTGGGTACGTCACCGCGGTGTTTAGGTGGTTGGGGAAGGCTATGCAAATGGTATGTCGACGACTTCAATGATTCCGTGTAACCATTGAGTTTGTTGGAAGGCGTCTCGCTAGATTTCTTCATTTTTAATCGGTACATTGCCGTATTTGAACGCTCATGCATGATGTTCTAATCGAGTTGCCGCCTCTCCAATCTTCTAGATCAAGCGCAACCCAAACGACAATGCGGCAAGTCCAACGACCTCGAATCCCTACGAATTCCTTCCATGACGTCTACCCACTCATCCCGAGGACGGGACTTGAAACAATGCCCCATGGCGGTTGGCCGTTTCGTTGTTTCAACGGTTCTTCTGTTTCGCCGTTTCATCCCATCCCCTAAGCGCCAAACGCGTGCTGCGCCCCAGACTCACCATGCGATTCCTAAAACCGGTGGAGTAAGCTCCCAGAGAAATAGAGTGCTTATGATTGAAACCAAGGCATGGAGAAAAAAGGATGGCGGGAGTGAGGAGGATTGGATATGTCTAAGTTTGATGCGAACAGTTGGCAAAGTAGGATTCGTGAAGCTTATGTTCGCGAGGCTGTTTTTTGGAAAGTGTATTTTTTTTCATTGGGGTGCGAGGTTGCATTCTACGCTCCTGCGCCCCATCTCCATTGATACTACGTATTCATTGGATGCGCAATCGCGATGAAAGTTGGACCTGTCAGTCGTCCGATAGTCGTCTAGTCGATCACTCTCGCTGTTGCAGTCTATTGTACCGTACTCCGCCAACGGGGTAATGTGGCACAGGCCCCGCCTCATCGAATTAAGGTTAAACTTAGCGCTGGACCTCAATCCTCGGACATCTGTGGTTTGTGGACTGAGATAAGCTCAGCTAAACATTTCTAAACATTTCTAAACCTCCTCAGAAGGATGATACTAGCCAGGCATGGTGCTGTTGTTTCAAGTCTGAGATCCTGTAAATCGAAATAAGTCATAGGTTACATGATGGTTTCGTATGATGTGAGCAGGGGAATACTGGGGGCCAAATGATCATTGGTCTAAGAAAGGACAAGCAGACGGGTTACTGTCATGTGTAAAGCCACATAAAAAGGTAGTTATTCTATCCGAATACGTGGACTGGACGCCCTGTGCACCAAAGTTGCCGTTGGCCAGGATCGTCCGTGCGTGCGCAAAAGCAACATGTTGGGCGATGAAGCTTATCGTGGGCAAACCGACGGTGAATTGAGCTGACTGTACACCATCGGCCTAAATATATTGATAGGAGTCGATACGAACACTTGGCTACGCCTTCCGAAGATGCAGACTTGGGCTGATCTGCAGGGCGCCTAGTCCTCTCATCGATTGGCGGTTACCAACACGAGCGATGACTACGCAATAAGCTTGAAAACCTTGTTTCGCAAGGTTATTGAGCAGAGGAACCTCTTCCCGAAAGCTCTTTTTAATCAGCAGCCGTGCCAATATAATGGTACAACAGCATAAAACTGCTTGCGTTAGCCTTCTTCTTCAAGATTGGTGTCTCATAGTCTTTCGTGACACCCTCTTCTTCTGGCCCCAACAAAACTGGCAGGAGGCACACTAAGACGGTGAGCTAGTGTGGGGACAAGCCATTGCGAAATACGGCTGCAATCCTCCGTTTTACGAGTGATGCCTGTCGAACCTGCTCCATAAGATAATAATCGGTCTCTTAACCCTAGTAAGGGCAAGAAAGGAATGCTCCTTGGGAAGGATGAAAGGAAGCAGTCGTGTGAAGACGGTGAAGTAACGAGTCAATGGCGCAGGTCAGGTCAAGGCAATGGGTTTTCCTCGAAGTGCCGCTAGGGATATGTAGCCACGTAAGGACAGGTCAACACTGACACATGCCAACCCTAGCCGCATGCGGATTAATGTTCCTACGAGTTTTAGTCCTCGATTCGCAACCATGATCGGTAATCTAGCTCCACAACCCGGACAATCAAGACTATGAAATCAGCCACTTGGCCAGGACAGGACTCTTGTGCCAAGCTTACAAAATGGGCGCAAACTTGCTAACGATCAGGCAGGGTGCGGAGATATACTGTGCATGGCGCAGGCCCCCAGAGGTATCTAGGATCAGGAGTGCGAAGGATAAATTCAAGCATGTGGAATCTGCCGTCCTTCATGCCATCGTGAGGGTATTTGCTGTTCGTTCACCGGCAGTTGGTCAAATCCATGCTCAGTGGAAAGCGCGCTGATGTGAGCATTCTCTGGCAGTCATTAGTGGAAGACCAAGGATGGTGGAAAAACCACATCCACGCGGAATAGTTTTTCCAATTCGGGGTTCGTGGTTGTATGCTGCCCTAATCCATTCGATTCTTTGAATTAAACTTGTCGGGAGGCGTCACTGCGAACCGATCAATATTGCGGCGCAGGTGGGGGGTATTCTCTTCGGAGAACCCAGTCAAGCAAAGGTTGCTGTCGAACCCGGATTTCAGAATTGGAGGCGTAATGTCATCTCGGGCGAAGCGTTATGGGAGCCACACCATTGGCCGATTCATTTAACAGGCTGTATATCGTGCAGTTCTCTGCGCGACGAACCTGGGCGCCTCATCAGGCGGTGCCGAGTCGTTCAACGAAGGTTGCTAACGCTACCGGAACGAGAAAATGCTTGGCAAATACCTTAATTTTTCCTGGGAAGGCGAATCTCCCGCTTGAGGCGCATTCTAGAACCCACATCTTGGATGTGCGCAACCAACACGACCTTCATATGCGACGAGTGAGAGACCCTGCGGACCCCAGAAGCTGAACAAGGCGATGACGAGAGATACGGCGGTTTATTCGTATCGCGCGCGTCGCTGCTGACCAGCTGGCGGGAGACGGAGGTCAGGAGGAGATATTGCGGTTGCAGGCGCACACTGCGGACGCGAGCGAATCACGTCAATCTGCGAGCGTGGGTCGACATTTATGCTTAACTGCGACGAACCTTATCTGGAGCGACGTCCACGGAACCGGTTGATGACGGGCCAGGCAGGTCTTTACCTTTGAACTCAGGATTGGCGTGTCGAATAGTGAGCTCCACACTGATGAGTATCGAGTGTCGAGCAGTCGAGGGCGAATGACAGTGTTCTTTGCCCCCCTCTTCTCACAAGGAAGCCCAGCCTCGCCCACGTCGGATCTCGCATGCCGAGCTTCCTACCGCTCCTGGGCAAGCTTTCCTACTCCCGCTGACACGGCCCTTCGCACATTCTGGGGCCTAGACGAATACCGCGGACCAACTACTGTGGGCACGAGGAAGCGAAGGACGCGTGGCTTGTTGGAGTGCTATCCAAACCGAATGTCGGGCTCACTCTGGCTCAGTAGTCTCCAGAGGCGACCAGTCTAAAATGTCTTTATCTTGGTCTGGGGAGACTTGGCGCTCCTTGCATCAATCTCTGAGTAATAATCAGGCAACATGGTAACATGTTTTGTAACATACGGAAGATCGTGGCACCCAAACAACCGCGGCTGCCTGCGTGAGAGAGAAGCCAACTTCCAAACGGGCGGTTGCAGGGTACCATCGCAGTCAGGTCGAGAGCACGAAATCGTCCTGGGGAGCCGAGGTCTGGAGCTGTTATTCGCCCAGTACGGAGTACAAATACGGTGTGAGTCCGGAGTACGGAAGTGCATGGCCGCTGGCGCCCGTTGCTATCGCACAAGATGAAAACGACGAACGGAATAATGGCGGCGGATCCTCTGCGGAGCTCAGACGGTCTCCGGCAACCCGGATCCTCTTCAGGAGTGCCCGCGCAACATGGGATGTGGGAGAATGGTGGAGGCGGGCCGTCATGTTTCTTGGGTCCAAGTCGAAGCCAAGTAGAAATCAGGCCGCCGAGAAGACGCGATGCCCGTTTTGGGGAACGGCCGTCGACCCGTGGTCATCGTCAAGCCGCCAAAGGCTTGTCTGTGGATTAAGTTAGGCTAGTAGTTAAAATTGTGGAACAGAAAGCTTGGCCGATCGGGGGGCTGTGGGCTGTGGACATTCACGGCGCCCTGGGCACGCTTCGCACGGCAGCATCCTCGCGTTTGCTTCCTTCCCTCTTTCGCGCCTCACTCTCTCTTTTCCTCTGCGGCGGAGCTGAAGCGGAGAACGGCCAGACTTGCCAGCGACGCCGCATCGTTGCACATTGGGGCCCGTGGACGGCGCCGTAATCAAACGGCGAATGCTTGGACGCGACCTTATTTTCATAGCGCCACGCCAAGCCTTGGCGGCGATCAAAAGACTCGCGCCAGGGCGTTAAGTTCCGCTGCCAGCTTGCCAGCTGCCCGCGACAGCAGCGAACCGACAGTACATGAGGACCTGCGGCCCTACTCTTCCCGTCTGCCAGTCTTCGCACCACTTGTTCCGTTGCTCTACGCGCCCTCACGCCCCGTCCGCGCCTTAAGGAACCTCGCCGCCTCCGTTCCATCACCTCCCGTTTCATCGACCTAACTTGTTTCAAGTCGTAGGGCGCATTGCTTTGCCTAACCGTCTTACCCGTACTTGTGGGCACAGAGAGCTATTCTGGCCTTATTCCGAGGAACCATCTAGGGGGGACGACACTGGGTGCGCTTGGGTGGCGTGTTCTGCGCTCATCTTCTTCGACTATCATTCTGTAAGCCTATATTCCAGTTCCTGTTCCACCCTATTTCCCCTCAATCCACCAAAGACATATTGCGACTTCGCCGCACTTTCGCGCCCAACATCCTTATTTCTGGGTGGTGCGCGTGTTTACCTATCTGGGTAATACAAGTAAGCGACCGCGGACGAGGCGTCGTTGACAAGCTCCCCCTGTCAGATCCTTCCTTCACCTCAATCAGCACAGCCGCCGATCTACTTTTGTCGTTGGGGGCGGTCGACCTTGATGTACTCTCGCATGTAGTAGTAGTTCGCAAGCGCTGGTTGCTAACGTGTGCATTAGGACCCATGACTGGTTAAATTGTTTCGACCTCGCTTTCAATTTCCAGTCTACGACCCTCTACCCACCACACCAGGCGTTTCAATTGGGCCTGAGTCTACTGCAGGTCTTCGATACCCGCATTCCACCCTAAGATGGAGACGTACAATGGCCATGTCCGCACCCCCGCGGACGCCATATTACTGTTCGAAGCTTGTCGGCTAGGCCTACTTCCCCGAGTACAGCGGCGCTTGTCAGAAAAGGAACGGCAGCAGATCAAGTCTGGCTCAATATTTGTTTGGGATGAACGGGAAGCAGGCATGCGCCGATGGACAGATGGCAAGTCTTGGAGTGCCAGCCGCGTGTCCGGTAGCTTCTTGACATACAGAGAAATGGAGGGCAAACGGGGCAGTTATCCGCCGAATGGGGGACAAGGACAGAGAAGGTCAGATGGCAGATCACCAGATCCTTCGGCGAATGGAGAATCGGAAGGAGAAGGCCCAGATGGGTACCGCTACAAGCCAGGTATGACTGTCGTCGTCCACATTGACCATGCGCAATACTGACTAGGGTTCAGATGGGTTGATGAAGCAGTCCTTCAGCATCACCACCCAGAGCGGACAGCACCTCCACCTGATCAGCTACTTCTCGCGCTCACATTGCGGCAACCTCATGCAGCCCACGCAGGACCCCACTCTACGACACATCCGACCTCCCAAGAACATGTATCCTGAATCCACCGTGAACGAGAACCAGACCGTCCCTGCTGTCACTCGTGGTCCTATGCCGGAATCCCCATATGGAGCTGGTTCCCAACCGGTTGGATCACAATCACCGTACAATCGCCCTGGACCCTCACCGCAGATACCTATGTTGTTCTCCCCCTATCCAGGCCCCCCTACACCTCCTTACCAGCCAACTTACTTCATTGGTCCCCCTGGCGCGCACATCGCATACCCAGGTGGAGCTGTTTTCTATCCTCCTCCCGGATATGCGCATCCCCATCCTCAAGCGATTGCGCACATGGAACGACTGCCGCCTCACATGGCGCACGCCTACCCACCAGCGACCCACCCAGCATTCGCAGGACATCCTCACGCCCATCACCTCCCACCCCAGTACGTGTTGCAACCACGACCTCTCCATGCTCCGGAGCATGCCCCTCACTATCAAAAACCCCAATCAGCACCTTACCATGCACCTCCTCACCATCAGCAACCCCCGCCGCCGCCACCCCACGGCCCTGAAATCCCAGAGCAAGGCCCCGTGCTCCCCGCCCTCAACGTCCCCAACAACATCGACAAGCCATCTACCCCGCAATCTGTGGACCAACGACCAGAACACGCACAACCCCAGCCCCAACCTGGTGCGGCAGAGACAAATGGGGCGCCGCAACAAAGCAATACAGCGCCTTCGCCGAACAGGACGATTCCGAATATCCACACGCTGCTTAACAGCCAGGACAATAACGGCAGTGGCATCAGCAATGGCGACGCGAGCAAAACCAACCCCGCAGCGACTAGCCGTTCGGGTAGCCGTAGCCCGGGCACCGCCCAGCAGCCGCCTCGGGAGATGGTCGCTGCGGCGAATAGTCGTGCGGCCGACACCGTCGCGATTTCGCGGCTCAATTCGACGTTCCTCTAGAATGGGAGAGGTCGAGACTTCTAGTCGATGGTTTACCTATTCAGGGGCGATGTTGACGGATTAGAAAAGATGGGATCTGCACGATTGATGACGGAGGCTTTTCATTTCTCTCCAACTAGCATGGGATCCGGGGCGGCCAGGTTGCATGCATGCATATGGATGGCGTTCTATCTACTCCTGCATTTGGCGGTGGGGATTTTCCTTTGTGTGTTTCTTTTTCCTTCTCGGACTCGCAGAACATGCGAGATAGGGCGGTCCTTTGTTTTAACACACATATCGGTATGGGATGCATACTCGAGGAAAGAGTATGAAGCGCTTCACAGCAGAGTAGTCCGCCAGAAGTAGGAAGTAATTCATTCACTGCGTCTAGATGGCGCATATGTGTTGCTCGAACAATTACTGTTCTCTCTGCATCTTTACCTTGTGAATCGTGGACTGATGAGCACCAATTTCGTTTGCTCTCTGGATAGATGATGAATGGTTCGAAGTTTGCAAGCCCCTTGATAACGTTCATGTTCTCCAATGTCATTGCAGATGATGGTGGAGCTGATCGATGTCCCTAGATTATGGGGCACCTTTCTTAGCTCAATAAACATAGTATTCGCGTTCGGTTCCGTGCGTGCGAGCTTGGTATATTATTGCACGAAAGACCGAGAAAGCACACGTACCTATCCATTTCGACGCTTATTTCCCACCCCTCTTTTCTCTTTCCTGGTCAGAAGCTTTGTTCCAATGGCGTTTGGTATCACGGCGAACGCGAAGAGGAGGAAAGGGAGAAGGAAGCGTTTGCAGGGAGCTCGAGGCATAATGACCACAAGACAGGAAACAAAATGACAATCGAGAGGATATTGGGAGGTTACAGATGAAGAATTAACTAGACTAGAAATAGACCAGAGCAGGGTCGAGCAGGGGTCGTGACGGTCGTTGTAGTGTGTGAGGGGATGGGCACCCGTCACGACACCAACCAATGGTTTCGGGCCATCAGAAGGGGTACGTCCTTACTTCATCCTCCTTTTCCATGTCCAGCCCATTGTCCAGTTGCTCTTGATGCTTTTGGTCGAGGTACTCCAGCAGTACATCTTGGTACCGCTCTCTTCCCTTATACTTGCTCACATCATCGCCCCAGCTGCGTACCGCACTTGCCAGTCTTCCAGGCACATACGGCTCTTTGCAGAGCTCTGTGACGGGGACGAAGTAAGTGCGAATGGTGAAGACGACGCCGCCAGAGCGCGGAAGTCTAAGTATCGTCAGTCAGACCAAATACTGCATAGAAGGGCAACGTCATGTGGTTGCAACTCACCTCCTCAAACTCTGCCTCTCACTCCGGAAATAGTGATGCTGAATCGCCTTATTCTTCTCCGCAGTAAACCAACCAATACCGTCCTCATCCTCATTCCCGATACTTTCGCTCCACGCCAACTTATCATCCACCTGCAGGAAGTAATTGTTCCTCAGCACCGGCTTATCCGGCTGCACCCTCCGGAAGAAATTCATCATGCCCTTCTCCAGCTTCTCCTTGTACTGCGGCACATCGCCACTAGTGTGGATCTCCGAGAGCGGCATCATGTACTTGTCCTCGAGGCGCCAGAACCCGGCCAGCAGGACGGAGCCGGCCAGGAGGTAGTACTGGCCGTCTTCCCTCTCAAACATGATGGCGAGGTCGTCCTGCACGAAGCGGGCGGCCATCTGCATGGGGTCTTCCTTGAGGGGCCGCTCGACGATGTTGAACTTCTCGCCCGTGAGCAGGTTGTCCATGCCGACGTCGGTTTCGCGGTACAGGCTCGGGTACCGTTGCGGCAGGTAGTCGCAGAGTTCCTCGAGCAGCTCGCAGGCGCCGTCGAAGGCGTCCGGGTGGGTTCTGCTGCATTTGGCGCCGCGCTCGATGATCCGTTGGGCTTTCAGGTCGTGGTATTTGAGGAATTCGTTGTCCAGCTCGATCCAGTCGTCCCACTGCATGGTGCGGAGTCCCATGGTGACGTTGTACTTGGGTCCATGGCGGAAGGGTCGATAAGGGAGTGGCTTGGTATGTTCGACAGACCAGTTGGGATGAGGTTTTGCTACGGGCCGCTTGAAAGGGTGGGGAATCCAGACTACTTGTTGTTAGCTGTGTACAAGAAACAGTGAAGAAGGGCGCGTACCTCCGGGTTTGCGTTCTGATGCTTTCAGATATGAGGGCTTTTCTACGTCTGGAGTCGTTGCTTTTGCGTGTAGCGTCCACGCATATAGCCGGCTTCTGAAGCGGAATCCTACCCAGATAGACAGGGCGATGAATATGAGCCCATAGAGGGAATACTGTCCGGTGACCCCGGAAACATTGGCAGCATTCCAGTGGTTCTGTATCCAGTTCTCGGTTTGTTTTAGAGTGTTAGCGCAGCGCAGGCGCAGGTCACCCATCGTGAGTGTGATAACTCAGCAACGCAAACAACTCTTAGGGCTAATGTGGAAGAATAATAGATATATCTGCACAAGACCAGGTGGACGGCAAGATGGGATTCGTAGGAAATGAGACTTTGACTTTAAGCAAGACCGATCACGATGAATGGTTCATGCGTGAATTGAAAGGGTGAACATTCCATCTTTGTACAACAAGACCGACCTTTTGTGATAACAGCCTGGGTGTGGTGGAGTGTGGGGTAGTCGACGTATATCTATCACAGGGAAAGCATTGCCAAAAGTGGCCTAGCGTCGCCGCCACTACAACAGCCTTATCATCGCTGCATAATGCAGCTACCCACCAGCATCATGTTAGTAGACGTCGAAGATAGTTATTTATCACGATTCAAGTGTCCGAAAGATCACCCAGGAAGCGAAAACTTGAATTCGCGGATGGCGTCTCTCAGTCCTTGATCCCGGCACCTCCCCTTCTCTTCAAAAGGCAGTACTCTCCCCATCTCCGCCGATAACGCTCTGGAACAAACGGCAAATCTGGGATCCAAATCAGGCGGCCCAGAAGAGGAGTCTGCCTGTGATCGAGAAATGCGCCGCATGAGAGCTTCTCCCAAATGGTTGAGTCTGCTATATAGTCTGGTTCCAGGGGCGACGGCGCAAGACCAGTGAAATGAGAATCGATCAAGTAGTCGCAGTTCCTGATGTCGGTCTGAAAAAGTATTAGCAGTTTCCATTAGAGCATTTGGGCCCTTGGCACGTACGTATTTCCCAGGATCCTCTCGATTCTCGTCGTTCATGCCCGAAGGCATCTGCCACGTCCCGGGAAACCGTCCCGGGCCACTTGCTTCGCTGAATTCGCCTGGCAACAATCCGGAGAATTCACTCTTAATAAACTTTGCGCGCATCTGGTTCGGCAGGAAGTAGGAGGAGGGAAATCGGTACCATTCTTTCCCCATGCAGACGTTGCTTCCTTGTCCTGCTATTTGAGGCTGCTGCAAGGCGGAGTAGACGTTAAGAGGAGCCGAGTATGCGGTCATGAGTCCCAGAGTGCGAAGGGCGCCAAGGTTCAAGGTGGCCATGACGAAGAACATGACGATTACTAGCTTCAACTGTGCCGGTATCTTGCTGAGCACGCTGCGGTGATCTGTCGTACCTATCAAAGAGAGGAGCACATGGAATGAGACAGCCGCGTTGAGCGCTAGTGCTGGGTAAGCAGGGTACATGAACCTTTCTTCTTTGTGAGGTTGCAGTGTGAATATGCCGAGCCATAGGTAGAAGGGTGTAAGGAATTCTATACTGCGGAAAAGCGTCTGCTGTAGGATGGGCTTTTGATGGCTAAGCCTGTGCAGCAGGAGTAACGGCGCAGCGCTCAAGCCTAGAGGAAACCACGCTGTGAAGTTTAGCGCCAGGTTCCGCAAGTAGAAGTGCCACGGTTCTACTCCGTAGATGTTGGGTCCTTTGCTGCCCCCACTGAACACGTTATAAAGAACGATGTTCAGAGGTACGCAAACAAGCTTCTTGTAGAAGTAACTATCGATGGCAGTTTGAGCTATCTATCGAACGGTCAAAACTGCGTTATATGCAGACCTAGGAAGCTTACCAGTAAGAGGAAACAGCGAACTGCTGCATTGAACAGCCTCCGCATGCCAGAATAGAATCCGCCTGCGGAGGTCATGGCCAGAAGCTGTTCAAATATAAAAGGTATAACGAGGGCACCTGCGAATGGCCAGCCAAGCAGGGCTCCACAAGCGATCCAAAAGATACCGGAGACAGATCCTACGCCCGAGTTGCGGTCCATAAATGCTGATAATCCTAACATGGCCGTATGCATGGCAAAGCTAGATGGAAGGTAAGCAGCCGCGGCATGATACATGCCGGGACTGGAAACCATGGTGACCAAGAAGAAAAAGGCCACCCGAGGATGGAGTGCCTTTGCAATCGCAGAGTAAAATCTGGTCTCACAAAGGGCGCAAACAAGACCGAGCACAGTTCTCAAGAGATAGAATTCGGCACTCTTGGTTGCGAATGGCAAGAGTCGTACAACTTGAATGAGAATCGCGTGCAGGCCGGTGTAGGCCCAGCTCCGGATGGCGTACTCGGGAGAATACTCCCACGTTTGCAGCCCGTAACCATGATTCAAATAATGCGTTGGTTCCCAGTAGTTGAAGACCTCGTCGCAATCCTGGATTGGCGAGAAAATGGCGGCCACGATATTGGCGATGGCGAATATGGAGAAGACGACGGGCACATAAAGATATCCATTGCTGAGTATGGGGTATCAGCTCAGTGGAAAGTCCTTTTAAGGGCTGCTTCCTTACCTCGTGGACCCGACACTCTGCGATACTGTAGACATTGTATCTGCGCGACGAAATGGACAATTGTTGCGGCGCCGCACGTCTGAGTCGCGCAGTCACGCCGAAGTCTGCTCGCTGACAACAGGTGAGGTGTGGTTGAGCAGGAGTGACCGGGGGCCCGGGGGTGCAGCGCCAAGGCTGGTGGGTCCACTAGCGGCGCACGGGGGTGGGCATCCTGGACCTCTCCTGGCATTTTCTGTTCCTTCAAAGCACTGAGATACAATCCATATCACCGCCGTACGGCGCAGAAAGACGTTGCTGATCTCTGTACGAATAACTGGCTTTGAAGCCTTTTGTATTTTACGCTCACCCGCGGTAGCTGGCGTCATAAGAGCCGAGAAGCAGACCTCTCCCCTTACCAATGTCCGACACGGTCGAACCACCCGCGAAACGGGCGCGTTATGATGAGCCTGACGGCGACGTGCCTGGCTCGCCTGTCGATGATATGGACGATGATTTCTACGATAGCACGGCTACGCCAGCCGAAGCGGCCCACTCTGCAGGTGCTGCAGGTATTGCTCAATCGTCTACTGGTACCCCGGACGTGCCTTCAAACGCCGCCTCTCTGCATCTTCCCGGTCTCAGTTTCTGGAACGATACCACTAACGAGAAGCCCTCCTCGGAACGCACACTGTTAGGCGATGAAGACGCGCTTGAAGACGGCGAAGTTTCTGATTCCGAATCGCTCTACAATGAGACGAAGCCGGCAGAGGCGGCGCCAGCTCCTGCTTCCGGAGAGACAGCCAAACCCGACCAGACGGGCCCGCCACATGCTCGCCATAACGAATTACTTGCAGATGGGACGAAGACAGAGACAATAACTGAACAGACTCCTTTTGCGATAGATGAGGGCAAAGCAGAGTTTCTCCGTGCTGCGGAAGCCAACAAAGGAAATGCGGAAGCGGAGTGGCAGCTAGACTCGGAACAATCGAACTCGTCTTCGGATTCATCAAGCGATGACTCCGATGACAGCGACGAGGAGGACTCAGATGAGGGGGAGCTTCTGGATCCTGAAGAGCAAGTGCGACGGTTGATGATGGAGGCTGTAGATGAGCCAGATGCCACCGGTCCTGCCAAAGTCCGCACAGTCAACGAGGTCGTAGAAGTTTTCGAGAAGCCGGACATCACAGTCACCGAAGCGACGAAGATGACAGAGCTAGGAAAGGTGGAGTCGATCGTCGACAACATGGTGGTTGTTAAAGCGAACACATCAGGAGACGAACAAGTCCTTGAATCGGGGTCTGCTCTGTGTTTAGCGGACGGCACAGTCATTGGAAAGGTTGCTGAGGCGCTCGGCCGCGTTCAGGAGCCGAGATATTCGGTAGGTTTCAACGATACTGCCGAAATCGGAACGCTGGGTATCAAGAAGGACACAACCATCTACTACGTGGATGAGCACTCCTCGTTTGTCTACACGGAGCCCTTGAAATCGCAGAAATTCACCGACGCCTCCAACCTGCACGACGAGGAAGCGAACGATGTGGAATTCTCTGACGATGAGAAGGAGCAAGAGTACAAGCGGCGACAGAAGGAACTGAAGCGGGGAAGGCAGGAGGCGAAGATGGAAGCGGCTCAGGAGACGACGCAAAAACCCGCACAACTAGCCAGCAACGGCGCGTCGTCCGCACCCCAACCCGTGCCGTACACCGGTGGTGGGTTGAATTATGGCAGCGACGATGACGACGACCTGGGTATGTATAGGCCTCTCGCCCGCCCAGAGCATTTCGAAGACATTGTTGGCGCCGGCGCTCCGCTCGAGGATCGAAGTCACGTGCGCAGAGGGAACATGCGAGGACGGGGTGGATGGCCTGACAGAGGTCGGGGGTTCCGGGGTCGAGGAGGAGCAGCAGGAGGAGGAGGAAGGGGTGGGCCGGATGCTGGTGGGCGAGGAAACTTCCGTGGCGGTCAGCGTGGTCGGATTCCTACTGGGCCAGCTGCACATCAAGTTCCCACAGGACCATCGGATCGCGGTGGGAGACATCACGACAACGCCCATCGTGGTCGCGGCGCTCCTCACAAGGGGAACAGGGCCGCATCCTCCGCGTCGCCCAACCGGCAGGGCCGTGGCAAATCGCCGAACCGACAGGGTCGTGGTGGGAGACCTCCGCCGCAGGCTTCTCCCTCTCGTGGCCATCGCTCCGGGCGCAAGAAGGACCGGCACGCCGCATCACCCGGCAAAGCTCCTGTGTCGCCGGTGCCTGCGAGCGCGACCACCAATGCCTACGCACACAATGCAACGCTCAACAGTGGTAGCTGGTCGATGCCTACAGCCTCAGTCACACCGCAACATCCTTACCCATACAGCGCACCTCAACCTGCCATCCCCGCAGGCGCATATATCAACCCTACATTTTACGGGGCAACTGGACCTGCGGCTGCGGTTGCAGCTGTCAATCCTCCACCGCAACAGCAGCAGGACATAGCAAGTCAGTGGGCACATTGGTTCCACTTAGCGGCGGCCATGAGCCAGAATCCACAGCAGGCAGCACCCCAACCGGCTCCCGCTGCGAATGTACCACAACAATCGAATGCCTCGCAGAATGGAACGTCTTCATTAGAAGATATCTTACGGGCTCTTGGCGGGGGACAACCTCACTACCGGTGAAGGGCTGGTTTCATGTATCACTTCAGCGTCGCATTGTTCGGTATGGGAGTATTCGGCGAGACTATGATATTGGGGTAGAACTCTTGGTTTATAATAGGCGTTGGTTTGGCCCCCGGAAAGCAATCGTGCGTGTACCAACAACCAGAATCAGCATATCCAGCTGCATTGCTCTGCTATCTGCAGAGCTGGCCCAAAATCCTTTTTCGTGTGTCCGGGGTCCTTGCGTGGGTCCATAAACGGGGAATATATCGAATTGATATTACATATTACTGTCCAGCCTTGCCACACCGCGGGACCTCACAGAAGAGGCGTTCAGCACCCAGCAGGGCGAATATCAAGGCGTAGATGCAGAGGAGGGGGCCAAGGTCCACAACGAGAGAGACAAAGGGTGCCTTTTGCCTTTCCGTGAGCAGCGCCAACCAGAGACAGGCATCGCAATGTCGCACTGTCGCACTGTCGCACACAAAGACAGCCACCAGTGACCAGCTCCCGTTTGAGCTCGAGCCTCTTTGCCGGGGGCGGGCCAAGACCAGCGTTCTGGGTCAGAGGTCCGTGCGCCCACCTCACCCACCCGTGCTCCACCACCCGTCCATCACTCCCATCGCTCAGCCAGCTCTACCGAACACCAGCTCCGCCGCCCGCCCCGTCCGCCATCCTGACAACCCTCACAGCGGGCCGCTTCGAACGCGTGCAGTGCACCGCTCTCCTTTGCGCCGCCATCGCTCCGCCGCTCCCCCTCGCCCAGCTCGCTGAAGGTGTCCCCTCGCATCGCGTCCGCGCCCATGAAGCCGTCGTAGCGACTCCTGGCTCAGCAGCCTTCCCCACTCACTGCCCGCTCCCGCCACACTGCGAACCTCTCCCTCCGCGACGTCTGAGTGACAATGACGAAGAATTCTGAACGGCACGCCTCGCAGACGTCCACTGAGAGTTCGGGCAGCTGGCGATCAAGCGATACTGTGCGCGGGTCCTTTCGCTCGCGGCCCACCGTGAAGACCTCCAAAGACTCTCCTCAGCTGTACGTCCATTGCCCCATGGTTCAAGGTCTCTGAATACACATATTGCTTGCTGCGATTTTATGTTAGGAGGCCGCAGAAGAGTCCTTGTTCTGGGCAACGTCGGGATCCCGTCGGGTGTGCGCGAATTCAGCTCTCTGAGCCTCGACATGCGCCTACCCGTCGCCAACGAGACCGTGCGGATTTGCGCCCATGCCATAGCCCGGAACCTGTTTCTCTCGCTGCTGTCGCACCATAGTCTTCTCCTCATCGCCGCAGCATTGTCTTTCAGTTATCTGTCTTAATCTCTCATACCGTTCTCTGTTTGCCAAAGATGCGCTAACAGCTTCATGTAGGCATGAAAGGGAGTCCGAAATATCCCCGGGCACAGTTCCCCCCATACCTCCCCCAAAGGATAGTGCATCCAGGTCAAGAAGACCCTCGAATTGGGAAGGCCCCCAAGTGAACGATCTGCGGGATTATCGGAAGCAATTAGCTGTGTTGGACACTTCCGGAGGTCGCATACCATCGATATCGCGAAATCCCCCTACGGCGACATCACCTGTTCCACCCTCATATCCATCCACGAATGGCTCGTCGACTCCTGCCGGCGTCATGAGCTTCTTCAACGACTCCAATGAAGATGTTTCGCAGCTGTCACCAGGTTTCCGGCCCGGCAGCGGTAGAGACGAAACAATGGGGTACGCGGGGGACACGAGGCGGCCATCTGTGGTAAGCACTGTGAGCAGTACGGGCTCCAAATCAAGTCGAGGTTACCACAAGCCCCTGAAGAATATATTCGGCGAGGACTTTCCAGGCAACTCTCGTCAGAATTCAGACACCAGCTTGGCCGCAGGCTATGGCTTGGATACCCAGTCGACGCGTAGCATGCGAAACCGTACAAACTCCTTCAACCATCCTCTTGCGGGTAGTCTCCATAGCCGGCCTGGATCGCCCTCCAGCTCTCGCCCTCGAACGCCCTTGCCGTCGTCCGAGGTTACGCCTTGGGAATTCCAGGATTACTACAAGGACACTCCTGGGCCTTCCGAGAACGGCCGTACCTCGTCTGAACAGCAATCCGGGAAGTTCGGAAAGAAGTCTAGACTGCACCGGCACAAGGGAAGCAAGGACGACAGTACCCAGCCGCCTGAGCGACGAGTCGATATTAGCTATCCATTTCCCCTCCGCCCCTTAACAAGTCGGGACGACTCATATACTGCTAGACGGGATCTGCATCATGCTGCATCCCTCGCTTCCACCGTTTCGTCCAAGACGGGTCTCTTCGCCCGGCCATCAAGTCCTACGCCTAGCTCCCTCAGTGACATGTCCAAGGAACAGCTGGCCCAACGATCGCCAAGCACTAGCAAGCCTCGAACTTTTTTTCAGCGCTTCACCGGGAAAGTGAAGCACGATCGCTCCACCCCGGATTCATTGCGAGATCTTCCCTCATCGACGGTGTCCCTACAACCTTCCATAAGATCCGCGAAACAGCCAAGGCAAGAACCATCCCCTGGCGGCCTGAACAAGAGAAGCCGACTGGACGTCGGGCTCACAGGCAAAGGGGCTTCGTCTTCGAGAGAGGGCAAGGAGAGACACAAATTTCCCAAACTTTCGAGAAAATACCAAGCATACGAGCAACCGCGCTTGATGGATCCAAACGAGGCGAAGGCGAACGTTGTGATGAATGAGACATTATGGAATTTGGATACGGATCTCGAGCACATGGAAGGAATTGTGCAGCAACCGCCCATGACGCCGCCCACAGGAGAAGTGGTGGCTCCCTTCGCTCCGGAAGAGACTTCAACCGATCCTCAATGGGACGCTCCCGATTCCTGGGCAGTGAAACGGCATGATGGCGAGAATATCCCGCGACATGCCGATATTGATGAGGCCAGTGTGACGAAGGAGGACGAAGAGGACACGAAAACGTACTGTGTACGCATCTTCCGTGCCGATTCTACCTTTGCAACACTGTCGGCCTCCTTGAATACCACGGTCTCCCAGATCATCCAGATTTTGGGCAAAAAGACCCTTCTTCAGGATGAGCTGGACAATTACCATATTGTCATGCGGAAACACGACACTTCCCGCCAACTTGATCCCGTCGAAAGGCCATTGTTACTTCAGAAACAACTACTGAAGCAGGCTGGTTACACCGATGCGGACAGGCTTGAAGAGATCGGCAGAGAAGATAACAGTTATCTTTGTCGATTTACGTTTCTCCCGGCCAAGATGACTGGTTATGCCAGCTTGGAAAAGGACCCCGGCTTCAGCAAAATGCAGAAATTCAGCCATATTGACCTCCAAGGGCGTAATTTAGTCACTATCCCCATCACCCTTTACCAGAAGGCTACCGAAATCATCTCTCTCAACCTCTCCCGAAACCTGTCTCTCAATGTTCCAAAGGACTTCATTACGGCGTGCACCAATCTCCGTGAGATCAAGTACACGAGCAACGAAGCGCGCAGACTCCCACCCAGTCTGGGTTTGGCAACCAGGTTAACCATGCTGGATATTTCCAATAATCGCCTACAGTCGCTCGACCAAGCTGAACTTCATAATCTGCAAAGCCTCCAGGGCCTTCGCCTTTCGAACAATCGCTTAACCCGGTTACCAGCCTACTTTGGCAGGTATCGGGCGTTGAGAAGCTTGAACCTCAGTTCCAACTCTTTGACCGAATTCCCCGACTTTTTATGCGAAGTCCGAACCCTCGTAGATCTCGATATAAGCTTCAACTCCATATCCAGCCTTCCCAAAATTGGCCAGCTCACATGCTTGGAGCGTCTATGGGCGACAAACAACAAACTCTCTGGAAGTTTCCCTTCCTCTCTTGGTAACCTTGTCAACCTGAGGGAGATTGATGTGCGCTTCAACTCGCTCAACAACATGGATGTCATGTCCCAGCTGCCAAGCCTGGAATATCTCATGATCGGCCACAACTCCATCTCGGTTTTTGAAGGCTATTTCTCAAGGATTCGGGTTCTGCATATGAATCATAATCCAGTCACCCGCTTTGGTATAAGCGCACCAGTACCCTCGTTGTCGGTATTGAATCTTGCGTCCGCCAAACTGTCTCAGCTCCCAGAAGATCTCTTCCCAAAGGTGGCCGGACTCACCAAACTTATCCTGGACAAGAATCACTTCACGTCCCTGTCGTCGAATATTGGGAGGCTCTACCGGCTGGAGTACTTGAGTGTCGCGCGCAATGAGCTTAATGAACTGCCGGCTGAAATTGGGCGTCTGGTTGAGCTTCGATATCTGGATGTCCGTGAGAACAACCTGGGCCGCTTGCCCTCCGAGATATGGTATGCTCGACGGCTGGAGACCCTCAATGTCTCATCCAACATTTTGAATGCGTTTCCCAAGCCTGCCACTTCTCCGCCATCCATGTCCAACGGCGATGAGGTGACCCCATTGTCTACCCCCGGCTTCGGCAGCAGCCAAAGCTTTGAGGAGTTGGGAAAACTTGAGGACTTCCAGAACCGCCGTCCAAGCCAAGCGTCCGGAGGATACCTAACTAGCTCTGGCACATCACCGTCTACATCCACACGTAAAGGTTCCATGGCATCGTACGGTACAGCAAGGAAGCCGTCCGTCGCGTCGCGTACGACCGAAGGAGGTAGCGGTAGCGTATCCATGTCGCGTAAAGACTCAAGCCTCACGGCAAGGATGAGCACGACCTTTGCCGGCTCTCTACGTCACGTATTCCTCGCGGACAACCGTCTTGAGTACGAGGTCTTTGATGAGCTTGCTATGCTGCCTGAGTTGAGAATTGTCAACCTCTCGTATAATCTCCTCAATGACATCCCGCCTAGAACCATGCGACGTTGGCATTCACTCACGGAGCTGTACCTTTCTGGCAATGACCTGACTTCCCTGCCCTCTGAAGATTTGGAGGATGTAAGCTCTCTCAAGGTCTTGCATATCAACGGCAACAAGTTCCAGGTTCTACCTGCGGAATTAGGGAAGGTCACGAAGCTGGCTATACTTGACGTCGCGAGCAATGCATTGAAGTACAATGTCTCGAACTGGCCTTACGATTGGAACTGGAACTGGAACCACAATCTGAAGTACCTGAACCTTTCTGGGAACAAGCGCCTGGAGATCAAGCCGAGTGGCGCGTTCAGTGGTGGTGGCGCCGCGATGAGAGAGGGCCGAGACCTCACCGACTTCACTTCGCTCACCAATTTGCGCGTGTTGGGTTTGATGGACGTTACCATGATGATACCTTCCGTGCCCGAACAGAGCGAAGATAGAAGAGTGCGGACTTCCGGTTCGGCTGTAGGCGTCATGGCCTACGGAATGGCCGACAGCCTTGGACGCAGTGAGCATCTGTCGACGATGGATATGGTGATCCCTCGATTCCGAAGTCACGACGACGAGCAGATTCTGGGTCTTTTCGACGGACAAGCCCTTACAGGCGGTGGCTCACGGATTGCGAAATATCTCTACGATAGTTTCAAGGTTCGTTTTGCCGAGGAACTGGACCGCCTCCGGGACCAGGAGACTCCTGTTGATGCATTGAGGCGCACGTATCTTGGCCTCAACAAAGAATTGGCCACTGCTGCAACACAGTCGTTGGATAAGAACCTCGTCTCACCACTTGCTCCGCATCGAGGCTCCCTGCCAGATCTCAGTGAGGATGACCTGCATTCCGGAAGTGTGGCTACGGTCCTCTATCTCAAAGGCATGGAGCTGTTTGTCTCGAATGTCGGCGATGCTCAAGCACTTCTTATTCGCTCCGAAGGAGGGCACAAAGTACTCACGAAGAAGCACGATCCTGCGGAATCTAGCGAACGAAACAGGATCCGGGAGGCTGGAGGCTTCGTCTCCCGCCAAGGCAAGCTGAACGATATGCTTGACGTCTCCAGAGCGTTTGGCTATGTGCAAATGTCGCCTTCCGTGATCGCCTCCCCTCACATCATGAATGTTACTCTTGGCGACGCCGACGAGATGATTCTGATCGCCTCGCGAGAGCTATGGGAATACCTGACACCGGATTTCGCGGTCGACGTGGCGCGTTCCGAACGCAGCGACCTGATGCGAGCCGCTCAGAAGCTTCGAGACCTTGCCATCGCGTTTGGTGCCACGAACAAGATCATGGTCCTTCTGCTTGGAGTCAGCGACCTCAAGAGGCAGCAGAATCGGCTCCGTTTCCCAACGCATCCGATTTCCATGGTTCCCTCTGGATCCCCCGACGAACTCTTCGCCGCACGCAGAGCGCCTAGGCGGAAGCGGGACCAGCCCAACGACTCGAAGCTCGGTTTGTTGGATCCCGAAGTGGTCCCTCCCACGGGAGAAGTCAGTCTGGTCTTCACCGATATCAAAAATTCGACCTTGCTCTGGGAAACGTACCCCATTGCCATGAGATCGGCTATCAAGATGCACAACGCGCTGATGCGCCGACAATTGCGCATCATTGGTGGGTATGAAGTCAAGACTGAAGGCGACGCTTTTATGGTCGCCTTTCCAACCGTCACATCCGCCTTGTTGTGGTGCTTCACCATCCAGAGCCAGCTCTTGGAGGTCCAATGGCCGGAGGAGATACTGAGCAGTGTCAATGGCCAAGAAGTTGTAGACGCGGACGGTAATGTGATTTTCCGCGGTCTCTCGGTGAGAATGGGCATCCATTATGGTAGACCCGTGTGCGAAGTCGACCCCGTCACCAAACGTATGGACTATTTCGGACCCATGGTCAACCGCGCCTCGCGCATCTCTTCGGTTGCGGATGGCGGGCAGATCACCGTATCGGCGGACTTCATCACCGAAATCCAGCGCCTCTTTGAGATCAACGAGGAAGGCGACCGGAGTAATTCCCAAGGCTCCGAAGAGAGCATCATCGACGACATGCGGGTTCGCCAGGAACTTCGGTCCCTGCAGAGCCAGGGCTACGAAGTCAAGGACTTGGGAGAACGGCGCTTGAAGGGCCTCGAGAACCCCGAATACATCTACCTCATCTACCCGCACTCGCTGGCTAGTCGCCTCACCTTACAGCGGCAGCTGGACGTCAAAGCGGTTATGCCGGCCAGCGGCGCTGCCCCTGAGGAGGTGCGGCAGTTGGGCGACGCAGGGTTCACGGTCGATACGCAGAACGTCTGGGACCTGTGGAACGTCAGCTTGCGCCTGGAGATGCTGTGCAGCACGCTGGAGAACCCGGGCACCGTGGAGCTGAAGGCGCCCGAGACGGCGCTGCTGGAGCGCATGAAGAGTCGGCCTGGAGAGCTGACGGATCGGTTCTTGATCAATTTCGTCGAGCATCAGATTTCGAGGATCGAGGTATGTTTTATTTTATTTTATTTTGTGTTCTTATGTAACTGCATTTGTGGGGGATAATTACTGACGGGATCGACAGACTTGTACGACGACGCTGGCGCTCCGCCATATGGTCAGGCCGTTTGGCTCGAGGCCGATGTTCGAGCAGGCGTGTCCGATGTCGGATATTCTGAATGAGCTTCAGGGACAGTTGAAGGAGTTGCAGCAGCTCAAGGCAGCGAAGGCCTCCACTTCCGGCAAGGCTTGAACGACAGGTCGTACACTTTCACCTGTCGTTTTCGACTCCTCGCTTTCGCCGTTTCTCGCTCGAACACGCACACGCAAAAGAATCGTTTCTTTTTTCTTGTTTTGGTTTTCGCATGCTCCGAATTCTTTGCCCGCCCTGGTTGGTGGTCTCGCTCGATCTGATTATACATACATACGGATATATGTGTATATATATGCACAACGACATGGCAGAACGAAAAAAGAGAAGAGTGGCGTTGGCAGGCGTACAATGCAGATTGGGGGACTGCTTGGCGGGAAAGAAGGTCTTGGGCTTTGTTTTTATCCTTCTCGTTTGGATAGTTCTTGATTTAGGGGGTTTTGTTTGGCGGAGTGATGGTGGGCTTTGCGCCCCGCTCTTTATGGGGGAGTTTTGGTCGTTCCCTTCCATCTTTTCGTCCTACGTTTTTGGATATGGGAGGGAGGGATTTCATGTGATTTACGCAGCGGATTCGGATTCTGTTTTCTTTCTCGGCTTTGATTTGTTTCCAGTTTTTCTGTTTTTTTTCTGGGGGCGGTTGTTGGGCGCCTTTGACTTAGGTCTTTTGCCAGTTTCGTTTTCGGAATCGGTTAGGTGTAGTTCGTTGCTTGGATGGCTCCGTGTTTCCATGGCGCCCTTTTCGTGGGGCTTTCTTGGAGTGGATTTTTGGGAATATGCGGGAGTGACGGGTTTTTGGGACTTCGTTGGATTTGGCACAGTCATGTTTATGAGGATGGAAGGGGCTATTGATATGGGTTATATGTTATGCGAGGTTTGGGAGGGATTTATGGGGAGGGAGAACGAGGCTGTCGATTCGTATTGATGGCGTAGTGGGGGAGTGGTTGGGATGGGGTGTGAAGGATGTGGAACGTGTGGATATAGTTTGTAGGGTGGTATTTATTCTTTGGTTGCCTTGGCGTAGTTTTTGGAAGTGCTACTCGTGATTGTGGTGGCGTGTCTGAGAGGGCTTTTGGCTGATTGGATCCTCATAAGCTTGTTATGAGGCTCTGTGCTGGGTGCTTGGTCGGTATGTGCTCCTCGGCGAATAGTTATGGTGCAAGACATGGTGAGGTGGAAGGTTAGGGAATGGAGCGGTTGCGCTTTCCTAACAGATCTTGTACGCCTAATTCCCTATCTGCAGTAACAGGCTATAGGTAGGATGCTTTTCAGGACTAATATTCTGTAACTACAGACAATTCCGCGCAGTTAGAGTTATCTACTATTATTATTTACATACGTCGTAGTAGCTAAGACCTAGCTAGAAGGCAGTGGTTCGAGAAGTTCGTGCGACACTTTTTTGGTCACCTGCGTGGGTACTTAGGGTATAGGATCTGTGGCTTTCGGGCTCGTTAGCAAATGAGGATTTCCATGGATCGCGTGGCATCAAGCACGTGGGCATCTCAACGCATTCATATGTGCCAGTTCCGTTTACTAGCAGTGAGCTCGATTCAAAGTTCATTGCAAGCCGGGGTGCGATCGGTTCGTGTATTCCGTGCAGAGCCTGTAAAGTCAAGGGGTAACGGCGAAGTAGGGAATGGATATTTGCAGCAGCTTGGGTTGAGTAAGGACCCGCGACTGTATTTTAGGAGTAGCCATGTCAAGTTCAAGAATTTTTGGAGACGCGCGCGCGGATGAGGATGGAAAGAGTTTTCGTTTCCCTAATACTCCTGGTCCCTGTTTCTCAGCAATGAATGGTGCCATTACGCAGCATTCTTTACACTTGCTTTGCCGTAACCTTTGCTCGGTAGCCGTATTCCGCGAGTCGGATATGATGCATCTGCAGCATGCACGATACCGTTGCCTTGAGCGATTCTATTTCTTCCATCAGGTAAGTAGCCCTTCTGCGTCCCGATCGTAGTATTCTTGCTAGCCTTGCTTTGCGGCTCCCATCAAGAAGGACATTCACTTCAGCCATCATCGCTTTCAAGTCCTAATACATGTTCTGACAGGCTTGCATGGCCATGGCTTATATTCCTAACGACAATATTTGCCTAAGCACCAAATTACCAAGTGCAAGCCACCTCCTCCCACCACCAAATTACCAGTCGCACCTCACTTCATCCCACCATGCTCGGGAACACTGCTTGCTGGTATCGGCGCATGGCCCAACGTCAAAATCCCCTCCCTTCCTCAAGCACCTCTTAGGCTGACCATCAGCATCGAAATGCGCTCTTTTATTCCCCCAATCGAAGCAAACGTTGTAGATACCAGGAACATCAATATCCCGGCAATCGTTATTGGCATCAATCCAATAGTGTGTACCAGAGTCATTGATCCATTCTCCCGTGGAGCTGCATCTGCCTACCCTAGGGCAAGCGGTAGTCGTCAAGACACGATCGGCAACAGCGCCGGTGGCGAGAGCGAGGCCGGCGAAGAGGAGCGTCTGGAGTTGCATCTTGGTATATGTTGTGGATTTGGTCTTGGTAACAAGCCTTCTGTTACGTATGAGTATCATATTCTCCAAGAGTCAAGGGAATTGAGGAAGTTTGATCAACTTACGGGTACTTCGAACTTCTGGTAGTCGGTGTTGTGCGATGAGCTGGGAGGATTGGCTGTGTCGGGTGGACAGGAGATTTTGGATGGGAGTCAACGGTTCTTATATACCTTTCATCCTTCGGAGGCTTTTCTTAACTCCGTACCGTGACAAGACCTTTCCTTTCTTCCAATCCATCCTTGCCTTCTCCAAGATATTGCCAACCCGGCGTATATCCCCATACTGGTCTACGAAGACCCTCCGTGAGCAGACTTTTTCCTCCTTCCGATGAATCTCGCATGGTAACTCGACCATGCTCACTCGCAAAAATTCCTAAAGCGTAGACTCATTTATTCGAGCTCTTAAATGCGGCTTAGGGTAGACAGATGCTTGTATGTTTTAAGAGGAGCTCGTTCTCTTCTGGGAAGAGCAAGTGGATTTTGAGTTAGTAGTGACACCGTTCGTGGGGCTACACGTTGGCAAATATGAGCTCGTTTGTAAAAGCTAGTGTAAAAGCTTTTAGCGCTTACCTACCTAAGCTACCAGCAGCAGTGAGCCTCATCGTGTCGGGAATTAGCCTCGCGAGTTGGGCGATTGGTTAGCAGAGGGTCGCTACGAGCTGGTCGTGACAGAAGATGTTATTAACATCCCTACCTATATCACCTCGAAATGTTCGTTGTACATCTTACGATGCCTAGGCTGTACCTACGCATAGGAATCTTAGCGCCGGAGGCCCCCTAGACAGGAAATTTGGCGAGGAATCTGCGTAAAAAGCGAAGGCCGAATACCCTAGGATTCTTGGCGCACACGATGTTGCATCTGCATCTACGTCTTGGGACACGATCTATCGTTGTGACTACATAAAAGTACATGGAGTGATTCTAGACTTGTGTCCAATCTCCTATGCACACTCGTCTGCATCGTTGAATGCGCCTTGCCAGCGTGTATTTTTCCCTGCCATAGGAAAGCTCACCCACCCCAGATGAGCAAATTTTGGAGATCCGCTTCCGCATGTTGATAGTGGGTAGGCGCAGCCATAATCGGCGAGTTGGTGCGGAAAAAGGATGCCACCGAAGCTGCTTTGTATACCACATTGCAGAAGTAAGGTAGTGGAGAGGAGCAGGCGTATAGGTTGACTGCCTTCTGAGTTTCGAGTGGCTGCGTTTGATGCCGTCCACCGCCAGGTACCAACGTCGTGGCGAAATTGGTGCAAACGGTCGTTAGGCAGAACAAACCTATCCGCTGCTTTTACTTTAGTAAGTGACAGTTGTCCCTCTCACCTCAAACTTGCATCATCCCCATCTTACCACACTCGTACTTCGTCTGTATTTGAATCAGTTTCATAATTACGGTCTGCAACATTCTCTTTCCTACCATCATGAGGAAAGTTCTTTGCGACTCTTCCCGTCACCTGTGTGCGAGGATCTTGCTTTTGAAACCCAATCCACCCCCGAGAGGCCTTGAAGCAGACAACAAGCGCCGCCATCTATAGACTGGCTTGAAAGCGTCAGGTCTTAGGAATTATAGGCCTCAAACCGCTAATTCCTGCTGACATAATTGAAACCTGATCAAAGGACTTGCCATGGAAAGGTGATCCGGACTGACACGAGAACTCTTCGCATGGTGCGAGGTAGTGGCCAGCGACCTCGTTAGGAGTGCCAATACAATTTTACCTCGCAGTGATTCTATTTATTACCTATTACGCGTTGATTAGTGCTTCATCAGCCACTTGTACACGCGGTCTGCAATCTCAAGGTTGTTCTTCTCCATAAAGAACATGTGTCCGTTGCCATGTATGCCCTGCTTGCCTAGATCCGCATATTCCACGTCTACACCAGCTTGTTTCAGATACTTGACGGTGCAGTGATCGTATTGCGCATGGAATGATGCTTCGCCAGTAACGACAAGTTGTGGAATCTTTCCCAGGTTCGTCAACTGCTTCGCTGGGGACTTCTGCATGATGCACTCGTGGTGATCGCCGTCGATTGCTGGCTCGATGATAGTTTCAATATTTTCGGCATTCTTGCCTGCAGACGGTTCGTATCCGATTGCGAGGTCAGTGAGTCCGAAAGCGAAAGCTGTATCATTTCCAAACGGCGGGCGGAGCGTGAACGGTGGACCTGACGGCTCGAGCTGGATAAGACCTTTGACAAGGTGTGAGCGCATGTCCCCAACCCTCCAGCCTACCCAAACGTTAACCACTCAGCGAGTCATATCGCCATTGGCGGAAAATACCGTATGCGCCCGCCTGCGAGTGACTGATGATATAACACTCGCTTACGAGGTCTACTAGGGCTGAATATGCCTGCGCATTTTGTTCTTCGCTTATGAAGCGGTCAGTTTGGAACTGCATTTGGCTCCTGTAAAAGGCGTCGAAAGTTGGATCATCAATGCGGCCAGTGCCAGGCCATTGCGTGTGAAGCTTCGCTTGCGGCCACTGGTTGCCGTTGTTTGCTACGTCGGTGAAGATATCAGAGACAGAATCCGGGGAGCCGATGTATCCGATCCTTCCCTGTCCGGGAAACCAAAAGGACCGGCCGCGTGCAGGTTGGTCTGAGAGGTAGACTGTGTGACCTTTGGAGATAAAATAGGATGCCCATCCTGGCCGTCCATCTGGAGTATCAAGAAAATTGGTGCCAGTCTGAGCCGCGCCTGCAATGAAAATAATGGGAAGTGGCGGGTTCGCTGGGGCTGGGTTAGGAGAAAGCTTCTCGACATAAATTTGCCCAATCATAGCCATGGATGTTGAATTGTTGACATTGTCCTGTTTTCCAGACTTAGATTCGAATAAGAGTAGTGGGGTTGAGACTTGCTGTGATATTCATGTACTGTCCTCCAACATAGAAAACCTCGCGCTTTGGTACAATGTCCACAAGCTGGGAACGATTGGTAACCGCATTGCCTCCTAGAAAAGCGACTTGCGTCAGGTATGTGAGAGAAACAAAGGTAAGGAGGTTAACCATGTTGGCCAGAGATAGGAGGCCTGTTACAGGAAACGAGCGGGGTCTTCGGTCAGAAGTGAATAGGTAGGTCATTGCCAGCTATAGCTAGCTGCAGCTGAGCTGCAGGTGCACGGATCTATCTATACGTACGCGGCCCAGCCACCTGCAACAAACCCCACGATAGCCTGAATCCCCGACCCCGCCCTTATTGTCATAGATACGACCGCTGGCGCTACACATGGAGATTCCGAGAAATGCAACTAGAGAGCAGGCTCGCGCGGCCGCTAGGCACAACCAGCTCCAGTGGTCAACATCCTACGTAGGATCCCACCGTTACAACCGAACTTGACACACATCAATCTATCACAAGAACCAACGCTTCCCCTTCTTCCCCCTCTTCTCCTCACCCAGCACGACGTTTACAATCCTCAACCACGCCTCTCTCTCCTCAATCCTCTCTACCCTCTTTGTGAAGTCCATCTCCCCCTCGCCATTGATTCTCAAGATATATTTCTCGCAGGCCTCGCATTTTCGCTGTTCCATTTTTCGATTATTTTTCCGTTTCTCCCCACACGTCATCCACTTCTGGAGGTTCCCCAGCCTTCCCCTTCTAGCCCAGTCCCTTAATTTGGCGCCATATTCAGTGGTAGAGAAGTCAACTTTTGCCTGTGCTTCCGCTATCTGCGGCATTCTTCCTTCATGCTGGTCTTCGTTCCCCTGTGTATCGTCGGCGATGAGCTGTTCGCATACAGGGCATACCGTTATCTGTGTAGACGAGTTGATTATGGATTTTGCGACGCGATCACGTATGCGGGAGCGCAGTTCCTTTTTGAGGTAGTGGATTATGACTTTCCGGATGATGAGGAGGGGAACGAAAAATGGCATTTTCGGTGTCGCGTGGGGTTCAATACCGAGTGTCTTGGTGATTGAGAAGAGATATGTATGTAGTGAAGCAGTGCTATGTGTATGTGTACGATAGATGTGAATGTAAGTGCCAGATTTGGCGGGTCACGAAGAATGTATGCGTGATGCGGATAAAGAGTCAATGAACAAAGGTCGATTGCCGACAAAGATGGTGTAGGCGGCGGAGCATGGATGAGTGACAGATTATGACTGCAAACGCGAGCGCACGAACACCACACCCCAATACTTGGTGGTTTGCAAAGTGACGGATGTTCGCGAAATTCCCATTAGTTAGAGATTCATCTCCGAGTCCGCATACATGAGTGTAGAAAGCAAAGCACAGGATCGCAAGTCCGCAGAAGCCTTCAGGCCTGCCTGTGGTATGATATGCGGCCTCTAAAACTTCCCTAAATTTACACTTATCATCTATTTAGAGGCGTGGGAACTAGGCTTAACTAGGCAAATAAACATGCAGTATGTCTAAACTAAGTCAGTGGCCAAATTCCGTGACAGTGTTTTTGCTCACCTCAATCACGACGTGCAAAGCCATAATACTCCTTCGGCTCGTGATTGTATACCGTCCAATTTCGAATTTCCTGAAATGGTTGGGCTATTTTAAGGTGAAGAAACTAGGCTTTATTTAGCAAACAAACGTGAAGTATGTTTAAACAAATGCGGGGTCTAGGCTTCGTAACAATGATGTTCCAAGGGCGGATTTGTGGATGTCTGCCCTTTGGCACCACCAAAGGAAAATATAAGCCGCAGCTCAGTCTGTTGGCAAAGACATAGGTAAGTATATAGGAACGCATGGATCGCAAAGCGTTGAAGCGAGATTAATCAAGTGCGGAAATTTATCTCTAAATCCTACAAACAAGCCACCTACTACAGATTAACCTAGTCATCTCCTTCACCCTTAGAAATGAGTGCTCGTGCTCTCGCCATCACGCCTGTAGAAGTCAAAAAAGCGATTTGGGAAGAACGCAAAGGCTGGAGTGCAAGATATTCCGAAATCCGCCATTACATATTCAAAGAACCCAAATGCCCAGTCTGCGAGGAGCCCATCCTCGACCTTCGCGAAGGGTGGCTCCACAGCAACGTCACCAACGAAATATTCTGGGCTCGTGCGTACCTCCGCGCTATTCCAAAGATACATCCGCAGATATTGCATATCAGGCCTATGCCCGAAGAGGACTTACTATCTGAAGAAAAGAAGTGTCCATTGTGCACGCTGACGGTTACGTGGACGGAGCAGGAAGGGGGAGTGGAGTGGTTGCAGAAGAGAAAGAGGTCGAAGGATGCGTGGGAAAAGGTGCAAGCTATGAAGGAGCTGCACATTCAGATTGATCCGGAGAAGAAGGAGGAGGAGGAGGAAGAGAAGAAGGCAAAAGAGCTTCGCATGGCTAATGGTGCCGTTGAGAAGTGAGGAAGGGGTTTGGTTCGAGTAGTGCTGCAACGCCGAGATCTACGAACACACTTCTCTAATGCATCCAATTACGTTGTAGCCGTACTGCGGGATTACATGTCACACTGAACAGGTAGGAGCCGCAGGGTTACGGAGGACCTTCCAACTGGCTTCACAGCGCCTTCTTCATTATATGATAAGATTGGCAGTCCACGTCTTTGATAGTCTAACCAGCTCGTAGCCAATGGATTCGCTGTATAGGTAACGCAACTTAACAAGGGCACGCAGTGGGGTGCAGTTCAGCCGCAGCTGTGTTGCGCCACACTGGCATGGCGTACATAGATAGGACGAGCCTGGCCTATAGACTTGGAAAAGGATAATGTGCCCCGCCACGTGCCTTTCGGGTCTGCTGCCTAACGTCCATCCCTTCGTGCCGAGAATCCCGTCGTGCCGAGAAGAACCTATTATATCGGCATCTCAAATCTCTTCCATATGAGTTTGAATAGTCGTGCTCAGTGCTATACCGACCTAAAGATGTTTATTTTCTACAAGCTACTCAATATCGAGAAAAATACGTGATGTTGGCGATGCTGTCGATCGTTTCAGTTCCAGCATCTAGCTCTGCTTCAGCCTTTTGCCCTTGCTCCACGCCCGGTATAACTCCATCTCCAAATTTCGGAGCATTTGGACGATATTTCTATCAAGATAAAGCTCTATCCAAAGCTTGTAGGTCCTTAGCCCTGCAAAACTTGGCGCTCCGAGTTTCTCCGGAGACGGAGGCTCACTCCGCGTCTTGGCATAACGGGCTTCGTGAGCTGACGTGATATGGTATTGTATTCTACGCTATGCCAGAGCGGTTCTGTGCGTGGCGTTGTTCGAGAAGCTTCTTTCAAAATCACGTGCTTACTAAATTTAGTCACCTCACGTGTGCGACCATTGTTCCCTCCAGCTAACAGAAGAGCCGTTTGCTGTGTCCCTTCCGTCACCGCACTCGCCATCATGGATCAAGCCAGTCGGGTGCTCGCGCAAGCCCTCTGTACAAACGAGCCCAAAACATTCGATGCTCTCGCAAGACTGGGCAACGTCCTCTTTCGACCCTCCATCATCGCGCCCGTGGAAGGGAGTCAAAAGAGGCAAAGGCCCAACGCCAACAATATCTCACCCCAGATGAAGAGAGAACTGTTGTTAACTTCTTACTACTGAACTCTAGTCTCGGCCACCCTGTTCGAATAAAGTATATACCATCCTTAGCCTTTACCATCGCCTCCCAGCGGTCCACGAACAAGCCAACCAAACCTCCGGGCAAAAACTGGGCCAAGGCCTTCGAGAGACGCCACCCTGAACTTATAGCGAGAAGGGTCCGAGCGGTTGACTGGAAACGCCACGAGAACAATATATATGACAAGATCGTGGAGTGGTTCCAGGTGATTGAACCGGTCTTACAGGATCCAGTCATCCTGCCTGAGAACGTATATAACATGGACGAGACTGGGGTCATGCTAAGCATACTTGGCTCTGTTAAAGTGCTCGTCGGCAAGGACGACCTGCGAGACTATAGAGGTGCAGGCGTAAAACGGACAATGGTAACTGCTATTGAGTGTATTAGTGCTAACGGTAGGTCGCTGCACCCACTTATCATCTGGCCAGCTTCAACCCACCGAAGCAACTGGACTACATATCCAACGCCTCGATGGCACTATGGCCATTCAGAGAATGGATACAATGACTCGAAAATTAGCTTAGAATGGCTTACGCGTGTTTTTGATCCCCAAACCAAAGGAACAGCAAATGGTAAACCTCGTGTACTAATCTGCGAACGCTTTGGGACACACGAGACGCTCGAGGTCTTGGAGTTCTGTATTAAAAACAACATCATCTTGTGCCGGCTCCCGTCTCACACATCTCACAAACTCCAGCCCTGTGACGTCGGGGTCTTCGCCCCTTTGAAGACGGCCTATCGCGACCAAGTTGAACGGCTATATCGAGGAGGCTTAGAGACAGTTGGCAAGGAGCACTTTACTTCTCTCTACGGGCCAGCCAGAGAGAAGGCGTTAAGCAAGAGAAACATATTAGCAGGATGGGCTGCGACTGGATTATTTCTATTTAATCCACAGAGAGTACTCAGGAACACACCAAATCCCCAAAGTCAACTCCTGGTAACTATCCCAAGAGATAACGAGGCGGTGGCCGACCCGCAAGACGAAGCACTGCAAACACCTATCACGCCAATGACATCAGAGGCCCTGGCGCCGTTGTATAATCTGATCAATCAGGATACTCACACGCTTGATGAGAGAAGCAAACAGCGCCTTCAACGACGCGTCCAGAAACTGGCAAGAGCTGCCCGAATATCTTTTGCCGAGCGAGCCCTCCTGCAGGATCAGAACCGGTTCTTATCCAAGATAAATAACGAGGCAAAGGCCCGGCGATTGACCAGGCCGGTGGTCCTAGGGAAGGGAAAGGTAATGAGTTTCGAGGAACTTGAGGAGGCACGAGCGAAGCGTGCTGCGAAAGAGACGGCCACAGCAGCTAGAGGCAAGGTAAAACGCGGTCGTAAGACTAAAGCTCCTGTACTGGAGCCAGACACCGGAACGATGCTGAGAAGCGAAGTGCTAGAGCCTGAGGCAGGTGTGCTAGGGCCAGAGACCGAGGTGCAAAAGTGGAGGGCTCCAGTGGCACGAATGTACTAGAACAACCAGTATTATTCTTACGGATAAGGGTGACTGAGGCTAGTCGTGGTAATCATTAGGAAAAGCCCACATCACATTCGTCGTGCCCAAAATCGATTTCCAGTTCTTCCACATTGGTTATTCAGCGCACACGGCCGCCTAAGAATTGCCAGCAAGCCAAGCTTGTGGCTGGTAGGTTGCCAAGACACAGTAATTAGGAATTTATCAGTGATGACTAAGTTATGCCGATCTTGCGCTCAGCTCCCTTGTTTTACAAGTGCTAATGCTCTGCCCTGCTCGTAGACTTATAGAGCAAATTTGCTCTCGGATCGCCTTAGATCTAATTATTACGCAAGATCTGAAATGGTTGATCATTTGTCAAAACTGCGCTATATGCAAGGCTTCCAACGAAATCGAGCGACATGAGAATCTCCTCCCCGGTCAGCCCGTGCCACGATGCTGCCTTGCGAGCAGCGCGCCCCTACAACCACCACTGCACCACCTTAACACGAGCCGTCCTCTAATACCTTCTTCATTACAGTCGACCCTGAATACTTCACGCTAATGTACCAGATAAGCCGCACGATTCCCGCTGTCCATGAGATCCTCCCCGACCCTCTGCTATGGCCCTCATACGCCTCTTGCAGCGCAAACCGGACGGCGAAATCGTCTTTCGCGAACCCGCTAGCGGCAATGTCCCTGCTTACGCCATATTGTCTCATACATGGGAGGGAGAGGAGGTCATCTTTCATGACATGGGATCCAGCGCAGATAGGAGCAAGACTAGGGGCAAGGCTGGGTGGAAGAAGATAGAGTTCTGCGCAGAACAGGCTGCAGTTGATGGACTACAATACTTCTGGATAGACACCTGCTGCATCGACAAGAGCAATGCGGTCGAGCTTGGCGCGTCTATCAACTCAATGTTTCGGTGGTATCAGAACGCTGCGCGCTGCTACGTCTACCTTTCAGATGTCTCCAAATGGGACAACAGATTGGATAGTTATAGGCCATGGGAGGAGGGCTTTAGGAAAAGTCGATGGTTTACCCGAGGTTGGACACTTCAGGAGCTTCTAGCACCTACTTCAGTCCAATTCTTCTCCCAAGACCAGCAGAAAATTGGCGACAAACATTCGCTAAAACAGCACATTTGCGCAATCACAGGAATCCCCAACGCAGCACTTGAAGGAGCACCCTTATCTCAGTTCACTGACAAAGAGCGATTTTCGTGGATACAGTACCGCAAGACAAAGGAAGAAGAAGACAAAGCGTATGCACTGCTTGGCATTTTCGATGTAGAAATGCTTCTTCGCTATGGGGAAGGACACGCCAGTGCGTGTAAACGACTGGAGGACGAGATCGACAAGATGAATCAATGTGTCCGAGACTTACGCTCAACTGACCCTCGCGATGACAAGAGGCGTATTCAAGACGCTAAGGGTGGCTTACTAAAAGACTCATACCGTTGGATCCTCTACAATTCTGACTTCCGGCAATGGCGCACCAACCCGCAGAGTCGACTGCTTTGGATTAAAGGCGATCCTGGCAAGGGCAAAACTATGCTTCTCTGTGGTATTGCCAATGAACTGGAGACGTCCATGGCCAAAACGAACCATTTATCCTATTTCTTCTGCCAGGCGACGGACTCACGAATTAACAACGCCACCTCGGTGCTGCGAGGTCTACTATACTTGCTTGTCAACAAGCAGCCATCGCTCATCTCGCATATTCAGAAGAAGTACAACCATGCGGGGAAATCCCTCTTCGAGGATCCAAATGCATGGGTTGCGTTGTCCCAGATCTTTACAAACATCCTGCAAGACCCACGCTTAAACGAAACGTACTTGATCGTCGATGCGCTCGACGAATGCATAGCGGACTTGCCGAAACTGCTAGAATTTATCATCCAGCAGTCTTACAGCTCTCGTCGTGCCAAGTGGATCGTTTCTAGCCGGAACTGGCCCGATATCGAGGAACGTCTAGAGAGTGCTAGACATAAGGTGAGGCTATGTCTTGAACTTAACACAGACTCTCTTTCTACAGCTGTTAGCAAATTTATCCAGCAGAAAACGCTTCAGCTAGCGCATAAAAAGGCATATGACAGAGAGACCCAGAACGCCGTGTTCGACCATCTGTCTTTAAACGCCAATGACACCTTCCTCTGGGTAGCTTTGGTCTCTCAAAACCTTGAAGCAACCCCGCGATGGAACACCTCGAGGAGTCTAGCCGAGTTTCCGCCCGGACTGAATCCTCTTTACGAGCGCATGATGGAGCAGATATGCAAGTCAGACAATGCCGATCTCTGCAAGCGGATACTAGCCTCAGTTGCGATTGTGTTGCGACCAATTACACTCAAAGAGCTAACGTCTCTTGTTGAGATGCTTGAAGATGTCTCAGATGACCCTAAGTCCTTACGAGAGATGGTTGGTCTGTGCGGATCGTTCCTTACTATCCAGGAAGACACTGTATATTTTGTGCATCAATCAGTAAAGGATTTCCTATTCGCAAAGGCCTTGAACAAAATCTTCCCATCTGGAACAGAGCAGGTCCACTACGAAATCTTCTCAAGGTCGCTTAAAGCTATGTCTAGGACGCTACGACGAGACATGTACAGCTTATGTGCGTTCGGGTATCCTGCCGAGCAAGTGAAACAGCCAGATACAGACCCGTTAGCGGCGTCACGCTATTCGTGTATCTACTGGATTGATCATCTGTGTGACTGGAACCCTAGCTCCTCTGCAAAGCATAAAGCGTGTCTACAGGACAGAGGCGCTGTTGACAACTTTCTAAGACAGCAATACCTCTACTGGCTAGAGGCTCTTAGCCTTTGCAAGAGCATGTTAAAAGGAGTAGTTTCAATGACGAAACTGGAAGTCTTTATGCAGGTCGGCTAAATTTGTAATGCAATGTAAAATATATGCTAACATAGCCTAGGCAAGAGTAGATGCACCTGCATTAAACGAGCTTATTAAAGATGCGCGCCGGTTTATTATGTCTCACAAGTTGGCAATAGAAAAGAGCCCTCTTCAGGCATATGCTTCTGCACTCTTATTCAGCCCAACTGAAAGCCTAACAAGAGGTCTTTTCAAAAGAGAAGAGCCAGACTGGATTATAATAAACCCAGCTATGGATAGTAAATGGAGTCCCTGCGTTCAGACGCTCGAGGGGCATAGCAGCAAGGTCAACTCTGTTGCCTTCTCGCACGACTCAGCCCGGGTCGCGTCTGCGTCGGGGGATAGGACGGTCAAGGTCTGGGACGCCAGCAGCGGCGAGTGCCTCCAAACGCTCATGGGTCATAGCAGCGAGGTAATCTCCGTCGCCTTCTCACACGACTCGACTCGGGTCGCGTCTGTGTCGAACGAGACGGTCAAGGTCTGGGACGTCAGCAGCGGCGAGTGCCTCCAGACGTTCATAGGAAATAGCAGCGAGGTAACCTCCGTCGCCTTCTCCCACGACTCAACTCAGGTCGCATCTGTGTCGAACGAGACGGTCAAGGTCTGGGACGCCAGCAGCGGCGAGTGCATCCAGATGCTCATGGGTCATAGCGACTCGGTCACCCCTGTCGTCTTCTCACACGACTCGACCCAGATCGCGTCCACGTCGAACGAGACGGTCAAGGTCTGGGACGCCAGCAGCGGCGAGTGCCTCCAGACGCTCAAGGGGCATAGCAGCAGCATTAATGCCGTCGCCTTTTCACACGACTCAGCCCAGGTCGCGTCCGTGTCGGACGACAGGACGGTCAAGATCTGGGACGCTAGCAGCGGCGAGTGCCTCCAGACACTCTTAGGGCATAGGGACTCAGTCAACTCCGTCGCCTTCTCACACGACTCATCCCAGGTCGCGTCCGCGTCTGACGACAGGATGGTCAAGATCTGGGACGCTAGCAGCGGCGAGTGCCTGCAGACCCTCAACGTTGGCAGGACCGATTACCACCTTGCTTTTGACGTTTCTGGCTCATATATCAACACTGATATTGGCACTATCATCATAAGTGCTCTGTCGGGTTCAGCCACGCTTTCAACTGTTTCAGAGCCTTGCAGTCCTCATTATTATGGCCTTGCTCTTAGCGCAGATGGTGTGTGGATTACCTTCAATTCAGAGCATCTAGTGTGGTTGCCCTCAGAGTATCGGCCGTCATGCTCGGCAGTATCAACAAATACAATTAGCATTGGTGTTGGAACAGGAAGGTTATGGATGTGCAAGATTAAGCGTAACAGATCCCAGGCTAATCTAAGGTAATTCTCTTTATTGTCATTTTCTATCTCTTATATATTTTATCCTCTCTATTTTGTGAGGGTGGTGGCGAGACCGCTACTTCTAGAAACTGCTATATGCCTTTAAGATTTGCCACCTTTTGTGCAGCAGTAAGCATATGCTTGCTAATTCGTGAGCACTTCTAGAATCAGACGTTTTTACTTCCCGGGCGTTATTGCAAAGCACAGCCACAAGAGTTCCCTCCGCCACACAAAGTAAATTACGCGACGATGATTATGTGATCGGTTGTTAATCAGCACGCCCTAGCCGAAGTACCGTTCAACGTGGCAGCCTCTGTAATGGGCTCCATCACATGCGCTACGCCGAGGGCGTAGCTGGCATCACGTGGCTCCTGATATTGCCTGACATTGGTTCTAATCGGTGTATTGTTGTTCCGTTCCGTAGCAGCCTACATAGAGTCGAGCTAAGGCTACCCCTTAGCTCTCTAGCAAATCCACTCTGTTATGACGGCATCTTTGATCGGTTATCCGTGTACAGTTATCTGTGCAGCCCTCTGGGTCTATCCCATTACGGCCTCCTTGCAACGCCAAACACAAGGCTTAGGGTGGTATTCTAACATTACAGAAACGTTATTAGGCGTGAATGAAACCCCTATAAACAAGATAAGCAGTAGAGGAATAGTGTTAGTGTTATAGTAAACGGATACTATTAAGCGCAATAAACTAGTCCTCTGTAAGTGTAATGGGCTGGTGCCTAGGTAGCTTAAACCAGATGAGATCTGGGGCGGTTCTGCCCCAAGGAGACTAGATAGACCGGTGGATAGGTGTTCCGCTCCGAAGGGGATGGCATAGAGACCCATCTGTAATGGGCTGGTGCCTGGAGGGCTTAACCCAGATGAGATCTGGGGCGGTTCTGCCCCAAGGAGACCAGTAGACCGGTAGATAGTTGTTCTGCTCCAAAGGGGATGGCATAGAGACCTATCATCCAAACCCTTTGGAGCCTTATTAAATCCAAACTGTTACCAGGCATCTGCAAGCTTTGCGCGGCCATTACATTTGGATTCGATCGCCCCTATTATACGCCAGTGCAGGGACCCTAGTAGTAGAACGCCTGCCTAAGCAAAAGGAGAGTCTACTAGCCAGTGTGGTATCCCATCGTTACAGAAACAGAGCTAGAGCAGGGACCCTAGTAGTAGAACGCCTGCCCAAGCAAAAGGAGAGTCCACCAGCCAGTGTAGTATCCCATCGTTACGGAAACAGAGCTAGAGCAGGGACCCCAGTGGTAGAACGCCTGCCTAAGCAAACATTGGAAGCCCTACCCGTCCCTATCGTACAAGGAGTAGGCCACATTAAGAATCGAGCTATCGAGCGATTGACAGATCGAACGATTGAGACACCGAGCGGAAGCCCTGTACGCGCCAAGCTGCAGGCATACATAAGGAATACAGGGATAGAAGGCTATTTAATTGATAACATAACAGCCTACGCTATTAGGAAACTAGAAGGAGGATAGTTACATAACTAAGTCGCCGCTAGCATACAAGAGATACTAGCTAAAGAGCAATAGCTAGTTTAGGCTATTAAAGCAATAGTAAGTTAGATTAAAACTTGGTTACAGGCGAAGGATTAACTAGCAAGACAATTAGATCTTTCTACAATAATAATAGAAATAATAAAGTAGATAATAAACAGAATAAATACGTTAGAGAGTTAAAAAGCTGCTACTACAACACTACCTAGCTAGAAGCTACTGCACTCTAAAACACTACTAATTACTACTAAAAAGCAAGCTAAGTTTTCTAACCTAGAACCTTTTAATAGAAACTGTGCAAAATACCTAGCTTTTTAATTTAAAGCAAAAGCAAAGCTCTATAACAACTTTAGTAGCAGGTTAGAGCAATATAAAATTAAGTACCTAATAGAAAAGATAAAGGATTACGCTGCTAGCGTAGTTTTTTCTTAGTACAAAACCTATGCTAAATCCTCTTCTATTAACAAAATATAGGCATTTCTAAACTAGCAGTTTAATAACTTCTATCTAAAAGCTTAAGCACTTAATTAGCTAAACAGTTTAAAGTAAAAAAAAAAAGCTGTAAAAGATTATTATATAGAGTTTAACTGCTTAATACTTTAGAGTAAAAAGACTTTTTAAAATACAAGCAAAAAGAATTAGTTTTTAAAAAGCCTTAATACTAAACTTTAAAAGAGCATAGCTATAGTAGATAAAAGCTTTAACTTTAGCAATTTTGTTAATAAAGTTATTAGAACGTTAGATAACCTATTCTAAGTAAGCTTAAATAGTTAAACTGCAAGGCTCTATAGCTAATTAGCAGCTAGCTTTAACCTATACAAAAAGCGTTAATTGCCTAATTGCAACAGGCTAGCGTTTCTAGAATAGATAGACTAGCAACCTACAAAAAGTAACTAAAGTAGCATAGAATAGAAACAAGCTAAATAGGTGCTAGAAAAAGAGATCTAGTAGTAGCAAGCTAATTAGCTGTGTATACGCTGCAGAGTAGAAAGCTACTACATCTAAAAGTGCCTTTACCTACTAGCTAACTACTTGTTGCCTATAAGGTTAGCAAAAGCTATAGCTACTGTAAAGGTCCAACAGATAATAGTATGTCCTCTATAGATCTTAGTTGGTTCTTGGGGATAAGCAATAGGGTTCCGTGCACGGGTAGTTGATATTAAGACAGTAAGTGGGATTCTTCTAAAAAGGATATTGTATTGAAAACCAAGTGTACTATGTAGAGTACTTGTTAGGAATTGAACACGATGTGCTATAAGAGCCCATCGTCTTCCTCTATATACGTTGGTGATCGTCCTAATTACTGCGATCACAATGATCAATACATAAGTGCCTGGGTATGTTCGCTTGAGGCTGAGTGATCTATCCTTGTCTGATCACTGCGCTCACCGTAATCACCGTGATCACCCTTGCTCGTCACGTGATCCTTACGGCGTAGTTGTGTTGTCCTTGTCTTCTTGTGCAACTCCCATTGGTGGTCCATAAATGCCGTGACTGCGCCTAGTCCTAGTAATGCTGTTCGTAACAGCTACTTAGGTATTTTTACTACTATTGCTTAAAGACAAGCCTACTAGCAAATTAGATTTAGAAAAAAAGTAGCTTCTATTAAAAGTTACTAATAGAAGCTACTTGCAACCTATAGGCAAGCTTTTAAAAAGTAGAAAAAGTTTAAAAGCTAGCATATAAATAGAAAGGCTATTAGCGTATACACGTTAGTTAATTAAACTACCTACGCTTTCTATATAATTAATTCTAGCACGCTTGCAAATGCTCTAGTTTTACCTTTACTAGTAAAGGCTGCAGGCTTGCTATACATTAATATTACTTTTTAACAACTGCTAGGCATAGCTAGCAAAGGCGTAATAACATAGGTAGCTTAGTACACTACTAATATTAAAGGATTTAAAGATACTAGATAGGCCTACGTTGCAACTAACAGTATAGAGTTTAATCTAATCTTTAGGCAGCTTTAGATAAATTAGCTGCAGGTTACAATTGCGCTAGCTAAGCGCTTAATCTATATTTATTTAACGCGCTAATAGATTTAGATTTAAAGCAAAGAAAAAAAACCTATTTTTACTCTATAAAGCTACGTACTTCTACAAGAAATTAGCGCTGTAGCATATAGTTACTACTTCTAAGCTGCAAAAAAAAACTAGTTTATTATCTTTGCAGCTTTACTAGTAGATATTAAAAAAGCTTTAGTGCTAAAATTAACAATAGACTTTAAAGAGCTGTTGCTAACCTAGTACGCTTATTATAGATAGATATTTAACCTAAAAACTATATTAAAAATGCTACTACTTTAAAAACCTAATATTAACTACTAAATTAACTTGGTTTAAAAAAATAGAAAAAATCTAGAAGTGCTATAAAGCCTATTATACAATATAAGCAAAGAAAAGCTACTAGTATTATAGAAAGAACTTACGTTACTACTTAAAAAGAAATAGATCTACGCAAGTAATTTACTAGCAGCTGCACTAGTTTTCTTTGCAAAGAAACTAGGCAGTAGCTTCTACTTTTACGTTAACTATAGAGCTTTTAATGCTATTACGCAAAAAAACTAATATTTGCTACTACTAATCTAAGAAACTCTAAACAACTTTAGCAAAGCTTAGTAGTTTACAAAGCTTAACGTTTTAGCTACCTTTTACAAGATTTAGATTAACGCTAGAAATAAATAGAAAATAGCTTTTTATACTTGTTTTAGGCTGTATAAATAGCTAGTTACTTTCTTTAGCTAAGCAAACGCGCCTAGTACCTTTTAAAGATATATTAACTAGGTTCTACGCAAGTATTTTAACAACTTTTGTACAGCGTACTTTAATAACGTACTTATATACACAAGTAGCTCTTTAGCTACGTACTAAACTTAAGTTAACCTATTACTTAAAGAGCTAGGCAAGGCAAGCCTTCTACTAGATATTAAAAAGTGCAAATTTAAAGTTAAGTTAACAAAATACCTAGGCTTTATTATTAACGTAGGCAAAAGCTTCTATATAGATTCTAAAAAGATTAAAGCTATTAAAGAATAGAAGGCGCCTAAGACTATTAAAGGCGTGCAAAGCTTTCTAGGCTTTGCTAACTTCTATTAGTAGTTTATCTATAGATTTTTAGAGCTTGTAGCACCCTTTATACAACTTATAGGCAACGTACCTTTTTAATAGACTTCTACTAAATAGAAAGCTTTTAATACGCTTAAAGATATTTTTGTTACTAAGCTAGTTCTAGCTTAATTTAACTTTAAAAAAAAGATAGTGCTTAAAACTAATGCTTCTAGGTATGCAATAGCAAGGTGCCTTTTACAGTACAATAATTAAAGCCTACTACGCCTAGTAGCCTATTTTTTACAAAATATAAACGTGTATAAGTGCAACTATAAAATCTACAACAAAGAGTTACTTGCTATAGTGCAGTGCCTATAGAAATAGAACGCTAAACTATAATTAGTTAAAAAATTTACTATTATTATAGACTATAAAAATCTAGAGTACTTTACAAAGCTAAAAATGCTTAACAAAAGGCAAATGCAATAGTCTTTTCTTTTAGAACGCTACAATATAGAGATTGCTTATTAGCCTAGAAAGAAAAACTTCTAAGCTAACGCTCTATTCTAGCGCGAACAAAATATGCTTTAAAACGCCTCTAACAATTGTATACAGCATTGTTACAAGCAGCTACTTAAGCTAACAACGTCTGCTTTACTAGCTACAGACAACAAAGATAAAGGCAGTGTAATTACGTTTCAATCTATAGCACTTAGCACTAATGCTAACACTAATGCTAACATAGATACAGATGCTAATACTACTGCAAATAGCAATAACAGCACAAATTCTAGCACCGCTTTAACCCTTCTAGAAGAGGACCTTTAAACGCTAGAATAACTATAGCAGGCTGCAATAGAAAGCAACAACTAATATATTAACATCTAGCAATGTGTGCTTAATAGAGAGCAATAGGTTCTACTAAGCCTAGGCCTAAAGATATCTATTACAGACTATATAGTAGATTAGAAAAAATGCCTGCTCTATAGAGATTAGAAGTAGGTACTGTAATTAGAACTTCTACAAACAAGCCTAATTAAAGGAATACACTCCTCTACTGTAGCTAGCTACCTAGGACGTGCAGCTACTTACTAAGCAATCGCAAGGAATTACTTCTAGCCTAGAATGTCTAAAGATATTAGGCGCTTTCTTTAGAACTGCGCTGTTTGCAGCAAGATTAAGCTATAGAGAGATAGTATTTATAGCCTACTTAAGCCTTTGCTACTCTCTAATTAAATATAGAAAGAGATATTAATAGATTTTATTACTAACCTTTCTAAAAGCAAGAAATGTACAACCTTTCTAGTAATTACTAATTAATTAAGCAAGGATATAGTGCTAATACCTCTACTAAACGTAGATACTAAAACAGTTGTATAGGCATTTATTAAGCACGTAGTAGTGTACTACTAGCTACCTAACGCTATTGTATTAGATTAAGGCAGTTAGTTTACAAGCAAGCTATAGAAACAACTCTACAAAATTCTAGAGATTAAACAACAACTATTAACAGCCTTCTACCTCTAGACTAATAGATTAACTAAAAGGATAAACAGCATAGTAGAAGCTTATCTACAGGCGTACGTTAACTAGAACTAAAAGAACTAGGCTAAGCTGCTAGGCATAGCTATAATAGCTATCTAATTAAAGAATGCTGCTTTAACAAGCGTTAGCCTATTCTTTCTCTAGCATAGTTACTACGTAGATCTTGTACAGCTTTTAGCTCCTTAACGCAAATAGAATTACGCTGCTAGCAAACAATTAGAAAAAGAAGGCTGCTAAAGCAATTACTGCTAAGTTTAAAAAAGTATTTAAGTTAGCCTAAGCTTTAATAGCTAAAGCTTAGTAAAAGCAAGAAAGGCAAGCAAATTAACGCTAGCAAGTGCCTTAGCAACTAAAAGTAGGAAACAAGGTGTAGCTAGCTCTAGAGAAACACTTTAAGACTTAACAGCTAAACAAGAAGCTTAACTAGAAGAACGCTAAATACACAGTTACTAAAGTAATTAATACGCATTCTATACGCTTTAATACACTACTTAGCTCCTACAACATATTCTATATTAATTGATTGCAGCTAGCTACTAACAATCTACTGCCTAGCTAGCTAGATAATAATTTACAGCTAGAAGCTATTGTAGTTAACAAGGAACTAGAGTAGACAGTAGAGGATATTGTTGCTAAGAGGCTTACTTAAAGGAGTAGAGGACAGCAAATACAGTACAAAGTTAAATAGGTAGGCTACGCTAAAACTACTTAGAAGCTAGCTTAATTGTTTAAAGAGACAGCAGCGCTAGATTAGTAGATTGACTACACAAAGAACTTGCGCGATACTAGCAGCTAGCTGCCGCAAGGCTTCCGCCGAGATGCGCCTTAAGGAAGACCTTCAAGGCTAGGAGGGGGGTATTGTAATGGGCTAGTGCCTAGAGGGCTTAACCTAGATAAGATCTAGGGCAGTTCTGCCCCAAGGAGGCAAGATATACTAGTAGATAGTTGTTCCGCTCCAAAGGAGATAGCATAGAGACCTATTATCCAAACCCTTTGGAGCCTTATTGAATCCAAACTGTTACTAGGCATCTGCAAGCTTTGCGCGGCCATTACAGAGAGCGCTACGCTAAGCGTGCTTTTGCAGGCGCTAAGCTGTCTTCTAAAAGCTTTAATTCTTTCTAGTCTAAACAACCTAATCTTCTATCTGTCTATCTAGACTATCTTGTCCTGCGTGGAATGTTTTATCTACTGCTTAATCTGCAACTAAAACCCTTTACATGCTCTATTACAGCCCTTAACAGCATCCCTAATCTAGTTGCTTAGAACAATTTGCAAGGAACCTTCCTGTAGTGCTTTTTCTAGATTTTGCAAAGATAGACTGCCTAAAGGTTGGCACTAATACTTGTAACTGTGTTAGGAGCATTTTTAATACTATTAATAGTCTTGGCAAGGAACTAGACGCTTTAAAGAGCAGCTGTTGTAATGCCTACAATAGACGCAGTTATGCTAAAAGGGTCTATTGCAGCAAGAAGCACACTTCAACTAAGGTATAAGAGCGTTTTTAGTTAGAGTAAAGAGAAGACAGCTATTAAAAGGAGTAAAGTAGCAACGTTGTGTACTTTAAGGGCTAAGAGGCTGCAGTTTTAGCTAAAGTGCAGCTAAGGTGCAACTAAGGGACTGCAACCAACTACTGCGCACGTCTTGACGCTGCTATTTTAGGGAGCCTAGCATAGATCTATCTGCCTGTTAACTCTTCTATACAATAGAGTACAGTAACACTAACGCAACTTAAGAGAAGAGTCTCTCGCTGGCATTCCATCAACGTAGCAGCTGTAGTGTTCTCTAATGGCTAGCGGCTCTTTAAGTTACCCTACTCTCAGCGCATCTATGGCACGTCCGCAACCAACGGCGGTTAGGCCTTTGCTGGCATCAATCTTGGAACTATAACCTATGACAACAGCGACAACAACGCATGTGAGCTCTTAGGCTTGCATAGCGACACGAAGTAACGGTCTGCCCGGCCTTGAGCAAGGTGCTCAAGAGCCTGCCCACCGCCAAAGATGCGCCGTTCAATGCATACTGGCGACAGCACAACCCGACCTGCCTGCGCGACACCCGCGTCGACCTCCTCCGCGAGATACACAAGTGGGCCGATGGCAAACACTTACCAGCCATCTTCTAGCTAAGCGGTCTGGCTGGCACTGGCAAATCTACAATAGCACGAACAGTAGCCGCAGAATATTATGCAAAGCGTCGACTTGCAGCCAGCTTCTTCTTCTCGCGGGCGGGTAGAGACGTTAGCCACGCCGGGATGTTCATTACAACTATTGCAGTGCAGCTGGCACGCAGCATACTAGGCTTAAAGCGCAAGGTTTGCGAGGCGATCAATAGGCACAACAATATCGCAAGCTAGTCTCTCAACAATTAGTGGCACGAACTGGTCCTCGGTCCGTTGTCGAGTCTTAGAGAACAAGAATGCCAATCAAGTTATGTCCTTGTCGTTAACGCGCTTGATAAGTGTAACAATCTAAACAATGTCTAGATTATCCTTCAACGCCTAGTAGAAGTCTAGTCGCTGCAAGGTACCTAGCTGCAAGTAATTCTAACAAGCAGACTAGAGGCGCCAATCTAGTACGGGTTCACCCAAGTGCAAAAGGACAGACATCGAGACTTTGTGCTCTACGATATCAAACCCTTAATCATAGAACACGACATTGCGGTATTCTTAAGACACTAGCTTGGACTTGTTAGGCAAAAGTGTAGGTTCAAGCCTAGCTAGCTAGAAGAGAGTGCTATCAAGTGTCTAGTGCAGAACTCCAGTGGCCTGTTTATCTAGGCTGCAACCGCGTGTTGATTTGTTAAAGAAGACAGCTAGCTTGCACAAGTACAGTTGTCTTCGCTTCTTCGCTAGGGAGGCAACGAGATGCTTCTACTAGAGCGCAAGCTAGATAAAATCTACTACACCGTCCTTGCTAGCTCTATCTAGGGAGAACGCAGCAAAGCAGAAAGCTAGATGCTGCAGGAGCTGTTTTGCCAAGTTGTTAGACCTATTGTAACGCTGCAAGATTAGCTGCTACTAGCTAGTCTTGCAGAGCTGCTTAGGAAAGATGTAGCAACTTTAAAGAGGACCCTGTTAAAACTGCATTTAGTTCTTAATGTGCTAGAAGACAAGTTAAACATAGTTTGGCTGCTCTACCTATTGTTCCGCGACTTCCTTCTTAGCGAGGATTAATGCAAGGATCCGCGATTTTACATTAATAAACAACTAGTCTACAGTAGGATATACAAACGCTCTCTCTAGGTACTGTTAAAGCACCTGCAGCACGATATATGCAAGCTCTAAGATCTAGGAGCTTGCACAGTTAACCTAAGCAGGGCTAAAGTAGACAGACACATCCTATTTTATGTCTAGTACGCTTGCCAATTCTAGGTGTATTACTTTAGAAGGAGCGGCATAGACACAAGCAGCTGCTATAACATTAAGGTGTTCTTCCAAACGCACTTTCTTTATTGGCTTGAATCGCTTGCATAGCTTAGTAGCTTGGTCGTGTCTCTAATGCAGTTGACATAACGTATTCCACCACCGAGTGGGTCAAACCACCGAGCGGGTCAAAATTTCTTGGCATAACCAACTTATCCAAAAGAATATCAGATTAATCGCTATTAAATAAGGAGCCGGCGTACGTTGTGCTCGCATTAGATTCAGAAGATGCTTCAGTATCCTTTTTGCACGTTCGCGCGTTGTGCCCAGTCCTGCCGCAGTTCCCACACCGCCGTACACCTGGCTGCACCGTCTGGTGACCATCCTCAACGCGAGCCTTCTTAGATCGCTGAGGCGCTGAAGAGGCCTCAGCAGCTGCCTGTGCTGCCCCCTTGCTGTACTCTATCGTACCGCCGTTCTAGATTCGCTTTTGCTTGCGCGACTTCCGCCAAGTCAGCGCCTCTACTTGCTCTTCAAGCTTAGTAATCCAGGAGCTTATAAGCGCGTTCTAGTGTAGCATTAATTCCGCCCCTTTAATAAGCTGTAAGAACCTAGTCTTAGCGTTAGGTAAACGCTTGATAGAACGGCGTACGAGCTTTGACTAAGAGCTGAATTCATGCGAATTGCTTGGGGTCTTAGAGATCCATGGTGCCTGTAGTAGTAGGGGTCCTAGCGGGGTGCATATCCGTATGTCAAGGCGATCCAACACTACCTGCGCGTTGGTAGGGACTAGTCCTAACGCCTTAAAGGCCTTTCAGCAGTTCTCCTCTGTAAACACGTTGAAAAACGCGTCTTAAAAGGCTAGGAGGAAGCCTTCCTTGTTAATGTAGAAGACGCGTTGGCGTGCTAAGTCTTGTACGCATTAGGAGTACTTGCGCTTCAATAGCAAAAAGCAGACCACGTCAAGCGGCTGGAGTATATGCAATGAGTAAGGTAGCATGCAGATAGTAAGGATCTTGTTCTCTAGGCAGTAGTCCTTAAAATGCTGGTTAAGATGGCTCTCGTAGCCGTCTAGAATTAGTAGCTAATACACCCCTACCTAACGCGACTTTGTATGCGTGTCAAAATGCTTCAACCACGCAAGACCAAGTTCGTTATTCGTCCACCCATTCTTAGAGACTGAGAGCTTCCAATTGCCTAGTATACCCACCTCTTCGTACTATGCAGAGATGTGTACGCGCCCTTTGTAGATGATAAATAGTGGGCTCGCGTACCCTGCGGCGCAAATGCTCTAGATAACGGTAACCTACTCCTAATTGCCTGGCTAAACAGTATTAGGCCTGTTACGCCTTTCTAAACCTGTAACAACCTTTATAGACCTAATTATACCTATCTAAAAGCTAGTTTTGTTAAAGTTGTGCACGTTGTTGTTATAGATGCTGTACTTAGTTATTGTATCCTCTACTAGCTTGAACTATGCGCGTATAACCTCTAGATCCTCTTGCTGTATTCTCTAGCGATCTTTTGCTTAGGTAAACGCAGTTTAGAGCTAATCTAAACGCGTTACAAATCTCTCTGCCTAATTCTTGCCTACAGGCTTCCTACCACGCTCGCGCAATAGTTTATCCGCTATATCTGCTACCTTGCATAGCTAGAGTAGGAATCCTTGCAAATTAAGGTTAAGAATATATTGTATAATTGTCTGCTCTTTAGTTGCTATAAGCTTCTGGCAATTAGCGCAGGTATTAGCTCAGGCGCGGATTCCTTGGTGTCTTCGTTGTAGGGTACCAAATGGCACGTTGTATGTAGTAGCAGCGCGTTGCAGGCTTCGTATTTGGCCGTCTTTGTATGCCTGGAGGGCAAGCTTAATATTTCCTTCTTGCTGAGTCCTAGATATCTGTAAGTGTTGAGACATCGCGTGTTGAAGTAGCAATAGTAGATGCCAAGAAATTTTGACCCGCTCGGTGGTTTGACCCACTCGGTGGTGGAATACGTTAGTTTATATACTTGATTCGATGTTCCTAGTAAGAGATCCTTTCTTTCTAAGCACAACAACAGTAGCTAACCTGCAAGAACAAGCTAACTAAGCCAACGCAAGTCCTATTAGGGCTCCTTGACATGGTTAAATCGACGTTTCTGTCCTGCCTAAGCTTTAAGACCAACAGCACTTTAACAACCCTTAATAGCCAAGTAAGCCCAAGTTTACAGGCTCTAGTTTATAACGCGGCACGCTTTGTACTTGCTTTTTAACTAGTTCTTGAAGAAGCGCTACTGCAAGTTTACTTTGCAGGTCTAATATTCAGTCCTAGCAAGAGCATTATCAAGAAAATCTTCTTAACGGAAGCTTCAGCTTGGTTCCTATGCATGCCTAAAGTGTTAGAAAGATGGAGCGCCTGTTTGCAGACGCTCAAGGGCTATTCAGGTTGGGTCCACGCTGTGGCCTTCTCGCCAGACGGCAAGATGCTGGCATCGGCATCAGATAACAGGACGGTCAAGCTGTGGGATGCGGGATCAGGCAAGGCGGTGCAGACGCTCATCGTCGATCGTGTTATACGGAATCTTTCGTTCTCTAATGCAGAGTATGGTCTTCAAACCAAAAGAGGCGTACTACTTACCACAGAGCTTTCTAACAATTCGGCCTTCCCCTGAACAGCTTTTCTGTCATCGCTGCTTGTTGGGGAAGACTGGATTTGCTGGAATGGCAGGAGAGTCCTTTGGCTTCCTTCTGAGTATCGCTCTTATGTTATCGCCGTTCGTGGTAATACTGTTGGATTTGGGTATTCTTCTGGCCAAGTCATAGTGTTGAGATTTGTATTTGAATATTTTTCCAATTCTTCTTGCCTGTTGCCGCTGCAGGCCGCTCATCTTTTAGTAGTGGCACAAGTGACATTAGCTTACCATTCTTTAAATCTCCCTGCCGAGAATGTTAAAGCAGTCTAAATATTTCATCTAGTGCTATAAATTACAGCTTCATTGTATAGGATAATTACTATACATTAACTAGAATCAGTTGCACATCCATACTAAAAGCCCCCATCCAGCTCGTTTAGAGTTTGGTCTGCTTGTAGACGAATGAAAAACCAACAGGGAGTGGAACTGAGTCACTCAAGCACTTGAACAAACACTCTGTCTGTAGGAGTAGTAAGCATAGAGCTGGTTAGATGCGAGAGGAGGCCGCTATAGGCTACGTACACACTGTGCTGATGGTGCCCAGTTTTGCCATTCCGCTCGCTTCTCCATGTGCGTGTTGGGAAAACTGTCGTTGGCTGGATACAGGGAGAGAAACTCTGCTCTACTAGACAGAGTGAAGGGCTTCGTGGCGGCAAGCTCCTGCTCCCGTTCAGGAAGGGTGAGAGAAGTAGTCTCCCAGCTTAGGAGGGCAACGGTAAAGAGGGAAGGAGGCTTCATCTTAGAATTGAAACAGACCAGAGTCTCTTTGCGATACGGGATATAACCAAGTTCAAAACGAATAGAGAGGATAGTAGGTAGAGCAAGGTAAGTTCTTCACCAACGATAGGAAGCCTGGTCGTTCAATCTCAACTCGAGGAGGGGAGACGCGAAGGCTTAAATGGGGTTCCATCTCTACAGATCAAACGGGAATTGAGCAGAACGCCGAACGACCGCTCGCTGACATGGGAAATCTACGCTCTTCTCACGGCACAGCAAGGTGCAGGCGGCACAGCAAGGTATGAAACTTCCCATAGCCACCAAATCCCACTTGCGGAGTTGGTTGAGCGTCCTTAATAAGGCACGGCAGCGCGTAGCGCTTTTAGCTGCAATGGTTCTCCACAAATAGGCCCAAATGAGGTAGGACCTACGGCACAGCATCCGTTCTTACGCTACCCTTTTGTAAGGCTTATTCTCCTATTGACCTATCTCGGCTAAGATACCCCTAGCAGATGTACATATAAAGAGATATAACTCGCCTATCCTCTATTCTCCAACGCTTTCTTCAACGGCACTCGCTCCTCTTCTGTCCCTACAATTCCTACTGTTACTGCAACCTATATTAGGTTATTATGTGCTTTTCCAAACCTCTCCTCGTCCTAACTGCAGGCCTAGCCGCCCGAGCAGCCGCTGACGGATGCTATACCAGCAGTAAGTTAACAAGGTTGAACAACAGTGCAGTCGAACCTCGCATCGCTAACCTGTAGTAACAGACGACAGTATTGGCAAAACGTGCATCTTTAGCGACCGCACCCACTGGGAGAGTCTTGTAAATGGCTACTGCAGCATGTATGATCCTGGACGCGTTGTCCCAGCTGGTCAATCCATTGGGGGGAAGATGTTAGTCCCGGACGGCTTTGGTGATAACCAATATTTCTGGGGTGAGTGATATGTGGGTGCGAAGAGAGAGCCAGAAGCAGACTAAAGGGTTGCTAACACATGTTTGGGGTAGGCAACCACCGCGTTGACAGGGGCGATGGCGGAGGTGCCAACCACTTTATTACCTTTAGAGAGTGCCATGACGACATGATGAAGATCTGGGACAAATGCCCATAGAGGGGAGGCGGATGGATAAACACTTCATTTGGCATAGTGAGCATCTCTCCTTCTTATAGTGTTGTACTGTTAGCATGTTAACCTAGCGTAGACTTTTGCTGAATGCATCCGCAAGTAAGCTTGGACAGCCTTTCTTAGAAGCGGGAGTACTATTGTGGTGGATTCTTCCTAGAGAGAAGATATGCGATATATGCGTATGCAAGCGCGAGAAGGGGGATATGCAATACTACAGCAGCAATTTGTTATTATTATTTTCCTACACAAAGAAGGGTTATTCCTACATCTAGGGAGAAAAGTGACTTAAACTCCTCTGCTCTCTCTAAACCTAGTGCACTAGTTACGCGCTATTAGGTTTGTTCTAATCTGCCTTGCTTTGCATTGACAAACATGGATTATGTCGGCGCATAATAGCGTAGCTCTGTGGGTAACTTATCCTCTTCCCAGATTCTTATTTCCATCGTCGTTAGTTGTCTCGTCGGCAACTATCCTTCTATCACCAATCCATTGCGATCCTGTAAGGAGCATGCGCAGCATGTCTACTAGAGACCTAAACACCCATCCTTCCAACGCCAACCTACCTTCGCTTTCTGTAGCTAGACTTGTTGTTATCCCTGTGGCGTTTTTCCTATGCGTGCTGCCTATGGCTTTATACATCTGGCCACGGCTGCGGACTAGACGTCCAATAACACAGCACTCATCTCCTCCACCTGTGCCCGAGAGAGAGTGCCCCACACGGCTCTTATCGACGGCTTCCCCTGAGAGCATTGCCGTCCATAGCAGACTGGTCCACAGCCAGTGGCACGTCCATACAAAGGACCCCGGCCAGGATAAGGATAGCAACATGCCGGATGTACTTCAAGGTGCAGAAACTCCTATAGCTAGGTATATGGCACTTTTAGAGTCGTCGATCGGTCCTTGTACGCTGGTCGGATACACAAGCAGATTCAGCTTAGACTTGGAGAGAGCCTGGCCCCTACAATTGCGGCCAGCAAGGATGGAGCAAAAGGGCTTTTGAGAACGGCGGTTCTCTCGGAATTCTGGCTGTAGCAGCAGTTGTTACTCAAGGCCAGGTTCATGGTACATTGGATCCGAAACGGGGGAGTTAGAGGTGGTCTAGACTGGAGGAAACTTTAGACCGAGCAACGGCGTATAGACGCCATCTGCTGCAGTTTATCTCGTGTGTTTCTTGCTTCTATAGGAGTAGGGTTGATTAGGGTTGCCTTTCTTACTTACAGCGCAAGGCTCTGTAGTGTATTTTAAGAAAGTTGGGTCGCTACGTACTCTTTTTGTATTGCGAAGACTACACCTAGCTATAGATACCTCTACAATTACAGCCTGAGATATTTTGTGTGCTTGTAAAAAAAGGCATAGAGTAGATAGCTCTCTAGTGAAGGACATAAACAATAGAAAGAAATCCTACCACAAACTACAGATTTAATCCTAGCCTCTCGTCTCCAGCCTCGTAATCCCACCAATGCTCCAGCAACTCGGCGCCTGCATCCCATACTGCATGGTTTGAGAGGCGTTCGTTCCAATTTGGCAATGGTCTTCTGCATATCATCTCCTTTAGATTATCCTGCCAGTGGTCCCAAATAGCAAACAGGCAGACTTCGTCGCAATAATCCCAACGGGCGAGGACAAACGGTGCTAGGGAAACTCTATACGTCTCCTGGTAGAATCTTGAAAGAGCGTCCATGCTAGCTTTGTGCGGCTGACACACCGCCCAAAGGCTCTCTGTTGGCCACCTGTTAACACGCGCCCAGTCGACCAATTCAAGAAGATAGGCCAATTCTCTAGGCCTTAGAGAGTGAACCTTGTCACGAACGACGTCATTCGATTCCATCGTTAAGCTCCAGATCAGATAGCAGGCTCGAATCACGCGAAGGCGTTCTGTGGGCGTTAGGATGGAGGGATGCGAACCATTCCCGCCATATATTGCACTCAGTTTGCCTTTAGGCAGGCCTTCCACTAGCAGGATGTGAACGTAGCCCTCAAAACGTTGCTTGTGCTACTAGCTACTTACTGTTTATTTTAGGAATGTAATTCCTCTCAATAAGCGCAATAGCTTCCTTAACATGTCTTGCGTTTTGTACAAGCCGAGATAGGTCTTTATAAGGTAGTCCCTTCTCCTGATCTAAGGGGACATCGCGCCGCTGGTTTGCGAGCAGTTGCCGAGCATACGGGTAGCAATCGAACTGATTAGGGAGGATCTTATCAAGGATAGTAGTTCGGTAACATTCCCAGACGCTATTAAGCATACGGCACGTTGCACGTAGCCTAAGAGCCTCGACAAAGGATGGAAGAAGTTGGAAGACCTGGATGAGGAGCTCGGTTGAGAGCGTTGTGAGATTGGGACAGGCTGGGCTGTTTTCGACTATAGGTTTTTCTGTAGTATAAGGCATACTCTGATTTCTCTTAATGTATTTGGTTTGGTGATGTGACTGTTGATGTAGATGCGCAAATGGTGATGTTCTTGTGCACAGTTTGAGGCGCAGCATGTTAACAGTAGAAGACGTAAATCGCTTAACTTATTCATCCTGTGCCGAATCAGGCAACGCCTGATATCACCCCGCGCCCGTTTTTGGCGATGCCTGCCACCCACATTATGAAGCGAATCCGAGCCCTGGCCCATGGCTGTCACGTAAGTGACATTTGAGCTCCTGCATTGCTTCATTTCCGATCGGCAAGCTGAAGACTAGAGAATCGGTCTTCCGCCGTTTGTCGGCACGGAGGCTTCATTGCTGCCCCAGCCCACCTCGGGCGGCGCAAGAAATGGTAGCAACATTTGGGCCTACAACTTTGCGCCAGGTACACGGCTTGACTGCGTCAGATATGCAAACGTAAGCGACGTGGGAGCGAACGCAGCATGCGAGGGCGTCGCAAAGGGCTACGGTATCACGAACGAGCAGCCGGTCAGCTGGAACCCGTAAGTCTCCAGCAACCGTCTTTCAAGAAATGAGTCCGTCTGCGACTAAAGTTCACTCACAGTCATAGTTCCCTGAACACATCCTGCGTCCTTGACTCTAGCCTTACATACTGTGTCCAAACCGCTATCCTGCACGTTGCTAACGTAACAGAATACTGCGTCTACGAAGACGAGCCTTCGTTTGGCATGACCTGCAACTAGTTCCTGGCCCTGTATAATCTAGACTACGAGACATTCAAGGCATTTAATCCTAGTATTAGGACGCAGTGTGACAACAATAAGCTAGGTCAGTCGGTTCTCTGCACTTCGTTCCTCGTCAACATGGTTTCTTTCTACCACCATCTCACTTCAATGTCAGCGCGAAGTTGAAAAATGCTACCTAAACTGGCTTGCACGATTCTAATAATCACAGGCCACAAATACTGCGCCGCAGCTGAACACTTCCGCCAACCGGGCATAACCCCTAACTGCAACAAATGGGACATGGCAAACATAACTAACGGCCTCCAAGACCCATGCAGAATCTTTAAACGGAAATAGGGACTTAGTCACGCGCGCTTTGTGGCGTGGAATCCAATAGTGTTAAATAATTGTAAGCGTGCCTTTTCTCCTACAGTCCTACTAATGTAGATATTAATGCACAAAGTTTTAGTAGGTTATGTTGCGTTAGAGAGTTTTACTAACTTAAGCGTTAACAGGCACGAGTATCCAACAATACAACGACTACTGCGTCAGCATCCTAAACTATCGGCCTACCTTTACGTCAAATGTAGCGAGTTCCACAGTGGTGTAGACGAATCCGCTAGGGACGTGGTTTGGGCCTCCGCCGACACCGATTTAACCGTCAACAAACAGCTTTGCGAATGACGATAACTGATCTACAAGTACCGTGACTAATCGCGTAACGTGTCTGTGCGCGTAACGATCGGATTCGCGTAACGATCGCCGAACAAGAAACCACCTTCATTTTTGACGCGTGATAACTCTACCAATATGGACCCAATTCAAGCTGCGATAGAAGAAATCGAATCCCTGGAGCCAGGAGAACAGTTTACATATGCTGAAATAGCGCGTAGGCATGGTGTTGACCGCAATACCCTATCGCGAAACCACAGGCAGGTTCAATCGTCGCGAACAACCAAGAGAATCAATCAACGAAAGCTCAATCCTCAGCAAGAGCAGGAGCTTGTACAGTATATCAAAGGACTATCAGAGAGACATATACCTCCTACAAGAGAGATGATACAGAATTTCGCATCAGCCATAGCCCAGGAGCTAGTTAGTGAGAGCTGGGTTACGCGCTTTATCAACCGGCACAGCATTCATCTTATATCACAATGGACAGTCGGCATAGACAGCAATCGCCACAAAGCTGATTCAGGGGATAAATATCGCCTCTATTTTCAGCTCCTACATGGCAAGATCGATCAATATCAGATAGATCCTCGTCATACATACAATATGGATGAGAAAGGCTTCCTGATTGGTATCGTTGGCAGATCAAAGAGGATATTCAGCCGACGAATGTGGGAGAAGAAGGAGGTTAGAGCATCGCTCCAGGATGGAAACCGCGCATGGATTACGCTCCTAGCATGTATATGCGCTGATGGATCTGCTCTGCCTCCAAGCCTTATCTATGAGGCTGCCAACAAGGGCATCCAATCAGCCTGGGTAGAAGATATTAAGGCAGGAGAGCATGAAGTCTTTATCACCTCATCACCCTCTGGCTGGACAAATAACGATATTGGACTTGCCTGGCTTAAGCAGGTGTTTGATCGCTGTACAAAGAAGAAGGCGCGACAATCATATCGCCTTCTTATCCTAGACGGCCATGGATCCCATATTACTATGGATTTTATCGACTACTGCGATCAGAATAGGATTCTCCTAGCTATCCTGCCTCCTCATTCAACTCATACGCTTCAGCCACTCGACGTTGCGATGTTTAAGCCTCTATCAACTGCCTACTCAGCTGAGCTCTCAAAATACCTTCACGCAGGCCAAGGCCTAGTCTCTATTACAAAAGGAGATTTCTTCCCTCTATTCTGGAAGGCATGGGAGGACTCCTTTAAGAAATTAACAATCCTTAGCTCTTTTAGAGTTACAGGCATATCACCTCCTAATCCTAATCCAATCCTCAATAGATTCACCAGATCTCAAAAATCAAGAGAAAGCTCTCTATCGTCACTTAGTGATCATGATTGGAGAAAGGTAGATAGGCTTATACGCTCTGCAGTTAAGGATCAGAGTAGTAGGGATACGCAGAAGCTTCGTCGATCGCTCCACCACCTATCTGTTCAAAACGAGCTGCTCCACCATAATATTGATAGGCTAAGGGAGGCGCTATCAACAAAGCAGAAGCGTAAGAAGAAGGGCAAAACTCTAGATCTTCAACAGCGTTAGGAGTATCATGGTAGAGCAGTCTTCTGGTCACCAAGGAAGGTGAGGGAGGCACGTGTTCGTCAATCTATCAAGGAGCAGGAGAATAAGGAGCAGCAGCTTCAAAAAGCAGAGACAGCCGAGCTGAAGAAGGCAGCTAAGTTATACAAGGACAAGATCCAGCAGGAAAAGCGTGCAGCACGGGAGGAGGCCAAAAAAGTTAGGGAGAAGGAGAGAGCTGATAAGGCAGCACAGCGCGAGGCACAGAGGATCGCCTGTAACGCAGAAAAAGCTCTACAATTATCCCAAAAGGGTAAAAGAAAGGCCTTACAGCCTCCTCTACAGAGCAGAAAGCGTCATAAACGTGTTGTTGATGCTCAAGATATTGGTGAGGCCTTAGGGAGCGCATCCGCTGCCCCAACAAAGCCACACGCCGCGGCCGCAACGTCAAGCTTCCAGATAGATATAAGTAGCGCAAATTGATCGTGAGTATCAATATAGTACCCCACCTAAATATCTCGTGATAATATTGATTATGGGTGGCTCTACAGCCTCAATTCTAATAGAGCTGTTATGTCGTTCGGCGATCGTTACGCGAATCCGATCGTTACGCGCACAGACACGTTAATGCACGGCCTCTCGTAATGCACGGTTCTCACCGGTTTTGGGCGCCTACTTTTGACGCTATAGAGCCTAGTATAGATTGTAATATCACGAGATTTTGAGTAGAGGAGGACTACTGAGTTCGGCGAATGCTATTTTGTGATCAAATCACATGCGATAGCGTTCTAGCACATTAATTTGCCTGCCGCGACGGCTTGACGGCCCCGAGACCACTACTACCTCTGGAACAGTTTCCTTATCCTCTGTATCCTTTTGAGTTTGAACTGTTGGCTTGATAACCTTCTTCTAAGGCTTCCTAGGGGGTTTAGACTCAATTTGAAGCTGTTGATTTGCCTTACAGGCTATAAGATCCTCCTGTTTTTGATGCCGCTTGTCCTCTACCTGCTGTAGCTAGAGCTCCTTTGCAGTAGCCCTTGTTCGTCGCCTCTCCTCCTAAAGCCGCTCCTTCTTAGCCTTCTTCTCTTTACGGAGGATCCTATCCTCCTCTTTTTGAAGACTTGAGACTCTGCTGCTGCTTCTTTTGAGCTTGGCGATCGCGAGCTTCTTGTACCTTATTAGGACTCCAAAAGATGGCTCCACCCTCACTCTGAGTAGGAGGTGCAAGTTGGAGAGGCTTGCCACGCTGCCGTCGCTTCTTATTATTCCTAATAGCCTGCTTAAGGCCGTCAACCTCTGTTGTAAGGAGCTGAGTTTGAACTGTAAGCGCCTGTATTGACCTGCCAAGCTTCCGTACCCGGCGGTCGTCTATATTGTCGACTACTTCCTTAAGGAGCGCTCTAACCTTCTTCCAATCGCTAGCGCTGAGTACTAAGGTCGAGGAATCCGAGCTAGATAGCCTATCTAGCTGCTTGGTAGTGAACTTATCTAGAATTACGGATAGATTAAAAGGCTCAATCCCAGTACTCTTAAAGGCCGAGGTGATGAGATTTAACGTAAACGTCTTCTGCCAGGCCCTATTAAATAAGCGGAAGAAGTCATGCTTAGTTATAGCGGTGAGGCCTTGCGATTGGTAGAGTAATTCGGCCAGTTCTTGGCTATAGGCGGCAGATAGAGGTCGGAAGCAGCAGACATCGAGAGGTTGTAAGGAATGAGTGGAATAAGGAGGATAGAGGCATAGGAGGATCTTGTTGTTATCGCAGTAGTCAATGAAGCTCATTGTAAGGTGGGATCCATGGCCGTCGAGCAGGAGCAACCGATAACCGTTCCTGGCTTTGGATTGGGTCAACTTATTGAAAAGTCTGATCCATTGGAGGCCTATCTCATCATTTGTCCAGCCACTTGAGATGAGGTAAAGAAGGCTTGATAGATTGAAGGATCAAAATCTTGTAACCACGATCCTAGATATTGCCTGAGATCGCCTAGTAGATGAGAGCTGGCGGCAGGAAGGTCCTATCTGCGCAGATGCAGGCAATACTAGTTATCCACTCTCGGTTGCTATCCTAGATAAACTAGCGGATCTTACCCTCCTTAAATTGGGCTTTAGAGAAGATCCTCTTTATTTTTAATAGTATACCAATAAGGAAACCTTTCTTATCCATGTTGTAGATAAGTGTTACGAGAGCAACGAGTATAAACGTCCTAGCTTAGAGAGCTGGCTTGATATTACTACGTTCGGTATCTACGTGTAGGTACAAGACGTTGGATAAGGAAGAAAGGTTTTCTACCCTTCTCCAACGTGGATGTATTGGCCGCGCAAAGCTTGCAGATGCCTGGTAACAGTTTGGATTCGATAAGGCTCCGAAGGGTTTGGATGATGGGTCTCTATCCCATCCCCTTCGGAGCGGAACAACTATCTACCGGTTTCTATCCTCCTTCGAGGCGGAATGACCCCAGATCTCATCTGGGTTAAGCCCTCTGGGCACCAGCCCATTACAACAGGGCTGCTTTTACCTTGCTTGTCATCGCTTGAATCGCAGGGCTCGTGCGCATACTTTGAGCCACTCATACGCGCTCTGCAAGCGCAGTCCAATCCAAAGCAGTGCATGCCTGGGGTCCACGGTTGGAGTGACGCTGCTCAGTCCACTTGGCTCCGCTAATTATTCGCTCCCGCCCGAAGGTGCGCGAGGTTCGCCTCCCGCAGTCATATGGAGACGCCGTGGGGGTGCAATACGGACACGGTGGCATTTGCGGTCCGCGCCGCATCGGCTGTCTGCCACGTCGGCCGAGGCGGGCATAGCTGCTGAGAACTCGCGGCTGAAACCGAACAGGTTCCTGTCGGGCGATGCACGATGAATGATGTTGGAAGTAACTATATTCGAGGCCTGATTTATGGCGTCATGCGAACCAATCATGATTGCCATTGCTATCCTGGTACGCAGTGTCGTCACCCTTGCCTGACCCAGCCTCCCTACCCTTGGAGAGACGTATGCACGTCGCACGCTCGCTCTTTTGCCAGCGCAAAGGCGTGGTTTTGTCCCACCCCGCTTGTTCACCCATGAAGAGACGTGCGCACGTCGCACCATGGATTAGTTTTATCAGAGTTCCCCTCGCCTCAAGCTAAGTCACAATCCCTTCTTTTTAGTCTTGAATGCGAGAGTCTCTCCACGAACCTATCGGCGAATGCGGACGATTAGATGTCGACCTTATCGTTGCAGGAGAGTCTAGACAAGGTTGGAGGGGACATTTGGCGCTATAATAGCCCAGGCCTCAATTTCGACGGCATGCTTCAAAGAGTGTCGCAACTTTAAACCTAACGTGAGCGGCAAGCGAGCTGATCAGGCAAGCGAGCTGATCACTCTGCCAAGGTTACACCTCTCTCAATCACTCATCTCAATGTCTCAACAACCAGAGCTTGAATCGCTCCCTCGTGAGGATAGGGTTATCCTTGCCATCAAAGCTATGAAATCCGACGCGTCATTAAGCCAGCGACGCGCTGCTACTCTCTATGGCGTTCCTCAAAGCACGCTTAGTAGCCGACGCTCCGGAACAGCTGCTCGACGCGATATCCATCCTAACTCATCGAAGCTCACTAAGCACGAGGAGGAGACAATAGTCCAGTATATAAGGAAGCTTGATGCACGAGGATCTGCCCCTACGCTCGGCGACGTACGTGATATGGCTGATCAGCTGCTGGCTGCACGTGGTGGTGGGAACGCTGGAGACAAATGGGCTAGGAACCTTGTCCGCCGCAAACCTGAGATCAAATCTCAGATAACCAGACTTCGCGATCACCAAAGAGTCAAGTGCAGCGATCCAGCTATTATTAGTCCCTGGTTTGACCTTGTACGCAATACCAAAGCCAAGTACAGCATCCTGGACGAAGACACCTACAACTTCGACGAGACTGGCTTCCAGATAGGTGTTGGAGGGTCAGTAAAGGTGGTAACAGCGTCTGAGAGGCGACTGAAACCACTGCAGGTTCAACCTGGGGACCGTGAGTGGGCAACGTTGATTGCTGCTATTAACGCCAGGGGCTGGCCACTCCCGCCCTTTCTGATCTTCAAGGCAAAGCACCACGACCAAGCCTGGTACCACAACCCTAAGGGCTGGAGGATAGGTGTTAGTGATAACGGCTGGACAACAAATGAGCTTGGTTTAGCCTGGTTACAGCACTTTATCGAGCATACTCAGGCTCGGACAGTAGGCAGTCACAGGCTGCTAATTCTTAATGGCCATGAGAGCCACAAGTCGCTTGCTTTCCAGGAACTGTGTAAGGAGAACAAGATTATCACCCTTTGCATGCCTCCACATGCCTCCCATATCCTACAGCCGCTTGACGTAGGGTGTTTTGCTCCCTTAAAGCAAGCGTACAAGAAGGAAATCAATGTCTTGGCAAACTGCTACATCAACCATATCGACAAGAAAGCCTTCCTAACTACCTTTTCTAGGGTTTTTAGCAAGGCTTTTTCAGAGGAAAACATTATATCAAGCTTCAGAGCAACTAGTTTAGTTCCACACAGTCCAGAGGTAGTTCTATCAAAACTGGAAGCGAAGCCTCGTACGCCATCGCCAGCTTTACCAGTTCCTGTCTGGCAACCTAAAACACCAAGCAACGCAGTTAAGATAGATGCTCAATCAACCCTTATCTTTAACTGGATTCGAAGGCACTAGAGCTCCTCGCCAGCGTCAATTATTAAGATAGTAAGGCAGTTTAAAAAAGGGGCAGAACTGATGGCGCATTCACAGGCGTTAATGGCCGCTAGAATCACTAAACTTGAGCTGGCCTGCCAAGCAGCTTCTGAACGTAAAAAGCGTAAGAAGAAGCAGATTCAAAAAAGAGGGACCCTATCGCAGGCAGAAGCAGAGGCGATAGTAGCTCAGAAGAATGCTGAGGCTCAGCTTAAGGCAGAGAGGCGTGAGGAGAGGGAGGAAGCGGGTGCTGGTGTACGGGGTATTCGACGCTGCAAGACGTGTGGTGAGCCAGGGCACAACAAGCGTACATGCAAAAAAGATGCAGTAGATGTAGAGAATTAATTTGAGCTATTGTAGGCTGCAATAGCTTGTTGTAACGTTGAGATATTTAGATTTGGAGGTGGAGCACTGTATATAGTGATCAGCTCGCTTGCCTGATCAGCTCGCTTGCCGCTCACGTTAGCTAAAAGTTCAGAGAAGACTATATGCTGTTGTTGGCTCGAATGTTGCTGCCTTGGGCGCTTAGTACGCGGGAAGGATTGATTTCCTTGCAATGCATGAGGCGGCAAACTGCGCTAGTATTGTGTACGTCAACAAGAGGATCCGAAATTGGGGAGAAAATGCCGTTGTTGGCTCGAATGTTGCTGCCTTGGGCGCTCAGTACGCGATTGCTTTCCTTGCAATGCATGAGGCGGCAAACTGCGCTAGTATTGTGTACGTCAACAAGAGGATCCGAAATTGGGGAGAAAATGCCGTTGTTGGCTCGAATGTTGCTGCCTTGGGCGCTCAGTACGCGGGAAGGATTGCTTTCCTTGCAATGCACGAGGCGGATTTGCGGAGTCGACCATCGCAGCCTATCTAAACCCGCACATACACAAGAGAATTAGGCTCCAGAAATTGTACCTTCCTCTCTCGTTCCTTTAGCATCGCAATATTGGTTACCGACTATTCCTTAACATAATTAAGCTTTTTGTTGTTCGGTAAATACGCAATAAATGCATCTTTATAATCCTTCTTCCTTAAAGTGCTTCTCGACTCGCAAGCTTCGCTATTCTTAGAGCAGTACACTAAAATGTCGGCGTAGTCTTAGGACTACAGTTCCTTGTACTATAAATCTATCACTATTCTCTACTAAACAAAAAAATCATTAACAACAAGATTAACAATCATTTTCCCACTAAAAATCTTCAACTCACACAATGCATCAACCAACACTCCTCTCCGCCCTCCTCCTCCCCACTCTCGGCCTCAACGCAGCGCTCCCTTTGATACCACGCGCCGCAACCCCCAATCTCAAATTCACTTCCCTCACCGTGCAAGGGGGGCCCGGCTGCCCAGCCGACAGCTATACCGTCGACCAATCCGCTGTCTCGATAACTTTCAACAGTTTCAAGATCGCAAGCCCCCAAGATCTCAAATGGTGCATTATCAACGCCACTTTCGACTACATCGCGCCCGAAGACCCCAATGTCCCGCTCTGGATTGAGGGTCAGACGACGCATGAGAATATCGAAAGATCTGGAACATATTACGGTTACATAGCGCAGAACACGACTTTTGAAGGAACAAGCGTAAGCCACACCTACCCTCAGCTCTGAATTTCTCGAATATAATGCTAATATCATGTGTATGTGCAGTCTGGTTCAGGTCTAGGCTGGCTGCCCGGCAAGGGAAATTACACGGACACTGTGTATTCTAATTCTCCGCTTTTCTTTTCTAAGACGCCTGGTGAGACGGGGACAATGAGGGTGAGTACGAATCTGACGGCTAAGGTTTTTGAGGGCGGGGAGGGAGGCGTGGATACTACGGTTGTTACGGGGTTTGTTTGGGTGTGGAATAGTGATTAGCAGAGATGCAGTAAATCTAGGCTGCTTCAACGCTAATTCAATGAATCTAAATCTTAGTTTTGCTTTAGAGTTAATGAATTAGGGTCTTGTTTAGAGTCAGTTGGTTTATTATATAAATGGCCGTGATAGGCTCTGCGCTAAGCTTGGTATGTTCAACCGTCGGACAATGTACAGCCAATCTTCGAATACGCTAACAAGACTGCTCTTAGGCAAAACAACGACGCAACCGACATTGGAGTTGTACATCATCGTCATCATTTTATAGCATCCCTTATGATAATTATCGCATCCAGAGAGGACAATAAGAAAGAGAAGGAAACGTCATTATTATAAAGCCGTTGCTAGGTCGCGGCAAACATCAGCACTAGATGGGATAGAGTTGAGAGCTTGAAATAACGATATCAAACCGAGAAATCTCAAGAAACCTCGAGGACCCAAAGCGCCTCTACCCAGCCGAACAATCCACGGACAAGTCATAGCTCGTGCCGCCCCTTTTCCTTCCAAACAGATGTCCACTAGCAGACGAACAAAAACACGTCTATAGTTGTCATGAGACAACAACGACCTTGGAAACGGGATCTGCTTGCCTCTTCTTCCATTCCTGTCTTGGAATCCCGCTACCGTTTCCCTTTAAAACACCCCTCAATCTATCATTCTCGTCCTGTAGCATATCCCGTTCTTGTTTAATCTTCTTAATATAATCGGATAGCGTGTACGATGCCAGAGCAAAGATGATGCTCTTACTCGGATCTAGTATCTTGCATCGAGGCTGATTGAGGTATGCTTCGATTAGATCTTCGAGGAGCTAGTTGAAGGCGTCCAGTGACTGCAACAGACGAGTCTTTGAATTATCCGCTACTTCAATTTTGTTAAAAGTAGGGATCCTCTATCTCGGATACAACCTTCTATGACAGCTGCGGATATAGAACCTGCCATGAGCCCTTATGAATAGACTGTAGAGGAGGCAAGCATGCTTGTTCGAGCAGATTACCTGGGGTTAGGGGCTAATAAACCCCTTGGATTCGTAATAAAACAACAGGTAGACCTCTGCATAGACACGTTTTGTTTGGAGGGCGTAATAACAAACTTAATCTATAATACTTGCTGTAGTCCTTCTAAGTTAGGTTTTAAGCTTCTCTCGAAGTATGTTTGCCTGCCTTAGTTCTCCTTCAAGACAGCGACTTAAAAAGCCCGCAGGGACTAACTTAGTCTTAGACATCTGTATATTCTTAGAGACCAATTAAGCTAGAATATCTCGTATTTCTAAATTACAAAATCTAGAATCTCAACGCGCTTGCCTGAGAAGGTACTGGGCAGCAGATCGATATTGAGCGAGCTTCTCTAATCTCTCCAATAGGCTTTCACTTGCACTACTAGACTAGGAAGGGATGGTTTTAGGTATTGTGGCTAAGAGACTCCTGAGATTAGCCTGTTTAAGCACTCGTTCGATGCCCAATAAGATATCCTTGAGCAGCTGTCTGCCGGGCTGCCCATATGCTTCAATTGGTGCTAGAGCCTCTAGCTCCTCAAATACGATGCCGAGTGTGGTAATTTGTTCCCTAGCGAGAGCAAACTAGCTCGAAGTGTGTAGAAGTCTCAGTTCTTTCATGCCCTCTACTAGCTTTAGGATAATTGGCGGTTTTTGAGGCTTTCGAACAGCTTTCGAGTGGGATAAACGAAGGCGAGAGTAAGTGGGATTCTTCTAAAAAGGATATCGTGATTGAAAACCAAGTGTACTATTGAGAGTACTTGTTAGGTTGAACACGATGAGCTGTAGGAGCTTATTAGCTACGTCTATATACTTGTCCGTTCTTACAGTTCTTATTCCTTCTCGGGGCTAGGTGGTGATGAGGGCGGCTGAGAGCAATGAGAAAGGTTACGTGGGTTCTCATTGTTCTCACTGATTCTCGAGGCCCTAGTTGGATGAGGAAGATCGAGAGAGATGAGAATGTTACGTGATTGGTTCCGACTATTTGGGTGGTCGTGACTGCTTGGCGACCGATGTACAGACCCCTCCTTAGAGCGCGGCCTGCCTATCGTTCTTAAACACTACAGCCCCGCTGTTAGGTTCGTAACATTCGGTTTTGCTAGGCCTTCTTCCTTACACTAAGCAATGTCTTTGAATATTTCTTCAATCTCTGAGTCACTGTCGCAGCTTTTGTCGACCTTAGAAAAGGAATCGCAGTTTACTGCAGATAGCATGGTTGTACCTATGTAAAGACTGTAGCAAGGTGAACAGAAGAAAGGAGAGGAAGAGGAGGAGGAAGTAGCCCGAACTTTCTAGCCGCTCAGCTTTAGGGGCTGGGCGCTTAATAATGTTAGTAACTGAGATAGTAAAAGCAGCATCGCGACCTGCAGTAAGCGAGGTGAAGGGGCCTTACAAAGAAGAGGGATAGGAAGGCCGAAAACAGAACTAATTTCACACGTTTACACATTTAAGTAGAGATTAAGCTCTACTTTCGAAGATCTCTACTATACGCGATAAAAAGATCTATGTATTGTTTTAGATCTTTGTTATTCTACACAAAATGTTCTATTTGCGAACAAAGTGCTAGAAGATTTAATCTACTGTTTAGAAATTGCTTTTAAGCGCACGTATTCTAGCGGTTATATTGGAAACAATTCTCTTGGTTTGTAGTAGTTCTTTTCCTAGTGCTTAGGCCTAATCTGCTTCTTTAAAGTATTGCTGTTGTATATCTACTAACTTTAACTTGCCCTATTTATAACGTAGAGCTCGAAGTCTTAAGCGTAGTAATTGAAGGAGCTCTATCAAAGCACCTAATTTCTTTTAGTCGTTGTTGTTGTTACTATTTTTGTAGAAAGCGTAATCTTTATTAACCTAATCTTTAGACGCTTGAACGGTGCGTAGAGCATCCTGCAACTTAGTTACATCTCTACGTTAGTAGAATTAAAGCTAGTTATCTACGTTTAGGTCTATAGGAGCATCTTTGTCTCGAGAAAGCAACATGTTTCGAAGGAATGCGAAGAGATAAGTGTTATCGCACCTAGTTCTTTAACCAAAAGCAGCTTGTAAAAGGTCCTCTCGAAGCCGCAATGTCTAATAACGTATTCCACCACCGAACCCGACAACCCACCGAACCCGACAAAATGTCTTGGCAAAACCAACTTACGTTACGAATTCATATTTTAATCACTATCAAAGAGAGAGCCTGCATACATCGTGCTTGCATCAGATTCAGAAGATCCTTCTATATCCTTTTTGCAGGTTCGAGCATTGTGCCCAGTCCCTCCGCAGTTCCTACAGCGCTGTAGAGCTGGTTGGGCTGTTTTATGATTACCACTACTACGAGCTTTCTTTGATCCTTGAGACGCCGCAGATGCCTCAGCAGCTACCTGCGCTGACGCTATACTATAGTTCATTGTGCTACTGTGCTAGATCTGCTTCTGTTTACGTGCTTTGCGCTTAGTTATTACTGCTAATTGTTCTTGTAGCTCATTGACCTTAGCAGAGAGAAGCGCGTTTTGGTGGAGCATAAGTTCAGCGCCCTTTACAAGCTAAGAGAAGCTAGCATAAGCAGTAAGAGGTGACCGCATAAAGGAGTCACTTACGAGCTTAGATTAAGATCCAAACTCATGCGTATTACTTGGGGTCTTCGACTGCCACGGCGTCTCTGGTAGTGGGGGTCCTGGTAGGGTACGCAGCCGTACTTCAAGGCGATCCAATACTATCTGCGCATTGGTAGGGACTAGTCCTGATGCCTCAAAGGCCTTTCGGTAGTTCTGCTCTGTAAACACGTCGAAAAACGCGTCTTTAAAGGCTGGAAGGAAGCCTTCCTTGTTAATGTGGAAGACGCGTTAGCGTGCCAAGTCTTGTACGCGTTGAGAGTACTTGCGCTTTAACAGCGAAAAGCAGACTACGTCAAGCGGCTGGAGTATATGTGACGAGTGAGGTGGCATGCAGATAGTAAGGATCTTGTTTTCGAGGCAATAGTCCTTGAAATCCTGGTTGAGATGGCTCTTATGGCCGTCCAAAATAAGCAGCCTATACCTGCCTACCTGGCGTAGCTTCGTATGCGTGTCAAAGTGCTTCAACCACTTGAGACCAAGGGCATTGTTTGTCCAGCCGTTCTTAGAGACTGAGAGCTCCCAAGTACGCGGTATATCTTCCTCCTCATACCATGCAGAGATGTGGACGCGCCCTTTGTAGATAATGAATGGCGGGATTGCATACCCAGCAGCGCAGATACTCTGGATAACTGTAACCTACTCGCGATCGCCTGGCTGGATGAGATTAGGCCTCGTACGCCTCTCTGAGCCTGTAACAACCTTTATTGACCCAATTACACCTATCTGAAACCCAGTCTCGTCGAAGTTGTGCACATCGTTGTTGTGAACACTGTACTTGGCTTTGGTATCTGCAACCAGCTTGAACCACGCGCTGACCACCTTAGGATCTTCCTGGAGTATCCTCTGCCTATCTTTTGCTCGATTGAAGGCTATCTTGAGCTGATCTGAACGCGTCACGAATCTCTCAGCCTAGTGTTTGCCTGCTGATGTACTACCACGCACACCCAACAATTTATTGGCCATATCTTCTACCTCACACAGCCGGGGCGCAAATCCTCGCGAATCGAGATCGAGGATATATCGGACGAGCGTCTCTTCTTCAGTTGTAGTGAGCTTCTGGCAATTAGGTCGTGTATCGCGTCGAAATTGCTTTCCTTTGGCGCGCTTAGTAAGGGTATGATGCTTGACATTAAAGGCTGCTGCAGCTGCTCGATAGCTCCGAAACTGCTTAGCATTGTAGGCTTGAAGGGCAAGCTGAAGTCTACCTTCGTGTTCTTCCAATAAAGCCTTGCGTTGTTGAGACATGATGCAATAATGAACAAGTTAGTTTTGCCAAGACATTTTGTCGGGTTCGGTGGGTTGTCGGGTTCGGTGGTGGAATACGTTATTAAGCTTTAAACATTGTATTTATGTAGCTTATAATCCAATTGCAAAGAGCAGAAAAGAAAAGGGCTAAAATAAAAGTTAGTTAAATAGATACATAAATAATAAATAACGCTAGCAACTTACAATTTTTATCTAACCTTGCACCTACACTAACTTGAAGCAAATAGAGACGCAGCACTTTTTAAAAGCTAGCTACAATGCATACTTTGTGCTATATTTTATTAAATCTTTAATAGAAGAGCTAGAAGATAAAGTCGTCTAGTTTCTTTTCTTTCTATAGCAACTCAATATAGTTAACATTGCTAAGCGCTAGCATATTTAAGAACTTGTCTGTATTTGTATAACTAGCCTTAAATGCATTATCTTGTATAGCGCGCGCAATAATAAGACAACTAAGGCATACAAGCAGAAATAGTACAAAGAAAGCAGAAAACTTAAGACTAGACTAAATTAAGTAAGCCTTGATTCTAAGTAGAAACATTTTAACTTACTATTTACTCTTGACACAAAGCGAATTCTTAAGCTTGTTCCTTAGGATTGTAATAGATAAAGCATGCTTTAGCATCTTAGTATCTGCTAGATCTCGCATTATAGAGAGTAGAACATCTCTATAGCAAACCTTTCTAAGAGTACTAGGCTAGAAGCTACCTATCGCTAAGAGGAGAACAATAGCGTAAAACGCAATCCGCATTTTTATATCAATTTCTAACTTAGCTGCACGCTTCTATAGAGTTTAAAGAATAATAATAGCATCTTTAGCTGTTGCTTCTAGCTTTTTAAATGTAATTGTAATGGGCTGGTGCCCAGGTAGCTTTACCCAGATGAGATCTGGGGCGGTTCTGCCTCAAGGAGGCAAGATAGACCGGTAGATAGTTGTTCCGCTCCGAAGGGGATGGCATAGAGACCCATCATCCAAACCCTTTGGAGCCTTATCGAATCCAAACTGTTACCAGGCATCTGCAAGCTTTGCGCGGCCATTACATTTGGATTCGATCACCCCTATCATACGCCAGTGCAGGGACCCTAGTGGTAGAACGCCTGCCCGAGCAAAAGGAGAGTCCACCAGCCAGTGTGGTATCCTATCGTCACGGAAACAGAGCCAGAGCAGGGACCCCAGTGGTAGAACGCCTGCCCGAGCCCACATTGGAAGCCCTACCCGTCCCTATTGTACAGGGAGTAGGCCACATTGAGAATCGAGCGATTGACAGATCGAGCGATTGAGATACCGAGCGGAAGCCCTGTACGCGCCGAGCTGCAGGCATACATAAGGGATACAGGGATGGAAGGCCACTCAATTGATGACATGACAGCCTACGCCATCGGGAAACTAGAAGGAGGATGGTCACATGACCGAGTCGCCGCTAGCATACGAGAGATACTAGCTAAAGAGCAATGGCCAGTTCAGGCCATTGAAGCAACAGTGAGTCAGATCGAAACTCGGATACAGGCGAAGGATCGACCAGCGGGACAATCGGATCCTTCTACGATGATGATGGAAATGATGAAGCAGATGATGAGCAGAATGGAAGCGTTAGAGGGTCGAAAGGCTGCTACTACGACACCACCTAGCCAGGAGCCACCGCACCCCGAAACACCACCAGTTACTACTGAAAAGCAAGCCAAGTTCCCTGACCCAGAACCTTTCGATGGGGACCGTGCAAAATACCCAGCCTTCCGGTTTAAAGCGAAAGCAAAGCTCCGCAACGACTTCAGCAGCAGGTCAGAGCAATATAAGATTGAGTACCTAATGGGAAGGATGAAGGATTACGCTGCTAGCGTAGTCCTCCCTTGGTGCGAAACCTATGCTGAATCCTCTTCTGTTAACGAAATGTGGGCATTCCTGGACCAGCAGTTCAATGACCCCCATCTGAAAGCCCGAGCACTTGATCAGCTGAACAGCTTGAAGCAAGGAAAGAAGGCTGTAAGAGATTATTACATGGAGTTCAACCGCTTAATACTTCAGAGTGGAGAGACCTTTGGAGATGCAAGCAAAAAGAATCAGTTCTTGAGGGGCCTTGACACCGAACTTCAAAAGAGCATGGCTACAGTAGATGAGAGCCTTAACTTCAGCGATTTCGTCAATAAAGTTATTAGGACGTCAGATAACCTATTCCGAGTGAGCTTGAACAGTCGGACCGCAAGGCCCTACGGCCAATCGGCAGCTAGCCTTAACCCACACGAAAAGCGTCAATCGCCCGATCGCGACAGGCCAGCGTCCCCAGAACAGATGGACTGGCAACCTACAAGGAGTAACCAGGGTGGCACAGAACGGAGGCGAGCCAAATGGGTGCCAGAGGAGGAGATTCAGCGCCGGCGAGCTAATCGGCTGTGTATGCGCTGCGGAGCAGGAGGCCACTACATCCAGAAGTGCCCTTACCTACCAGCCAACCGCCCGTTGCCCATAAGGTCAGCAAGAGCTACTGCTGCTCAGGCATCTCCACCGCCGTTGCTTGAGGACGAGCCTACCAGCAAATCAGATTCGGAAAAAGAGTAGCTCCTGTTGAAAGTCACCAACAGGAGCCACCTGCAACCTACAGGCAAGCTCTTGAGGAGTGGAAGAAGTTTAAAGGCCAGCACATGGATGGGGAGGCTATTAGCGTACACGCGTTAGTTAATCAAACTACCTACGCCTCCTGTATGATCGATTCTGGCACGCTCGCAAATGCTCTAGTTTCACCCTCACTAGCAAAGGCCGCAGGCTTGCTGTGCATTGATATTACTCCCCGACGACTGCTGGGCATAGCCGGCGAAGGCGTGATAACGCAGGTAGCTCAGTACACTGCTGATATTGAAGGATTCAAGGACACTGGATGGGCCTACGTTGCCACTGACAACATGGGGTTTGACCTAATCCTTGGGCGGCCTTGGATGAACCGGCTGCAGGTTACAATTGCGCCAGCTAAGCGCTCAATCTACATTCATTCGACGCGCCAACGGATTCGGATTCAAAGCAAGGAAGGAGAACCTGTCCCTACCCTACAGGGCCACGTACCTCTGCAAGAGATCAGCGCTGCAGCATACAGTCACCACCTCCAAGCTGCGAAGAAGAACCAGTCTATTGTCTTCGCAGCCTCACTAGCAGATATTGAAAAAGCCTTGGCGCCGAAATCAACAATAGACTTCAAGGAGCTGTTGCCAACCCACTACGCCCACCACGGGTGGATATTCGACCCAAAAACTGCATCAAAAATGCCACCACTCCGAGGACCTGATATTGATCACCGAATCGACTTGGTTCAAAAGGACGGGAGGGATCCAGAGGTGCCATGGGGCCCACTGTACAACATGAGCAAAGGGGAGCTACTTGTCCTACGAAAGGAACTCACGTCGCTGCTTGAGAAGGGATGGATCCGCGCGAGTAATTCGCCAGCAGCTGCACCAGTCCTCTTTGCAAAGAAACCAGGTGGCGGCCTCCGCTTTTGTGTCGACTACAGAGCTCTTAATGCGATCACCCGGAAGGACCGATACCCGCTGCCGCTGATCCAGGAGACCCTAAACAATCTTGGTAAGGCTCAGTGGTTTACAAAGCTTGACGTCTCGGCTGCCTTCCACAAGATTCGGATTAACGCTGGGGATGAATGGAAGACAGCTTTTCGCACTCGGTTCGGGCTGTACGAATGGCTGGTTACCCCTTTTGGCTTGGCAAACGCGCCTAGTACCTTTCAGAGATATATTAACTGGGCCCTGCGCAAGTATCTCGACGACTTCTGTACAGCCTACCTCGATGACGTACTTATATACACAAACGGCTCCCTAGCTGAGCACCGAAGCCAGGTCAACCTAGTGCTCGAGGCGCTAGGCAAGGCAGGCCTCCCGCTGGATATCAGGAAGTGCGAATTTGAAGTCAAGTCAACGAAATATCTAGGGTTCATCATCGATGCGGGCAAAGGCCTGCGCATGGACCCTGAGAAGATCAAGGCTATTAAGGAATGGGAGGCCCCTAAGACTGTCAAAGGCGTGCGAAGCTTCTTAGGCTTCGCTAACTTCTATCGGCGGTTTATCCGTAGATTCTCAGAGCTTGTAGCACCCCTCACGCGACTTACAGGCAACGTAGCCTTTCAATGGACCTCTATTGAACAGAAGGCCTTCGACACGCTTAAGGATATTTTCGTCACAGAACCAGTCCTAGCCCAATTTGACCCTGAGAAGGAGACGGTGCTTGAAACGGATGCTTCCGGGTACGCGATAGCAGGGTGTCTTTCACAGTACGACGATCGAGGCCTACTACGGCCAGTAGCCTATTTTTCACGGAAGATGAACGTACATGAGTGCAACTACGAAATCCACGACAAGGAGTTACTCGCTGTGGTACAGTGCCTACAGGAATGGGACGCTGAGCTACGATCAGTTGAGAAATTCACTATTATCACGGATCACAAGAATCTAGAGTATTTCACAAAGCCAAGGATGCTTAACGAAAGACAAATGCGATGGTCTCTTCTCCTAGGACGCTACAATATGGAGATTGCCTACCGACCTGGGAAGGAGAACCCCCGCGCTGATGCCCTATCCCGGCGCGAACAAGATATGCCTCAAGACGCCTCTGACGATCGTATACAGCACCGTTACAAGCAGCTACTCAAGCCAACGTCTGCTTCACTGGCCACAGACGACGAAGATGAGGGCAGTGTGATCACGTTTCGATCCGTAGCACTTGGCACTGATGCCAACACTGATGCCAACACGGATACGGATACCGATACTGCCGCGGATAGCAATGACAGCGTGAATCCTAGCACTGCCCCAACCCTTCTGGAAGAAGACCCCCCAACGCTAGAACAACTGTGGCAGGCTGCAACAGAAGGCGACAACCAATATATTAACATCCGGCAATGCGTGCTTAATGGAGAGCGACGGGTTCCACCAAGCCTAGGCCTAAAGATATCTATTACGGACTGTACAGTGGATCAGGAGGGATGCCTGCTCTATAGGGATCGGAAGTGGGTACCGCAATCAGAACCCCTACGAACAAGCCTAATCGATGGAGTACACTCCCCTGCCGTAGCCGGCCACCCAGGACGTGCAGCCACTTACCAAGCAATTGCGAGGGATTACTTCTGGCCTGGGATGTCTGAGGATATCAGGCGCTTCCTTCGGAACTGCGCTGTTTGTGGCAGGATTAAGCCATGGAGGGATGGTATTCATGGCCTGCTTAGGCCTCTGCCACTTCCTGATCGAATATGGAAGGAGATATCGATGGATTTCATTACTGATCTCCCAGAGAGCGAGGGATGTACAATCCTCCTTGTAGTCACCGATCGGTTGAGTAAGGATATTGTACTTGTACCGCTCCCAAACATGGACACTAAGACGGTTGTATGGGCATTTATTAGGCACGTGGTAGCGTACCACTGGCTTCCCAACGCCATCGTATCGGATCGAGGCAGTCAATTCACAAGCGGGCTGTGGAAACGACTCTGCGAAATCCTAGGGATCAAACGACGACTGTCGACAGCCTTCCACCCCCAGACCGATGGATCAACTGAAAGGATGAACAGCACGGTAGAGGCTTATCTACGGGCGTACGTTGACTGGGACCAAAAGAACTGGGCCAAGCTGCTGGGTATAGCTATGATAGCTATCCGATCAAGGAATGCCGCTTCAACAGGCGTTAGCCCATTCTTTCTCCAGCACGGTTACTACGTAGATCCTATCCAGCTTACAGCCCCACGACACGGATCGAATTACATTGTTGACGAACGAGCGGGCAAGAGGACTGCTGAAACGATAGTTAACAAGTTCAAGGAAGTATTTGAGCTAGCCCAAGCTTCAATGGCTGAAGCTCAGCAAGAGCAAGAAAGGCAGGCAAATCGACGCCGGCAAGTACCATGGCAACTGAGAGTGGGAGACAAGGTGTGGCTGGCCCTAGGGAAACACTTCAAGACCCAACGGCCAAACAAGAAGCTCGACTGGAAGAACGCCAAATACACAGTCACTGAAGTGATTGGTACGCATTCCGTGCGCCTCAATACACCGCCTGGCCCCCACAACGTATTCCATATCGATCGATTGCGGCTGGCTGCCAACGATCCACTGCCAAGCCAGCCAAATGATGACTCGCAGCCCGAAGCTATTGTGGTTGATGGCGAACCGGAATGGGCAGTAGAGGATATCGTTGCGGAGAGGGTTACTCGAAGGGGTAGAGGGCGCCAAGTACAGTACGAAGTGAGATGGGTAGGGTATGCCGAAACTACATGGGAGCCATCTCAATTGTTCGAGGAAACAGAAGCGCTAGATCGATGGATTGAGTACACAAAGGACGTGCGCAATACTCGCGGCCAGCTGCCGCAAGGCTTCCGCCGAGATACGCCTTGAGGAAGACCTTCAAGGCTAGGAGGGGGGTATTGTAATGGGCTGGTGCCCAGGTAGCTTTACCCAGATGAGATCTGGGGCGGTTCTGCCTCAAGGAGGCAAGATAGACCGGTAGATAGTTGTTCCGCTCCGAAGGGGATGGCATAGAGACCCATCATCCAAACCCTTTGGAGCCTTATCGAATCCAAACTGTTACCAGGCATCTGCAAGCTTTGCGCGGCCATTACAGTAATTTCCTTTAAAAGGGCATGTTCTACTGCTAGGTTAGACTAAATCTACTTTTAAGAAGTTAAGCAATAAAGATCTTAACATTTGTTAGAGTGTAGTACTTACTTTAGAGATTTTAAAAACACTAATTAATAAAGAAGGTAGTTTAGCGTTGTAGTTGTAAAATCAAAGCCTCTATTTATTGCCTAAAGTTGGCTCTTCCTGCCTCTTGTCCCTTAAAACTGTAAGGTTAGCTTCTTTAATTAAGGCACGCTATGCAGCAAGGACTATGCTTGCGCTGTTAAGCATTCTCTTTTCTTTATACTCTTCCGGCCCAAGAACTATAACTCTTCTTACAGATCTTTCAATACAATCTAAGAGGTAGGCCTTGCTCTATGCAATTGCTACAGGATCTCCAAGGCAAAGCTCCTGCTAAATTGAATTTAGGTTTATATTGCGTGCATTAAAGAACCTTAAATAATAGATTAGTCTCTAATAGCTTTCTAGAGTATAGTTTTGCTTACTTATTCTAAGTTTTTATAAGCTATTAACAATAGGCTTTACTCTTATCTTTAACAAGAATATCTTCTTTAACTAGAGTAGCTAAGTATTTTTAAACTTTTGCAAGACTCTCTTCTATTAACCTTTTATTAGTCTGTAATTTAGGGCGTCTAGCATTAGACAGTCGTTTTAAAGAAACAAGGCTTTCAAGATAGGCGTCTATAGCTGTAATAGTTTAAGAGGAGTACTAAGAACACTAAGGACTAGTTAAGTGGGAAGGCAGTTATTTATAGCTACAGTAAGGAGTTATGCTTATCTATTGCTAGCAAGTTAAGGGGGAGGGGGGAAGGGGGGAGAGGGGGTTATTTTCGGACCCCCGAGCCTAAGCAGTCTGGCCACAGGGATATGCGTCCACCAAAGTTTCTAGAAATAGGTTGTTTCAAAAATTGGAGGAAGGGGTTATACATGATCTGAAAAATAAGCTAAGCAATAAAAATTACAAGTCGCGTAAGCGGTTCAACAAAGTCGATGTTGTCGCAAGTATAGGTTGAGTTTGCACTGACAAATCTTCATCATCTGAGCTACAGGAGGCCATCAACTCCATGTGGAGCTGGTACAAGAAGGCATGCATCTGTTATGCTTATCTTGAAGATGTTCCAAACGAGGCATCGGGGTGGATGAAGGATACTTTCCAAAAGAGCAGGTGGTTTACAAGAGGCTGGACGCTCCAAGAACTTATCGCTCCATTCTACGTGACATTCTTTTCAGCCGATTGGAAATCGATCGGAACTAAACTACGGCGAATGGACGAGATCCATGAAGTGACAAGCATTACCAAAAGTGCTTTGGAAACCGGGGATACCGCGCACCTCTACACTGCTGAGATCATGTCTTGGGCGGCACACCCGGGAGGTTTCCCGCGAAGAAGACATGGCGTACAGTCTTATGGGCCTGTTCGATATAAACATGCCCATGCTCTACGGCGAGGGCGGGGTCAAAGCCTTTCTCCGCTTGCAAGAGGCAATCTAGAAACATCGGGCTGACGATACGCTTTTCCTTTGGACATACACACCCATGGATTCTGCAGCTGCGATGCTTGCCGAACATCCCCGTCAGTTCTGCCGCACCATTGGATGTGAGAAGGATCGACCGCGAACGTCCGAATGTTTTCCCAAAAAGATATCGTACGAAGACGTTCGGGATACAGAGCTTCCTTCACTTAATCTGGACCGTAGCGCTTCGAGAAAAGAGCTTTCTTTGAATCGCCAAGGAGTGTTAGCGAATATGATAATTATTGAGAAAGACCTCCTATCAGGGGAAGGTGGCGGCCCAAGATTGGAGATCGTTCATTATGGGTTTAGTAAATCGCGTAAATTGGGTGAATTGAGGACTGCTACGCTAGTTGCCGTGCTGGACGTAGTAGACCGTGAAGGCCGCGTTTACTGTCTCCAATTGTCCTCTGGAGAGTTCCCAAACACGTGGAAACGGGTTCCTACTATTGGGCTACTTCCGGAGAGAACAACAGAATTGCCTCGACGTCTCCCAATTCTCATCGAAACGCCTAAACCTAGTACTGTAGTTCCGAATGTTCTTGTCGATGCCGAGTCCGACTATTTTCCACTGTGTGGTTGGCCGGGAAATCGCCCACTCGGAATTTCCACACTCAAATGTCAGTTTTGGATGAAATGGTCCTGGTCCCCAGAGACTACGACCGAATTGAAGTCCTCTCTATTGCTGGGTGACCCATCACTTGGCGACCGCCAGATCGTCGTTGGTCTCGCTCATCAAGGGTACACAAAGGACAATCTCAGAATTGCTTCTGTGACGGTCGAGGAAGGGAGAGCAACGAAATATCAAACTCCAGAGGATATCTCTACGGATGAATATCAGTTGGATCTGATTGGTGGCCCCTCCGTTCTTATATCTGTTCGACAGTGTCCATGGTCGCCCGAAGAGGTACGGGAACTGGTGAGTGCCTACGATCCGGACGGAATTGTGCCCTACCTGCCCTACCCCCGATATAAGCTTCAAATGACCCGCATTGTTGCTGAAGTCAGTAGATAGGGAGATGATGTCGCTCGCTCTCAGCTTCTTCCAACCCTTCCTGGTCCTCCCTGCTTCTATTCACCGTCCGCATGCTTGGGTGTCAATACGATTTTCGAATATCTTTTTTCTCTGCAAATACGACTACTATGGACTGCTAGTACTCACCGTCAGTGCATAACAGCTGGTCGAAGATTTGTTCAGGCACTTTTCTTCAAAAGATCCGCCGTAGAAGCGTCGCCACAAGCGTGCATACCCAAGCGCATATGACTATCAATTGGATCAATTGGACGCCTTGCTTCTAGCGACGATAGATGAGGTCGAGCAGCAGGGTTCCTTGAGCCAGTAGACAGCAATATTCGTCTTTGCTCTCCGGATGCCTGGAAGTCGAAGAGAACGGTATGAGGCTGACTATGACTTCATCCAGAGTTATCCACTTGGTCATCATTGGCGACAACATCACGACCGGAACATTTAGCCGCCATGCGGAAAATAATCGAGGCATCCTGATTGCGAGAAACGCTCACGCTTTGCGGCGTCGCGCCCAGGTCCCTCTCCACTCTTAGCCAGTGACTTTGTCCTCCTTTACCCAACTTCACACTTACGCCTCCTCATTCTCAATCCTCTTGAATAATGATTTCATAATTGGGCCTGCCACAACTCCTACAACCGCCAGCGCTTCTTTAATCATCAACAGCCCAAGATAGACCCTCGAAATTGTCACTCTCCACTCTCTGCGTTGCAGTGTCGACTTCCCCAAACCACCCGACAGGGTCCACACGGACCCCTGACTCCTCCTGTTGCTGTGTCAGAACCTTGATGAGACGAGCCCCTCGTCTCAGAATTCCCGCGGGGGTGCATGAGCCTTATTCCAACGGGCACAAATTGTGAATCAGATGTGATACCTCATGTCAATCTTCCGGCAATGCGATTTTTCTCTTCGGAATTTGGAATTCCGAGTTGTGCTCCGCCTTGCAATTCCCCACATCTAGGAAAACTGTAATGTCAACTGTCTTAATTCTGTCTGCCTCGCTTTACTGTTACAAGATGATATGGGTAGTTTAAAGAAAATCCGCTTCCCCTCTTCCCGGAGGGTATAGCAAGATTATGTAGTTAGTTATATGGGTGGGAGAAAAGACATCATCTATGACCAACAGCGGACCAACCAATAAAAACCCCTGATACTAAAAAAGATTTCGAAACAACCCACCTACGGAGTGAAAAATTCGTTCATTTGCCTTCTTCTCTTTCGTGCCCACCATGCCATTACGCTTCTGCCACATACATGCGATGCGAGGATTGCCGTGCTGTACTGTGATGTGAATCCATTTCTTGACTTGCTACGCCAACGGCTCCAACAACGGGATTTCTTGACGATGCGTAGACGCTCAAGGGTTCTTTAAGCGATGAACTCGCGAGCAGCGAACTTCTTGCGTCCGAACCGTCCACGTCCCTTTGCCTTGCCGAAACCACCGCGACCTCCTTGTCCGCCCTGGCCGCCCTGGCCGCCTTGTTGGCCCTTGTTCTGACCGTTCTGACCATTTTGACCGTTGTTCTGACCATTGTTCTGACCATTGTTCTGGCCGTTGTTCTGACCGTTGTTTTGACCGTTGTTCTGGCCATTGTTGCCACCATTGTTACCGCCGTTGTTTCCACCATTGCCAACGCTGAACCGTATGCAGTCATCCTGAGGACCACGCTGAGCAACAGGCATAACCACAGGCTGATGGTTACTGGCGGAGGTCATGGTGCAAACACGGTAGTTACCGGGAGCCAGACCACCGGTCAGAGTAGCCTTGAGTTCGCCATTACCGTTACCAGCGTCGTTGACACCCTTGAAGAAAGCAAAGGTCTGAGCATCGAGAGGTTGCTGGGGCTTGTCGTTGTTGCCGATGTTCTGGACGGTGAAATGGGTGTGGCCGACGATGCGGCCGCCCTGGAGGGCCTGGGGAGCAGCGTAATAGGTGTTGTCGGGATTGGTGAAGGAGCCGGCCTGGAGGTTGGCGACGCGAGCGATAAAGTCGATGGTCTGGCCTTGCTGGAGGGCGGCGCCGTTGGGAGGGCTGATGATGACGGCGGAGACCATCTGGCCGACGGCGGGGATCTCACCCATGGCTGCAATGCAGTTAGAATTGGATTAGAGTGTAGACGGGGAATCAGACATACCAACACCGTTACAAGAACCTTGCTTGATCTGCAGACCATTGGTCTTGGTCTTGCCCGTGCAGAAGTTGATGAAGTTGGCAGGGTCACTGGGATGATTAGCACTTTTCTTGGGGCTCTGCTTTTCAGTGCTCACGTCTTCGATGGAGCCCGTCCGGCCTCAGCGCCCTGGCCTTGACCGTCGTTGTTACTGGCTTGTTGGACGTTCTCCTGCTTCAGGCAGAGGACGTTGTTGTTATTGTTGTTATTATTGCCGCCGTTGTTGTTGTTCTGACCGTTCTGACCATTTTGACCATTTTGACCGTTCTGGCCGTTCTGACCATTCTGGCCGTTCTGGCCGTTCTGACCATTCTGGCCGTTCTGACCATTCTGGCCGTTCTTGTTCCCGCCAAACCTATTGAACTGGGCATTGGCCACACCAGCTGCAAGCAGCACCGGCAAAAGGGTAGAGAAACGCATGATGATTCGAAGATGAGCACGAAAAGAATGGACTCCGACTTGCGGTGGATTAAGACGAAGAAACAGACACGTTCAACGTAGCCTGGGAGAAGAGAAGTGAGAGGAAGGAAGAGAAAGGAATGTAACCCTCAATTGAGATGGTCCCCAAAACGAAGAATAGTCACAGACGATTGTGGGAAACGAGGGTTGTTAAACGCCATGCGAGCGTCTTTAAGTCCCTTGGCGACGTCGAGCACGGAGATACCTGGAGGAGGCGGCTGAGGGGAGGGCTCCGGCATGAAACTTGGTATGAAGGCCGCCGTGTCTCACGACCATGCCACAGGGCCTGCCGAAGGGGACGCCTGGGGCACGCGCTCCCAGAGACGCCTTACTGTGTTGATGCTAAAACGGTTACCTTGCCGACAGGACATTATCAGATGCATTGCAGCGGTCGCTGGAAACGGACAACGTCTGAAGGGAGACAGGAGGTGGAGAGGGACTCTGACAGATGTGGTTTCGTCGCACCGCGCGCCTATCCCGAAACGGGCGGCGCTAGGCCAATCGCGTGGATCTAAGCGAGAATCAAGCATGTTCCTCAAATCTACGACATGCTTCAAGGACCCGCACCCTCAAACCTCTGTGATGCCTCGAGGCATGCAGTCAGCGATCACGGCCTGCACGGCAACAGCATCTCGGCGATCTTGTTCGTTCCCTGTGGCGGGAATGACCAATCAGGACCGCGGATTCCGTTCACCGTCCGGATCCAGAGGCCAACCTCGAGGGGATGTCCGGACGGTCTTCTTGTCTGGGCCAGCCCAAGTAGTCACCGTATATCCGTAGTTCGCCGGAAGAAGTACATTGATGACCGATACTGAGGCTGGGGACGCCACCTGAGGGGGTTCCACCCTCCCAACAATCAGATCCTTCTACCTTAGCAGTGTTGGTGGCAGCCTCAACTTGGTTTGAACCGCGTTCAGGGCGCAGCCGAGTCCCGAACTCCTCTTTCCGTTCCTCGAACTTAGACGAGCTGTCACACTGTCACACCGCGCCGTCAAAGCTGCAGTCATCTTTCGTTGTTGGATTCAGGTACCATCTGGTACCGTCTTGCAACCGTTCGTACCGGCACAACCGTTTCCGACAGGATCTTCCATGCCTGAGGCCTGGGAGGTAATAAGGGGACGACGAAAATCGTCCGACTCTGCTTGACTCGGGAGTGGTTCATCATGCACAGGCACATTCCAGCCCGGATAGGTGGACATCCCGGGAGCCCTATGAACATGTTTCGCTGCATTACTTGGCTGGCCGCACACGAGTAGGTATGTTGCGCAAAGCATGGCACCCGCTTGGAGGAACTTCCCCCATGGACTTTACTTCCCTTCTTCATCTCAAAGGACACAATGGCCAACCTTGGTGATGGGAGTTGTTGAGAGTTGCGTTCCACTGGCGCATTTTTCATTCGATATCCTGACGAGCAGCACACCAATCTATGCGCTGTGCAGGATATTGCGATATATTTCCAGAAGAACAATCACCATAGCCTTGCTATCGTGTTCCAATCGATTCGGAGTTGGAGCGATCAAGATGAGGATATCCGTACTGGAACCCCGAGCCACTGCCGCCATTCCGGAGCGCGCACATTGGAGCGCGACCATCTTCATTTCCAAATTGCGCTTCCATGAAGGCGCCACGATGCTCCACGTGGGAGTCCAAACGGCCAACCTTGAGTACCAAGGTCGTTGAGTTTTGAGCCGCGCCACCGTATCCCTCCTACCGTCGCATAGTGTCTAGCACTGACATCACAGGAACCCGCGCAGCCTGAACGTCGTTGCACCGCTCCATCGAAGACCTGTCATAGAAGCCTTGCTCTCGTATCCTTGACGAAGTCCAAATGACCGAACATGATCTTCCAGAGGGCCAGGCCTTTGGGATCGCGAGCGTTCTGAAGTCCGCTTTCTCCATTCCAATCCAGGACACATTCCCCGAACATGGCTCTCTTCCACCGGAACTCGGTTTCGCCCCGTTACGTCGAACTGCCGTATCACCCTCGTCTCCTCTGTCCGCCACAGGACATGGCGGGGGACCACTCGAGTCGCAGAACGGCAGACCGCACGCCTCAACCCGAGCAAAAGTCCACGTCCCAGAACCCAAGAATGGGTTTCCCAGCATACCTCCAGCCCCTCTGCGATCCAAGGTCGAACTTGTGACATCCAGTCCAGTCCAGTCCAGCCAGTCCAGCCCCCAATACCAGGCCTCCGGTCCATGGATACTTCAGCATCAGAACCGCTGTTGACCCTCACTCCAGGGACCGTGATGCGATCGATTCCCTCGCGGCGGCAACCACCTGATCTGCTGGACCGTGCTGAGAGGTTCCCACCGGCGGTGGTTGCTACGATGGAAGAGCTCCAGTGCATCGAACATTATCGCACGTTTCCGGATGTCGTGGATGGGTTCCGGTATCAGAGGCTACATGCTTGTACGGATGATCCCATAGTTTGACATCTGGATACTAGGGGGCTACGTCTGGCGAGTGACATTGTCTTATCTCCACGCATCCATCTCCTGGATCCTCTCAACATGCCATCTGCACCCAGCATATCATACATACCAGCAACGAGGCATGCCGAGCCGAGGAACTAAATCATGCTGGGACAACAACACCGAGGACACCGTGAGCAAGCGGCTATCGGCTTAACCCGTCTACACTAACCCTCATACTTTCTTATCGGATCTGTCTTCTACATTTTCCTCTTCCTCTTCCACTTCCACTAACTCTCATACTTTCCTATCGGATTTGTCTTTCGTACATTTCCCTCATCCTCATCCTCATCCTCTCTCCCTCTCCCTCTCCCTCTCCCTCTCCATCTAATCATCCCATACCTTCCAGCCAATACAATACAATCCTCCCACGGCCCATCCGCCCTGCACCCACCGTCCACAATCGCCGTCCGCCTCAACAACCAGCACCCCTTGGACCCTACCGCACGCCCAGTCCCGCACACCACCCACGTCACGTCGTCTACTCCACTCAAAGCGGAACCCTGCTCATCCGATCTGGAACACTACATCTCATGCCCTACCGCCCCCTCTTGGGATTCGATAGTCTCCATCTTCCCGGAGTGCCATTCCCTAATACGATAACCACCAAGTGCAAGACTAGATTTCAACTGCCCGTGTATAATCCCCCCCGGGGAGCAACGGTAGCTTTGATTTCCTCTTCCTCCGATGTCCAGGCAGTTCTCTGGGAGAACGAAACATGGGGATTGTGGACGCTACAGCAGGGGAGGAATGCTTGATGATGTATTTAAGTCATCTAGCTCGGTGGGTTGAGAGCTGTGATTGGAGTTGCTTGCTTGATGCTCAGTTGAAAGGGGAATACTTGGGGGTTATCTGATTAGATGATCAGACGGGTATCATTGTGTTTCCTCGGTGTTCAATCGAAAGGAGAATACCTAGGAGTCATCTGATTAGATGATCAGAGGGATATCATTGTCACCAGTCGAATGCTGCATCTACGTCTCATCGCCTCCAATATCGCGGGCGGAAGACTCCTAAACTTACGCCATTCTTAAGCGCTATATCCAACAAATACATTGATTTCCCTTCCGCACCACAGCCTGTTGACTATACTTATAGCATGTACGTGAATCTCGGTTAGGCGAACCCCATTCGAACGCATCAAGGAACCAACGGCGAAGATTCTAGGGATCGACACTACTCTTGTGCCAGGGCGCCAAGCGCGATTAGTCGAACTTTAATGACGCCTCTGCGAGACGACCGTTGTAGTAGGGCTGTCACGGCGGAGAGTCGACGAGATGTCGAGTACGGAGGATCGTTCTCCTGAACGTCCTCTTCTCCTGGCAATAATGGCACGGCGACGTTGAAGTAGCATTGAAAGCTGAACGTTGGGCGCAGTACGACATTGGTGTGCTTGTGCGAGCTGAACATGAGCGTTATCCGGACACAGCAGTGGGATGATTGAGGAACTACCCCTATTTGCAGGTGAGGGCGGCGGTTGCAAGTCCAACAAGACGTTCGTCTGCACGACGAGATGGATTACACTGTACCTCGACGAGTTGTCGCACTTGCCATTTGGCTTCCCTCCATGGTCGTGGGGTACACCACGATTCATTCACGTGCCGGTCAGTAATTCAAGAAATCAACACGACTGGCCGAATGACGGCCAATGGGAGGAACGAGCTCCAGGAAGACGACGCTTTTTCGGGCACGGAACAGAGGCATCCAAAGTTTGTCGTGGTGTTGTGTATGATGCGTCCGTTGTTCCCCGGCGGTGGCTGCCGGGCCCCTGCCTATATTCTCGTGCCAATAATGCTGCACAGACCAGATTCTCCGCGAATACCGGGGGCGTTGCAGACAATCACGCAAGCAATTGCCGGGGGGAGGATCTCCCCGAGGGCTACCGGTGGAGAGGAAAGGTGGTCGTCGGTGTCCACAGTGCGTGTGCTTCAGTGGGCCAGGGGGAGGTCTTCGAAAAGACTGGTATTGTGTGACATTTCTCAGTTGCGAGGTGCGACCTCAGGTCGATATGGATTTCAGGAATGCGGCCGAGCTGACAGGTACAAAGTTTGTTGGACGGAAGGCAGCACGAGGGCGGCCGTCACCACACGAGGGTTGGCACGTTTGGCACATGGTGGCGGGCGGCGGGCCAGCCCTCTCGCAGGGTCGCAGCAGGGCGCATGCAGTGGCTGAAACCCAAGTCGGCATATAGAGGCCCCGATTGGACGCAGGAGGGCATTTTCGAGGGCGGAGCAACCCTTTTCGGGAGGGGATTTTGTGGGATTTTCTGGTTGGGCGGGTCAAGTTGAAGGTGCAGTTCGTCGTTCTCGCCCTGCGTTCTGCGTCTGCAGGTGCAAGTCGAGCAACCACATGAGGCTCAGGGGGGGGGGGGGTTGTCAGTATAGAGTTCACTCCCCACCAGTGTATCCATGGATGTCCTTGAAAGGTCATGACAGAAGACGATTCAGGACGAGGAGAGGATGATGGCTAGGCTCGGGGGAAAGTGATTTGTTAGTCTTAGCCACTGAGCGCCTCACAACGGCACAAGGAGACGCGGAATTGGGAAGCGGTGCCGTGAACGGTGAGTGAGGCTGGAAAAGGAACGAAAAGGGAAAAAAAAAATATATATATATATATATATGGAAGCAGAGCTGTGATGAGGCGGGGATCCTGGTAGTTCTGTTGTTTCTCTCTCTCTCGAGGCAGGCCGGGTGAGGGTGAAGAAGGGTGATGAGAAGATGTGATGATGCAGTTAGGAGGAGGGAAAGGCGTGCAGAGGCCCATGTTGCTGGGATTGTGGATTCGCGTACGGGGAGCTTGGGCCCTTGCACTAACCGGATTGGGAACGCGTAGCTTCCCCGAAAGCTCGAGGTCTGCATGTCTGCATGTGCATAACAACGCTAGTCCTAATGGGGGACAGAGCGCGCCCGCCAGCTCCACGACGAAAACCCATCGCGCGGCCCTCTCTTGAGTCTTGAATCACGGACACTACCTACTTCGCCCACCTTTTTGCCCAGAGTCAACTTGACTCTTCTCTCTGGCATCCTATCCCGCTCCCATCCTCTTCCTCTGTTCATTGCATCCTCTTATCCTGTTCTTCTAAACACCCCCCTTTTTGTTTCGCTCCCTCCTGCGCCGTCGAGACGTGTGCTGCCCTTCCTTTCTTGCTCGCCTGCTCCTGCTATACATAGCTGCACCCTGGGAAGCGCTGGAATCCCCGTACGGGCCCGTTTGTTGACCCTCAGACCTCTCCCGGGATTGCCTCTGACCGGTTTCAAACGTCACTCTGCACTCTGTCACGGATTCGGCCTCACATTCAACCATAGAAAAAGAAGAGAAAGACGACCGTCTCTAAGCTTGTCGACTTCACCGAGCAGCTCATCAATCGACCTTCTCGGCTCTTCCAGTCGGAGTCACCACATCACCACTCCTCCCAAATCTCCATTTCTCCTTTCACTTCGGCTTCTCTCGGCATCCTGCACCAGCATTGACGAACCCCACGTCCACTCGTCTGTGCGTTTGCACACGGCCCACTACTTGTTTCTTGCATTGCATCCCACGTCCCTCAATCTCTTGGAGGTCCGACGTGCTCCCTCGTTAATACCCACAATGTCCTCCTTCCATTCTCGCAATGCCTCGGAGGAGTCGAATGCCACCACGGGCTCCTCCAACTACAACCTCATCATGGAGCATGTATTGCAGTACCCCGGCAGTTACGAAATCCCTCTGCGGACCATGTACACCCTCAACTGTGTCCCGCGAGCTCAACCCCTCCCCAAAGACCTCTCCCGTGCTCCCTCGCCTACCACCGCTTCCCCAATCCAAGGCTCCTCGGCATGGAGCGAAGCAGAATCCTCGGCCATGAACTTCACGTCCCAACTCATGAACCATCTTGGCGCTCTCCCGGCCCAGCCCAGCTCCCTCCCTCCGGCCTTCATCGTCTCCTTCGTCTCAAGGTGTTTCCACCCGTGCCTGGCTCTCGTGGACTTCCCCCAGGCCCTCACCGCGCTCGACTACCTCCGTGACTTGGAAAAGAGGAGGTGCAAGGAGTATGTGCAGGCCTTCGAACGGCTGGGGCTTCGGATCGAGAGCTTTGACGCCGATGTCGAAGCGGTTGCCGAGCGCTACCCGGGTATAGCCTTGTGGGCCAAGAACATGCATGGCAAGAACAAGAAGGCCGAGGCCTACTACGCCATCATGTACCTGGGCCTGCGGCGATGGGTCGGTCACCAGTCTCGCGGTCAGACTTCCATCTTTGCTAACCAGTCTCTTAGATTCTGATCAACGAGCTCTCCCTCCAGCCCTTCAACAAGCTGAACTGTATGGGCATGCTCAACACCCTTCTGCCCCCGCAGTCGCCGAGCGGCAACTCAAAACTACCTACGCCGTTGCTGACACACCAGGTACTCAAGGCAGAGCGCGACAGCTTCTTTGAATACATTCGCAAAGTACAGAAGCAAGGCCCAGCCGTCCTGCAGCCCATCCTCGAAATGAACAAGGGCCCCGAGGATCAGACCGGCTGGGACGGCCTCCAGCGGACCGTGGACAAGTACCTGCGCCTGGCCAAGAACATGATTGACGACTGCGTCACCACGACCGGAATGGACGACTTCACCTCCGTGGAGGAGGCGAGGAAGGGCAAAAAGACCGACTCTGGGGTCAGTTTCGGCTCGGACCAGAGGCCGGGCACCGCGTCCGCCGCCGTCGACAAGCCCTTGCCCATGATGCCCGCCGAGACCCGACCGGCGAAAGGCCTGAGCAAGATGGAGCGGCTTGCCCGCGAGTTCAAGCGCATGCGCGTCAAGACGCGACCGGACGTGGACGAAATCATTGACATGGACCGCCACCATGCGACCCACTACCTTCCGCAGCCCATGGGCGACGAGAACAAGGGCAAGAAGTCGCTCAAGAAGGCCCGCTCCTTTGCCAACATCGGCCACCTGAGAAGCTCGAACCATAGCTCGACCTCTCTCGCGGGCAGCAGAAAGAACAGCGATGTGGCTCCCTTTGATCCCGAGGAGATGAAGCGCCACCGCCAGAAGTATGAAGCTTCGACCTTGGCCAAGGGATCCAGAGCCGGAATATGAGAACATGGAACTGAAGACGAAGCGAATGACGGCGACGACGGCGATGACGATTTGCATGACACAATACTTTGACCTTTCTTCTTTGACGACCACCATGGACAATTCGCCATTCTCGAACAATACTTTGATGAGCAGGGGTCTGAGATATGGCCCGGTAAGCTAACCCTTTTCCGTTTTCTTTTTTCTCGCATTGCAGCTTGCCACTGCACATGCCAACACACCTTTGCTTTCTTTTTTTTCCCCTTCGACGAATGTTTTTTTCTACGAGAGGATGAGCCACGAGGCTCGCAGATGGGGGCGTTATGCATCCAACCGGCGGCGTTTTTTGTTCCGAGCAATGACTGGGGGGTATTCTGCTTCTTTTCCCGATCGATATCGACACCTGGCGTTCCAGAGGCATGTCTCTCACGAGACGTACACCCCGGAAAAACCAAAAGTACTGTGCCGCCTTCCGCAGATACCTTTGTTACACTATTGAGCTCTCCTGGGAGGGCGAAGGATTTTCATGCTTTTGCATTATGCGGTTGGGTGGCGTAGGTGGGCATTCTGAGGTTTCAGCGCGGCTTTCTCCTTCCCCCCCCCTTTGCAGCTTAAGCTTCTTCGAATCATGATGGGATGACGATATGTGGAGGGCCTCGTGGGGTATTCCGGAGGGGCCTCAAGTCATCCAAAAGCCGAGTTTCAGATAATTGAAATGCACATTTGTCACGACTCTGAAGAATCGCGAAACTCCGAGGATTTTCCAAAATTAGATTGCTGGTCGCTCGTCTTGATGTCGACGCTGAACTCCGTTCACATCTCGCCAAGCCGAGCAAGCCAGGCAAACCATGGATTACCCGGGCAACAGCACGGGACTTCGTGACGGAGCGCGTCATATTCCATGTTCGCCCCCACCAATACTGCAAGTCTGCAACCTCTCGTCGACAACCAACAAAGGCACCTCGCCATCACAGTACTCCTGCCCAAACGCCCAGACAATTGAAACAATACAGCCATCCCGTGCTATCCCGCCCAGCGGAAAAACTGCCGCCCCCGTCAATCACAGTCACATCACAACCCAATCACCTCGACGCGGACCCCGTGACCGCCCGGGAGGATACCTATCCAGGATCCCGACGGCGCGGAATCACACCTAGATCCTCTGCAGCACGCACCTACGCAACCCACGCCCACGCACCTCGTACCCACGCAGCGCAGCGCAGGCCTACAGTACAGTACCTACGCAGCAAGCCTACGCAGGGTCCCCGGCGTGCGTGCATCTCTCCCTATCCCTAGATCCATCGCAGTCGCAGTCGCCATCCATCGGCCCATCGCCCATCTCACCGCCCCGGGTGTCGTCAATCCAATCCAATCCAATCCAATCGAACCCAATCCAATCCTATCCATCCTGCTCAGCGAACCACCAGCCATCGCCCAGCCACGCGTATCCCTCGGTGCAGTGTGCAGTCAGCCGCCACCAGCCACCAGCCATCAGCCGTCTATCCTGCAAGGTACCAAGGCCACTTGGGCACTTGGGCAGGGACAGCACAGCTCGCTGTTTGCTGCGTAGACCAGTGGGTAGTAGGTACATTATCTGTAACGCAGGTGCAGCTAGGATACGGACGCCGACGACGATGCCAAGCGGTGAGTGGGATGTGGATGGGGACCTGGACCTGGACGTGGTCCTGGACCTGGACTCGAGGTGTGAGGGTCCTGCCGGGGAGGAGGGGGAGCTACGATTCGTACCGCCGCCGTCCGGGCAGGGGCGACGGGGTACGGTGCTGCGGAGAGGGGGGAGGGGCGTGATGGGTGGGAGTGGGAGTGGGATTGGGGCGAGGAGAGAGGGCGGTGATGTCGGTGTCGATGTCGATGCGGCTCCGGAGAGGGAGGAAGAGGTGGGAGAGATGCAGATGCAGATGCAGATGCAGACGCAGACGCAGACGCAGGTGCGTGGCGCGACGGCGAGGTTGGGGGGTACATGGACTGCGGATACGCGGGCTGCATGGGCGGAAGGGCATGTGATTTCGACGTCGACGTCGTCTTCCTCTACTTCAGCATTCGCTCCTCCGATTGCGACTGCGACTGCGGCTTCGACTGCGACTTCGACTGCGACTTCATCGACCACGTCGCGAAGGACGGCAAAACCGACCTCCCACTCTCCCAACCCCATCTCCAATCCCACCCGCCCTACCACCACCACCACCCTCCCCCTCCCCCAACGCACCCCCTTCGAGCCCTGGAACTCCGCCTCCACAGGGCACCAGCGCTCCGAGAACCGCCTCGCCGGCAGCACCGCGTGGCGGGCCTCGCGCACGCTCAAACTGCGCGAGCAGTACCGCGGCGGGCTCTCGGGAGGGGAGAAGCGCGTCGCTGATAGCGTTGGGGCGGGGAGCGCGGGGTTCGGCGTGGATGGGAGGAAGGTCGGTGGGGGGTGGGAGAGGGGGGCGAGGGGGTTGAGGGGGGATGGGCAGAGGAGTTTGGTGGAGGTTTGGGGGGTGAGGAAGGGGGGTGGTGGGGAGGGGGTGCAGAAGCAGAAGCAGAAGCAGGAGCAGGAGCAGGAGCAGGAGCAGGAGCAGGAGCAGGAGCAGGAGCAGGAGCAGAGAGAAGAGACACCATTCCCTCCAGAAGAAGGAGAAGGGAATCCAGAACCGCAGCATCGACAACAACGACAACGCATCTCACCACCCCTTCTCCCGTCGGTCTCAGACTCCTCCACCACAACAACAGCAGCAGCAACAGCAACAACCACCACACCATCACACCCCCCCATCTTCGCAAACCTAACCTTCTACCTCAACGCCTCGACCGCGCCCTCCATCTCCGACCACAAACTCCGCCACCTCATCGTCGCGCACGCCGGCTCGCTCTCCCTCTCCCTCGCACGGAAAAGCGTCACACACGTCATCCTCTCCGACGCGAGTAGCAGCACCACCAAAGGCGCAGGAGGCGCAGGAGGCGCCCTCGCGGCGTCCAAGATCCAGCGGGAAGTCGCGCGGCGCGGGGGCAGGGGCGTCAAGTTCGTGGGCGTCGAGTGGGTGCTCGAGTGTGTGCGGCGGGGCAGGAGGGTCGGCGAGGCGGCGTATGCGGTGCGTGGGTGCGGTGTTGGGGGTGCGAGGCAGGTTGGTGTTGGGGGGTATTTTGCTGCAGGGAAGGGGGAGGGGATGGGGTGAGAGGGAGGGATGAGTGGTGAGAGGGATGGGGGGTGAGGGATGGGGAGGGAATGTTGTATGGTGTGGTGTGGTGTGCTGGGCGGATGTTTGTTCGCAGTGCGAGACCCTGAACCTGAGACTCAGAGAGCTGGGCGAAAGAAAAGAGCCTGGGAGCACGAAGAGCGTTTTGGAGAAAAGCTCGGTATATTGTTGTCTTCTTGCTTCCTTTCCTTGCATTATGCACCTTATAAGATACCCCGAGTAGAAGCAACCATTTCGTATTGAGAGATGCATGCGCGTGCTGTATTGCATGCCCTTTGCAGCATTTGCAGCAGCATCTGCGTCTGCGCCGCCCTTATATATGCAGTAGCATGTCGCCTTGACCCCTATAAAAACGCCATGTCGCGTCCCACCCCAGATAAAGAAGATCCATGTAAACGCCCTACACGCCGATCACGACGGAACGTCTCCACCACCATCGCGCTCCCGCAAAGCATGCGCCATAAAAGAAACCCGTATAAACGCCCTAAGCGCCAATTCACGCAAGCCCACCACCATCGTCGAGTTACTTCCCTCGCCACCCGAACGCATCCACTACGCGCCCCGCGGCTTCGTCTTGCTCGCCTTCTTCTCCTTGGCCGCCGCCTTCTGCTTCTTCCGCTTCTCCTCGAGCTTCGCCTCCGCCTTGCGCTTCAGGCTCGCCTTCTCCTCCACCGTCTTCTCGATCGGCTTGAAGAACCCCTCCAGCCGGCTCTGCTGCGCCGTCTTGAGGTTCTTGTTCAGCTTCGCCGCGCCGCTGCGCACGCGGTCCTCGTTGAAGTGCTTCTCCTCGACCAGGTACTTCACCAGCCCCTCCACGTCAGGGGCCTCCCACTTGAAGTCGCAGTCCGGGTGGTCGGCGGCGCGGACGTCGGGCTCGAGGAAGAGGGCGCGGGCGTCCTTGAAGGGCCAGTCGTCGGGGATGGTGTATTTGGAGTTGGACTTCATGTGCTCGTAGACGCCCTCGAGGTCCTTGTGCTCGCGGATGAGTTTGAGGGCGGTGGACGGGCCAATGCCCTTGATGGGGTCGAGGTAGTCGCATCCAAGGAGGATGCACAGGTCGATGAATTGCGGGAGCTCCATGTCCAGGCCTTCCAGGACCTTGTCGAGGTGGATCTCCTGGATGGGTTCCTTGCGCTGCTCGCTGAAGGTGAGGTGGCGCAGGAGGACGGGCGCGTTGAACGTTAGTGTGTCCATGTCTTCGGACGCTGCGGCATAGACCTTCCCTGCACGCGCGAGGACTGCGCATTGTGCTTCTGCCTCGGTAGGGGCGACGATGTACGGGATTCCCATAAGTTTAAGGAGGCGTTGACATTCCTGGTTGTGTTCCCTTGTCACGCGAACGGTTCTCCTGGAGAACTTCTCTACATCCTCGGCTGTGCCCGTTTCCTTCGCTTCTTCCTGTGCGGCTTGGGCTTCGGACTTGCGTTGGAAGCGTTTCGCGAGCTCGCCGGACTTGAGCTTGGGAGGGGCGCCGTCGAAGACGTAGACGGGCTTGATACCGTTGTCGACGATGCGGAGGGTGCGGTAGAACAGTCCCATGAGGTGGGAGGTGGTCTCACCCGTGTCGGACATGAGCTGTTGGCCGTCGGAACGGACGGCAATGAGGAAGCTGTAGATGGACATGGACCTGGGCGAGGTGAGTAAGGCGGAACTAGACAGGTAGTAAGATAGAGTACGTACGCGTCCTGGGTACGTTAGTGAGATGCAAGGAGCGTGGGAGACGTGGGAAGCCTACTATGGCGACTTTGCGGCCGAATTGGTTCTTGATCTCGCCTGTCTTGATAGCATCGGGTGCATGCTCTTGGATGAGCTGCGCGAGGTGCTTGATGCCCATTGCTGCAGTTGGGCTGTGTTATACAGCAGTCAAGCTTAAGAGAGAGAAGTACTGGAAGATATCTGCGTCGTGGTGAGAGAAGATGTGGGGTGACGGTGGTAATCTTCGATGCAGCCTGGAGGTTGGAGTCTCAATTCGCGAAGACGTCACGTCACGTCCTGGCGCGTCTCGCGAAGTCAGCAGGTCCGACGCTTGGCATTTAGCGGATTTGGCAGTTGCGGTCCCGACAAGCAACGCCGACCCCTCCGAGCGGGGCAGAGCCGCAACGAAGATCAGAACGGAAGCGGGCAAAGCCAACCCCAAAAGGGATATCGTGAGAGGGCTTGGCGCGATAAAGACCAGGGCCTTCGGCTTCACTCGGTGGGCCGCGGGCCTAGGCGGTTAGGCCCGTAGCCGGTGAAAGCTGTTTATACCCGCGTGTGTTCTCTGATTCATCGCATTCCACTATTATTGTTGCTTGCACTTCCCTCTTGGCCTGGAGCATTGCACTTCTTTCGGCTGTTTGTTTCTCTCGATTTCGTATAGCACTGGTTCACCATGTTCCGATCTGTCTGCACACAAGCCGGAAGGCGACTCAACGTCACCACCCTCTCCACGGTTGCGGGGAGAAGATGTGTGCACGGAGCTGCTTCGTTTGAGTGGAAGGACCCATTGGGCTCCAACAACTTCTTCACAGAGGAGGAATTGGCAATTGCCGAAACGGCAGAGTCGTATTGTCAGGAACGGTTGCTCCCGAGAGTCCTAGGTACTTCAATGGAATCATACATGAAAGATGTCAAATACTAAGTCGCCGTTCACAGAGGCATACCGCAAGGAAGACTTCGACAGGAAGATCTTAGAAGAGATGGGAGAATTGGGCCTTCTGGGAGCTACCATCAAGGGCTATGGCTGTGCCGGCGTGAGCAGCGTTGCGTCTGGTCTGATCACGAGAGCCGTCGAGAGAGTGGATTCAGGCTACCGGTCCGGTTACTCGGTACAGAGCGCACTTGCCATGGGCGCCATTGAAGAGTTTGGAACAGAGGAGCTTAAGGAGAGGTTGCTCCCGCAGATGGCCAAGGGAAAGCTGCTTGGTTGCTTTGGTCTGACGGAGCCTAACCACGGATCGGACCCCGGATCTATGGAGACGATCGCTAAGCCTCATCCTACGAAGAAGGGATACTACTCCCTCTCTGGCGCCAAGACCTGGATCACGAACTCCCCCATTGCCGAGATCCTGGTCGTATGGGCCAAGTTGGAGAGCACGGGCAAGATCCGCGGCTTCGTCGTGGAGCGCGATCAGTGCCCTCCCGGCACCTTGGAGACGCCTGCCATCAAGAACAAGAACGGCCTTCGTGCCTCCATCACCGGCATGATCCAGCTCGACGAGTGCCCTGTACCGGAAGCAAACCTTTTCCCTGACGTGGAGGGACTCCGGGGCCCCTTCAGCTGTTTGAACTCGGCTCGTTATGGTATTGCCTGGGGAACCATGGGAGCCCTGGAAGACTGCCTTGACAGGGCTAGGACGTATGCTTTGGAGAGGAAGCAATTCAAGAACAACCCGCTTGCCAAGTACCAGCTCATCCAGAAGAAGCTTGCGGATGCAGCCACGGACGCGGCGTACGGCATCGTCGCGGCTACGCAGGTTGGTCGTCTCAAGGATGAGGGCAAGGCCGCGCCGGAGATGATTTCGATGATCAAGCGACAGAACTGCGACAGGGCGTTGGTCAATGCTCGGACGTGAGTCACTGATTCTATTGAAAGAGACACCACAGCCGCTAACGTGCTGTCTAGGCTGCAGGAGATCTTCGGAGGCAACGCAGTGAGCGACGAATATGGAATTGGGAGACACGTGGCGAATCTCTTCGTGACCCAGACATACGAGGGACAGAGTGACATTCACTGTGAGTTTTCTCCCGGCATGTCAATGCTCATACATTGGCTGACTGGTCATTAGCATTGATTTTGGGGAGAGCCATCACCGGCGTGCAAGCCTTCTGCTAGGCTGTTTACTGTGTAGTGACTGCGACATCTGGACTCTTCGGCCGAGCATAGCTGACATTCTTCTATCCCCATCTATTGCATTGTACAAACAGGAGTTTAATGGAATTTATGATAATAAGCTCTGAGCACCTCGAAGGCAATCATGTCTAGCGACCGCGTTGCACGTGGACGGTTTCCGCGCCATGCGCCAACATGTCCAGTGCCTGTCAATAGCCCTGCATGCAGAGAGGGTGGTCATCATGCTTTGGGACTGGTGTGGTCTCACAACTGCTTGCAGGTATGGCACACAGCGGGGTCAATTCCACACCAGAGCGGCTAGGTGGCGGAGTGTGGTAGCAACTTGCAAGCACGAGCAACTTCGGTCACCTCTTTCTGGTGATGACAAAAGTGATTGTATGTCCACAGTCCCGTCCGGCGGCGTGATGAGACCATCCTGACACGGTGCTGGTCGGGTTGCTGCCGCTTCTCCCGTGTTCCATTCGTTGCCACAGCAGGCTCAGCCACCTGTAACGATACGCGCGGGTGAATAATTTTCTGGGCCCGTTTCGCCCAAGTGACGGGATTCGATACATTTTAGATACATTTAGTACCCTTGCCCCCCACCGCCTCCCGCCCATCATCTGCTTCTGCCCAACCCTACCCTGGAAACTCTGCTCCTCCACTACACACAGTAACAACAACTCTGCGACTTTTCTGCCTCGTTTTCCAGCTCTATAGAGAGTGATACCCGCCGTCGACTGAGATCAACAGGTACGTGCCCACGGCGGAGAGGGCGCGCGGTCGCTCTCTCCCCTCCTTCCCCGCCAATACGCCGCTCTTTCTTTCTGCAGGCGCTAACCTGAATCCCTTCAACAGCCCACTCCAGTCCCGCTCTTCAACACCACACACCACACTCACTCTCTCTACCGCTGCGACCACCCTCTCTCCACACCCCCAAAACTCCACATCCACTACACACATCGCCATGGCGCTCAAGCGTATCAACAAGGAACTCACAGACCTGGGCCGGTAAGTCGTGTGCGCCCTGCTCTCGAGCGCGAGGCTGCTTGTTTGCTCCCATCATCGTGTGCGATGCGGGGTCATTTGTATATTGCTGCAGGATCAAGCTAACGCATGGACTGCAGTGACCCTCCCTCATCCTGCTCCGCGGGTCCCATAGGAGATGACCTGGTACGTTTTCTCCCCTCGTCATGCTGTCTGCGGCGCCGCGCCTGGCAGCCATTTCGCCGCCGCGCCCGAGGCCTGCAAAAGACAATCTCGACTGACAATACAACAGTTCCACTGGCAAGCAACGATCATGGGTCCTGTACGTATCCACCTGGGGGGAAATACCCTGAACCCCCACCCAGTCCCTCTCGCTGACCCTTATCTCCAGAGCGACTCACCCTACTCCGGCGGCGTCTTCTTCCTCGCAATCCACTTCCCGACCGACTACCCCTTCAAGCCGCCCAAGGTCAACTTCACCACCCGCATCTACCACCCCAACATCAACTCCAACGGCAGCATCTGCCTGGACATCCTGCGAGACCAGTGGAGCCCTGCTCTGACCATTTCCAAGGGTACGTCATCTATCATTTTTCAATAACCAGGATCTCGTGACTAACAATGTCGACAGTGCTCCTGAGCATCTGCTCCATGCTCACAGACCCCAATCCGGACGACCCGCTCGTCCCGGAGATCGCACACGTGTACAAGACGGACCGGTCCAGGTACGAGTCCACAGCCCGCGAGTGGACCCGGAAGTACGCCATCTAGCAGCTGCAGGGAGAGATGGTGATCGACGGCGGGAGTCCTAGGCGAGGCGACAGTCGGTGACGGTGACGGCGGCCGTGTGGCTTCTCTTCTCTTGCTGGTTTCTGCATGATGGCGCTTGCTTGCACGCTTGCACACGGGTTCTTGATGAATGGCAATGGCAATGGCAATGGCAACTACTACAACTACAACTTCCACTACAAATACGGGATACCATGCTCATGCGTATGTGTGGGGAGGTCGAAGCGAGACGAGACGAGGCGGGGGCGGACGAGCGTGCGTTGACTGCGGGTTTCCTTATCGGGGTGTCCGGCATGGCTGTATGCATTGATTTATAAAGACAGCTGGGCGGCCTGGTGGTGCCTGCTATCATCATTATCTAGCACTTTGGGACTCTTTTCGTGTGTTTGTGTCTGTCTGCATCTGTGTCTGAGTGTGGTGCATACATTGCGGTATATTCTTGAACCGTAGCCTGTGTCTTGACGCACCTCCAAGCACGCCAGTGCAAGTTCCATCTGTTGAGTTCAGATTTCCAGCTACATTCACCATATCGGTCCTGTATAGGCCGAATCTCATGGTCTACGCCTCGCGCTACCTTGCCACCTTCCAGCTCATCCTCTCTTACATCCATCTACCATGCATCCACTATTGTACACGGGTATCCAATGCGCAGCGCCATCCATCCTCGCTCACATACAACAACAACAACATCCATCCATCCAACGAACCCATCTACCCTCCTCGCCCACGCTTCTGCTCCCCCAACCGTACCCGTGACGGCCACATCTTCTCCTTGCCGTCGTAGAATTCCTTTCGAATCAAAGGCCTGGTCTCCGCAACAGGCGCATTCCCATCCCCTTTCGCGGGCCCCTGCGCCGTATAAGCCTCTACAACCCCGCGGTCCGATCCCTCCTCCTCGCCTGCCTCGCCATGCGCACCTTCGTCCAGCCCGGGCAGTCCCGCCCGCCCAAAGGCCTCCAACTTCCGTCGCCGGCTCAGCAGCCCCTCGCTGGGACGTGCCAGCACATGCCACAGAAGCGGCATCTCCAACTCCTCGCCCCGCTGCCTGAGGAGGCGCCGGAGGCGCCCCAAGATGAATGTGCATGTCGCCTGGAAGTGCTTGATGGAGGCGGCCTTGCGGCCGAGGTCGTTGGTCGGGTCGACGGGGTCGCGGAGGCAGAGCATCCACGGGGGAAGCGGCTGGCGCTTGCCGTCCTGCTAAGGTTAGTTACGATTCCCATGCGAGGGCATCTGCGGCTCTGGACTCACCAGGATTTCCTGCCTGGTCACGGCCGGCATGACGGGTTCGGCGTCCTTGTCGAAGAGCACGGGCGGCTCGATCGACAGGCCCTGGGACGTGTCGAAGTAGGTCCAGAAGGCCAGGAAGGTCCAGAAGCTGTCGGCGGGGTCGGTCCCCTCGATCGGCCTGTGCCGCAACGCAGCTACGATCATCATGATGGTTGGGTAGGCGCCGAACCCGCCGTAGAACGTCTCCCCTAGCTCCCTTGTTTTCAACATCGATCGGACGAGGGCATAGACTTGCGGGAGCTGGGGGTACTCTTGTATGTACTTTGCTATGGCGGCCTGGGCGGCAGAGGTATCGTTGCAGCAGACGAGTTGCACGTCGAGGGTGGTAGAGGGGTGGTAGAGGGAGAGAAGAGGGTAGCGGGAGAAGTGGATCGCGGCCCTTGTGAAACCCGTGTTATGCGTGCTGAAACCCCCTCTCAGCTTCCGCAAGAGGCGCTCTGTGCGTCGGCGAATCTCTCTCCCTGGCGGTCGACTGCTGTTTGCGTCGTAACTTTCCTGGTCAGGGTGCAGCACGCGGAAATCGATGTCTGACAAGGCCAACGCAAGCCCGTTTCGTTCTGAGCCGAAGACATCCAACCCGACGGGGTCGCCTTGGTCCTGGAGAACGGATCGCAGTTGCTGCTTCACCATCTCTCGGGCGCGGAGTTCGTGGGAGGTTGGCTTCGCCCATTCGTAGAATTTGGACATCTCCAGCGTTAGCCTGCAGTGCTAGCGTTAACCACGACATTCATTCTGGTGTGAGAAGGGGCGATGGAAGAACTGACCTATCCATACCGCCCATCGACCGCTCCGCTTCGGTCAGGTCCGCCATCCAAGGAAGCTCCCTCGATTCGTCGGGTCTTGGTCTTCCATCGCTTCGGTTTTCGTTTTGGAGAGCCTTCGGGATAATCGAAACCCCCCGGTAGTCTCGGGAGTACCGCAAGCTCTTCATAGCATATAGAATGGCGGTATGAACAGTCGGGGGCCTTATTATTCTCGGCTTGACATTCACGACGTTGTCGGCCTGTCCGGAGGGAGACGTCCCCGTCCCCGTGGACGCATCATGGTTTGATGCAGAGGATGGTCTTCCCGGTTCGCTGCTGTTCGGTAGTGAAGTCGTTGGTGACTCCACCAGCGACTCTCCCGTGTAAAAGCGAACTGGAGGGTGTGGTAAGACAAAATGCTGCCAGAGGATCAGCGAGGGTCGAAACGCATTATGCGAGCGGCATAGCAGCTTCGGGCCGGCGGCCTTCATGAAAGGCCTTTGGAAGGGAAGGAGGTGGGGGGATGACAGAAATTGAGAGGGTGCGAACACCAGGAATGCGTGCGGATACAATCGCAGTTGTTCACAGCTGTACTGGTGGTGTTAGGCACGCTGGAACCTCTGGACGTTGTAACTTCTCGGAATTAGAAAGTTGGGGTTCGGGGCTAGGTTGTTTTCGAACTAGCGGCGATCTCACGTGCCTCTACCCCTGCTCTCTTGGCATGTCATGTTCCTCATGTTCCTCAGTTCCTGCCGACAATACCCCGCCATTGCATTTGCTTGGCGATGGTGGGGGGTGTTCTGGTTCTGGTTCGGAATTGGGATTCTTGTTGGCGTGTTGGAGTTGTTGGGGTTGGGTAGCAGCACAGGGCCATCGTATGATTGCGAACGGCGTGCCCATGGTGAAAGGACTTGATTGGAGTGCGCCAGAGGTCGTATACTGTGTATGGAAGTTCCCACCGAGAGCCGCAATCTAATACACAGACACAGTACTGTCTCTGGACATCGGCCTCGCAACGGCATGGAGAAGTGCAAACTGCAGGGTCGAAGCCACCTCGTTCCACATGGTTCCAACATTCATCCTTACAAAGAGGAACCGTCCCACAGAAAAATGCGGTTGCAATTTCAGGTACATAGCCATGACGCCATCATACGGGGCAGAGGAAAGAAAAGACTATGTGCTGCCCATGGCCAGGAGTTGTCTTCCTGCCCGCAAAGTCCATAAGGCCCGTGCACCCAGGCATCGCACTAGCAGTGGGAGCCTATGACGTTGCACTTCTCCCAACCGCTGCGACCATATTTTCACCTACTCTCCGCCTGCATCTCTCCCGTCCTGTCCTTTGGTCCTTTGGTCCCCTTCAAGTCGCCTAGGTCTTCAGCAGCATCCCTCACGGCCTGCTCACATCCCCGGATACGAAGACCTTAGCCCACTCGTTACCGGCGCCCCAGCAACCTCCCCAACCGGCAGATCCCCTCTCTGATCACGACAGATCGGAATCGACGGTACGTCGATATATTTAGACACCCCCAGGGGTAAAAAATCCCCGCGGAAGGACGCTTTTCGGGCCTCAATCAGGTTCCAACCTCAGTCCCCCGTTGGCCTGGCAATCCAAGCCCATCCGTCCATTCCCGCAAATCCCCCACCTGCCCCTCCAACCCACCCTCCACGATCCTATCGGAACCTCCACTGACAGCTCCAGGCCGTGCTACATTCTCTACACATCTCCAATGGCTCCTCCCAAGCTCGAACGGAACGATTCGCCCGAGGAGGCCCCCCGCGACGCGAGCGTCCATCCAGCGCTTCAGCCCAATGTCACCAACGTCCCCGTCACCCCAGGAGTGCATCTAACGGGCCAGTCAGCCTATGTAGAACCCCAACGCACTCCTTTGGCTACCCCTCAAGGCATTACTCCAGGCCCTCAATCACGGTCGCAAGTGAACACGGGTTCATACTTCTCCGAGCGGGCAGGTGTCTCGGCTGAAGCACAATCGAAGGATGGGTTGGCGGACAGAGACCCCCGGGCTGCGTATCCCAAGTTGAACCTGAGTGGCAGAGTGCTGAGTGCGACCTTCGCCATCCCGTACAATGTCGGCTTGTCCCGTAGCAAGGAGTGGGAGCTCAGTCCGCGCTCGGGCACCTCTGCCTTGTTCGATTCCTTCGCATACATGGCGTCGTCCTCTTCCCCCTGGAACCACACCCTCATCGGCTGGACCGGCGAGTTGAAGGAGGCAGAAGACCCCGCGCCCGGCGCCGCCAACGCGACGTCCACGCAGCATAAAGCCGCTGCGCCTATTCCTGTCGATAGCAAAACGCCGACCATCCCGCCTCCCCAATCCCAAGGACTGCGAGTCGGAAAGGCGGATCGGGAGAAGCTGGAGCAAAGGCTCGAGCGTGATGCGGGCGGCAAGATCGTGCCTGTCTGGCTGGTCGACGAGGTCGACGAGCAGAAGGACGAATATGTCTTGAAGGATCAGTCACGATGGCGCCGGTATGCGGAGCATGAACTCTACACGCTCTTTCACTATAAGCAGAACGAGCCTGCGGACGGCCGTGCCGCTCGCAAGACTTGGGCCGATTACTATCGCATGAACAAGCTGTTCGCGGATAAGATCCTCGAACTCTACAAGCCGGGCGACATCATTCTCATCCACGACTTCTACCTGCTGTTGCTCCCTAGCTTGCTGCGCCAGAGCTTGCCCAACGTCTACATCGGCTTTTTCTTGCACGTCCCATTCCCCAGCAGCGAGTTTTACCGCTGCTTGAGCAGGCGTAAGGAGATCCTGGAGGGCGTGTTGGGGGCCAACATGATCGGCTTCCAATCCTACAGCTACGCACGCCACTTCTCTTCTTGCTGCACAAGAGTCCTGGGCTTCGATTCTTCATCGACGGGTGTGGATGCCTACGGAGCCCATGTCGCCGTCGACGTATTCCCAATCGGCATCAACGCCGCACTGACTCAACGTGTTGCTTTCGGAGATGAAGCCATACAGGAGAAGATCAAGGGAATCCGCGAGCTCTACGCCGGCAAGAAGATCATCGTGGGCCGCGACCGCCTCGACTCGGTCAGGGGTGTCGCGCAGAAGCTACAGGCCTTTGAGATGTTCCTCGAAAGGTACCCCCAGTGGCAGGGTAAGGTGGTTCTCATCCAGGTCACCAGCCCCGGAAGCGTCCAGGTGCTACGCGGAGAGGACGACGACAACAAGATCCTGAACAAGATCTCTGATCTCGTGGCTAGGATCAACGGCAACTACGGCTCTCTCAGCTTCTCCCCAGTCCAGCATTTCCCTCAGTATCTTAGCAAGGAGGAATATTTTGCCCTCCTTCGCGTAGCGGACGTTGGACTCATTACCAGCGTCCGCGACGGCATGAACACGACCAGTCTGGAATATGTCATCTGCCAGAAGGACAACCACGGTCCCCTCATCCTTTCCGAGTTCTCGGGCACCTCGAGTTTCCTCGATGGAGCCATCCACATCAACCCCTGGGATCTTGGAGGAGTAGCCGAAGCCATCAACAACGCCCTGAGCATGCCGGACCAGCAGCGCCACGAGCAGTTCGCCAAGCTGTACAAGCACGTAGTGGCGAACAACGTGCAGTACTGGACCAACAACCTGATGAAGAAGCTGCTCACGAACCTGTCGTCGTTCGACCAGTCCTTTGCCACGCCCGCGTTGGATCGTGCGAAGCTGCTTTTGCAGTACCGACAAGCGAAGAAGCGGCTGTTCATGTTCGATTACGATGGCACCCTGACTCCTATAGTAAAGGATCCAGGGGCAGCTATCCCGTCCGACCGCGTGATACGTACCTTGAAGACGCTTTCGGCCGACCCCACAAACGCCGTCTGGATCATCAGCGGAAGGGACCAGAAGTTCCTGGATGACTGGATGGGCCATATTCCCGAGTTGGGTCTCAGCGCGGAGCATGGTAGTTTCATGCGGCGGCCACGCAGCACCGAGTGGTTGGACTTGACCGAGACGGCAGACATGAGCTGGCAGGCGGAGGTCTTGGACATCTTCCAGCACTACACGGAGAGGACCACTGGTAAGCGAACGAAACGCCTGTTCTGACGCATGCTAATATGCTTGATGTAGGTTCCTTTGTGGAGCGCAAGAAGATTGCCCTCACCTGGCACTACCGCCGCGCCGATCCAGAGTACGGCGCATTCCAGGCACGGCAATGCCAGAAGCATCTGGAGATGACGGTGGCGAAGAAGTACGACGTCGAGGTGATGACGGGCAAGGCGAATCTGGAAGTGCGCCCGCGGTTCGTGAACAAGGGCGAAATCGCAAAGAAGCTCGTCCAGGAATACAGCGAAGCGGGAGAAGCCCCCGACTTTGTTCTCTGCCTGGGCGACGATTCCACGGACGAAGGTGCGTAGACGCGTCCCACTCCCGTTGTAGCTAGGAAGCTAACTCTCCGCAGATATGTTCCGCTCGTTGAGGCAGTCCCGTCTGCCCACCGACCACGTCTTCTCGGTGACGGTAGGCGCCAGTTCCAAGCAGACGCTGGCGAGCTGGCATCTGGTCGAGCCGGCCGACGTCATCTCGGTGGTGTCGCTGCTGAACGGATCCATTGACGCGGGGAATGTGGGGGCGGTGGCCGTGGTGGAGGGGCATATTCCCGAATCGAGGATCTAGGGGAAGAAATGCATACCTAGAGTAAGTGGTGAGAAGATGAGACGGTGAGGGGGTATTGTAGTATTGTAGACCATGCTGCATTCATCGGGGTTTTGGAAGCAGAGCATAGATATTTTCTTTTTCTTCTTCCTATTATATAACGAGCGATAAACACGAATTCAAGAGTCATTACAGAGTCAGGTGGTTCTCCTTCGCACTTGGTGCCCTGTGTACCCGTACAATCGATATGTATTCTTCCACGGACTTTGCGTCGAATACCTCGATCAAAGTCCATCTCATCAATCAAGGTCGAGCACATTGCCATCTCCAATCCCCAGACATCAGAGAGCAAGGCCCCACGTGGCGAGCAGTTCACCATCTGATTATTCCGATATTCTCGGCTCCACACAAGTCGTGACAAGCCTTCAGAAGCATCCTCCATGATTCCAGCAAGGTTCCTGGAGAACTGGTGCGGCAATTTCGGCACTTGCTGCGTTCTGAATCGCAAACGCATCGCCACCCATGCAGCCTGAGCCATGCTGGTCGGCGGTGGCGGCCCTGGGCCCCAAAAAAGGGGGGCGGGAAGCGACTCGCGGGCTGGCCAGTGCTGGTTGAACTGGTTCTGGTGGCTGGCCCGCTGTGCCCAGTGCCCACTTGTGCCCACCCGCGCTAGACTGCAGGACGTTCAGGAACCACTCTCGACCCGATTCAGGGGTTGACTAACTTGACTTGAGACTTGGACCCAGGACTCAAGAGAGGAAGAACTTGAAGTATTGTGGTGGACCGCGACTTGCAAGGCGCTGAAACTGGAATTTCCCTCGCGGCAATTTTCGAATACTGTGCTGTAATCCCCAAACAGAAGTGCCAGGCCGGGAGCAGGTTTCGTTGCGGCTCGCCCGCTTTTCTGAATCTCGGGAACCTTGCTTTTTTGATCATCAGCAGCGGGTGGTGTTTCGAGTCCTTGGCCTGCCCATTTGCAACGCCCATCAAGCCCTGAAAGGCCGAGACCGTGCTGGCGTCGAAATGCCCACAAGTAGTGACAAGCGTGCTCCCCAGTCGTGACTTGTGCTGAAGGAGGAACAGCGTCCTGCAGCCATTTTCCCTGCTCCCACGTTCTCTGCTCCTGCTCCTCCTCGGTCCGTTCTCCATTATCTTGCTCTCTCTCTCTCCCCCTCCCCTCCTTACTATCATATCTATCTACGACGTGCCTGCCCCTCGATTTCCTGCGATAACGACTGGACGTGATTTTGCCTCTGGACGAAGTACATACGCATAGCGACAGACCACGCGACACCAGACACAACCAACCGTACGCAACACAGCACACAAACCCCATACACAGCAGCAATCCACCATGGGCTTCATCGAGAAGATCCAAGCTAGTACGCTCTCCCCTCCTCTCCCCTCATCCCAAACCCCCTACCACCACCTCTCCTTCTACCCACCACACATATAACCACATACCTAACCCCACCCCCTAACAGAACTCGAACTCTACCGCCTCGAGCAGCGCTACACCCGCCGCGAGAAACGCACCACCTTCTACAGCGACGCCCAGTACGTCGACGGCGAGTACATCTACGCGGGATCCCCCACGTCGACGAAATCGAGCGGGACGAACGTGAGTCGGCGGAGTAAGGGGGCCAGTGTGAGGATTCGCGAGTTGGTGGGGGGCTGTCGGTAGGGGAGCGATGTTGGTCGCGGGGATGGAAAGATTTGAAGACTGAAGAGAGGAGAAGGAAAAAGGAAGGAGGAAGATGAGGACCTGGCATTCTACCCCTGGGGGGTTACGACCGAGGGGCTGAGGGTACGGGTACACCCGAGGACGCAAGACCAAGACCAAGACCGAGACCACGCATATCGCATCTATATCGCATATCGCAACGCATGGCGCGCATGCGAGGGGGCGCCGGCCGGACGGACAGATCTCGGTGGAAGCGTGCTTTCCCGTCTGTCTGTCTGTCCTGCCTGCCCCTGAATCACGACCGTAACGCACATTTCACACTATTACTTTTCAGCCTCTTTACTACCACGCCTTTTCTTCAGCGACAAGTATTTTTTTCACTTTACCATCGATGAGGCGACTTCTCGACAAACTTCCTTCTCTTGGAGCATTTCTGGAGAGGGAAAATGGGCGGCCGGTTCGACGCATACTGCATGCATGCATTGGCGCAGTTCTTCCTCGCATACCGTTCTTTTTTTTCGTTTCGTTTTGGCGATTGAGGAGGAGGCAGATTGTTTGAGCGACGGGGACGTTGGCGCGCAGCGAGCTTGCGATGTTTTGTGCATGGGCGGAGATATACCCCCCTTTTTTCTTCCTCTTTCTTTTTTCTACTTACGTTGATATCGCATCTTCTTTTCTGTCTATGGGTTTCTGAGAGAGACGAGAGAAGTGGGGAGAGGTCCTGGATGCCTGGGTGGGCTCGATATATGTGCAAGGAGAGTTGGGAGAGTTGGTTGAATAGGAATGAACAACGTTTATATATCTATCTTCGAAGATGCCTACGTGGTTTGGGGCTCTTCTCTTCTTGTGAGGGTATTGGGTCGGCTTCTGGGCTTCTTCTGCGATATCGTTGGGGAGGCGGCACGAGGAGATCCATCAATTGATCAGCGTCATGGTCATCACCACCATCATCATCACTATATCCTATCCCAAAAATTGCATCCCTCATGTCGTACTCGTGCGCTTCCGACGACGGCCGAGACGGCCGAAATTCTTCGCACACATGAAGCGACTGTCATCATGGTTTTGAATCGCAACCAGACATTCTGAGGTCCTCATGTATTTTAAGTTCACGCGCACTGTGCGTGGAAACGGGGTGGAGGGAGAAGCAAGAGGGGGGGGGGAGCAAAGAGGGCGAAATTTATACCTTTCAGCCAGGAGGATAGGACGATAGTCACGAGGGCTGCGCTTGCCATGCATGGATTTGAGACTCATGAGGTGGGCATCTTCTTCACCATCATGGTCATCAATCACCATATCCTCAATCCACACCTCAGACACGTCCAAAATCAGCCCCTGCCCACATGGAATCCCTCACTTGCCTTCTGATTGAAGGCAACCAGACACATGCGGTGCCGTGCAAGTCTTTTTGTATGCACACACGGTAAAGCGTGGAGAAGAAGAAGGACCAAAGAGGGTGGAATTTATAGCTTCCCGCGAGGGCGGTCACGGTAGCTGCGGGTTTTATTTGGGACTCATGACTCATGAGGGTGCCGTGCCTGGGTGGGCTTCTGCATCACCGTCGCCACTATCACCACCATACTCTCTAAGAACACTCATCCCTATGTAATCCTGCACTTCAAAAACGTCCAAAATCTATCATCGCTTACATCGCATGGATGAGATGCTGTTTTTTCAAACTGAGGCAACGAAACATGCATTCTTTTCTGGTTTGTTTTTTAGACGTACGTGTGACGTGTGTAGAGAAGTAGGAAGAAAGGAGGGAGGAAGGTGCGAAAAGGGTGGATTTTATACCTTTCGTGAGGATGGTTACGAGGTCTGCGCCCTTTGACGGAAGACATGACTGTCGCCATCATCATCATCACCAGCACCATATCCCTTCCTCATGTGGACTTTATCCTTCATGCTGGACTCCTACACTTCGAAAGCCTCCAGGAAGTACCCCCGCGCAACATCAAGTCCATATACTCTGGCTTCGAATCGAGGCAACCAGACATGCCAGTTCACTGAGTGTTTTTTTTTTGTTTTTTTTTTTTAGATTCATGCACGACGCGCGTGGAGAAGAAGGAGAAGGGAGGAGGAGAGCGCAAAGAGGGTGGACTTTATACCTTTTCGCGAGGACGGTCACGACCGCTACGCTAGGGTTCTTGTGAGAGTTATGAGGATGGGCATCTCCAGCACCATCACCACCACTATCAGCATATCCCGGCTTATCCAAATCTCCATTATACCGCACACATGTACATCCACTTTGAAATGCGTCCAAGGGGTACCTCCGCGCACATCATGCCGGGCGATTCAAAATTGGGCAACCAGACATAGGCCCTACGTCGCCGAGTCGTTATTTTTTCAGAGGCATGCACAACGCGAGTAGAGAAGAGAAGAAGGAAGGAAGCGGGGTAAGGAGGTTGGAACTTATACCATTCCGTGAGGACGGTCACGAGGGCTACGCTGGTTGTCTGAAACTCCACATGTTTGTTGTACGTGTGGACATCTCCATCACTATTATTATCACCATCATCACTGCTATATCCCCGCCAATCGAAAACCCCTACTATACTATACACATGTACATGCACTCTAAAACGCGTGCAGAATCTACCTCAGCGCACATCATTCCAAGAAATTCGAGATTAGGCAACTGGACATACGTCGCTTACTCTTTCGCTTTTTTACATGTAGCCACGACGCCCGTAAAGAAGTAGGAAGAAGGGAGGAGGGAGTAAACAGGCTGGAATTTATACCTTCGTAAGGACCATCACAAAGCTCATCGCCACCGTATCCCTGCCTGATCCAAAATTTCCCCAATACTGTAAACATGTACATGCACTTTAAAACGCGACCAAAATCCACCTCCGGGCACATTATGCCGGGGAATCTGAACTCAGGCAACCAGGCATCGTAACCTGTTGTACATGGTTTTTGAGATTCATACACTATGAGCGTAGAGAAGGAGGAGCGAAGAGTGTAAAGAGGATGTAATTTATACCTTTCATGAGGATAGCTACAAGGCGAGCGGTTCGCACCTGAGGCTCTTGACAGTAGGTATCTTCACCACCATCATCACCAGTCATCATCATTATATGCCTCCCAACCCGCACTTCCCCTTCACCGTAAGTCTGCATTTTGAAAGCGACCGAAACTCTGTGCACATTGAAGAGGACGAGCCTAGTTTTTTGTAAACATGCACAATACGCGTAGGGAAAAGGAAGAAAGGAGGGTAAAGAGGGTAGGATTTTATACCTCTTCGTAAGGACGATCACAGGACCAGTTTTCGTTTGCGGCAGATGAAGATGTACATCTTCATCACCATCATGGCCACTATATCTCTGCCCGCTCCGAATTTTCCCTAATACTTTACACACTTCAAGAAGTCGTCAAAACCTACCTCCTTGCACATCAAACTGTTCTAAAGTGAGTCAATTCAAGGCAACTAGATATAGGTTGGAGTGTGCAAAAGCTTTTGTATGCAAGCACAACGCGCGTAGGGAAGAAGGAGGGGAGGGAAGAAGGTGCTTAGAGGTGGAATTTATACATTTTGTGAGGGCGGTCACGGAGGCTGCGCTTTTTACCTAAGGATTGGAGTCTCATAAAGGTGGACATCTCCACCACCATCATCACTATTGTCACTGCCATATCCCTGCCAACCCAAATCCCCCATAATGCCGTATGCATGTACATGTTCTTCAAAAAGCGGTCAAAATCTATCTCCGCGCACATAGAAGCGATCGTCGGTAAATTTAATTTGGGCAGCCACACATATGCCTCTTACTCCTTCCTTTTTTGTTTTCTTTTTGTATGCACGCACGACGGGCGTAGAGATGTAGGAAGAAGGAAGGAGGGGAGTAAAGATGCCAAATTTATACCTTCTCAAGAGGACAATTACACAGCCAGTGGATTTTGTCTAGATATTATGAGCATTACTGTCACTATCATCGCCATCATCACTGCACTATGACCGAACATGAGGAGGAAGGGGATGCGATGGTCGGATCCCCAAAGCCTCACCGAGAACGGCGCGCTGACGCGATGGGACCGAAGCAGCAACAGGTAAGCCGCTCTGCAACTAGATATGTACGTTCTCATGTGTTTGTTAGTCATTTCCACGAGATTCCCAACCAAAGCTCCCATCGGTGAATTTCCTTCCAAGGTTGAGAAGTGTGTAGTAAATACAATCTCAATGGCAAAGCTTAAGGCCGTCTAAGGCATGAACGTAATTGTCTCGGACTTCGGACTGCATTGCTGCGAGGTCTATTGCCCTTTTGTTCTATGCATGATCAGGACTCATCGGTGGACGTACGAGCTCGAGGCAAAAGTCGTGGACGTAGCCGACAACTTTCCATGTCGCTCTGCGTCTAATTGTGTTTAGCGGTCGCGCTAGTCTAATTGGGTTTAGCGATCGCAATAGGGCTTAGCGGTCGCGCTAGTGCCTAATTAGGTCTAATGGGCGCGCTGCTGCCTAGCGCCCGGGCACAGGCGCTGCGCTAGGGGCTGGATTTACTTTACGCCGAAGTGTTTTCATCGCCCTTCCTCCCTCACAGACCTCACCTCCAAGCTCCACCTCCACCTCGCCGCCATCTCCAACTCTCCGCCTCCATCTCCACCTCCACCTCCATCTCCCACCTCTCTTTCCTTTTACTGATTTGCATTCTCCTCAATCTCTACGCCCTCACTTATCTTTTCATACAACAAGCATCGACGCTGGCTCGCGAACTGCCCGTATCCTGGGTGCCTTTCTGCCTGTTAGTTCCCTTCAGTCCACCATCCTTGCGAATTTCACAAGGCTCTGCACGCAGAGGCTACGGCGTCCTTATACGCTGGGTTTCTACGCTGCGGAGGGTGGTTCTTTGAACAGCAAAGAGGTAGTAGTAGGTACGACGGGGGCTGGTGATTCCGAGGTGGCTGGGTGCTGTTCGACCGGAGTCAGGGCTGCTCCTCGCGCGCCGCGATCAAAGCCCGGGTGGGCGGGTTTCTCTGCGTGCTTGCGGAGGGCTTTCTTTTAGTGAGTACCTCAGGGTAGCGTTAGATTAGGTTCAGTTAACAATGGCATACACATTCCTGCTGCGGAACACCCCAGCATTTGCATACTGTTCAAATTTTGAAGAGCCAATCTTATGTAAACTCTACATCAAGAACTCCAAGTCTTGCAGGGAGGCCAGCATCTACCTTATCTTCCACATCCACGTGCACGGCTTCGAAGAAGCCCAGCTTTTTCAGCTGACCTATGGTGGTGATAAATGGAAAGCGATGGGTGTCTCCTCCGCCAAGAGACACTTAGATGAGCACCAACTCGCGACGATCATGAAGAATACATCTCCTGCCCCGGCGACTCTTTCGCTGGATCTGCACCAACCGTGCACCGTCCAGTGCCGCCCCTCCTCTGGCTGCTTCGCGGAAAAGCCGGGCCACGAATTCGAGTTCGACAAGCTTCGACAGCTCGCTAGCGCAATCAGTGTGGACATTGTTTTCGACTTTCGTCGCCTCTATGATCAGAACCAAGCAGCCTTCATCCAGCTTATTATCTACTCGGCTAATATAACTGCCGTTGCTGAGACATACAGCGGAGAGTTGTCGAGGCAAACAGACTGGACTGTCTTTAGTCCCCTCAAAGATGACATACCGAGCGACCCGCCCTTGTACACTGTCTGGTCCGCCGAACCGTCTACACCAGGTAAGTGGCGTTGTTTGACCGTGACACAACTTTAGCTCACCTGCGCAGGCACGGGCAGTTTGTCGCCCACGCAGCCGCCTTCAAAACGTCGAAGAATTCTATCTCCCGGACCTTACCGCGCATTATTGCAAACCACCCCTAGCTTTGTCGCAAGCTCCCCGACGGAGAAGGCAACAACAGCATCGCCCAGTTCCCCGCCTTCACCCCTCCACCACACATCGGAACTCGAACAAACAGTGAAAACCATAGTCGAGGCAGTGCTCCCGAATGCTCTGGCTCAACTGTTTAGCACAGATGTTTCGACTTCGGACCCCACAGCTACTCCCTCCCTCGCTACTCGCATAAGTACGCGCTTAGCTGCTGATGCCGGAGAGCGGCTGCAGAAGGTCTATGTCCGGAAGCTCAATAAACTACGCACAGAGACTCTGAATGATGTACTTGATACGCGGGCCACAGCTGACAACGAATTCCTCGAGGAACTCGACGATTACAAAGCGGACTTGGCGTTAGCAAAGGAAGAGGGTATGACCGAATTGCGCGACACGGTAGAAGAGATTACCAAGACGGCAGAGGCGATTAGGGATAAGACGGAGGCAGAAATGCGCGAGTATGCTGAGGAGTTTTGTTTAGAGGCCTGTGGGAGGCTTCATGATGCCTTGGTGATGGAAGAGGGGAGGTGCATGCAGTGCATCAGAAGGATGCGGTGGGTTGCAGGACAAGATGCACATCCTAGACGAGGTGGGCGGGCGGCTTCGTTGCCGTTGTAAGCGCAAAGTGGCCTCCGTAGCTGTCAAGATTACCTTAACTTTTATTGGATACAGTTGGACTATATCCCCCGTGACGATATATAGTACTTATTTAGCAGGGCAAGGCTGCTAGGACACTTATATGGTTGGTCGTTGCCTCTTCACGTCGTGTTATACTGCACATGCACATGGGCTTCAAAAGTGGCCAAAATCTACCTTCTCGCACATGAAGGCTGACCATAACGGTTTTGAATCGAGACAAGCAGGCATGGCTTTCGAGAATGCTATTTTTCGCATGCATGCGCAATGCGTGTGGAGAAGTAGGGAGACTGGGTGGACTGGGTGGAATTTATGCTTCTCCGTCAAGAAATGGACAGTCACGGGGCCGCACTTCCCAGTTAGAATCCATGGGGTTGGACATCTTCATGACTATCATCACAAGTCATGGTCATTATATCCCTCCGAATGCGACCGGGCCCTTATGTCCGCATTAACAAACAACCAGAATCCGGCTTTCTAACATGGCTGGGTCTTTCGGTTTTTTTGGGTGCAGACATTCTCGGCCTCCACTCGTTTTTATGTTTTTAGATGCTCGGACAAGGTAGGGATGTAGGGAGAAGGAAGCACTGGGGAGTAAAGAGGGTGGAATTTATACCTCTTCGTGAGGCCTGTTGGAGGGGCACGTCTCCCATCAAGATTGGTGCGTGCATATCACCTTCATCACCACCACCTCCACCACCACCGTGCGTATCCTTCCCAATCCAACTCCCTTACATCGTATATCTGCACTTCGAAAAGCGGCCGGAATCCAACTTTCCAAACATGGCTATGTCTTCCGTTACAGTGGCTTGGTACAGCCCACATGAGCTTCGGATTTCTGCTTTTTAGGTACATGCACGACGCGCGTGGAGATGTAGTAAGAAGGAAGGGTGAGTAGAGAAGGCGGAATTTATACCTTTCCTCGAGAGGATAGTCACGGGTCTTGCGGTTTGTACGCGTTTCGTGATCATCGCTGTCATCATCACCATACCATCGTATTCTTCGCAATCAAGATTTCACTCTTACACCCTCTAAGAGTTTAACACGGGGACTCCGCTAAGCCGCACATGAAGAGCGTCTCATCTTTTTTAGACATGCACACGGGCACATGCAACCATTCCACCCGCTTATTTTAGTAGTGCCTTTTTTAAAACATGCGCTGGATGTGTGATTTTTAGAGGTATACGGACAACGCGCGTGGGGACGAAGGGAAGAAGGCGTAGACAAGGTGGAATATATACCCCTTGGAGAGGGTGGTCACGGGGATTGCTTTTGGTCTTTGTGGGGGGTATGATGATGTTCGTCGTGACTAACACCATTTCTACCACGGTCGCATCCGTCCGAGTCCCACTACTCTATATTATACTTGACATTTTGCACATCTAACTGTAACAAGAAGACCCTAACTACTCACACATGCCAGTTGACTGCCGCTCTTTTAGAAGTGCACACAGGCACATGGTTCAACCATTGTGCAGTTTTGAATGCATGAAAGACGGGCGTAGGGAGAGGGAAGGAACTTCAAGGAAGGAGTAAACAAGGTGGATTTTATACTCGGTCGCGAGAATAAGTCCAGAGATTGCTAGTGGTTTCTGTGTGGGTATAATGATCACCATTACTAATTCATTAACACCATCTCCATCACGGTTACATCTGTTCGAATCTCACTACTCTCCATTGCACTCGATATTTGCAGATCGAGCTGGAACAAGGACACTTTGCCTACTTGCACATATTGCAGTTAATGACTCTTTTTAAGATGTGCACACAGGCACATGCCCAGGCTTAGGTTCTTATTTATGCAGACACCGCGCGTGGACGTGAACAAAGGGAGACTAAAGAGGGTGGAATTTGTACCCTTTCGTGAGGGCGATCGCGGGCGAGTGGTTTTGGGTTATTTGAGCATCACCACCATCACTATCACTGGTACCGTCATCGTTATTGCCATCTTCGATATTGCATCCCTCCTAATCAAAACTTTTACACCACAGGAAGACCCTACCCGCTCGCACATTCAGTCCCCTCTTGTACTCTTTTCAGTCCTTTACACAGACACACATGCGTCTTCGGCGTTTGCTATTTTTGGACGTATTTATACAACGTGTAGAGAAGGAAGAAGGAAGGGGGGTAGGGCGAAGAGTGGACTTTATATATTTCTGTAGTGCGGGTTACAGGTCTAGCGCTTTTCATTTGAGCATCATAAGCGTCACCATCACCTCTATTTTGACTAGGACTTCACGTACTATGCTCCGCATCTGCATTTGATGTTGCAAAGAGAGGAATACCCGGTCACGCATAGCACAGCAAAGAGGAAGATTCTAGTCGCGCAGACACACATGCGTCTACGAGAATCTCACATTTTAGTAGTGCAGGTAGGCACATTAATCTTTGCCCCGGCATTTTAAGCAGATGCGCAACGCGTCTAGAAAAGAGGAATTAAGCAAATTGGTGTAGAGGATGCATTTATAGACTTCAAGTAAGCTTTGGAGGATAGTCACGGGGCTAACAAATTTCGACGTGCGTTTGAGAGTTATAAAGATCACCATCACTATTATATTTATTTTGATTCAAATGTTCGATATCTTAATTTATATGTAACAAGGAAATTCCACCTAGTCGCACATGTAATAATCGTAAGTTCGATTCTACCAGCGCAGACACGCATGGAAGGTTACCGAACGCATTTTAGTAGTGCAGACAGCCACATGTCGAGTATCTGTCCCTTTTTAAAAAGTATGTGGACGAAGTGCGTGGAGAAGAACAAAAGGGGGGGGGGGAAACAACGTGAAATTTATACACTCTCGTAAGAACGATGACGGGGTCAGTGCTTTTCATTCAGATATCATGAGCATCACCATCGCTATTCCAATCTAAACTTCATCTCACATGCTCTGCCACTGCATTTTATATTGTAACAAGGAGACCCATCCTGCTTCCCATGTACATACCACGATAGAGAGCCAGATTTTAGTCCTCCACACGGACACATCTTTAGATTTGGTCTCTATTTTTCGTAGAGCGCACGCAGGCACATTGGAAGGGTTTTGGCAAAGTTTCAGAGTCATACAAACGCACGTGGAGGAGTAGAAAGGAAGAAAGAAGGGGGTGGAGAGCGTGGAGTTCATAGTCTCGGTGAGGACGGCCTACGGCTCAGCGCTCGAAGTTGGAAAGAGGGGGTCGTGTGGTTGTGTGGGTGAGATGCGGTCGTGATGGTAATGGTTATTATAGTTAGTTTCCTCGCTTCGAAGTAGAAAATGGGGGACATGTGGCTGCAAGGTGATAATGATGGTGATGGTGGTAGCCAGTGCCGTTTGTCGATATCCGCAAGATCGATGGAGCTAGGCTCTGTATGATATTGATCTAGTTTGCTAGAAGGACTGTACGCTGCGTCAATGGAATGGAAGGAAAAGCACAGAGAAGTCGAACATTATTTTTTAGATATGTGACTTTTGGTGCCGAACTGAAGAGTGTGCGAACATGATCTTGATTACAGTACACTCGGTGTCTACTCAATAACACGATCTCTTTCAGCTATGCTGCTTGGAAGACGGGAGACAAAGGACATCTCCAAGTAAGATTCAGTCTTGGATTTCTAGTTTTGCGAACATGAGCCCTGCACAATCTGCTTGGTCGCTCCTCCGCATGATGTCTTTGTACCATGTTGTCTAAAAGCAAGAAGACAGAGAGCATAATCTGTTCCTGGAGGGTTTTTTTCTGCAGAAGTAGAAAAATGTAGAGGAGGAAAGGGGGCAGAACGGGGGGGTTATATATGCGGCGACTCAGCAGGCCAAGTCGGGGTGAGAAAAGCTGTCTATTGTAGTGATGCTGTGCACTATCGATATCTACCATGCCTTTGCGCACGATTGATTTCCTTTCACAATTAGACACTCCCCCAGAAGGACATGGATATGGTAAGGTGCCTTTCTTAACGCGAGCTACATGTGTTCTAGTAACTACAATGTATGATACAAGAGGAATAAGAGAGGGTAGTGGGGAAGCGGAGCAGCAAAGCAAGACGGAAATATATAAGTACGGAATTAAGCACAAATTCTGTAGTGATGCTCTTCTGCAGCAAGTCAGCCCACTTCTTAAGATAACTATCACCGTTATCACTATTGCTCCTTATCATCTTCAGGAATGTACACAGAAATGTTACAACATCGAACATCTGACTATTGCGTAACCTAAGTCCGTTTGCAGAGCTTCTCGCACAGCCGCCATGCTGGACGTCCTAGAAAGCACTAGAAAACGTCAAATAAAATGTTGTCTCTTATTGCGAGTATTAGTCTCGTTAAAAGCGCAGCACATGCCAGCTATCTGTGCAGAGTTGAGATCTGTTAATTGAGAGAAGTGTAAGAGAGAAAGTTAAGCGGAGAAGCGGGTTTATATACTTATCGCACGCCGCGAGAACAGATAGAGTTTAGTGTTATGTGAACATGAGCATGTGCTCCGTCGGTGGTCCTTTTGGATTCGATGGAAGATGAAGCATGATAATGATGATGCTCGCCGACAGATACGTCTACCGGTAGTGGTGCGAGAGGTCTTTGTATCGCGTTTCATCAAGTTCGAGCCTTGAGTTAAAGGCCGGATGGCAGGTGGATCTTGAAAAACAGGAATGCGGGACACGAACATCAGCGAAGAGTGCTATCATTTTGAAATGGTAAGTGAAAAAGTGTTGGAAGTAGAGTAGACTTCAAACAAGTACAAGAGGCGGTATTTATACCCTCCGCAGCCGGAGGGCCTAGGAACTAACGAGAAGCAGCACAGCCGTGCCCTCAAACATGGACCCAAAATTTGGGTCGTTTGAATTTGGACGCGAGTATAGTGGCGACGATCATCACTGGTCTTCATCACCAACACCTTCCCCTTCATCCAAAACTCGAAGAACTTCTACAGCACCCTTTACATTTCCCAATGCAAACAACAATCCAACGCAAGACAGGCGACAGCATAATATCCTAGAGTGTCTATTTTAAGGCGCCTGCACAACACGAGCGAACATAGGTCTCCTGAAAGTAGATTTTGTAAAGCTGAGAGCGGGGAACACAACATGATCGATCAGAGCGATGTTTTATTCAATGCGTAGAAGGAAACCTGAAATGGATTGTGGTGTTCGAAAGAAGAAGGACGAGGAGTTTATATACGTGTGGCAGCGGGGTTGGGGGTTTTTGGGGGGGGGGGGGGTGGGATGATGGAGGGCACATGTAGGAGATCTTTGCGGATTTCTCATGTGCATTGTTTTTCCGGGTGGTGTCCATGTTTTATGGTTTAACAACGAGGGGGCTGGTGGTGGTAATCATGAGTACCACCCTATGTAATAGTCATTGGATTTTTAGAATTTTCTTTTTTGGTTCCGCTCAACAATGGGACATGCATTTGCTGATCGTTTTCTTTTCGAGTTTGTAGAACAGAGAAAACAGAGAAGTGTCGAAAGAAAGAAGGCAAGGAGAGTGGAGCGTTTATATACGTCTTCCCTCCATATAGTTATATAAGCATCGATATCGACGGGCCCATTCAATGCCTAAAGAAATGGTTGTGAAGATAACATGCTCACACAAGTGCTGAAATACTGTAATAATGCTGCCCCGATAATGGTGATGATGATGCTCTCCATAACCACACCATAACCCGTCCACGTAGAATCACCCGTCCCCAAATCCTGCTTTCCATAAGTGCATGTTACGTGTCTAGAAACATACACAGAAAACTGTCCCTTTTCACGTCGTCGGTTTTTGGTCACCCGGAAGGCGCAAAGCATGCATCCCTACGGTAGCATCTTTTAAATTTGAGAAATATAACACTAGGAAGGAAGTGAAGTAGTAGGAGCGAAGGGGGCGTAGGAAGAGGGGATATGTATACACCACAGACAGGCCAGCCGCAGCTTGTCGGTCAGAATTATACACAAGTCAGAAGAGGAAGACGAATCATGCGGTGTTCGCGCCTTTTTTTTTTTTTTTTTTGGTTGGAGACAGAGAAGCGCAAAGGCACATAGCTTTTCTCGGAACCGTTTTTAAAAAGACGGATATGCAGCAGATGCGTGATGGACAGCGGGAGTAGAAGGGCAAAGAGGGGGATATTTATACACCACGCACGCTTCCCTTGGTAGTTCAGGCGTGTCCTTCACATTTATATCCAAGGCAGAGGAAGAACCCGAATCATGATGCGGGGGTACGACACTTTTACTCAAAACACAGAAGGGCAAAGGGCATCGCTTTTGCGCGACCAGATTTTTGGAGAAGAAAAGCAAGCAGATTTGTAGTGAGAAGCAGGAGTAATAGGGCAAAGAAGGGGGTATTTATGCGCTGGACACGCGGTAGCGGCGGTATGTTGGGACATGTCGTTTCTTTTTCCCAACATGTGCTTGAATACGCGATAAATTTGAACGGGATAGTAGGGATAATAATACCGATAATGATGGATATCACCACTAACGAGGTCTGCTAGCTACGGTAGCAGATACAGAATACGAAGATACGAAGGACGCATGGAATGTCCGAATCGTCGTTTGGTTTTGGAGATCCGGAACAGCGACAATGTCGTAGAGTAGAGAGGAAGGAAGGAGGAAGGAGGAGAGGAGTGCTTTATATACCCACTACCCCCAAAGACCGCGAGAAAGGCTCCATGTGAGACCTCACCTGTTTGCTAATTCTTGCACATGACGGCGAGAAATACGCCAATTTCGAAGTGGTCTCTCAATGATGGTACTGATCACCATCATCACTGCCAGCAGCACCATCGGCGATTCCCAACATCGACGCTTGGAAATCGATCTCGCGACACTCCCCTGCGACCGCATTCCGACAAGCTTCTTCCGCAAGCAGGACGGACGACATCGAGGAGCCATTGCTCGATTATTAGAATCTTGGGCGAACGCGAAACATTGACCCTTTGAGCTCGCTTTTATGGAGTCCCCAGGGAGAAGCCACATTTCTATTGGTTGGAATGCTTTTTAGAGAAAGGGATTTAGAAAAGTGTGGAGCAGCGTAGAGGGAGACAGACGGGTTTATATACTCGTCGCCAAGAACAGAAGACGAAGCATTCAGAAGATCTGGGTAGATGGTGTCATGTTTCTCAAATTCGAGGGAAAGTACTCCATGTTTCCAGTAAAAAGTGACGAGGATAGTGCTGATGCTGATGCTCATCATCGCAAAAGGAGGCATCATCACAGATATGAAACTGGACCAGGTGAGACGGATCATAGCGGAGATCAAAACACATTACTTGCAGTACTTGAACTAGCAACTGACGTGAGAGCGTAAAACGGGATGAAAAAGAGCGAGCGAATGGATAGAAATACAAAGATTGGGTATCAAGATCGCGCGTCGTGCACCATACTTCCTTCATCGCCTCCTCCAGACTGAAATGGGAACATGGAATACAGAAACGAAAGAAAAAGCAAAACCCCTCAAGTGACCAGATACCAGAGCAATCGTGACAGCATTCGAATCGGGAGTCATCACCCTCCGCTCAATCATCGCCCTCAGTCCTTTACATATTCTCGATCACCCTCGAATTAATGGCGGACTGGAACCCATAGTTTCCGTGCCCATACTCCTGCTCAGCGCTTGTACTCGGCCCGGGACCAGGCGTATACTTGCTTGGTCCTTCGCCGGCGGCATCCGCCTGCGCGAGCTGGGCCTGCACTGTCTGATTCTGTGCCGGCAGGAAAATGACCTTTGAGTTCGCCGTCTTGGCCATCGACTGCATGGCCTCCAGGTAGCGGATTTGCATGGCGGGCGCAGACGACAAGATATCGGCGGCTTGTCTCATCAACTGTATATGTGGTTAGCGTTCTTGTTTCATGAGCCACGGGAGCGAATTGAACGTACCTTTGCGCTCTCGACCTCGGCGCGGGCGGCAATAACCTTGGCCTCTCCGGTGCGCTTGGACTGCGCAGCCATAGACAAGGAGTCCTGAAGCTCCTGGCTAAAGATGATATCCTTGATGAGCATGGACTCGACCTCGACGCCCCAGCGCATCGCCGTCTCCTCGATGATCTCGCGGATGCTCTGGGCGATTTCCTCGCGGCGCTCGATGACGTCCTGGAGGACGCGGGCGCCGATGACGTGCCGGAGGGTGGTTTGGGTGCGCTCGACGAGGGCCTGGCGGATGTTGGAGATGCCGAACGCGGCTTTGTGGGGGGAGGTGATGCGGTAGTAGATTACGGAGGTGAGTTGGAGGGAGACGTTGTCTTTGGTCATGCAGATCTGCTGGGGGACCTCTGCGCGAGGTTAGCGATGCCTCCTGGCGAAGGGAGATGTGCGGGGAATTGTACGTACCGACAATCTGGATCTTGACATCGACTTGGACAAGTTTCTCGGAGAGCGGGTTGACTCTCACAAGACCGGGATCCACGGCGCGAGTAAAGCGTCCGAACTTGGTCACCAATCCTACGTTTCCTTGCGAGACGGGCCTGTATGGGTTCGGGCAGCAGAGGCAGCATGGGATAGCTCCCAGAGTACCGACGAGGGAGCCTAGGCCGTCAATCATAGCACCATACCAGCCGTGGCTGTCCCCCTCAGCATCATCGGGCTTGATGATTTTCGCATAGGAAGGCTGCAGATCCTCGCGGCGGGGAGGCTGGACCTTAACCATGGGCTGATCGCTGCGATCATGGCTGCTGCCGCCGCCGTTAACGACGGGAGCCTTTCCGTGGTCGCCGCTCATGGTGTTTGTTGTTGGTATTATGATATCTGGGGATTGTAGATGCGAAGGAGGTCTGTCGACGATAAGTCTTTGGAGGGAGTCTGATTCTCGCGCGGGATGCTCGTGGCTTTGAACAGAGGACGCTGCGTCGTGCTCAGAAGATAATGAGGTGACCATTTGAAACTGAGGACGTTTGTCCTCTTATACATCGGGAATGAAGGACGTCACGAGCGACTACATTGGGCGGGGAAGGTAGCTCATCCCTGCACAGCCGGCATCCTAGCCGGGGGCTGTGCTTTGATAGTTTTGATGGATCATGGCCCTCGATGGAACCACCAAAGGCTACAAGGCGGAAGCTGGGCGGGGCCAGGGCACAGTGAAGGTGGCGCACGTGTGGCTGGTGAACTGGTCGCACCATTCACGGAGCGGAGATGGACCGGTCGACGCTGGGCGCACGTTGTTGAACTCCGCTTAAACGGATCACGGCACCCCGGACTGATGATTCTCTTCAGTCATAACACGTGTGCCTCGCAGTCGCCTCGTGCAGAGCTTCACCGGTGATTCCTTCGAATTCTTGTTTAAGCGATTTACAGCTCGGCAAGGGATCGAATATTGCTCTGGAGCGCGGCAAATTACTGTAAAGATTCGCATTCGCATTCTCCGTATATGGCTATTCGAAGAGCGATGGATTCTGTGCAAGATTGCTATCGCGGAGATGTTCCTGTCATCAACATCGCGAAAAATGCACTGCCTCTTCTATTGAACCCTTCTCATCCCTTCCAACAGTGGCGAAAGAGAGGCACAATGGGGCACTCTCCTTGCACGACGTGATGTCTTGGGGCGTCTTACAGGCACAGGCAGTCTCCGCCGCAAACAAGGCCACCAACAATGCCTTTAGAGCGCAGCCGCGCACAGCAAACGTCTAACCACACATCCAAGAATGTTAAGAACCCTGGTTTGTTGCTAAAAGAGATGGTAGCTTCGCCGCATATTACCGTAGGTCAGCGAAGGCTGCGAACTTAGCATTCTACGCCAACGTGTTGGATGGAATGACGAAAGACAACTTCCATACATGGAGCCCCGACGCTAGCATGTTGGCCCTTGGGCTGCGCCTTCATCCTTTCGAATCGCAATATAATGATTGCATGGTCTAGGTCTGTGTTAAGGTGATGGATGGGCTTCGCTTCGGCCGTAACCATGACCTGTCGGTTAGGATACCTATTGGAATTACCAAATCCGCTTTCACACAAATTACTGCATAGAGACGATGGACCGCTCTCTGTCGACGAGTACTGGCACATCTCGATATACCATTGGCTGGCAGCGGCGTTGTACGGGAATCCTTCACCACCCCAGGCATTCAGGCGCCGGTGGAACAAGTGTAGGCTGTTGGCGAGGCATAGCCCAAGGTGACTCCGGGCAATCAAATAGTGAATCAGTTCATTACAGGTTATGTTCCAAAGGTATCTGTCTCTTTGAAAGCTGCAGGAGACGCCTTCTGTTTAGTTTTGACGGAACGCATTCATTCGAAGGGCGAGGATATTATTCAAGCTGATCCGCCCAAATATCTACAATTTTATCCCATTGACTGACAGAAACCTCGCCTATTTGCTAACCTTAGTTACGAGAAACTCAAAAGATTGAAGATGTGCTCATTAAAGCTTAATATTCGCTGACGGCTAGGAAACGTAAGCTATGTGCCTGATACGCTTCTATATACTATTCCATCGATGACTCCCACCCTCCTAGAAGAACTTCTGCCCTTTAACGGCGAACCTCGTTTCAAAGAGGGGTTTGGTACAGTGGAGTATATGGAAATCAACGCTGCGCCACATAGGCACATAGCTGCTACTGTTTGCTACGTTCTTCCTGGAACCATTGCACGACCAGCCCTCTGTGGAATTACACCAGACTTATGTGACTCATGACATTCTTCATAAACCAACCACCTCCAGTTCCTAGGAGCTCGCACATCACACGCCCAGACTCCCCGCGAATTCCCAAGAATCCATCACCATGGCCCCGCTCCTCTCCCTCCCCCAGAGCTCCTCCGCCTTATTCTCATCGCCCTAGCAGACCTCGACATCCCCTCCCTGTACATCTGCCGCCGCACCTGCCGCACGATCCAAATCATCGTCACAGATATCCTCGGATCTCTAAGCAGAAACCACGCTCCCGCTCTATCCTCCCTTCTGCACTCCCACTTCGCTCTACTGCTAGACAGCTCCACAACAAGCCCAGAACACGTACCAATAGAGAAACCGCAAGGATGGAAACCGCTCCACTCGATCCCCTGGACACTGTCTCCTTCTCGACGAGAAAAGTACCTCCGTGCAGAAGCGACGTGGCGCAAAATTCCCTTGGTCTCACCCCACGGCCATCCCGTCAAAAGACTACAAAGAATCACCCCAAAACCACCCAGTTACGATGGGTATAGCTATGGGCATTGGGGACAAGCTTGACGGTGGAGACGTGGGGTTCCGCATCATCATGGGGGAGCTCCTCGAAGTCTTCCGATGTCCCGTCCGGCATGGGACTTGGCATGTTCTGGGACGCGCTGGTCGACCACGCGATGTGGGTGCAGGAACTCTGGGGATGGAAAGTGTATTTCGAGAAGACGCGCATCACGGACGTGGAAGCGTTCCGGGAGTCGTCGCGGGAACGAGAGGATGTCATACCTCTGGTCAAGCGCCTGTTCACGTACGACCACGATTATTCGGCGAGACCAGATTTGATGCATCTGGGAGTTGCGGGAATGGAAGAGTCTAGTGGGTGCCGTATACGCTGGAGGATGGGGAGGCCCATGTGTTCGTTGACGAGTTCTGTCACCAGTTGCGTTACCAGGACGGACGCGTAGTTGGGCGGCGTTACGTGGAAGGTTGCCCACCTGGACTGCATTTGCCTCTAGGTCGCCCGTAATATCCTGAAGGCTGGGACCCTGAGGAGATGGTCGACATTGAGGAGATAGAGGGGTGGGCGGGAAGGTTCGTTTCACCAGCATGTGCCCCGGAGTCTAGGAGACATTTGTGTGGGACCACGGACGCTTCGTCGTCTAGCTCTGAAAGTAAGAGAGGCCATGAGAGCGATGGAAACGACAGAAGGAGCAACTGGGATATCTATGATATCGGCTCTGCGCTGCCGTCTAGCCCAGAAAGTGAAGAGTACGTTGGCTCTGCAAGTGACGGGAGCGATGGAGATGATGACAGTAGGGACAATTGAGTGATTGTGGGCAAAGTGCAAACGGGAGTACTTAATGTTGGTAATGCTGCACTGTTGCTCATAATGTGCGAAGAATTTAGGAACCTTGAGATTTCGATTCAAGACCTCCTACATGCCATGCGAAAAATATATCCGTACCCAGCCAGCCATCCCAGAACCCTTATGCAAACAAAGACACATGCCTGTAAACGCCTCAAGATGCGAAACATGTGTGCTTCCCATCCAAAATATGCAGCACAACCGCAACTCAGTTCATGAAACTCATGTTAGTTCTGCCATTTTTACCAAGTGCCCTTGCGGCGAAAAGATTCCTTCCACTGATCGGTGGAGCTTGGACGTCGTCGTCATCATCGTCCCCACCGAGCAGAGCCTTGTTGCTAATGCTGGTGGTAGTGCCCCCGACTTTCTTCTTCATTTTCTTCTTCATCTTCTTTTCGGGAGCCGGCTCCTCCGTGAAGGCAGCGAAGGAGAGCAAGGACTTGCGTTGCTTGACTTTGGGTACGAGGCGTTTCGAGGGGCCACTGTCGTCCTTCAGAGGCACGGAAACAGGTGCATTCTTGATGGTTTCGTGCTGGATTGATGCATCGTCCACCGTCTGCTCGAGTCCTGGTTTGAAATTGGACTTGCTGGACGCAGCAGGAGCTAGTGCTTTCGGCCGGGGCGGAACGCTCTTCTTCATCGCCTTGTTCGGTGCCGCGGAAGGCGTACCCTCCGTCTCTCCGGAAACTTCTTCCTCCTCGTTCTCTTCCACGATGGGACTGGCAGCCGTAGGCATCAAGCCAGAATTCCGATTGAGGAGCGGAGTCAGCGAGAAATTGGACGTCTCAGCGATCGCAGATACGGAGGCAGCACGCAACGGCAACCTGGCTCTCTTATTACGCAGGCCATCTCCGGGAGTACCCAGATTGGTGGAGTCAGGATCGAACAAGTGTGCTGTGCGTTTCTTGATATTCTTCGTCGGGTGTGCAACCTCGATGGATGATCGGATCGTTGTTCCGTTTCCCTGGGCTTGCTCCAGCTCGGCTTCCTTCTCTTTGAGTTTCTCCTTGGTCGTCCGAAGCTTTTCACGGAACGCGCTTAGCTTGTCGTCGAGCACAGTGATCCGGCCCTGCATATCGGCAATCTTCTTGTTGTACTCCTTCTCAGCCGCCTTGCGGTCACGTTTCTCCTTATCCAGCTCTTGGCGGAGTTCGTCCACAGCGCTGTTGTCCTGTTGCTCGGCCTTCTCGTTCGCCTTCTCAGCCTTCTCGTTCGCCTTTGCGGCCTTCTCTCGCGCTTTTCTTTCCTTTTCCAGGTCCTTCCGTAGCGTTTCTATTTCAGCAGCATGTTCATCGTTCGCCCTAGTACTCTCTTCCGCTTTCTGCCGCGCACTTCTTTCCTCCTCCAACTCTTGTCGCAGCTCAGCCAGCTCGGCCTCCCGTGCTTGTTCTCGATTACTGATCTTTGTTTCGGCCTTGCTTGACTTGTCCAGTTTCGCTTGTATCTGCTTCATCTCTTCCTGTCGGGTCTCAAGGTCTGCCTGTGCCTGCTCTGCGAGCTTTTGAGCCTCCACAAGAGAACTCTCCGTCATCAGGCGTTCCTTCTTTTCCTTGGCGAGCTCCTTCCGTGCTTCCTCCAGCTGAGCTCGGAGTTCCTCGTCCTGCTCGGCCTTCTTCACCTGCTTAGCCGTCGCCCGTGCAGTTGCTCGCTTCTCGTTCTCAAGCTCCACTTGTAATGATGCAACTTCGCGCTGCAATGCTAGCTTCTCGGCGAGAAGGCCCTGGTTGGCCTCGACCTGCGCACGTAGGTGTTCGACTTCGGGGCGGAGCGACGACATTTCGCGGGTAAGGGCAAGCTTTTCGGATAGGATTTTGTCTGAATCGGCAGTGGCGTTTTCCAGAGCTTTCAGCTCGGCCTGTAGGGTCAGTGGGTGAGCATTTGCGGTCTACTCATCCAGCAGGTCCATACCTTGAGGTTTGCAATCTCCCGCCTTTGTAGGCGGACTTGGTTTTTGGTATGTTCAGCATCCGCTTTGCACTGATCTAGGGATGCAAGGGCCTCCTCAAGCGCCACCTCGAGGGCGTCCGAACGGGCCTGTTCCTCGTCGAGCTGCTCATGCAAATCGTCCACTTGGTCTTGCACAAGACACTGGCTGACACGCAGTCTCCTGATTTCCTCGTCTTTTGTGACCATCTCAACGGCATGTTTGCTTTGTGCGAGACTCAGCTCGAGGTTGGTTGTGCGCAAGGAATGTTGGAGCTGGGAGATTTAGTTGTCTGTTGCCATGCTGGACGGGGGCACTCACATCATGGACCTTGTGACTATCGTCTATATCTCTATGAAAAGCCATGTCTGTATAACCATACGCGATTGAGATGGGAGGGGAGTTGACGTTGATAGAGGGGTGTGGGTTTGGTCGACGCGTTGTAAACAAAACAGTCCGAGCCGGAGGGCTTGGCAACCAACGACGTCAGAGGAAGCGTGAAAGAAGAGGAAAATATGGCAATGAGATTTTCCACTAGGGAAGGTAGAATATAAAGCATGAATCATGCATCCTGATAATTGCGGCGTTCTTTGCACAAAGCCGTGAACTGGTCGCTCTTGCTCCATGCCCATGTCTTTCTGGGGATCCTGGTAGCACTGGTCTTGGCACATACGTACTGTACCGTACGGACACGGTTGCCAGCTCCCAGCTTCGACACCCCCACACCTCTCGACGACGACCACGATGCGGTGGCTACAGCTTTTGACGGCCGTTGTGCTGCCGTTTACAGCTCTGGCAGCTAAGAAAACCTCCGGTGACCGCTTCAATGACTTCCGAGCCAAGTCGCTGTCAGCAGGCGCCATTAAGCTCGACGATGCTTCGTATGCGCAATTGACCAAGGCACCCAGGGACTACTCGGTTGCTGTCCTTCTTACCGCTATGGATACCAGATTTGGATGTGTGTTGTGTCGGGAGTTCCAGCCGGAGTGGGATTTGCTGGCCAAAAGCTGGGTGAAGGGTGACAAGAAGGCGGAGAGTCGGATGGTGTTCGGAACATTGGACTTTTTAGATGGAAAGGCTACTTTCCAATCGGTAGGATAGAAGTCTTGCTATTCAGAGCTACGCTAACATGCAATCAGTTGATGCTCCAAACAGCTCCGGTCCTTCTCTACTTCCCTCCTACCGTTGGGCCCAATGCGAAGGTTGGTGCTCAGACCGCGCGATTCGACTTCAACCAAGGGTAAGCCCATATATAATTCGAAGTATACAGAGCTCACACTCTATAGTCCCCAACCTGCCGAGGCAGTGCACGCATGGATTTCCCGCCAACTCCCCGCGAACGTTCCCAAGCCTCCTATCGTCCGCCCATTCAACTGGCTCAAGATCATCTCCGTCACCACCGCGATCCTCGGCGTAATCACCTTCTTCGCCGTCGCTGCACCTTACATCGTCCCCATCCTACAGAACCGCAATCTCTGGGCTGCGCTGAGCTTGATCGGCGTTCTTCTCTTCACCAGTGGACACATGTTCAATCATATCAGAAAGGTACCATACGTAGCTGGTGATGGAAGAGGGGGAGTAAGCTATTTTGCTGGCGGATTTAGCAATCAGTTTGGTCTGGAGTCTCAGATCGTAGCGGCGATTTGTAAGTCTTGGTAGACTTGTGGATTTGGCTTGTGCTGACATGTTGCAGATGCTGTTCTATCCTTTGCTGCGATATCTCTTGCCATTAAAGTACCCCGCATTGCGAACCCGAAAGCGCAGCAATTGGCCGTGTTCCTGTGGAGTGGAGTCATTCTCTGCACCTACAGCTTCCTCTTGAGCGTCTTCCGGATGAAGAATGGAGGATATCCCTTCTGGCTGCCTCCGTTTTAAAAATTTCGGAGGCATTAGGGGGATCCAAGTACGAAGAGAAGGAGTCCAAAGCATCCCAGCGCCTGTTCTTAGGGGTAACACACTGGCCTGGTGGCATCGGCGAATGTATGATATCTTAGCGACCTTTCCCCGTCTGGCGTTGGGTTCACAGGTTACAAAATATACGGAGAAGTTGGTTTATAGATTCAATGGATAAATCCGCATTGTTCATCTTATCTCCGAGCTCGCATAGGATGTGGTAAGGCCAGCCATCGCGGACCCGCCTACAAATGACATTGCCCTTAGAGCCAGGAGCCACGCGCCTTCCTCATCGATTTAACCTCACGGGATCTAGGTGCTTGACTGCATTAGCGCAGAATCTTAACGCAACCTCCAGGGCTTCATCAATCGCTCGCGTAGATGTTGTCTAAATGCGTTTCTCTTTTCTGCACGATCCACATTTGAAAAACATAGGACAACAAGCTTTTACCTACCATGAGAGTATGTGTACCAGGAACCGGCCGCCGACCACCAACGAGCCCCATGGTTTCTCCGCCTTGAAAATACCCAAAGGGGCACTTCACTCCGGTGAAGCCAAAAAAAAAGTGTAAAGTGTCGCTAGTAATGTGCGAGGCGGCATGCGACAGCAGCACAAAAAAGTTCTCCGCTCCCAGAATCGAACTAGGGACCTTTCGGTAACAATGGATATTACAGCCGAACGTGATAAACCAACTACACCAAGCGGAGTAACCAATTATGATTTGATGAAATGTGGAGGCTTTCATCTTATATGATGTCAATCTGCTTGATGTCTGCATCTACGAGTGCAGACTTGTAAATTAGCAGCAATACCGCCGCGAGACTTGCCGAACGGTGCTAAATTGGAATCAGCATGCCCCACTTTCCGAGCAACGGCGGCATTTTCATTGACGTAGACGTACGGTCTGTCCAACTAATAGCGCATGAAGCATGCAGGAGAGCTCGATGAAATTCAACATTATCGAGGAATAACACGTAAGGACTCCCCACCGTTCAATTCAGACAGTAATGACACTATAGAGTACTCCTTCTTGTTGCATACAGTTTCTACTATCGAATGTAGCTGACTATGGGGTCGCACACCCTGTTCTCGAAATCGGTTTTATACGCTCAACATCTCGATATCGCACCCAGAGCAGTAAATAAAACTCCCATGATGTGCATTAATCGTTCACCAACAATTCCGAAACCCACTTGTCTACAGGCCATGCGGCTCTGGACCCCGTGCATGTGACACCTAATCCAAAGCACCCGCAAACTTCAAGAACACCACATCAGAACTCGTAGCCCTGGTTCTGTACTTGGTGCCTGTGCCGAACTCGAACAGCATATCCATGGGGAATCCGACTTTGAAGTCACTCTCATCATGTATGTCCTCCACCTCCTCGTCAGAGAGGGATAGGGAAAGCGCTTCAATGTTGCCCTTCAGATGTTCGACTTTACGACCTCCAACGATGGGACAGACATAGGCGTATTTGGCGCGGATGTAGGCCAGCGCGACGGCGGTTATGGCTGTGGAGTGCTTGTTGGCTATGCCTTCGACTGAGTAGGGGAGACGCGACGTTAGCACGACCACGACATGTCTCTGGACATTCATTCTTGGATCAGGGTGGGATAAATGAACGCTTGCCCTTTTTGTAGAGTTTGAGTTGCGTTTCGCATGGGGCACCGAAGTTTCGACCGTTTTCGTTGGCAGCGCGTTTGGCTTCTGTGGTGACTAAACGAAAAGCGAGGATCAGTTCATCCATCGGGTGATGTAGCAGGATGAAAGACGGATATTCTTACAGTGTCCACCTCCGAGGGTTCCCCCAAGGAGCGAGTGCCATGCCTTCGTTGCGGGCCATGGGCAGAATGTCACGCTCGAAGTCGCGTCGGGCGGCTGACCATTGTAATTTGTCCTTGGTATACTGAAAAGGGACGGAAGCCGTAGTTGCGGGCATCTGAGAGACTCAGTGTCAGCAGGTTTGCGGTGTATAATACGTATGATCCCAGGTACCTACATTCATTGGCCTTACTTACAACCCAAGCTGATGTGTCGCTGATACCCAAGTACAAGACCTTCCCACTCGCGAAGTTCCACCAGTGGACATATAACAGATCGATGTAGTCAGTCTGCAACTTCTTCAGGCTGGCGGCAACGGAGATCTGTGGTGTTGCCAGCATAGTTCACCTTCTGGTGTGGACCGTTTTATGCACGCCGGTCAGGGTAGGAGATAGAGAATTTGATGGCAAGCACAATTTCGTCGCAATGTTTTTCAGGCAGCCATCCATTCGCCGATCCATGACTCAGATTCTTCAGCTTGGTAGTTGTTTAATGTGTAGGGTGTTAGTGGATTGTACTCACTGACCTTTCCATGGTGCAGAGAATCCTGAGTTGTGACGCCAGTCCAGAGCATCTAACCACACCGTATTGCAAAACTTACCTATTAATGAAATTTCCACCTTGTGTGTAGAAGAAGTCGAGGATTTTAAACGTTATATTCTTGTCGCATTGGCCTATATTTTCCTCCTACGCATCCCCAAAATTTATAGTGCCCAGACATAGCGGCAAGACACGGACACCTGCAGTTGGCGAGAGCACGCGGTGAAGATTGAGGAAGGACTTGGGTTTGGCAATGCTACTGAACGGAGACATGTTCTGCACAGATACCAGGGAGCGAATCCTTAGCCAAATTTGAAGAAGAGCGATAAAGGAGAAGACAATAGGAAAGGGGGTGTGATGCTTCCTAGTTTTGAAACATACCTTGCTCTCCGAAGCTTTTATACCTTCTTTTCAGAATATTTAGGCTTACATTTAAGAGTCTTAGGCTTTCGCTACAGCAATTATCTATCTTCCTTCGCCGTCACCTCGCATAGACTTATCATTTGTTGTGCTACGCGACATACTTCACTGTAACGGCCTGCTGGGAGATTAGCGCGATAGGACGGGTAAGGTCGACAAAATTCCTGTTTGACAGCCTCTTGGTGGAATATGAGATTCTGCTCTCCTTTTGAGGTCTCCTCTGAATGACCTTAATTCACTATCTAAAGTCCAGTAATAACCCCCTACGTGTAAGGACCCCTGCCCTTCCATAGATAGGAAACAAGTTGTGCTAAACCCTGGACAGCGGGCAATTGGTAGTGCATGGACTATTTTCCTAGGGCTCGCACTTCACATCAACGAGGTGCACGGAGGAATTGAGCGCAGTCCTGCCCGACACGTACATACGACCGTAAGTAAAATTGCGGCGTATTCGGATATGGTTGCCGTGCAAAGTTCCACCCGTATCTAACTTGAGAGAATCACTGCACTTATGGAACGGCACGTTCTCGCATCACAGTCTTCTCGCTTCGTACGGGATTAATCGAACATGCTTAGTTTGAAGGCGCTCATTCAACGAGCCGGTTTTACAACTCTTTATGGGAGAAGGCTCGAGATGCATAGCGGACCCGAACCGCTCGCAAGTTGTAGAAGCGGTTGTTGCTGGGACCGTGCGAGATGCTCTTCTTGCTCATAGCATAAGTGTTTGCATTAAGCTCGGCTGTATACTTTTCGGCCACCCTTAGTTTTCGGCCACCCTTAGTTTTCGGCCACAGTGCGCAACCAATATATGTGAAAAAACAGTGGATTTCTCAACAACTATAACTCAACCTGCCACTCAATACACAGAGCTTCAAGAGAAAGAGCTGCTGCTGCTGCTGCCTTTTGTGCCTCTTTTTCTGGTGCCTTCTTTGCTTGCTCGGCCTGTATAACTGCAGCACGTTCAAGTGCAGCCTTTATACTTTCTACGTTGCTAAAGCGTTCATTTGGGTTTACTTGAACTCTTTTTCGTACGCGTGAGGAGTGTACAGTATCTAGTTGGTATTTCAAGCGTTGGTTTTCAGCTTCTAGCTGAGCTGCCCGAGTATTTGCCTTTGCAATAGCCTTTCCTGCCTTGCCAAGCAACGTACGCGTGCTCCGTGAAAGATATTCTGACAGAAGAAGGTGCTGTTGAGCTGCGTGCAAGCCCTAAGAGCTCTGAGGGGTTGTAAATACTGGATCTATCCCTAGATTGTGGCTAGCTGACGGTGGCGTGACTGGCCGGCCAGATATCTGAGAGGAGAGGAGGACCAGTAAAGGATTATATGGGCAGAGGCCAGTAGCCTTCCATCCAGCTCGTATAACGCGTTCAGATAGTCCTTCTTCTCTTGCCTTGTTGTAGGCAATTAGAAACCGCTCTTTCTTAATTGGCGCTGCGTTATCTAAGGCAGAGAGAGATCTAATTGTCTCACGATATCTAGATTTCAGCACAGAGAAAGGTGCAAGGTCTAGAGGCTGCAGGAGATGAGAGGCGTGAGCTAGCAGATAGAGGAGGTGTATCTTGTTGACCTTGCAGAGCCACATGAAGTCAATTGGTGTGTAAGAGCCATGGCCATCCAGAATTAGGAGACGGTATCTACCGCCAGAAGGTGAAGTATTTGGGATAAAAATACGCTGCAACCACTCATATCCAATTGAGTTTGAAGTCCAGCCATTCTCAGACGTTGTGTACAGCCACTCAGGTGTATCTTGAGCAGGAAACCAGGTAGACTGAGGGTGCTTGCCTTTGAAGATAACTAGGCATGGGAGCTTGGCCCCGGTGGCTGAGATGGCCTTAATGACAGAGACCCACTCACGATCCTCTAGGGATTTGATGTAAGCCTTCTTCTTAGATGAACTAGCAAGCACTTAGGTGTTAGTACATACCCCAAGTGCAATGCCAGTCTCATCCATATTCCAGATATCCTCATAACGTGTTCCACGGGCGAGCGCCGCACACGGGCGAGCGCCGCACCCCACCAACTTTGCCCACCTGTTCAAACGTGCAACCTAACCACCTTGTGGAATAATAGATAAATATTAATAGAGTAGATCAAGTAGTATCTTACGTATCTTTTTTACACGTACGTAAGTTATGCCTAGGCTCTCTACACCTTGTGCAGCGCGCTAGAGCCTAGCGGCTAAAACCTAATTGCGCACTACCTTAACGCTGTTTATAAGCAATCTGCTCCTTAACCTCTTGTTAAGCTAGTATATTCTCTTCTGCTTCTTTTGTTAAAACTCTATGCTTCTAGATCTACTTTTTCTTGCGCTGCCTCTGCTTTATAGCTGCCTTATTAGCTCTCTTAAAGCTAGCAATCTAATTGCGCATTAGCTTAGCTAAGAGCATTATTACTTTAGCCTCCTTCTTAAGCTAATTAATTGCCTTAATAATTAAGGCTAGTAATAAGCTCTTGTGCTGCCAAACGCAGTTACATATTAGCGTTAATTAAGCTTTAAGCTTACGTATGTTGCTTAGTGTTTAAGCCTTCTAAAGAGCCTCTACTTAAGCAGCTAGAGAAGTAGGCGTATAGAGCTGCACATCTAGCTTTAACAGAACAACGTCTAGCTAGAGAGGAACTAGGCCTGCACCTTAAAAGGCTAAGCAGATGTTAGCTAACGTAAACAATTAATTAAAGGCTGCTTTAAACGCTAGCAGAAACTTAAGCTTTGTAATGTAGTTAATATAGTAGTAGATTATAGCTTTAATCTTACAGCTGTACACGCGCTTTAACAGCAAGAAGCAGCTAACGCTAAGAGGCTAGAGTAGGTGCAATAAGTAGGCTAGCATGCAGAGCGTATAGATATTGTTCTCTTTGCAGAATTCTTAAAACTTAAAGGAGTAGTAGCTCTTGTAGCTGTTAAGGATAAGCAGGCAACAAGCACCTACAACACAAGTCTTAGTATAAGCGTTAAAGTGCTTTAGCTACTTAACTCCTAGCTTGTTGTTTGTCTAGCTGTTGTTACTAACTGCAATTGCCTAGTTGCGCAGGATATTAGCTTCCTTGTACTAGGCAGAGAGGTAGTGTTAGCTAGCAAGGATAATAAATAGTAGGATAGCCTAACTAGCTGCGTTAATTCCTTAGATTACTATTGCCTACTTGCAATTTCCTAGCTAAACAGCCTTTAGCCAACCTCTTTTCTCTAACCTAGTTACAACAAGCTAAGTTATAATCTTGCCTATTATAAAGCTAGCCTTGTTAAAGTTGTAGACGTTCTTATTACAGATGCTGTACTTAGCCTTTGTCTGCTCTACAAGCTTAAACTAGCTCTTAATTAACACAGGATCCTTGCATAGAGCCCTGTGCCTATTGTACGCCTAATTAAAACGCGTTGTAAGGCTGTCTGTACGCTTAACAAAAGTAGAGGGCTAGTTAACTCTTACGCGTCCTCTACTACGCGCAGCTAGCAACTATTAGCTATATTACGTACAGCAGCTAGGGTAGGCGCAAAACTACGTTAATCTAGATCTAATATGTAACTAACAATTACCTCCTCTTCTAACTAGGTAAGCTTCTTTAAATTAGGCTAGCAATCGCGTTAGGCAGGGACACCAGCGCGTTGGCGGCGGATTGTTCGTTCGGACACGTTATAGATAGTAGCAGCACAGCAATTGCTCCAGATATAGTTGTTTTTAATAGAGGTAATAGCAAGCTAAACATCTGCTTTATTTAAAGCTAATTAAGTAGCGCTGCGTTGAGCCATTGTACGTTGAGATGAGAGAGGTGGGCAAAGTTGGTGGGGTGCGGCGCTCGCCCGTGTGCGGCGCTCGCCCGTGGAACACGTTACTGTATCCCTAGCTCCAACCTTGTGCGCTCAAACAGCTCAAGAAACGCCTGAACTGTCTGATAATGAGCAGCAGTTGTCCTTGTACTTTCAATTGTTCGCCCAACAACAGAAGAGACGCGTGGATATCGGCTGAGGAAGTGTGGCACCCACTGCTAGCCAAGGGGCTCGTAGTCGCCGTTTATCTAGAGAATTCAGGTGGCCATTTCTCGTACGCGGGGATGGGAGGGAGGCTGCGCGCGTGAGTCCTTATCCAGAATCAGTCAACTAAGAAGGCCTCTTGCTCAGGAGTTAACCGCTGTTGATTCTGGTGGGCAGACGCGTGAGGGAGTCGACCTCGTAGGCGCTCTTGGAGGGATGACCGGGGGATGCCGTACGCCTGAGCAGCCCTTCTCTGACTCGTAAAAACACCTGCACGAAGATCACGGATAGCAGATTGAATAGCTAGCTCACGAGGATCCATTTTGAATAGGGTGGTGGTGATGGTATAACGCGTAGAGTTGGCCGACAGTCATAGTGGGGTGTGGCCGAAAACTAGGGGTGGCCGAAAAGTATACAGTCGAGCTTAAAGTGTAGTCGCGACTAGAGTGCACACCATTTTATTTCGCGCCTCGTTGTTTTTTCTGCTTGTCTCTAATCCTATCCTTCCTTATTTCTGAAAGCCTTTATAGATTAAAACCCAAAAGTATAAAAGCATGTCAGTAAACAGGACTTGGGAAGGTGAGCTTGCGAAGGTGAGGCGACTAGACTTTGGTGTTCCTCGCCTTGAGCACCATCCTGGTCTGGAATTCATCGGCCAATGAGCTCCCAGAATCGATAGCCAATCAAGTTCTACCTACAATTTTTGCGACCGCAACTCGCTTGCTTCGCCAAAAAAAACTTTATCCCCAGTCTGCTCGACAGCTTTGCCGGAGCAAAATTTGGACGATCTGGGAATTGAACCCAGGACCTTTCCCATGCTAAGGGAAAATCATACCACTAGACCAATCGCCCGTCACTATAGTTTTTTTAACACTTTTTAAAATATAAATGAAGACAATTTCGGAGTTTCGAGGATCCAAGTACAAAATTCCTCGCCTAAACCTCCCCCATCCCAATACTAATGCAGAAATTATTAACGACGAATGCCAAATGCTATAGATGCAGTAAGGACCCAATAATGCCCAGTTAGCAATTGTGGACCATGCGAAATCCAACATGCGGATACGCGTTATCCTGCCAGAACTCAACGCCCCCAGCGCTCGACTCCGGCGGTACCGCAATGCGATATGACATGGTTGGCTGGCAAGCCGCCGAATTAATCACAACCTTCGTGTCCTGGTTCACAGGCTGGTTTACGGGGAGGGCTGGGATCGTGCCGAACAGGAATTCAGCTGGAGGGGCTGTATTCCACGTGGCGCCGTTGGGGATCGGTCCCGTAGTCTTGTAGACGGAAAGACTACTCGTCCCCCCATACATGCCGAGCAGCTGTGGGTAGTTCTTGGGGAAGAACAGTTCAAGCTGGCAGCCCCAAGCGCCGGAAGGGATGTTGGTGAACTGAATGAGGCTTTCGATGACCGTGTTGTTGGTCGGATATTTCCAGACCAGGACGTAGGGTCCATTGGCGCCTACTGTTGGGTTTTGCTTTTGGATGAACCCTTGGTAGGACGGGTATTCGATGGCGCACTGGCGGGGAGCGAGATGGGTGGGTGCGGCAATGGAAGTGGCCCCGAGGAAGGCGAGAAGCGATAATAGTAAGGATAACATGTCGCTGAATAGACTCTTGGTTACGCTTGAGGTAGATTTACTGCGTTTATGTGGATGTTTGTTCACGACGAATAACTAGCAGCACTACGCATTCTTAAATACATGCTTCCAGGCACGTTAAAGCATCTAGTGATAGGATGACTGCGCAGGCAGCGTGGCCAGTTTAAGCACGGCAGGTTGCGTGATAGCTATCCATGGCGTGAACGGCATCCACGTCTAGTGATGTCTCCAGGCTTGCAGGAAACACGTGAGAGCATATTACACACCGCCTACCTCTTCCAATGTCGGACGATACTCTTTACATCCCATGGTCAAATGGACTCTCATCGATGCCAACGCTCCCGCTGGACCGAAGTTCAACGTCGCAACCTTCGCCGACTTCCAAGAGGCCAAAGAGAAGGCCGAGAATCTTCCCCACAAGGAAACTAACACTGCTCTGGTAAGTGTTAGGCCTCCCCACCCGTAGATGTGCGTGCTAGTGCGGGTGCCGGGGTGAGATTCCACAGCGATCCCGGAACGATCGCCGGGCGCAGCTCATGCTATGCTGCAACTCTTCCAGTCTTTTCAATATGCGCCCATAGCCTGACCGCACTACCTGTATGCTGTGCTACCCTTCACTTCTAGCACAACCTTGTACCCCCAACGTCACTATAAAATCGCGTCTGAGAGATATCTTGACTACTAGGGTATAATTAGCTGAGCTCAATAACCATCTTTCCATTTATAATTCGAAAAAAGGGAATAAGTATTGGAAGCTAAGTTAGAGAAACAGAAAAAAGGCTGTGTTAAACAAGCGGCAACAGTTTTGTGACTGTTGAGAATAGCAAACACCACACTGGCAATAAGCGAGGGAAAGTAAAGCCCTTCTGCTGCTCAAAGGCCCCACGGACGTGCTTTGTCCCCGTAGAGCCGTGGCGTGATGTCAGACTTCTGCTTGGTGGCGGAATATGCAGGCAGGGGTGAATCTACACGAAGCGAGCTCAAGACCTGCATTTATACGAAGCCGCTCAATATTGCAAGAAACAAAAAGCTGCGATGATGGCCATGGCCAGAGCGGCTAGAACGGCTGCATCGCACACCACTCACCCCATCCCAACAGAAGTCGGGCTGAGGCGAACGGGCTGTTTAGAACACACCACGTCCAAGACCACGTCTCCCGACGCTATGCATATGCATATGCCTCTGTATATAAGTGATGAGATCCTTCAAATAAAGCGATCCTCTACCACATAGCTAGTGTGAATGCTATCTACTTCATATCCACACATCTGTACCATCCCCTGATACCGAATCAACATGTCTCAACAAGGAGGCGAAAACGAGGTGCCGCGATACCCTCCTGTGCCTGACGCCCTGAGAACCCATGAGAGACAACCGGTCGGAGTCATCAATCCACGTGCGCTCGTCGAAGCCACTCTTCGGAGGAAGATCGATTGGAACGACCCCGCGTCTGCTAAGCTGATGTCTGACGTCCTGCAAACAGACTACCATGAGCTCTTCGATCCCAAGTACAACTCCCCTCTCTATGCCGGTTTCAAGCTCAACAAGACTACCATGCGCATGGAGAGGCTGGAGCCATCAGAGATCAATGTTGTTGATCCAAGCGAGCAACTCACGCCGGATCTGTCCAAGGTCAAGACGCTCGGGGATCTCAAGGAGCTCGGTGTTCAGAAAATAGAGGAGGCGACTGTCTCTGACGCCTTGATCGAGAATGGAAAGCTCAAGCTCACCGTGACGGCCCCGTCCCTGGATAAAACTATGACGAACCGCACGTTGCCCAAGCATGTTGCCGCTTTAGTAGTCCCCTCCCTGGGCGTGAAAGAAGTGGGAGTGGCAGGAAGCAGCGACGACTGGCAGCCCAGCGGGTATCTCTGGAAAGACATGGGAGACTTTTTCAAGGACGTCACCGAGTACAGCGATCCTGTGCAAGGCGGCGTAGGCAACTGCTGGCTCATCGCCGCCATGGCCGCTGTGGCTTGGGCCAAACCCTTCTCCATCGTGCACCGAAACAGGGCCACTGGGGAAGGCGAAACTGACCGCACCAACGCCATCACTTTCTACCAGAAAGGTGGTAACCACGATGCCCCGACGGCTACTGTGGAAGTCACCGACAAAACCGTCGTGTACGACTGGGGCGACTATTCGCCCTTCTGCACCTCCAAGGACAGTGGCGAGATCTGGCCGATGCTCTACGAGAAAGCCTTCGCGAAATGGTGCACACAGAACCAGGGAGACTGCCCCAACATCCTAGAAACTGCATCAGGGTACTCCGACATTGCTATGGCGCAGCTGACGGACACCACGCCGTACTACTACGACACATGGTCGCGCACTCCCGAGGAGCTCTGGGGCATCGTGCGTGAGAACTCGGTCGCATTCAAGACCGTGAACCCGATGACGGCGAACACGTACTGCAGCGGTGACCAATACAACGGGAGCAACATTGTAGCATGCCATTCCTATACGTGCTTGGGCTGGGCTCTGGCGAATGGGCAGAAGTACATCGTCCTGCGCAACCCCTGGGGATTCAACGAGCCCTCTGGCATGGGCAATACGTACGATGGCCTCTTGACATTCTTTGATACGAGCTTCTGGAGGCCGATCGACATGACCAACAGTGATGGGGTTTTTGCATTGGAGATTTCGGCTTTCAAGTATTACTATGCGGCGTTGTGTGTTGCGAAATAAGGTCTATAACCGCTAGCATTTCTCTTGTCTTCGTTGTTCTCTAGGGAATCGTTCAAGCTTGTTGGTAAAATCTGAAACTCCCAACTTCATCTTTCTATTCGAACGGCAACGCACAATAAGGCCGTCAATGCACGAAGGAGAGATAAAAAGTTTTAGGGTTTTAGGGTAATGGTTATACTGAAAGAGAGAGACAGGGCCTTGGTTCGTTGAATCTTTGATCTTCACGTGCTGTCCTTGTTGCGGGCCCATATCATCAAGTGTTTGAGAACGCGCTCAATGGTCGACAGTGTTGACCACGGAGAGCCTCAAAGCATATACTGTCAGCTATTCAGGAGACAGCTCAAGGCACATCTTCCGCCGTTCTTCTCTTCCGCCGACGGAACAGTGCAGCCAGACCCGCCTTCTCTGCTCGCGGCTCAGCTCCAAATGTGATTGAAGAATTGTCAGTGTAGAACATGGCGAAGGGATGATCAGCAATTGGCTTAACCTGTGGGAGCCGTCCAAGATTATACAGGCCCAGAATTGCAATTCCAGACAGGAGGTACGTTACAACGGAGACCGTGACTATGGTGATGTAGAATGATTTCTTGTCTTGGCCCGCATCTTCGGTTTTGAAGAGATCCATCCCAAATATTGTCTGTTAAGGGTCAACCATGCAGTTGCTTGGAAGGGTTTCAAGGGGTGCACGCACAGCGACAAAGCCTAGGGGCAAGTAAAAGATGGTCGCGACGGTAAATACAAGTATGTATCGATTAAGGGACGTAGCCTTCGAGGCTTCGCGCAGTGCTGTCACGTTGACCAACTGCTTAAATATCAGTGAGGAGTCTGACAGGAAATGCCAGGGGACATACACCCTCCCTGACGGCCTCAACTTCCTTGCGTTTTTCCTCCATGCGACCAAGAAGACTGCTCGCATGCGTGCTCTGCCATAGCAAGACCTTTTCCCAGTTTCCATGGAGAGCACTAAGATCTTCCAGTGGTACGTCTGGATGGCGGTGATGTTCAAATGACTTTGTGAATTTCAAATGCAGTTGCACTAGACTTTCTTGACTTTCTTCAATCCATTTCCTGCAAACTGGGAGCAACTGCAACACAGTAAAATACGATTCTAACCTTTCGAGCGTTTCATCAAACATCAATCTCCTTCGACCCTCGTGATTCAAAATGTCGCTAAGCTAGATTTGGTATTAGTAACGTACCCATAAATTTGAACTGTTGACTAACCTGCATTTCGAGAGCACTGTCTATCTCGTCGAGAAGACCGGACCACTCCGATTCCCACACGCACAGGGCGTCAAATACGGTAGCCAGGAATAATGAAATGCCTGTCAATCTGCCGCATGGAGCAAAGCCCAGCTGTTCCAGTAGTTTCTCCGTAGGACCCGTTGTGAACCTGCCCGTATCCCATAGGCAGGTGATCGAGTATATTGGCCGTTGTGATAGATAACTTGAAGTTATGGAAATGGAACAGCGGCTTTCTGTTATTCCGATATCTTCTTCTTCGTTTGGACAAGGAAGCCCTCCCACAATGCGATTACATATCACGCCGGTAAAGCGCTCGCTTGTGAGACCATCAAGAGAGGGCTCCGATAACTTTTTTCTGCTGAAGAGGCGATAGTGGTATTGTAGAGAGACATAGCAAGCACAGTCAAAAAATGGTGCTCCACTACGACGTCCCGGGCTCCAAGGACCTATGTAAGCATCCAAAAAGGAGGAAGCCGAGCGATCGGAACTATGTTCTTGGTCCGTAGGATTGATGTCGAAATGCATTTGGTTGAGGATGAAACAGAGAGATTTTGTCGTAAGACGGCTGCTGTTATGTCGAATGTACCTACCAGCACATTAGCACCGGGCAAGTTTTCTCGAGAACCTGTGATGATGGAGTTAAATACCAGATCCTTCCGTATGTTCCGGCAAGTTCGCGTATTGCAGTCACATCCTGACTTGCAGTTAGAAGCGTCAAGCCCAAACAGCCATTGGACAACCTTACCAGTACTTTTGGCATGATATTTTGTGTCTTCAAAAACAACGGGACGCCGCTCGATTTGTAGGAAAGGCAAGTGAAAGTCGCGGAATGGAAATCATTCGGAAGTTCCCAGAGAAAAATAGTCTCAATGCCATCCTTCCAGATTCCTTTATCGGTAGGGTGCCTCCCCAATTGTTCCGGCCAGCGGTCTTTAAAAAGCGAACGGAAAGCCTCTGTGCTTCTATCAAGACTTTGGAGAAGGCGGTCTTTTCCTGTCGGGAAATGTAGAAACCTTCCTCTCCATCTTCGAACAGCCACCAAATGACCCTTTCCGTGGCGTCTCACCACCTCCTTAAATGTCCTATCAGGTTTGGTTAGCATCCACTCCGCCAGGTTTATTCCACCAATCTCTCCGCTAGAATCTGTGAAAGAAATGAACAACGGAACTTCTGAAATTGCTGCCACCCCTCCTGGCTCCAGGCATCGAAGGAAAAGGTCCCGCAAAGATTCCAGTCGGCTCTCCGTAGGAATAAGGCCATTTAAGAATCCATTCGGTATTGTTTCATCACATTCATGGTTGGACCGATCACCAGACAGGTCTGCGTTCTCCACCCCGAGACGACGGCGAAGAGCCTGCAGCTGGAGCACCTGGTTCAAGTTCTCCACACTACGGCTAAGCTCCTCGATCACCCGTGTGTTGTCCACATTTTCTTCTAGCCGGCTCAATAACTCGGCATTGACACTGGCAAGGTGTATGTTGATGAGGGTTTTGACTTCAGATATGTCGACGACATTCTGGCTTGATGGCCCCGCATCGTTCTGCGAGTTCGCCGATGGCGGGCTCATTCTCTGATTCTGCTCGGAGGTAAAAGAGCGCAAGAAGAACGATCAGGACTACGGCCCCGACAGTAACAGGACTAGTTTTTGTGCCTTCTATGAAAGGGCTGGAGGGGAGGGAATTTTGTGGTTGCGGTGCTCGACGTGCCACGTAGACCCCTGCCTATCCCATCAGCGAATGATCCGCCACATACACCTATGCAGTGTGTATGCAGCTCGGGACCTTTTCCGGTAGAATCAACACAGGCCCAGTGTCATCTCTTAGGACCGTGATCGTAACCTGTGCCGCTCCCAACAAATGTAAGGGGAATCATCACTGCGTTGGAGAATGCTTTATATTGTACAATATGGGAAACTTAAACGCTACAATAGGGCCGTGTTTGACCTTGGAGACTGCCCATTCGCCATGTAACGACTAAAATGGTGTAGAAATACTAGATAGAGGGGGGGATATAATAGTGTCTAGAGTTTCAGCGTCTTTAGGTGGCTACGATGTGAGGTTGAAGCAGGTCCATGTTCCAAACGGAGTGAGATACCAGTTCGGAATTCTTGATCGATGCGTCCGCTTTTGGAGGTACTGACTCCTAGACTGATTCTTGCGTTAAATAATCATCTGGCTGTAAGCCCTAGCTAGACCCTACCAAAAGTTGCAACACTTCCAAGCAGCTAACGTGTTCCACGGGCGAGCGCCGCACACGGGCGAGCGCCGCACCCCACCAACTTTGCCCACCTGTTTAAACGTGCAACCCAACCACCTTGTAGAATAATAGATAAATATTAATAGAGTAGATCAAGTAGTATCTTACATATCTTTTTTACACGTACGTAAGTTATGCCTAGGCTCTCTACACCTTGTGCAGCGCGCTAGAGCCTAGCAGCTAAGACCTAATTGCGCACTACCTTAACGCTGTTTATAAGCAATCTGCTCCTTAACCTCTTGTTAAGCTAGTATATCTTCTTCTGCTCCTTTTGTTAAGACTCTATACTTCTAGATCTACTTTTTCTTGCGCTGCCTCTGCTTTATAGCTGCCTTATTAGCTCTCTTAAGGCTAGCAATCTAATTGCGCATTAGCTTAGTGTGAAGGTCCAACGGATAATGGTATGTCCTCTATGGATCTTGGTTGGTTCTCGGGGATAAGCGATAGGGTTCCGTGCACGGGTGGTTGATATCAAGACAGTAAGTGGGATTCTTCTGAAAAGGATATCGTGTATTGAAAACCAAGTGTACTAGAAAGTACTTGACTAAGGTTGAACACAATAAGCTGTAGAAGCTCATCGGCTAAGACTATATACTTCAAGGTGATTCCATTGCTCTGCGTGCTCTGTGAGAGCAGTGAGATCATAGAGAGCGTCCTGCATATATCTGCTCTCGTTGCTCTGCGTGCTCCACGGGATCACTGAGAGCTGCAAGAGCACTCCGCATGATCACGTGACTTTCCTTGTACCATGTCCCACAAGGGTGCGGCATATAGAGCGGAGCGATGTCATCCAAACTTGCTCTAGACGGCCGAGTGTGTGCTCTGTAACTTTTCTCGCTTAACTGAGAGCGACCCTGGTCAGGTGGAGCCTAGCTTCCTTAGGTCGTAACACTTAGCTAAGAGCATTATTACTTTAGCTCCCTTCTTAAGCTAATTAATTGCTTTAATAATTAAGGCTAGTAATAAGCTTTTGTACTGCTAAACGCAGTTACATATTAGCATTAATTAAGCTTTAAGCTTACATACGTTGCTTAGTGTTTAAGCCTTCTAGAGAGCCTCTACTTAAGCAGCTAGAAAAGTAGGCGTATAGAGCTGCACATCTAGCTTTAATAAAATAACGTCTAGCTAGAGAGAAACTAGGCCTACACTTTAAAAGGCTAAGTAGATGTTAGCTAACGTAAACAATTAATTAAAGGCTGCCTTAAACGCTAGTAGAAACTTAAGCTTTGTAATATAGTTAATGTAGTAGCAGATTATAGCTTTAATTTTACAGCTATACGCGCGCTTTAATAGCAAGAAGCAGCTAACGCTAAAAGGCTAGAGTAGGTGCAACAAGTAAGCTAGCATGCAAAGCGTATAGATATTGTTTTTCTTGCAAAATTCTTAAAACTTAAGAGAGTAGTAGCTCTTGTAGCTGTTAAAAATAAGTAGGCAACAAGCACCTATAATACAAGTCTTAGTATAAGCGTTAAAGTGCTTTAGCTACTTAACTTCTAGCTTGTTGTTTGTCTAGCTGTTGTTACTAACTGCAATTGCCTAGTTGCGCAGGATATTAGCTTCCTTGTACTAGGCAGAGAGGTAGTGTTAGCTAGCAAAGATAATAAATAGTAGAATAGCCTAACTAGCTGCGTTAATTCTTTAGATTACTGTTGCCTACTTGCAATTTCCTAGCTAAACAGCCTTTAGCTAACCTTTTCTCTCTAACCTAGTTACAACAAGCTAAGTTATAATCTTGCCTATTATAAAGCTAGCTTTATTAAAGTTGTAGACAGTTTTATTGCAAATGCTGTACTTAGCCTTTGTCTACTCTACAAGCTTAAACTAGCTTTTAATTAACATAGGATTCTTGTATAGAGCCCTGTGCCTATTGTACGCCTAATTAAAACGCGTTGTAAAGCTGTCTGTACGCTTAACAAAAGTAGAAAGCTAGTTAACTTTTACGCGTCTTCTACTACGCGCAGCTAGCAACTATTAGCTATACTACGTACAGCAGCTAGGGTAGGCGCAAAACTACGTTAATCTAGATCTAATATGTGACTAACAATCACCTCCTCTTCTAACTAGGTAAGCTTCTTTAAATTAGGCTAGCAATCGCGTTAGGCAGGCACACTAGCGCGTTGGCAGCAGATTGTTTGTTTGGACACGTTATAGATAGTAGCAGCACAGCAATTGCTCTAGATATAGTTGTTTTTAATAGAGGTAATAGCAAGCTAAACATCTGCTTTATTTAAAGCTAATTAAGTAGCGCTGCGTTGAGCCATTGTACGTTGAGATAAGAGAGGTGGGCAAAGTTGGTGGGGTGCGGCGCTCGCCCGTGTGCGGCGCTCGCCCGTGGAACACGTTACAATATAATAAAATACTTGAACTTTCTAGGCTTAACTGCCTAGCGAGATGCTAAACCCTAGAAATTACTACCCCTAGGCCTATTAGACTCTTCCTCTTGTTGTAGTGCCGCCTGTTAGTAAATAAGTCCTGTGTTCGGAATTGTAAGGTAGCCTGTGCTCATACCCGGATGATTATTCAACGCAAGAGACTGTGTTGTAGATGGGTTCGGGATTCCCAGAATCGCCGAGCATACTCGTATTTGGACCTTGTCTATGGTGTAATGCCCCTACTACGTGTGTCCGTACGCCTGGCTGTCCTCGGTGCCACGGAGTGCCTCATGCCTTCGTCTCATGGGTCATAGTCTATTCACTGTAAGTCTTCTGGTTCAGATTCCCATATGGATTCTTTTGGTGCCGCTTGATACACCCCAAGACTTGGAGCCTTGAACACACAGCACACCGGCGTGTCCATTCTACATCCTCCTACCCATCTCCGTCCCCGTCACCGCCCACCCCTGACCACCCTCCAAACCCCCCACAAGAAATCCCTCTCACACCACCCGACAAATCCCACAAACCCGCCCGCCACAACCCCCAACCGCACCAACTCCCCCAGCACCCCATAACTCCCCAACACACTCTCCCCCCACCTCCACTCCATCAGCCCTGGCACCACCACCGCCCCAGCAACACTATACGCACTAGGCAGCACATCCCTCACCCTCACCAGCACCCCCCTCTCCGCAAACCACCGCTTGATAAACACCCAATTCCACACAACCCTACACCCGAGATTCACGCAATTCGCCAGCACGACGCCCCGCCCACCCAGACCCCATCCCCAGCGCGGATCGATCCCCACCCACGCCGTCACACCGAAGACAACGAAGAACAGGCCCATGAACAGCGACTGCACGTGCAGCTGCCTGCTGGTGGCGACGGCGGAGACGAAGGCCTCGGTGATGCCGTTGAGGGCCAGGAAGGGGATGTAGTAGGTGTATGCGGCGAGGAGGCGGGGGGCGGGGGTTGCGGACCATTTTGGGCCTGCGAGGAGGGAGAGGAGCGGGGAGGCGAGCGGGGGGCCGAGGGTGAGGGAGAAGAGGGAGAGGAGGGTGTAGAGGTGGAGGAGGAGGGTTAGGGTTGTGTAGGCTTGGTGGAGGGGTTGGGATGGTGGTGGGACTTTGGGGGAGGGAGAGGATTGGGATGGGGAGGAGGCAGATACAGAGTCTTTCAACGACGGAGTCTCGTCTTTCTTCTCCCCCTCCCCATTCCCCTCCCCATTCCCCTCCCCGCAGACCCTGCCGAACAGATTCCTCCCACTCTCCTCCACAGGCTGAAACACCATCCGCGCAACCAGCCCCCCATAATTCGCCGCCAACGCGTACGCCCCCTGCTCCTCCAACGACACAAGACTCGCCACAATCAACCCATCCCCCTGCGTAAGCACATACTTGAGCGTAGACTGCAACGTCAAGCTCCCCGTGAGCCGCAGCAGCCGCGTCGACAGATACCCACCACCCACCACATCCTCGCATTTCCCCGAGCCGACGATCCTTCCCGGGAGAAGCGACGCCCTGGCGTCCCTCACAATGGGCGTGATCCGGACCAGGTAGACGACGAGAAGCACGACGGCATAACTCAGCTGGCCGACGGCAAACGGCAACACGCCGACATCCACCCCATTCCTGCTGCCCCAAACGGCAACGCCGCACGTCCCCAGGCACCGTAGCAGGGTGGCCGCGCTCTCCGCGCTGGCCCGCACGCCGTACACGAAGCGCTGCTGGACGGCGGCGAACGCGGGCTCGGCCAGGAGCTCCAGGAAGGTGGCGACGCCGTAGATGCGCACGGCGGCGGAGAAGTAGGGAACACCGGGGACGTCCGTGCTGCTGGCAAGCCAGACGTGCGACAGGAGCAGGATCAACGGGATGCCCGAGGCGATGGCCAGGTAGGAGAGGTTGACTGCGGCCTGGAGGGAGGGGGCTTGGCGCTGGAGGGCGACGCGCAGGCTCTCGCGGGTGAAGTAGAGGACGGAGATGGAGAAGAGGTCCAGCTGCGCGGAGACGCCCAGGAGGACGGGCGAGAGGAAGCGCAGGAGGAGTTGGTTGGCGGTGAAGGTTAGGAGGCGCGAGGTCAGTTGCTGCAGGATGAGGAAGCTGGCTCCCTTTGCGGAGAGAGAGAGCGTGGTGTCTGGCATGTGGGCGGGAGGGCCATGGGGAGACTGGCGGGTCCTGGGAGGGCGGTGAGGGAGGGAAATTGGATTTTTGTGCTGTTGGCTGGGACGATGGTGGTCCGCTGGTTTTATCGAAGCTCTGGGATGGTGAGGTGTGGTTGGAGGTATGTCGTTGTCGAATTCCCCGAAAGGGGATAGCGCGTTCCTGGATGATCCAGGTACTCATGCATAAGCATGTGGTAAAACCTCACCGCTGACTCAAAAAAACTCATACTGTGTAGATAAAAATGTCCCGTCCGTCGTACACCCAGAAAATGTCTCCCATCCTTCTCTCGTCTTCCCACCAGACGCAACCATGGTCGTTGTCCCCCCCTCCATCACCGCGCAATCCCCGCGCCTGCTCATCCGCGCGCTCGCCCTCTCCGACGCCCACGCCGTCAACCTGATGCGCTCCGACCCCGAAGTAATGAAGCACACGTACATACCCCCCAACCTCCCGCCTGAGTGAAAGAGAAGAAATTTCCTAACGCGAGCCGTGCTCCCCCTCCAGACCTATCAAACCCTGCGACGACATCGAGAAGTCCAAAGAATGGATCGAGGGCTGCCACGCGCGGCCCAACAACTGGAACTTCAGCATCGAGCTCCTCCCCTCCGCGCCCGACTCCCCGCCCGAGGGCACCCGCGTCATCGGCCTGATTGGCGCTGTCCGCGCGCCGGAGATAGGGTACATGTTGCACGCGGACTACTGGGGCAAGGGGTACGCGACGGAGGCGCTGCGGGCGTTCCTGCCGCTGTTCTTCGCGCATTACGACGGGGAGGGCGGGAACGAGCGGTTCGAGTACGCGGAGGCGATGGTGGATACGGAGTTGGTGGCCAGCCAGAAGGTGTTGGAGAAGGCGGGGTTCGCGTTTGTGGAGAGGAGGGAGGGGGATTTCGAGAATCCTGTGTTGGGGACGAGGAGTACGATGGTGTTTCGGCGGTATAGGGGCGATGAATGAGTAGGGAGAGGGGGGATTGTATACTGGTCAATGGGATATGGAGAGGAGAAAGACATGCTAGGAAGAGAAGATATACGACATTGCGATTACTCTGGCTAACGATATAATTAATTCCCCATAGACTCACGCGCTCGAGCCCGATCGCCTACTGACCCCCAGGAACCAACACGGCGCTCTCCTCCACCTTCCTCTCTGCCTCGTCCCCCTTCTCCAAGCTCGGCTGCACCACCTGCCGCCCCTGCCACCTCGCCATCAGCTTGACCAGCCGCTTGCGCAGCCCGTACTGCATCCACAGCGGCAGGCTCCGCAGCCTCGGCACCAACAACCACCCGCTCTCAGGCGTAATGATGTGCTTCGACTTGCCGGCAAATACGGCCTTGACGATCTCCTCGGCCACCGTCTCGGGATACAGCGCGCGGCCCTTGAACCCCTCGAACAGCTTCGTGCGCGTGTACCCCTGCGCCATGAGCACGGTGCGGATGCGCGGGGCCTTGTACACGGTGGCGATCTCGGCGGCGAGGCCCTCGTGGAAGGCCAGGGCGGCGGCCTTGCTGGCGGCGTAGTCGACCATGTTGGGCGCGGTGACGTAGGCGGCCATGCTGGCGACGGTGACGATCATGCCGTGGTTGCGCTCGACCATGGAGGGCAGGAACTGCTGGACGAGGAAGTAGTGGGACAGCGTGTTGACGTTGAAAGTCAGCTTGATGTCCTTCTCGGTGCTGTCGAGGATGGACTTCCCGCGCGCGGCGCCCGCGTTGTTGATCAGGACCGTCGGGTTGCCGAGGGTCGATTTGACCTGCGCGCAGGCGTGCTCGATGGAGGATTTGGAGGCGAGGTCGACGTGGAAGTAGCGGACGGTGGGGGGTGCTGGGTGGTGTTAGTGATCTGCTTTCATCCCATGTCCTTCACAACTCTTCCCAGTCGAAACCATCGAGCCGTCTTCGTATGACGAAGAAGAAAAAGTCCAACTCACCCTCATAAGTCAAACCCTGCACATCCAACACCGCAACCTTGACCCCCCTCTCCGCCAACCTATCCACAATGATCTTCCCAATCCCGTCGCTCCCGCCCGTCACCACCACCACCTCCCTCGCCCAATCATACCGATCGTTGACCCAATTGTTCGTGACGGTGTCGTCCAGCCAGTCCGTGACGCGCTGCAGCACGCCCAGCGCGGCCGCGAGGCGGAAGTACCGGTGGAGGTTGGGGTGCTGGGCGGCGAGGCGGGAGCCGTCGGCGTGGTAGCGCGCGGCGAGGAGGAGCGGGATGGTCAGGACGGGGTTGAGGACGGTGTGTTTGAGGGCCCGGGCGAGGGTGTCTGCTGTGACGCCTGGGGAGGGTTAGTCGTTGGTGAAGAGCGCTGCTGGATAGCCTGAGGGAGGGATAGGAGTAAACAAATAGTATGACATACCCTCGCGCGCAAGCTGCCACTCGCTACGAATGGGCATGTTGATCCGTGGATTCTTGCACAGTGAACCGGTCGGTACTTCAGGGAATACGAGCTAGAAGGAGAGAGAGAGAGAGAAATGGAGAAGAAAGAGTCCAAGTAGTCAAGAGCAGCAACTCCGCGTCAGCTCCCCCATCAGCAGGCGAGGGCCCCCCGTTTTGAAGCTCAGCGCCCAGCAATCCTCCCCATCAGCATAATCATTGCTCGTCCAGGTCCCTGTCTAGTCGTGTCTACCCGTGCCGCGCTCCACTCGAGTGGATGCGGGGCTGGCGCCATTCCCCAGATTAGTCCTTACCCCCCACAGCCGAGGCTGGTGGAGTCGGCGATGGCGAGTGTCTTCTTTCAACGCCGGTTGCACGTGAGCTGCTCTCGAAAATTGCCTATTTGGGAGGAGCAGGGAGGAGACGGTAACAAGTCTTGGAAAACGTGGTTATGAATTGCGGCAATATGTGTACGATTGGAGAGAAAGAAATGCTACATGCAAAGGAGATATTACACAAGTAAATGAACCATGAACGGAATGGAAACCCCCCGATCCCCAACGCCGGAAATCAAAATGCCTCCCTATTCCTCCTTCCAGCCAATATCCCATGCGAAGCTCCACTCGATTCAAAAAACATTACTCCCAGACAAATCCATCACACTACTCTCCGGCGCCGCCAGGCTCAGCGAACTCCTCTGATGGCTACTCATCGCGCCGCTCAACACCCTCACCACCTTCTTGTCTCGCGGTTTCGCCACGAGGACCTGCGCAGGGCACACCACGATCTCGTCCTCGCCCTCCCCAAAGTCGTCTCCCTTCTTCACCACGAGCGGTAAGAGGACCATCTTGACGATCGCGCCGCGCGCCTCCAGCTCGTCGTTGGACGTCGTCTCGCCCGACCGCTCGTTCATGAGCGACGCGTTGAACGTGACCTTGGCCACCAGGTCGCCGTTGGTGTCGTACTCGGGCTGCAGCGGCGGGAGCATAATGTACTCTGCGCGCTGCGTGCGCATCTCGATGGACAGCTCGACTGCCAGGCGCATCACGTTGCGGAGGGATTCCTGGATCTGGCGCTGGAGGTGCGACGGCGGTGGCAGCAGCACCGCGAGAGTGCTGTAGATCTCGTGGACCACGGCCTCGGTGTCCTGTGCGCGTTGCTGGATGAATTGCTCACGCTTCGAGAGCAGCGTGAGCGTGATTGCGCGCCATTGGGCGACCGCGCGTGTCGGGCCTGGAGCTGGGTTAGAACTTGTCAAAGAAGAGACCTTGCAGGGACGACTCACCAACTTCCGACAGCGTCTTCTCTAGCGACTTGAGCTTCTGTCGCTGTTCCCTATCCATACCAAACAAGTATCTCGTGAACACATACTCCCAGATCATCGTCATGACCACCGACATGAAGACATCTCTCCGCTTCACACGGTCCGCCAAAAGCATATCCACGTCGGACCCGTCTAGGATCGAGTTATCCAGCCGCGTCTCGATCTTCTCCCGCGTGGCTCGATCGAGCCTGCCATCGCTTGCGATCTCAGACGAGAGGCGACACGCCCGCGTATCCGAAAACTTGGAGAAGCGGAGCACCCACTGCTGCACGTGCTGGCAGAGTTGTTGGCAGGCGCTGTCGAAGTAGTCCTCGTCCCGGATGGTGAGGAAGCTCTCCCCTTGTTTCTTGGTGGCGAGTATCTGCCGCTGGAGAGACTTGATCTGTTCTCTGGCGTGCGCCAGCTCCGTCTGCAGACGTGAGATTTCGGCATCTCGATCGTCCAATGCAAGCGCAATTTGCCCTCGGACGGCCTCTTCCATGCCACTGGTCAATCGCGAGTGCTCAGCCCGCAGGGCCTCCAGCTCTCGAGTGGCTTCTTGCCATTGGTGATGCACATGTTCTCCTTCGGTCTGGAGCGCCGCCAGTCGCTGATCGGTCTCATTCTTCAAGTTGTTGCCCGCCTCGATGAGGGCAGTGTTGAGCTCCGTCAGCCTAGCCACCTCTTGCTGGAGTTGCTGCAGCGTGTCGCGGAGCTGTGCGATATCGATGTCCTTCTGCTGAATCTCGCGATCACGTGCTTGTACTGCCTCAGTAATGACCTGCTCTTCCACCTGGCGCTGGTACTGTGCCTGCTGGATGGCTTCTTCAGCCTTGGCTTTGGCATCTTCGAGCGACTTGTTTTGAGCCGCCAGATGCTCGAGCTGCGATTGCAAGTCCATTATCTGCATGCTCTGTCGCTTTCGCACGCTAGGTGGGCGTGTTGGCGACATTGGCGAACCCTGGGCCTCGCCCCATGCCTCCTGTCCGGGTGTTAGCGCTCACGATCGAAAACAACAACACAACACATGTACACCGACAAATAGCAAAGGGAGCACTTACATATACATCGGGCATGTCGGCGCGACCCTTGCCTTTATCTGCGACGGGTCCGTCTTTAGATGCACTTGCGATACCCACAGCGGCGATGGCGGCGGTCGCGCCAGCAGCGAGCGCGACGTCTGAGAAGGTGGGATGCGTCGTCTTACCGTCCTGCGCATGGGCCTCGCCAAGCTTGGCTGCTGCTCGCAGGTCACCTGACCGGCTCCTGTCCACTCTTCGCAGAGGTGGAGTGGCAGACCGATTGCTGGCTGAGCTGAGCGGCCGAAGATGGTCGGGTGTCTTGTGGCGCGTTATACCGCCTACAGAACGGTCACTCAACACGCTTGGCGACCTTTGCTCACCAAGACGTTGCTTTGCTGGGTCAGTGCCAGGAGGAGAGCCCTGAGCGCGTCGTTGTGCCGGGCTGAGAGTTAAGCTGCGGTCTACGCTTTCGTGCACTTGATGCCATGGTGAGTCTTTAGCTGGCGCTCCTCTGACAGGTGTAACGGGAGGAGCGGTTGGCTTGTCATGAGACAACTTGGGGCTCTCCGGAGGAGGCGACTTCAGCCGTTCAGAGAAGGATCTTCCACTGGGAATCCGTCGGGCAGATTTCACGCCTAGCTCAGGAGCGCCTACGTCTGTGATGTTGCGGCTCTTCTTCTGAAGCGGAGATTCATCAGGACTGCTGAACTCCTTGATCGTGTCGAGGTTGGGATTGGGCGACCTCGCATGCCTTGACGGGGTTGTCTGAAGAGCCGATTTGTCTGACGCCTTCTCACTTGGATCTAGAAGCGTTGCGGACTTCGGCCGCTTCGACTCTTTGGTGGGGGAAGTGAATCCCTTCGCCAGCGGACTGCTCGTGGGAGCTTCGTAGAACACGTCCTGATGCTTCGGGGTCTTGGGTCCAACTGAGCCTGTGCTCTTAGTGTCTTTACGCCGTTGAACAGGTGAGCCAAACGGATCGGCTTCGTACGACCGGGTCTTCGCATTGATCAAGGGCGACTCAGTGTAAGGAACACGCGTTGAAGGCGAAGAGTCGAAAAGGTAAGAAGTGCGCTCTTTCGTGGCCGAATCGATAGCAGAAGGAGACGTGATTGCATTTATCGTCGATGCGTCCGGAGCTTCGGGGAACGACGGGCTCCGGGACCTGGTCTGCTCATCGTCGAAATCGAGCACGGCCCGCTCGGTGGTCTGGGGATGCGGCTCTGGTGTGCGGGATCGCGGAATTGCTGAAGACTGCCATTCTTTCTGTTGTCGCTCATTCGAATGCTCCTCAAACGACGGGCTGTAGCCTGCATCGTGATAGCCACTGTCACGGACATTCCCAGGGGATTGCGGGGCGGCTGGAACAACCGGCGAGTCGACCACGTGTACAGCGCTGTCACGGACTCCACCGAAAGACCACGTCGGCTCATCCGTAAATGGTTGCGTTTGTACATTGGTTGGTGCAGTCCTTGGCAAGGTTGACTCCGTTGGATTTGGCTCGGATCCTGGAAGATGAAGGCGTTTCTCTTCTGGCTGCTCTTCTGGTGTTGATACAGGATGTTCCCGTCTCTTAGTAGCTCTTGAATCTGGAGATGTACCAGTAGTCTCCTTGGTCGACTGTGCTCTCTCTAGAGGCACCCAATCCGATGTATCCAGTGCTGATTCGGGTATGGTGATGGGCCCGTTGTCCTTGGCATGCGGCTCAGGTGCAGCCGCCTGCGACACGTGGACCTTGCTGTCTTGTACCACATCTCTCGACTCCACAGTCATCGGTAGATCTGCTTTTCCTCCTTCAGCATGCAGTCTACTTGCCTCAGTGGCCGCCTCTTTAATGTTCTTATCGCCCGTGTGCCCCTCGTCCACCCCTCTCAACACACCAGCATCCACTCCCACATCTTGCACTCCCAATCCCTCCCCTAACATCCCTTGCTCCTTTGTAGGGCTCACCAGCGTAGGAAACGGATACTCGGAACTATCTACAGGCTCAAATGCCTTCGGCACCTCTTCAAACGTCGGAGGGAATTCTACTATCTTGTCGAGATCCGCACTAGGTTCATCCAACCCTCTTTCCGAATCTTTCTTGACGCTGTCCAGCGCCGCAGATGCGACAGCTGCTGCTCCAGCTGCAACGAGAACATCGGTCCCAGCCTTGCTCTTCTTTCCCTTTTTACCCTTCTTCTTCGATGATGCGGGCTCAAAGTCTTCATTTATCTCTCCTTTCTCTGTCGTCTCTGCCACGATGATCGGCTCCATCGTCTTCTGTTCGTCAGCCAAAGGAGTGACGGCCCCAGAACCGGCCGCTGGCTCCACAGCTTGCTCCAATGTGTTCGAGCGCTTCATCTTGGCTTTACCCTTCTTGCCCTTCTTTTTCGACGGTTCGTCCCAGATATCCTCAGAGATTCCTTCAGCTGGATCACTCTTCGACTGGTTTTCCTGTTGCGTATCTACGATCGCGGCGGCGCCGGTGCGGCTAGGTGCCTCAAGCGTCTCCTCAGGCAATGACCGAGTGTTAGTCGAGTCTGCGGCCGACGCCTCTAGCGGGGTAGGCTCCACGAGAGGAGTCCCAGGTCCTGCAAGTTCAACTACTGGAGTCTCAACCAAAGGCGCCTCAACCACCGGAGTCTCCTCCATAGGATTCTCAACGGTAGGAGGCACAACAGTGGGAGTCTCCGTGGTATCCAAGGCCATGGAACCCCTCTTCTTGTCCTTCTTTGCCTTCTTACCCTTCTTCTTCGACGTCGTCCCCCAGAACTCGTCGTCTTCTGCAGCAGGCGTGGCAACGGGAGTTTGAGTTTGCTCCGGTTCGATAGGCTTCGTACTTCCAGTTCCAGGACTCGGCCCGTCTTGTTCGGCAGGAATACTTGGGAAAGCGTCGGCCATCTCTAGATCGCGAGCGTGCTCTGTATGCGCAATGTCCATAGGCTCGACGGCGACATTCCCGGAATCAACTGGCGTGCTACTGACGGAGGCCCTCTTCTTCTTTCCCTTCAGCTTCTTTCCCTTCTTCGACGAAGGCCACAGTTCCTCCGGATCAGCTTCTTCAAGCACACCCGGCGGTGAGCTGCGCTTGGAGAAAACCGGATCATTGAGAATATCCAGAGGATCGAAGCTGGTAGCTGGCTCTTGCGCTTGCAAAACAGTAGTGTCTTGCTCCACTGCCGGCACATTCACTCCTTTGGGGGAAGTGGGTGTGGGGGAGGTGCGACCGAGGTCGCTGAACTTGGACTTGCTGGCTTCCCGCTTCGCCGCTGCAATGTCTTCGTCTGGGCTGACGTCGCGAGCATTTGGAGGAGACGTAGAGCGGTAGAAAGAAGGGTCGTTGAGAACGAGGTTGGAGTCAAACCCTGACTGCTGGAGACCTGCCGCGACAGCGGCTGCGAAATCAATGTCCGGCTGAGGAGATTGTGCGCGAGGCTCTGGTGCTGCTTCCGGTTTGGTTTCGGGAACGGGATCGGCATTCTTTCCCTTATCAGCAGGTTCAGCTTCAATGGCTGGTTGAGACTGCGACTCTGTTGGAACACTTGGTGATGGAACCTGTGATGGGACCCGCGAGGAGAGCCTTGATGGGATGGGCCTGGGGCTCAACGTGCGAGATGGCAGCTCATCCTTCTGTGGCGTCTCGGGTTCGAAGAGGGCGGCGAACTTGTGCTTCTTTCTCTTAGCAGGCTTGTTAGTTGGCTCCGGCACTTCAGCAGCGAGAGGAGGCTGTGGCGAGAAAGATCGCAGTCTCCGGGGAAGAGATGAAGGTTCAGCAGGTTGTTCACCAACATCTGGTTCCAGGCCTGTTCTAGGACTGTCGAAATCGGGCTTCGCTGTGTCGGTGGACCAGGGCTCATCATTGATCTTCTGGAGAGCAGGGACAGCTGAGGCCACGAAGTCGTCTGGCAAAGATCGGTCGGCCTTTGCGGTGTCCACATCTGACTTGGCGGGTTCGCCCTCCGTATTTCCAGTCTCAACAATGTGCTCTTCTGAAGGGGGAGGAGTGGGCTCGTCGTCTGTATTTTGGATAGCGGGCTCCTGGCTTTCTGTTTCGACGGATGGCGTTGGTATTTCTGCAACCCTTTCTTGTTCTTCGACCGGCGGAGTTGCAAGTTTGGACTTGCGCTTTTGCTTCTTACTCTTCTTGGAAGTTGATGTTGCTGCCACTTCGGGTTCCGTTTGCGTTGAAGGGATGTCGTGTGATGGTGAGTCTTCCTCCAACATGGGCGTTTCAGCAGAAGCAGGTTCAGGCAGCTCAGTTGGGAAACCGGCAGTGGACACCATTGATTCTGGCTCTGCAGCGGGCGGAGGCTTCTCGAGAGCTTCGGAACTAGTGTCGGCATGCCTGTCAACATATTGCGAGCTCGTCTGTTCCTCCACACTCGGTTGTTCGAGATCTTCATCAAGAGAAATAGACTTCTTGCCCTTCCTCTTCTCCTTCTTGCTCAGCTCAGGCGCGAAATCCTCAACTACAGCCAGCTCTTCCGCTTGCGAGGAGGCCCCGAATACCTCTGCAGACTCTGCAATGGGCGTGGAAGGTTCTGGCCAGTCCAGGGCCGCCGCCTTGCCCTTCTTTTTCTTTTCCTTCTTGCTGAGCTTGCGGCTCAACACGGGCGCAGCTGACGGCTCCTCTTCCACAGGCGCAGGAAGAGTTGGCTCCTCCTGATGCTCGCTTTCTTTCAGTCCGATAGGCATGTGCTCAACAGGCACGGGCAGGATTTCTTGGTCGGAGACGTGGAATACCTGATCCTGCCCAGGGAGGGTACCATCTTCTGGACTTGGTTGGATGTTGTCGGGTGCAATCTCAGGTTCCAGACTGGACTCAGGGGCAGCCTCTCTGGCGTTTGATTGCCCTTCCTGGACTTTTCCAGAGACGATCTTCTCTTCGGATTCAGAGGTCGGCGCAGTGACATCTTCTAACGCCGCAGCGGCCTTAGCCTTCCTCTTCTCTTTCTTGCTGAGCTTGCGAGAAGGTACGAATTCGGCAAAGTCATCGGCGGGAGTTGCTTCAGGTTCTAGTTCAGGGACAGCGGGCGAATCGAGCTGGGCTGGAACAGTGTCAGGTTCTGCGGCGCGGGCTGTGGTATCTGTAGATGGGGCGATATCCTCGGCTTGATCTACAACAGGCTGTTCATCGGACATCTCTTGCAGCTGCTCATCGCGAAGAGCTTGCTTTGCCTTCTTCTTGTCTTTCTTGCTCATCTTGCAGGACACTACAGGGCGATCCGATTCGTGCGCCTGTTCAGTCTCCTGAGCCGCAGTCTGGGTCTCTGCAAACACATCCTCTGGAACCGACTGCTCTCCAGCAGCACCAGCCACGATCTCAGATTCCCTTGACTCTTCAATGGTCACCTCTGGAGCAGGAACAGAATCTTCTGTCGAGAGGCGTGCCTCTAGAGGGACAGGGATTGATGTTGTGCCGTCAGTCGAGGGCAGTTGAGCATCTTCTTCAACCTGAGGAACTGGCTCGTGAGCATGTTCCTCGGCCTGAGCTTCTGGTACCAAACCACCCAACATCGCAGCTTCTGCTTTCTTCTTTTCTTTCTTTGGCATCTTGCGTGACAAGGGTGCAGGAGCTTCCGTAACAGGTGTCTGGGGTTCATCTGGCGTGATTGAAGCGGATTTCGTGGTCTCAGACACATGCTGGAGCTCGGCAGACGACTCATCTTGAACGAGGGCGGCAGCCTTTGCCTTCTTCTTATTCTTTTTGCTTGCCTTCCTAGATAGCGCAGGAGCCGCTTCGGAGGGTAACTCTTCCAACGCAGAAGACACGGCAGGGGTTTCTTCGGGCAGAGGAGCTTCTTCAACCACAGGCGCTTGGTCGGTCAGAGATGTTTCCTCGACCACTGGTTCTTCGACTACAGCCGATTCGTCCGGTTTTGGTACTTCCTCAATTGCAGGCAACTCATCAACAACAGGTTCTTCTCCAACCACGGCAGTTTCCTCAGCGGTCGGTTCGCTCGGCTCCGCACGAGCGTCTTCCGCCAAAACGGCAGCTTTTGCTTTCTTCTTAGCCTTCTTGCTTGCCTTTCTGGACAACACGGGAGTTTCTTCGAAGGAAGGTGTCTCCATAGAAGATTCCTGAGGAACAGGCGTCTCCTCAGCGGCTGTTGCGCCGACCATGGGAGCCTCAACTGCGGGAACATCAACAGGAGTATCAGTCATAGAAGACTCGACTTCAGGAGTATCGACCTCGAGAGTCTCCGACAAGGGAGTCTCAACCGTGGGATCGACCACCACAGGAGGTTCTTCAACGATAGACAATTCTTCCACACTCGCCTCCATCGTTTCGGGAAGCTCTGGCGCGTCATTATCAAGAGACCTAGCCTTCCCCTTAGCCTTCCTCTTTTCCTTCTTGCTGAGCTTGTGAGATACATTAACTGGTTCATCGATCGAAGATTGCTCGACCACAGGAGTGTCAGCAGAGATAGCCGACTCTTCGACCGCAGGAGTCTCTTCTTCGATGGCGGGGGCTTGCTCCAATGGTGTTTCTTGCGAAGGAGGAGTCTTTATACCGGCAGCTTTGGCTTTCTTCTTCTCTTTCTTGCTAAGCTTGCGGGACAATGTAGGCGGCTCTCCCATCGGGGTTTGCTCGCCTGAGGGAGGCTCAACGGCAACCGCCGATTCTTCGATCACAGGAGTCTCTTGAATGGCAGGAATCTGTTCAACGAGTAGAGCTTCCGTGACAGAAGGGCTTTCTTCAACTGCAGGAGCCTCCTCCACCGTGCCGAACGGCTCCACAGGCACCGTATCCTCAACAGTAGGCGATTCTTCGACCACGGGAGAAGTCTTTGTTAATGCGACAGCAGCGGCAGCAACTGCAGCGGCCGTGGCCTTCTTCTTGTCTTTCTTGCTTAACTTCCTGGAAGGGCCGGAAGACTCTTCGGCGACTGCTTGGTCTTCGACAATTGCTGGCTCATTGACGACGGTTGTCTCGGCCGACTCTTCAACGGCACCTGGTTCTTCAGGTGACGGCACCACAACACCCGACTCTTTGGGAATCGCAGACTCCTCAGCAACCACGGTCTCTTGCGCGGCCTCCTCCAAAGGCCCAACCTCCTCAGACGGACTTTGTGCACCCTCAGCTTCAGCCTGACCCTCCGATAGTGGCTCTTCCACGCTGGATGCAGCCGCTTTAGCTTTCTTTCTCTTATCTTTCTTGCTCAACTTGCGTAAGAGGGCTGGCGTTTCTTGAACATTCGGCTGTTCGCTGGGTGCTGTTGAGGCTGGTACCTTTTCTGAAGGAGGTTTTGGGATGTCGTGCAGTTCAGTCACCTGAATCTCGGCGGGATCCTGAAGGGTAGGGTCTTCGCTGATCGGGTCAACAGGTGTATCTCCAACGGCTGCTTCAGCGGAGGCTTTTTCTGCGGCAGCGCCTGCAACGGGAATGTCTTCATCGATCAATGCTGGCGTTGCAGACTCTTCCACGTGATGGTCGGCAGCTGTCTCTTGTTCAGCTCGTGGGGCTTCAGGTACGTCGCCGTCCTTTGGAGTCGTAGGAACTTCACTGTCCTCTTGCACAATCGGCGACTCTAGCCCAGACTTCCTCTTCTTCCTCTTCTCTTTCTTGCTGAGCTTCCGAGCAGGACCGTCTTCCACAGTAGACCCCGGTTCTTCTGCAGGCTCAGAAACAGTTTGAGAAGGTGGGGCGGCAGCAGATTCTCTAGGAGGTACCACGTCGTCTAGAAGAGCCTTACCCAAATCTGAGGGTAGTGTCGAGGATGGTTCCACATCATCCAAAGTTGTTGTAGTTGGCGTGTCTTGGGCGGAAGCCTCCTTTGCTTCTTCCACAGTAGGTGTGACTGGTTCGGATATCTCAACCGTTTTCCCCTTTCCCTTCTTCCCCTTCTTCTTCTCTTTTTTGGTAAGCTTACCCACAACATCGAAAAGACTTGGAGTCGCCGAAGACTCTGGTTCCGGCTCCCGCTCATTCAGCGCTAAGTCCAGCGCTTCGGCTCGGGTTCTGAAGTCGGCAAGTTCCTCATGCAAAGCTTTGAGCGAAGGTGAAAGTTCTTGGGGTTCGGTTGGTGGCTGCTCTTCGGCTGTGTGGAGGGGTTCATCTGAAAGCAATGGCTGTAGGGGCTGCTCGATTGATGTTACGGCCGCGTCGGCAAGGTCAGCAGATGTAGAAGCCGGATCGTTTTCGATTTCGTTGACGGCCTGAGTATCAGCAAGCGAAGTTGGTTCAATCTCTGTCGAAGGCTCTCCTCGGACTGCAACTGCAGCATCAGTCACAGGCTCAACGGGAGTAGAGGGCTCTTCCTCGGCCTCATCACCTCTTTTCCCCTTCTTGCCCTTCTTTTTCTTGTTCTTCTTGGAAGCCGAAGGGAGGGTCGCGTCATCTTGAGGTGAGGTCAAGTCTTCACTTTTCATTTGCTCGGGAGCGGACGCAAGATCTGCAGAGGGAGGTGTCATTTCCATCGGAGCCGCTGTCTCTTTGTCTTCTGTAGGGGGCGTCATGGTCTCGGCTTCAGGGAAACTAACGGCTTGTGGTTCAGGCACCGTTATTGGAGGTTCTTCAAGCTCAATCCCACGAGTACCATCATCGATGGTATTCGACTCCGCGGTTGCTTCCAAGATCGGTTCAGCGATAGCCTCAACATCTTTACCAGTCTCCACACTCGAGGGCTCCACAATGCTCCCCACATCCTTCTCCAGAGGCGTAGCCGTGCCAGAGGTCGATACACTCTTCTTATTCTTCTTTTTCCTATCTTTCTTGGACTTCTTAGCCGTGGGTATCTCTTCCTCTGGTTCCTGTTCCGCCTGCGCAAGGTCTGTGGTCGATATACCTTCGGCAATTACCTCCGTAGACTCGCGCTCGGTTGTTTCTGTGGATTCGGGAACAGTGGCTTCGGCGGCCTCAGGAAGGTGTGGAACATCTGAGGACTCTGGAGCAACAGGAGCCACAATTGTATCTTCGGCTTCGATTGGCGTTGGCGGGCCTGTCTCGGCGAAGGTATCGGTTGGGGTTGGCGCATCTTGCTCGCTGGCTTTGGCCTTCTTCGCTGCTGCTTTCTTTGCCTTCTTGGACAGTTTCTTGGTGCTGGGGGCTTCGGGCTCTTTGGGCGTGAGTTCTTCATTGTGAAGCACTGTGGTGTCGGTCTGTGGCTCCGATTCGACCTGCGGTGCGTCTTGTGCCGCGACAAGCGCTGCATCCGAGCCAGTGCTGGGTTGAGCCTCTGGTTCGGGTAGGCGAGCATCTCTTTCTTCAGGAACACCAACCTCGATAGGAGCATCAGCTTTGACCTCCGCTTCTACCGGCTCAGCAACAGTATCAACGATCTGAACAACGGGTTCATGTGTCGGAGGGTGCACAGACGTTTCCCCAGAAGCAGACTGCGCTACTGTAGTCTCGGCCAATTTCGCCTGGATATCTTCGGATCGCTCAACCAAAGTAGCTTCCTTCTTGGCCTTCTTATCCTGCTTGCCTTTCTTGGACTTCTTGGAGACAGGAGCAGACGACCAATCGTCGTCAATGGGAGCTTCATCGGCTGGTGGCTCTTCAGTCGCCACTTCAGCAGCCGCGGACGAATCTGAGACAAGCACGTCGGTATCTCGTTGAGTTGCTTCTCCCTCTTCCACAACATCTGCTTCTGGCTCTTGGGCAATATGTTCAGCGCTGATCTCAACCCTGGATGACTGTTCGTCAAGCATCTGGGTGGTATCAATCGGACTCTCCGCGGCAAGTGTCGATAAGTCATCGTCCGGAACAGATGCGGTGGCCTTCTTCTTCTGAGCTCTCTTTTCCTTCTTGCTGAGCTTCCTGTCAAGCTTCGGCGGCTCAGACACATCAACCGCTTTACTTGACATAACGTCTTCAACCTGCGTGGCGGGCTCAATCTCTGCTGAAGGAATCTCTGAAGGAGCGTGAGCGGGACCCTGCTCCGGATATGAAGATTGGCTTTCGGTGCTGAGGTTGACGGAAGCCTCTGCTGCGGCGTCTGCTGGCATTGGATCCTGGACTCCCAGGCTATCTTCCTCTGGAGCAGCAACGATTTCGGAGGGCTCCACCGATTCGACCACCGGCTCTTCAGTCGTCTCCTTTGAGATCGCGGTCTCAAGAATGGCTTCAGACACCGGAGTGGCGGTCCCTGATTGCTTGCCTTTACCCTTCTTAGCTTTCTTCTTCGCTTTCTTAGACATTGGTGCAGCGAATTCATCTGCGGCAGCTACGGCTTCCTCAGCGGGTGCAACCTCTTCAGAAGGGACAGGCTCAGCTGGCGCGGACTCCTCTGGTATTTGTGCAGGCTGAGTTTCGAGAGAAGGGGAGACGGGCACTTGAAGGGTATCATCCGACGGTTTTGCCCCATCAGCGTCGACCAGAGCAATCTCCTCGTCTGCTTTGTTCTCGGGGATAACTTCCTTTTCTTGATCTTCAGAGATCACTTCGGCTGGTGAGACTTCGGGAACGACGTCCTCAGCTGGTGTCGCGGTACCGGATTGCTTGCCTTTCGCCTTCTTAGCCTTCTTCTTTTCCTTTTTGGATAAAGATTGTGAGATTTCTGGTTCAGTAGGCGCAGCTTCGTCCGGAGCGGCTGTTGCCTGCACATCCGGAGAAGGAGACGGAGGTCTCTCTGAGGCAATAACCTCGGCCACGACTTCCTGCGTTGGTGACTGCACGTCCGCGGAAACAGGTGTAGGAGGCAGAACAGCCTCCGTTGGCTCCGCCGGTCGTTCAGAAGCTGTGACTTCGGGAACTTCAGCTGGAGTAGCTGTGCCAGACTGCTTCTTACCCTTCTTCTTTTTCTTGTTCTTCTTAGAAGTAGAAGTCGAGATGTCATCTGCTTCTGGAAGAGCCTCCGCCTCTTGCTGATGTGCTATTTCGGGTAGCGCGGTCTCCAAGGTAGGCTCAGCCGTGGTTGTAGAAACGCCCGTCGAGGAAGATTCGGGTTGAGAGGTGCTGTCCACCGGCTCGCGAACCGCCCGCTCCAACTCCTTCGTTGCGTGTTGGTCGCTGTCGGCCTCAGATTTGGCAGGTTGTTCCTCTGCGATGGCCGCGGGTGCAACTTCAGATGTCAGATCAACAGTAGCAACGCCCTCGACAGATTCCACGGGCACCTCCACCGCTGTTTCTAGTGAAGCTTCAGGTAAAGTCTCCGGTTCAGCTTTGGTCGCACTCGGCGCTAGAGGCGATTCCTCAACAATGGATTGACGTTTTCCCTTCTTTCCCTTCTTCTTTTTCTTTGAAGAGGCTGGAACATCCCAATCTGCGTCTTCCGCTGGTTTCGTCACCTCTTCATCAGCAGCTGGGGTAGTTGGCTCAGCGACTTCGTCTAGGGACTCCTGTGCAGCTGGGGGTTCGGGCGTGGCATATTGCAAAGGAGTCTCTCCTGCAGCTTCGGAGGGACGTAAAGAGGCTTCGGTTGTTACTGCCTGCTTCGTAGGCTCAGCATCTTCTGCTACCGTTACCTCTAGCTCGGTCGAAGGGGCTGGAATGACAGCTGGGGACTGCTCGAGCAGGGACTCTGTTTTCTTGGCCTTCTTGTTCTTCTTGCCTTTCTTTGTGGGTGCCTCCACGGATTCTACAGTTGAGTCCTGGGCCTCCGTTGGAGCAGGAACATCCTCGGTTGGGGTGGCAGGTACGGGAGCTTCGATGTAATCGGACTCTACCGCAAGTGCCTCTTCGAGAGTCGACGCCACTTCAGTGCCTACATCAGGGGCTTTGGTCACCTCTGCAATAGTTTCCTGAGGCTCGGGAACAAGCACTTCTGCAGTTGTCGTGACAGGCAAAGGAGCATCAACCGCATCGGACTGCTCTGTGAGTGGGACTCCTGTCTCTTCAACCGCAGGTTCCGGAATGACGGTCTGAACTTCAGGTGCAGCTTCCTCGAGCGTTGATTGCCTCTTCTTCCCCTTCTTGTTCTTTTTCCCCTTCTTCGCAGGCTCAGGGATATCATCGGCGGGGGAATCTTGCACCTCAGCTGTGGACTCTGTTACAAGTTGAGGAACTTCCTTGGGCTCGCTGATGACAGGTGGAGTGTCTTGAGTCTCACCAGGAGTCGCAGGCGAAAGTTCGGGTAAGGTCTCAAGAAGAGCATCCTGAGTGACATCAGGTACAGTCGTCTCATCTTCTTTTTCACTGGTAGGTGTCTTCGGCGCGGGCTCCTCCACGGCGATTGACTGCCGCTTCTTCGCCTTCTTTCCTTTCTTCCCTTTCTTGACAGTTTCGGCACCATCATCCGCTACAGGGTCTGCGGCTTCATTCGGGGCCGATAGTGGTAGCTCAGGCAGAGTTTCCTCGACCTCCGGTACGGGCTCCGATGAGAGTGCATCATTAGAGACGTCGGGTAGAGGGGCTTCTTCGGGAACGAGAGCATCAGCAGCTGGTTCCTCGGCGACAATCTGCGGCTGTGCTTCCTCAGTTGTAGGAGTGCCGGGTATTGAATCTTCAGCAGTGGTCGCCTTCTTCTTCCCTTTTTTACCTTTCTTCCCTTTTGTGACAGCTCCCACAGGCTCTTCCACCGTGACATCTCGAGCTTCGACGGACGGTTCCGGCGTGATTTCGGTAGGGGTATCGGCGACGGACCCGGTGGTCTCGACAGGAACGGAGTTGTCAACCAACGGGGATTCTAGTGAGGCTTCTTCTTTGGCAGATACGGGCTCGGCGATCGGTTCCTCTGTGACCGGAGTGGGAGGGGTAGAGTCATCAACGGACGGTTGTGCCTTCTTGCCCTTCTTCTTCTTGTCTTTCTTCGAAGATTTGGCAAGTCCTTCCTTGGCAGTGGCCTCCTGAGTCTCAATCGGCGTCTCGGGCAAGGGAATCTCGGAAACACTGTCTTCTCCAGGAGTGGCCACACTCGCAGGCTCCGGTGGTGGGGGTTCAGGTTCGCCTTGCTGGTTCCTCTCCGTTTCCAGCGCTGCAGATGGTTCTTCAGGCAAGGCCTCAGTAGGGGTCTCTACAGATGGCGTTTCCGTAGCAGGAAAAGGCGAATCAATCTCCTCAGTTATCGGCGTAGCAGGTTCGGAGTCTTCAACAACAGATTGTCGCTTCTTTCCCTTCTTTTTCTTGCCCTTCTTGGACGCTTTGGGATCTGTGGTTGCTGATTCCTCAACCGTGACTTCTTGGCTTTCAAGGGGAAGCCTGGGTTGTTCGTCTGTCGGGCCCTTTTCTGCTTCCGTGGAGGGAATAGTGAAAGTCTCGTCCGGGACATCCTTGTCTCCAATGACGGCAGTGTCACCCAAGGGAACAGTGTGTTCCGCGGACTCAACTGCAAGGGCAGTGGGCTCAGACTCCTCGGCTAGTTGAGCCGCCTGATCAGGATCATCTGTAGGTGCAGAAACAACTTCAGCGTCCGCATGTTCGGCACTCTCAGCGGTGGCAGGATTATCATGAGTATCAACCTCCGCCTGAGGATCCTTAACAATGCTAACACCGCCTTCCTCAGTTGGCGTCTGTTCATCCAAAGACCCAGGAACCTCCACACTCTTGGTAGGCTGCACCTCGCCCTGAGATTCATCCATGGGCGCCTCAGTGATGGTGGAGCCTCTCTTCCCTTTCTTCGCCTTCTTCTTCTGCTTCTTCGACAGGACAGGGCTATCATGCTGAGGCTGCTCTTCCATCTCGTCTTCGGGCTTTTGAGACTCTTGCACAAGTTCTTCGGCAGGCTCTTCTACTAGATCTTCAACAGGCTCCTCCACAAATTTTGCAGCGAGCTCGGCGGTCGCGAGCTCCGTGACAGGTGTAGTAGGTGTGAGAAGAGGGGTAGAGGATTCGCTAGGGGCAAGACTGGCCCTCTTTGCTTTTTCGGCCTTTTTCTTGTCCTTCTTGGACAACGAGGTCCAGTTCGCGGGGAGGTCTTCCTCGTCGGCCGGGGCATCTTCTTTGGGGGTTTGCGATTCGTCCTTGGCAGCATCTTCTTGTCCCATTGTGGTCATCTCTTCAGGCTCGATAATGGCAGCAGCCTCCTGGGTTACGAGCTTGTCGTCTTTGGCACTAAGATCTCGCTCTGCTATTGGACCTTCCTCCACCTCCAGCGGCGTCTGCACTTCCTCTGCGATGGGTGACTCAACAGCTGGGCTGGAGGGCTCACTTTCAGTAACAGCGGCCTTCTTCCCCTTCCTTGCCTTCTTCTTCTCTTTCTTGGAGAGCGATGGCGCAGGCGTAGGTAGCTCATCTTCCGCTGCTACGGCTTCTCGAGTTTCTTCGCGGTCTTGGGAATCAACCACTTGAGCTTCAGTTGGATGCTCCGTCGGGAGGAGCTCTTGTGACTCTTCAAAGGGTATCGGAACTTCAGTCGGTTGTTCCGGAGCAAATGGGTCTTGAGACTCTTCGAGGGGGTAAGGGACCGGACTAGCAGGCTCACTTTCCACAAGAACCCCCTTCTTTGCCTTTTTCTTCGCTTTCTTCTTATCCTTCTTGGAAAGAGGAGGAGCGGTCTCGAGTTCTTGGTCGGGGAAATCCTCGCTAGGTTGCGTCTCCACTGTGCTGGATTCGATTTCCCGAGTACCCGTGTCGGCATCTGTGGGAATTTCCTGCTGAATGTCAAGCGGGGGTGCAGTCTCGGCTGCAGCAGTGGGGTCACTTTCGGCCTGTGAGATCGAGAGATCCCCTGATGCAGGCAGGTCAACGGTTTGAGGTTCGACAAGATCCAGATCATCAGATTCCGGGAGAGCGACGTGCTCGAGCAGAGACAGAGAAGTCTCCGGTGCATCGGTGGCTAGACGGCGTTCTTTGGTGGAAGAAACGTCTTCAACTTCGGCAAGGTCGGCGTCGTCGGTCTCGGGCAACGCAACAGCAGCAGGCTTGACCCCTTCAGTTTCCACCAAGTCCTGATCGTCAGTCTCCGGCAGAGCAACCTCCGCAGCTTCCAAAGTGGCGTTTTCTATGGTTGGCTCCACGGGCACAGTGGTTGAGTGTTCAAGCGTCTCGCTCTCGGTCGCCGCTTTGCCCTTCTTCCCCTTCTTTTTCTTGCCCTTTTTAGACACGGTGGTGCTCTCCTCTTTCTCAATGGCAGGTATGTCGGTTGGCCCAACCTCAACAACAGCGGCTGCGGGCTCCACAGTCTCAGAAGACTCCTGCGGCGTTTCTGCAGACGAGATTGCAAGAGGTTCAGCAGCATCAGTATCCTTGATGTCGTCGGCGGCTTCAGAAAGTTCGTTTCCCTTCAACAACTCGTCCAACTTCTGCAGCTCTTCCACCTGTGCCACTTCATCTAGCTGCATCACTTCTTCTGCCACGGGAGTCAAGCCAGGCACGGTTAACTCTGGGTCTTCCGATAGTTCGAGCTGCCTAGGTTCTTCTACTGCCGAGATAGGCGCGGAGATGGGCTCAGGTGTAGGTTGGCGTTCAGGTGGGGACACTGGCGTGGATTTCTCAGAGGCGGGTGCCACAACCGGCTCTTGAGCCTTCTCTTTCTTCCTGCCCCAGCCAAAAGCACCGAGAAGACTGGAACCCCATGACGAAGTAGCAGTCGAGGCTGGTTCTGCGGACTTTTCGACATTGACAGGTCCTTTGGTGGAGGAAGTGGACTCAGCCGGTGTGGGTTCTGGAGCACGCCCTTGGGTGGTACGAGGGGGCTCTACTACTGTTGGAAGATCAACATGCTGTGGAGAGATGGGACCGCTTGTTCCTGGGTTGGCAGTCTCTTCGCCTGTGGCTCTGACGGTTTCGAAAGCTTCGGCTGTAGGAGCGGTGGCGGCTTCTTTCTCCTCTTCTTTGGCGACCTCTTGTGTAATGGGAGATGTAGGTCGAGACGGGGGTTCGTTGACGAGGAATTGCATAACATCCACAGCAGGTGTGCCTTCAGGTTGCACATCCTCGGCCGCAACCGCGTTTACCTGTTCCTCCTTTGCTTCCACGTCTGGAGAAAGATCAAGGTACTTTGCGGCCTCGCCGGCATCGGGGAAAGCTGGTTGCAGAATTTGCTGCTCTATGGCTGACGGAAGGGTCGTGACAGGTTGCTCCGCCGGTGTTGAAGGTTCAGACTCCGGCTCCAGTTGTCGACTAGCACTAGCACGTTTCCCCTTCTTCCCCTTCTTCCCTTTCTTGCCTTTGGGTGCATCGTCTACACTGTCTTGAACAGCACGCTCAGTAACCGCAGTCTTAGGAAGCACCTCAGCCTCCTCAAAGCCAAGCTTAGGGAGCGTGGAGGCTGGAGCCAGGCCCAGCAACCCCTTCAAATCCAGCCGTTCCTCCTGCCCATGGTCAAAAACCGTCTTCCTCACCTCAGTCTCATCTTGTCCGCTCGGTGCCGTAGCATCAAAGAGTTTCCTTCTCCGCATCTCTTTGATGTCTACCTCGGGGCTGCCCTCGTACAGACTCGCGGCGCTCGGATCCCCGACTAGCGTAGCGTCGTCCGTGATGACGGACTCGGCACGATTCTTAGGCCAGTCCTCCTCGTTCTCTACGAATTGCGGGATGTACTGCTGCGGCGGTGCGGAGGAGGAGCTTGGGATTGGATTGTCATTATCATCGGGGAGCTGTTCGGTGGGAAGATGCGGTAGTGCGGTAGGGGACTCGGCCGGTTCTGCTGTAGGTGTAGGTTCGGAGATGGAAGATTTCTTGCCTTTGCCCTTCTTTTTCTTGCCTTTCCCTTTACTTTCGCGGCGTAGAAGATTCGGGTCTTGTTCAACGGGTTGGACGGGGTCAGAAGGGGCTTCTTGAGCTTCTGTGTCAAGCGATTGCGGCTCTTCCTGTACGGGTGCTTCGAACCAGCCAGCTACCGCGTCTTCGGCATCCTGCTCGCGGATCTTTTGCTGCTCTTCTGCGGTGAGTGGCTTAGGCGGTTCTGTGCTGATATTTACGCTCTTGCCTTTTGATCCCTTCTTTTTCTTGCCTTTCTTTGACGCCAATGCTGGGGTGGGAGCAGGGGAAGAAGAAGAAACAGCCTCTTCGCTTGGAGGTGGAGGCACAGATTGAGCCGCGACATCAACCGTGTCCGGGTCAGCTTCACCAGACATGAAGTCAGAGTCGTGACCGGCAGGCGAACGGGATCTTTCTCTCGCTGCGGCGGTAACAGCAGCAGAGACAACACCACCTACAAGAACTCCTAAGGCGGCATCTTGGAGCGCAGTAGAGGACCGCAATGGTGAGCGCTCACCCTCGTTGATATCGCGGATATCTCGCATCTTTGTGTCATCGATGGGTGGACTTGGGGCCAGAGGACTTATCGGTTGCGAGAGCGTTGCTCCAGGTTCTTGGGGGAGGGAGTCGCTATCTCCCCAGTTTTCTAGCGCAGCCTGAAGACGAGAGGTAATATCCGAGGGTACTTCACGCGACTGCAAAACATCGTTGGGAAAGGACGACGCCTTTGGAGTCGTCTGTTGACTCTCCGTCTGGTCCTCGCCTTCGGGGTCATGTGTCGTCGAAGAGATAACCAGGGGCTCCACGAACGGATCATCAACACTCTCATCCACACTGAGATGCGGCGATTCCAGTGCAGACTGGTACTCATCTTCCGTCTCGCGCTCCGATGACGCGATAGAAGGCGAACCACTTGGTGGCAGTGCCGGAAGGACCGATGCATCATCCAACTCAGCGGACTTGCGGTTTCGCTCGACAAGATACAGAGGACGGTATTCGCGGGTATTTTTGAATTCCGTGGTTGGGGATTTGCCATGGCGGGTTCGGGGGGAGGGCACTGGGCTTAGTGCGTGCTGGAGATCTAGAGTGAGGTCTCGATGAACGCCGGCTGAGGCAGGTGATCTACGCGAAAGAATAGAGCGCGATGCCGGTGTACGCGGCAATTCGCTCACTTCCCTCATTGGGGAAGATGGAGCGGAGAGAGGCAACGGGGGCAATTCGTCAGGGAAAGCTTCCAGTTGCCATGGCTCCAGGCCTGTCAGGCGGGATAGCAGAGCTCGACTATCCTCGACAGGTGTTGTCGGACGGTCGACGTCTCGGTGATCGTTAGAAGGGATGTGAGAGTCGTCGGTGGTGGGTGGGAGAGGGAATGCGGATCGATCTCCGGGGATGCCACTATCCAGTTGGGGTTGAGGCGCGGTCTCAGGGGAGTCAGGGACGTTCTGAGATGCCTCACTTACGGGCAGTGGTGTGGCTGCCACTGCCCGATCGCCTAAAAAAGACTGGTCCTCTTCGGTTTGTTCAGACCGTCTCTTCTCACGGCGGGAGCTTGAAGAAGTCACGGAGCGGGTGTCGTCGTCGTCGGAGCCGCGATCACGATGCTTTTTTCTCCTGTGCCTGCGATCTTCGTCATCATCGTCGTACCTGGACCGAGATGACTTTGGGCTTTCCACAAGACTATCTTTCGACTTGCCAAAGAGTCCGAAAAGTCCGCTGGACCGTCTGTCCTTCTCCTTATCCTTCTTCGAACTGCGTTCTTCATCATATCGCGCTGGTGAAGAGACCACAGAAGCAGCATCGTCGTCATCCCGCCTGGATGACTTTCTACGGGAAGACTTCCGTTCACGCTCGTATCCGTCACCAGGATCTGAAGCCGCAGAAGAACGGACCCGGTCCTCCGGCGAGCCGTTCCTGCTCTCTCGCTTCTTATCCCTACGCCTCCGTTCGCCATTGGCTTCAGAACGGGCTTCAGAGACGACAGATCTAGAATCCCAGTCATCCTCTGTCTCGCGACGGCGATGGCGTCTCTTCTTCTTCTCGCCATCATCAAACTCGTAGCTTCGGCTGGGGCTTGGCGAGCGGGCACGCTCCTCTTCACGGCGGCGACGGCGTCTCTCCGAGCGCTCCAGGTCGTCGTCTTTGCTGCCGGTGCTGACAACGGACCTCGTATCGCGGTCGTCAGACTTTGGCGAGCGTCGGCTCTTTCTCTTGGAGCTTTCTCCATCTTCAGAACCAGCAGAGAAGAACTCGTCAGAGTCTACATCGACGGACTCAACGGTTTCGCGATCTCCGGGTGCGAAGTAACCTGAGTCTTGTATGCTACGATCCCGGCGTTCATCCAGCCCCGTTGGAGCCGCTGTGACATCTTCCAGATCGCCGCGAGTCAAAGAGGGACTGGTCTGTTCATCCACGGCGGTTTTCTCGGGTGTCCGCTCGACAGGTACGTCGTTGTAGTCGTTATACTGTACTTCCCTCAAAGGAGATCCTATTGAAGGGGACCAGTGGCCACTCCGCCGCTTCTCCTTGCGTTTGGGAGTCGTAGCGATGTCGTTGAAGGCACTGCTCGGGATCGACTTCGGCGCCTCCTCAGCTGGCGGACTACCGTTCGTCACAGAAGTAGATGTCGCCTCCTGCTCTGCTGAAGACGCAGCATCCTGCTTCACCGCAGCAGCGACCAACCCGGCGAAGCCACCAGCAATACCGCCCTTCGTGATATCTGCAAGCTGGGACTCCGCGAGAGCGACGCCACCGTCAGAAGGCTCTTCTGTCTTAGCCGGCGTGGACGATGTGTCCCTTATATCGCGCTGAAGTTCGGAAGCACCAGGTTGGCTGAATTCAGCGTCCTCCCAATTATCTCCACTCGCGCGCTTGGCAGCCGCCTTTGCCTTCTTCTTCTGCTTCTTGCTTAATTTGGGCGTAGGTTCGGCGGCGCTCTCCTCGACAGTCTCGGATGCGGAGGCAGACTCGGGGGCAGAAGCCGGAGTGGTCGTAGTCACACTCTCAGGCTCAAGTTCAGGAGCAACGATATCCGTGCCGATGCTCTTGGACTTTTTCTTACCCTTTTTGCTCTTCTTCGTGACAGCCGCGGATTCATCTTGCGCCCCTTCCTCGGCAGGGGTCTCGTCGTCAAAACTTCCTGGGATGTGGATCGGTTCAGGCTCAGCGGTAATGGGGCCTTCGATGACCTTGTCGCCGGTTGAAAATGGACGTACAGCACTAACATCTGATACCGATTCATAGAATGGCGCCTTGTAGACGGCGCCCTTGGAAGGGACCTCAGGCTGTACTGTGGTCGGCTCTTTGGAAGCTTCGGTCTCGAGTGACCCAGAAGGAGACTGTTCCTTGTCGGAAGTGAGGGCGGAAGCTGCACCTATGGCGGCGGCGGCAGCGGCAGCAGCCGCGGCTTTAGCCTTCTTCTTCTCCTTTTTGCTAGTCTTCTTGGACATCATCCCGGACCACTCCGTGTCGTCTTGGTCGGGGACGAATTGCGTGCTCGGAGGCACCTCCGGAGAGTCAAAAGACTTCGAATCTCTGTCGATCTTATAGGAAGTAGTAGTCTTCCCAGCATCTGGAGACTCCTCCTCAACAACGATCTCATTGTGCGCCTGCTCATGGCGGTCACTTAGAGCAGTATCGGAAATGAATTGGTCCAGGTGGGATTCAGGCGTCTGCACCTCATAATCGTGGATCTGATTCACTCCCCAGCTGACTCTATTGCCTTTGGTCGACGCTTCATCCTGTTTAGGTTCGTCCTTGTGCTCATCCTTGGGTTCGATGACGGGAGATGGCGGCACAGAGACGCTGCGGACCGAATTTGCCCTGCTACCCGGAGGCGTGGGCTGAATCAAATTCAGGGTTGGTACTGGCCACGGGGGCGTCGACCTATACCCGTCCTTCGTCGGAACCAATGAGTACGAGGGTGGATACGGAGGCGCTCGGGGAGGACTGTGGGAGAAGGGATCATGGGCCTGATAAACAGTAGTGATAGCATCTTCACTCGGGTCGACCTTGACCTTGGGGAAGTTAGACGAATCTTCAAGCAGCTCCTTGGGCGCGAAGAAGTCGGCTTGCGATACTGGCTGTGCGTTGTACCGTTCTTCCCAATCTTGAAGCACGTCTTTCGCCGTAGACTGCGGCTTTGACTTCTTGAAGATGTTGGGGTCGAATATCTCCTCGTCCGCATAGTCCTGAGCAATTTTGCTGGGCTCAATGGGCTTCACCATGGGTTGCACTGGCTTGACTATTGGGGCTTTGTCGTGGGGTGAGGAAATCGCCGCGCTTGTGATAGCGGCTGCTGCTGCCGCCACGGAAACTACTGCTGCTGTATCGCGCCATGTGCTGGGATGCACGACGTCCTTCTCTCGTTCCTGGAGTTCGCGCTCTTTACGTCGGACATCGCTTGCAATTGAGGATCCCGTCTGCTGGCGTTCGAGGTCTCGCGCTGAATCCCCGCCATCATACTTGCGGCGTCGGAGGTCTTCCTGAATCTCAGCTTCACGGCGTTCAGCCTCTCGCCTTTCAATTCGCATCTGTTCAAGCTCGCGCTCCATATCCATCTTCCGCTGGGCTTCAATACGAGCTTCTTCCTCACGACGCCGCTGAGCTTCAATACGAGCTTCCTCCTCACGACGCCGCTGCTCTTCCGCCTCTCTCGCTTCTCGAGCAGCTCGCTCAGCACGTTCACGTCGACGATCAGCCTCGTATTGCTCGGCTTGAACCCTAGCCAGGCGTTCGGCCTCATACTTGCGAGATTCTTCCTCGCGGCGGCGACGAGCAGCTTCCTCAGCCTCAATCCTGGCAAAGCGTTCCGCTTCGACGCGCCGAGACTCGGCCTCCCGGCGCTCCTGCTCCTGTTGCCGGCGCTCCGCCTCGTACCTGCGAGCCTGTTCCTCTCGCTGCTCTCTTTCTCGACGGCGCCGCGCCTCGTCCTCCCGCCGAGCTTCTTCCTCGCGACGCTCGCGCTCGTAGCGGCTGCGATCTGTGCTGTCTTCTCGGTCACGCTGCTTCTTCTCCTCTCGCTCTTCGCGTCGAGCTTGCTCTTCGGTCAGATCGAATCGGACGTTGCTGGGAGAATTGATGGATTGGCGGTCTTTGCTTTTATTGTATCCGGCTAGTGCGGCAGCACCGAGAGCGGCAGCGCCTCCAGCGATGGCGGCATCGCGCTTCCAGGACGGCTGGACCGGGGAAGAATTGCTGCGGCGAGGAAGAGGAGGAGCGGATTGATGGGGGGATTCAACGAAGCCTGCATTATACGAAGGGGTGTATGCAGATTGGGGTGGGACACTGGAGAAAACAGGTGGGCCTGTGGGTGCAACGTATCCTGGCTGGGGCGGCGCTTGAGTGGCATAGATGGCGCCAGGGACTTGATGCACCGGTTGGGGCTGCTGGAGACTGATACCCTCCGGGCGGGCAGTGACAAATGGCTGAGGCGTGGGGACGGCGCTTGGCCGTCTCGCATCGAATGTCGTAGCATCTGTCTGCACAGGGTACACTGACTGAAGAGTCGGTGCGCTACTCGACGTGCTGTCATGACGACTGATAGTGGCAGCAAGTCCGGCTCCTGCGGCGGCAGCAGCCAACGCGGGAGCGATATTCGATGTATTAGCCGCAGCGTTGTAGAGGCTGTCCGATGAAGGCTTCTTCTTCTGTTTCTTGCTACCCCAACGCCACCCCCATTTGCTAGTGCCTGAGCCGTTGGACACGAGCGATTCCGTGCTCTTTCCCTTTCTCCAGTCGTAGTCACCGTAGGCTAGGCCTGAGCTGACGCTTGCAGAACTTGAGGAATCGTCGTCTTCGGGGAGCGACTCCCAGCCCTCGTCTTCGTCGCTGGAACTTCGAGACGAGCGTCGCGAATTCCGGTGGTCGTCACGTCGCTTGCTGTTCTCGCGGACGGCTACAAGTTCGGCTCGGCTCTTGCCATGTTTCGAACGGCCGGCCTGGGTGGCAGCAATGGCCGCCGCGGTGGCGCCCAAGCCAATGAGAGTGGCATTTAATTTTTCATCGGAGGTTTTTCGCTGGGGTCGCTTCCGAGACTTGACGTAGCCTGCACCGAAGGCAAGTCCTGAATCAGACGAAGACGAGGATGCATTGCCAAAGGTGAAGAAGCCCTTCTTCTTTTTGGAGTGGGAGGATTTGCGCCGTAGCTTCTTCTCCTTGGGAGGAGGGGCACTGAAAAATCCTCCCAGGATGCCTGACTGCGGCTTGCTGCTCCGCGAGATGTCAACGAAGGAGCCCGAAGTAACCGAGCTTCGAGATGACTTGTGCTTTACGGAACGATGTGGTTTCGAATGGCGGCGTTCATGGTCGGTCGAATCGCGTCGGTGGTGTACGAAGGCCTTCTTGGGGGAGGCGGAACGACTGCGATCGTGACGCTTCTTGCGGGCAGCACTCACGGCAGTCGCTGCAAGACCTGCTCCTACAGCTGCGCCCAGGAGACCCGACTTCCCATCGGACGAGCTGGAGCTTGATCGCGACCGAGACCGATGACGAACAATCTTGTATTTCTTGCCATCGGCAGTGACACCTGTGGAAACGGAAGACATTCGATCCCTGGAACGGCTCCTCATTCGGATTTCAGACTTGCCAGAAGAGTACCGCTTGCGCTCGTGAGAGCGGCTGCGGCTCCTTCGTGATGCCGATGAACGGGCCTCACGTCCGGATTTGATGCTGTAGGTGTCGTCGAAATCGTTGCGGTTGCTCAACAAAGCTTTCCCAGCGGCAGCTAAGCCAACTCCACCCAAGCCAGCCGCAAGCCAGCCTTTGCCGCTAGTTTTACTTTTCCGCTTGTCATCTCCTGACAGCGACTGACGTGATGCTTTTTCGGACAGGCCGTAACGTGACTGCTTCTCGATTCCAGACGGCCGGAACTCGCCAGATCGCTTGCGGCCGTAGTTGTGCTTTCGCGGAGCATCCATTGGAGAAGAGCGAGGGTCGAAGCAATAACGACAGACACCGATGTACTCCGTGTATTCCTCCATTTTGCGTACGTCCTCGTAGTCCTTCCACCAGTCAACCAGCTTGGTCACAGGACCTTTCTGCTCCCGCATCTGCACCATGCCACCGGAGGCGAATGGGGTGGAAGATGAGCCCATGGCTTGAGGATCGCCAGGGAAGGCTCCCGGCATGGATGAATGATGGTGGTGCGAATGATGATGGTGTAGACCATATGCTGCCAATCCAGCGGCCCCAGCAGCATACAGTCCTGCATTGGAAGATCCGGATGGCTGTTTCCCCGGTTTACCAGGACGGGGAGGTTTCGGGGGAGGATTCTCATCCAGGGCTTCGGAGTATGTGGGGATGTGGCTAGCCCCTGTAGTCGCGATGGGCACGTTGTCGCCAGACTGGTGGTAAGATGCCGAGGGTCCATGACCAGTAGCATTTCCTGAGGGGTATTGGTTGGCAGGATTGGAAGAAGAGGAACTATGACCGAGTGCGTAACCTACAGCGGCCCCGCCTGCCAAAGCGGCCGCTGAGTTGAATGCGCCATGTTGACCAGTGGTGCCGGAGCTGGGTCGGGGGGGTTTGACTGGCGGGGTGTCGTCGCCCGGTAAAGCACCAGGCATGGCCGGTCGTGGGGGCCTCGTTAGACTTGCCTCTACGTTAGTGCTCCCGTAGAAGTCCGCAGCAGAGCCGGAGCCGGTGTCCTGGGCAGGATTGAACGTGGCAGATGCGGCGGTAAGATGGGGGGTATCAAGGGGCATGATCACGGATGGCGGTTGCGGGCGAACGCCAGGCTGAGTGAGCACACTCTCGCCTTGATCTCCATAGTAGTCCGCTGCAGCGCCGAAGGAATTGGTATGGGTGAGTCCAGGCGTGAAGGGTGGAGCATAGCTCGCAGGATCCTGGCCGGGGAACTGGTTTGCAATATGAGGGTCCATAGCTGGGGGAGCGCTTCCAACTGGCAATCCACCAGACATCATGGGGGCTCCAACTTGCCCGGGAAACTGAGAGAAGCCCTCGCTACTGATCTGGCCGCTGAAGGACCTGTTGAGAGGTTGTGGTTCGTCCACGATGTCTCCACGATAGCCACTGACTTGGGACATGCTGCTTGACCGCTCCGAGCGACTCCTTCTCTTGCTCTCGCGTTTGTCCTTGTCCTTCTTCTTGCTATCACGGTCTCTGCTGCGGGATCTTTCTTTCCGGCATGATTTTGAATCGTAAGTCGACGCGTGCTCGTCCCGTCTGCGGGAGTGGCGATCATCCCTGGGGTCATCGTACAAGTCATCGTTGGCGCCTCGGGAACGGCGGTCACGGTCGCCCATGCCGCTATATGCTGTATATTCCGATGCGCCGTCGCGCGCGGTGGCATAGGATGAGGCAGTCGAGGAGGGAGCTGGAGGGTAGGATTTCCGGGAGGAGGAGGAGGTTGCTGGGCGCGGTTCGCTGCCACGGCGGGTGGGCTTTCGCGAAGAGGTAGAAGAGACTATGGATTCTGCGCGTTTTGGACGCGTGCTGGACGACTCGTCACGGCGGCGGTCGTCCTTGTCCTTGGATGAGCTTTCGCTCTTACCAGTGATCCTGCTCCACATGCTGGAGGCGGAGCAGGAGCTCTGGGGGGTGCCGTAGAGGCTGGAAAATTATATACGTGCGGACGTGTCGCAAAACCGGCGGAGGTATACGGGTATGCTTTTGGGGGGTATTGCGAAGAGAATCGTCACTTCGTCATGTCGTTACTGTACAGTACACAGGCGCTGGGAAAAGCAGTCGCTCGCTAATGCCGCAAATCAAAGGAAACGCGCTGGGAGGTCCTCGCCGGTCTATCTGTGTAAAGGATAGGATGTCCTTGGGTTTGGGCAGCGTGGGAGCATGCGAGCTGAAGCGCCGGGGTTGGTGGAGCAGGCCGTCCATGATCGCCACCAGCCCCCCAGATTCGCCCAATGAGCGCTGACCTCGGGCGAAGCAATCGCTTGCGCAACCCACCATCACGAGCAGCTATCGTGGCAGTTCATTGTGGATTCACTATGCAGCAGTACCTCGTTTTGTGGTATGTTGTGGGTGGATGTTTATTCTACATCACAGCTCCGCGAAGCTATCCCTTAGAGGTCCCCACTGGGTGGCAACCGGTCCTAATAATATACTAGCATCTTCCCTGATAGCTCCCATTGTCCGCTATTAGTACACATAAAGAGAGCTTTTTGCTCCTCCGCGTCGAGCGCCAAATAACCACCGAATATCTTATGAACCGTGAAACTTCGCTCTGCAAGACGCGGAAGCGTGGTATCCCGTAAGCACCCAGAAACCAAAACGCCTGATGATCCCAGCTCTTGGAAATATATGCGCCTAGAACTTGTAACCCGCCCTCTCCAACGCCTCTATATTCGCCCGCAGATCCAGAATCTGTTGCCTTGATGTGGGTTCAAGTGCGTTGATCTGCTCCAAGGGAAGGTACTTCAGTTGCAAATACTGTTGCCGCTGCTCGGGCGTGGCGCTGGCTAGCAAGGGATGTATAGGAGGGAGCTGCCCATAAGGCGCATATCCTGGTTGCGCGGGCATCGAGGGTGTCGGCGTGGGTTGCGGCGGGTATCCAGCGTAGCTTTGTGGAGGCTGTGGAACAGGTGCTGCCGCTGCGGCCGCTGCGGGCTTGCCTCCGGGGGCAGCCTCCACGACCTGTGCAAGCGCAGTCGCATCAACGAGATTCAGAAGCAGCAAGGCTTGGAAGAGAGCATAGGCAAGCTGGGGCGCCTGGGTTAACAGCTCCACAGCTCTGGCAGGGTCCGACATCACCAACGACTTCATTTGTGTAAGGATGTCCAGTAGCTGGGGCGGAGGCAGCGTGCTGAGAGTCCGCGAGATAGCGTCGGCGCAGGTAAGGCCGGCGGGCGGATCGGTCCCAGGTGGCAGAGTTGGTAATGTCGTCGACTGCTGTTGGGTTGCGGCGGGTTCAGGATGGCCGATGAGGGGCGCAGGCGGTGCATACGTCGTAGGGGCAGCATCGCCATCTCCGTTATCGTTGGACCAGTCCACCCTCAATTTGCGCCCCATGATTTCGTAGTCGTTGAGATTTCGTACAGCGGAGGCTGCGGCGTCGCCGTCGGCGAACTCTGCAAACCCGAACCCCTTGGGTCGTCCCGTTTCCTTGTCGTGGATGAGGCGGAAGTTCAGGACCTGACCGACACGGCCCAGTGTCTCGACGATTTGCTCTTCGGAAATTCCTTTGAACATGTTAGTTACAATTCGCGGGTCTGCATGAGCAACCTTGGGATCGGGGGTGAGCCTACCGTACGGAATATTTCCAATGAAGACAACCCTTCCGGCTTTGTCGTTGGGCGCCATGGTGGAAGAGCTGTATGGGCGCTTTCAGTACGAGGAAGGTGATGGGTGGGAGGTTGGAATACTGTTGCTACAGTTGTGGTGCTGAAGGCCTGCGGTATGATCTGCGAACAAGCTTCCGCTGCCACGTGACGCTTGGCATCGGGACCAGGGTGAATGCTCTACCGAGAGTAGGCAATATCTGAATTCCACTGCCGGATCACGTCGGGAAAGGCTAGACTTCCCCGAAGGCATATACCAATGATTGTGTGCTGGCAGTTGCTTCCTGTATAACGACAATCTTTTGCTGTTTGGGGGGAGGAGCTTTCGGCGAAACCATTGGACTACGAAGACACGCGACCAGCTATCTACCGTAGGTACGGAATATTGCCGATTGCGACCAGTGGCTGGGCAAACTGTAGAGTAACCGAGTATATATCTGGTAGACCCTAGAGGTCGATAAGCCTCTACCAGCCATGGAAGTATGCCAAAGACCAAGTGGCATCCTCTCCATCTCCGAATGCAATTCGCACGCAGGTGGCGCTGCGGGTATGGTTCCCGAAGCATATAAAAATAAAGTACGACGGAAGTTATATTAGCTTACCAGTTTCTAGGTACGCGGGAATAAATACGTCCCTGTGGATTCAGACAAATGCTGTATCATGGGCAAAGGGCGAGTTTCACTCTTCTCGTCCCCGTGTGCTGCGAGACTTTCTCTGAGTGATTTTTTGTCATCCGCGCATCCCTGACCTCCACCGCCCAGCTTTCTTTTCTGACTGCCAACCCGTGTTGAGCTTTCGAGCTTGGAAACCTTTGCAAGCTTGGAACGACGTTGGTGCCAAGGCGCCAGCCATCTATCCTTCCCCCCAATCCCTGCCACCCATTCATCGGCTCGGCGCATACGGTGGGGCAAACACTCAGAGACATCCCCGGACCTTCTCCAACCCTCCTCCACTCTCCCGACCCGCAAATACACAATTCCACAATTCCCCGGCCATGGACGGAGACGGTTCCAAACCGCACCAGCAGGCGCCCGCCTGCCCAACCTTCGTGGATCCCCCTCCGCGTGCTGATATTGACGAGATCCTGCGGCGGAAACGGAAAGCCCGAGAGTACAAGGTACGCCCTGCGTATTTCCTTGCGCGGGAATATTGAACTGTTCAAGACCCTCCCCAAAGAGGAGACTAATCCTTCAATCCCCAGGCTTGCTATCCGTGCCGGCAAAGAAAGGTCAAATGTGACCAAAACGTACCATGCAAGACCTGCGTTGTGCGAGAGCACCCAGAATTGTGTTCATACCATCCGCCCTCTGAGACTCACCCTCCTGCGAAGCGCCTTAGTATGCACCATGTTGGGCACAACGGGAACGACTTCTCCAATGGTTTGGTGCATATTCATGGCGGAACGGTCACACTCCCAAGAGAGGTACGCGTCTTTCATCTTGTTTATTCCTGTCCGCTGACGTTGGACAGGACTGGGAACGCATTTGCGCCAAACTGCAAACCGCAGAGAAATCCCTGGCCGACCTGAAGAACTCAATCAGCAGCGTATCCGAAGTGCCGCCCAACGCGCCGCCGCCTACGAACGGATACTCTCCTGCTACCGCTGGCAATACGCCTCTCGCCGCCCCTGCCCCGATTGACAGTGAACAGAGCCACGTCCGGACCCAGGGGGTCCATACGCACAATGAGTTCACTGGCCAGACGATACACATCGGACCCAGTTCGGTGCCAGCGCTGGTCATGGCTCTGGGTCGTGGTGACTCACAGTGGCCAGGGTTGACAGACCTGCTAGGCAAGAAGAGCATGCTCCCCATATTCGGGCTGGATAACGAGAGTGCCACCTACCCCTTTGTTGACCTCTGGGGCCTACCACACGGTTCCATTTCGCGCGCCCAGGAATTGGCCAACGCATTGCCGACCGACGCGGAGTGCCTCAACTTCTTCCGTTGCTACCGAGAGACCGCACATGCCGTATACCCGGCGGTGGCAGATGTAGAGGCGATGGAGTCGGACCTCTTGTTGTTCCTCATCAACCGTGCCAGCTCCCAAGCCGGCACTGGCGTCACGGAGGAGCATATTCATGGCAAGAATTTCCACTGGATCGGCCTGTTGTTTGCAATCCTTGCGTCAGGTTGCCAGTGTTCTGCGCTAGGGAGAAAAGAGCGCGAGTTGACGTCGCAGGTCTATATCTGCTGTAGTTTCGAGTGTCTACGCTTCACGAACTTCCTCTCGCACGCCACCCTCGAGAACATACAGACTCTGCTAATCCTCGGAAACGTCATTTCCAACAACATGAACGCAGGGGTGGCTTGGAGTCTGATGGGTCTTACAGTTCGACTATCGCAGACGTTGGGTCTGCACCGGGTGTGCCCCCCGTCGACGCCTCTACACATTAAGATCACGCGAAGTAAAGTCTGGTGGGCACTGCTCTGGCAAGACTCCCTTTTATCAATATCCTATGACCGCGCCTCATCCACTACGACCATCGACCACACGATACCCTTTAGTCCGCACACTGCGTCGGGCACAAGGACATACGTGGAGAGCATGTACCGGCTTTGCAAGGTGGGCCTGGATATTGTGCGCGAACGACAACGACCGCAGAACTCGCATGATGCATTGATGAGGATCTCGGAACACCGCAACGAGCTCCAAGAGATCATGGTGGATGCTGCCGACTATTTGAAAGACTCGAGGCGATGTCGATCGATGCGCGATCAGTTGGAGCACTGGGCTCTGTATCTGCACATCTCGTACATCACGTCTGAACTTTGTCGGCCGGCCATCAGTCCCAGCACTGCGAACCTCGACCTGTCAAAGACGTTGCGGAAGACTTGTATTGACAGCCTCACAAATACGGTAGAGGCCTTCCTCGGGCTACAGAACATGACCCCTTTCGCCACCCGCTCATGGTCTTCCGTCCACCGATCTCTCAGCTCCGCCCTCCTCCTCGGCATCCTCGGTGAACACTTCCGCAACGAACGCGCACGATCCCTTCTCCAGAATCTAGTCCAGGTCTTGACCGACGTCACGGCCAATGTCGACCCCGCCGAGCTTTCTGCTCCCATCACTCGCTCCGTCGCGGCCTTGCAAAGGCTCCTGAGTATCCCTAATCCACGCGCCGGTGTCCCCAAGGCTGCTAGTGATGGCTCTGGGTCGCAGTCATCGCCCACGCTGGCGAATTTCACGGCCGATGAGTTGAATGCTGCGTTCAATTTTGAGGACCCGGCGTTCAATCAGTCGCCTCTGGTGGGCTTGGAGCTGGACTCATCACCCTATGCGCTTATGGAGTCGATTGTGTGGGGTGGGAAGAAGTCGCCTTGAAAAGGAATTTTACAGATTCGACAGGAGCATGCTGCATATGAGAAGGGGACCACGATGGTTAGAGATTTTGCAAGACCACGCCGGGCCGCGGCTACGCTGTTCTCGGGTCGTGTCCGAAAACCACAGAGGGGTCTATGGCCCTTGATGGTATTATACGATACTATGACAGTTGGACTTTTTGAGCGAGAGGCCACATAATGGCGGAATCATGGGGGACGAAGGAGACCAGTTTAGTCGCCGATGGTCATACGGTTTCCGAGGAAGTTACGATAATTGCAAAGACTAGCTGAGCGATGCTCCAGCTTTGAAGAGAAGTTGGGGGTCGAAGGGTGAAAAGTTATTATTATAGAATTTCCTATCGGGGTGCGAAACGGAGTCTGCGGCGTAGTTCTTTTCAGAGTTTGGAGGCGTATCTGTATTCGAACAGCGGGCTACGATACCTTGGTAATGACCACGACTATGATGATCAGAAGAAAGAAAGTACCCGGTACGGTGCAAGGGTCAATATAAATATAATCGTCTGGTGTTTAATCACATCGGGAGTTTAGCCAGATCAGTGACCATTGCGAGTGCATACGTCCGAAAGCGCCCTGCGAGTCGAGTCGCATAATAAACAATCCTTCGGATTCTGAACGCCAGACCTCTTTGTTTTATCGGAGGCCCCCTGATTGGCCACGCACCCGCCGCCCTCGTTGTGAAACGCGTCGCTTGAGGCTTGAGACTTGTCCGGGGCACGCTGGCTGGTAGCTGGCACGGCTGGTCAGGAGCTGGGAGCAGTCTGTTGTTGTGTTGTCCTCGCGCACCCCTCCTTTCGTTTTCCCCGACCCAACCTCTCTCACTTCACAACACCAGAACACGCCGACGACACTTCGGCCGCGTTTTCCCTCCACGCGAGATATCGACGAGCGGGAACTTGGAATCAGGTCGCGAGAGGCTTGTCATACGTAGGTCGCTTTCTTTCTGGCGTTTTGGTCTTGCGCGCAGCCGTTGTTTACGATCGAGGAGAGGGAGATGCGTGGGCGCTTGCGCACCTGAGAAGAGCGCTATACGGCTGCGGTCACTTCCTGCGGTCGTAATTCCGGTCGTTTTCCTTCGCTCTAAACATTTTCTACTCTTTCCACCTTCTCTCTATCTTCTGTCCTTTCCGCGCGCTCGCCGTTGCGCAGTGTACCCAGCACCCGAGCCTTGATCCCGAGTCGCGAGCAGCTGCGCCAGCAGCCTTGAGATTGCGCAAGCGCCCGCGCGGCGACGATCTGTGAGACGCGGCTGACACCGCATATAGGACAGACGTAGCGGTTTAAAGAGTCACGAAAGAATATCCACCGCTGTCCCATTTCTCTCGAAATTCCTGCGAGAAACAAACTTCCCGTCGGCTGGTCAGCATATACGCACAAGGACTCACACATCCCAGCGGTTCCGTTGCGCCGACGCCATCCCAACAGCACCATCCTCTCTGCCTAACATCTCATTTTACCCCAGCAATCCTCCCGTCAACACCAACCGCCCACCATGCCAACAACCCGCGCCTCAACCGGCTCCTCCCGCCCACGCATCTTCCCGGTCGACCCGACCCCAGCTCCCACCGCATCCTCCAAGCCCAAGTCCACGAAAGCAAAGACCAAGGCGAAAGCCAACACGTCGAAGCCGCGCGATCAGAAGGTCGCGAGCGGGCGCGTCGAGAAGAGCGGTGCGGGGGGCGCCAAGGGCGCGAAGAAGGATGGGAAGAAGGACGTGAAGAAAGGGGAGGGGAAGGCGAAGAAGGAGGAAGGCAAGGTGGAGGGGAAGTTGAAGAAGGTGGCGAAGAAGGCGGAGGGGAAGGCGGAGAAGGCTGTGGGCGAGGCGGAGGGGGAGGAGGGGAAGGTTGTAAGTTTGTTTCCGTTTCTTTGCTGTTGGCGACGAGGGAGATGGGGGCGCGAGTGGATATGGGATATGTTGGTGAGAACACGGCTAACGCGTTCATTTGATAGGCCGCCGGTGAGAAGAAGGAAAAGGCGCCCAGTGCGACGACGAAGAAGGCTACAGCTAGCACGAAGGCGAAGAAGACGTAGTGTGGCTCTCCGAGCTCTCCGCTTGGCTGTAGGCGTCTTATTGAGAGTGGTGCTATCTCCAATTTTGGACTGGTGTACGGAGGAAAAGAGACGATGGGGGATTTGTCTCCCGGATATGGACTTCGCGGAGGAGACTGCTGGGTTGCTTGTGTCCGTCCCCTCCCTCTCTTCCCCATCCTCATTTGCTATTCCTATTTCTCTGTGAGTGCTTGAGCGAAACACACTTATCCCGCATAATACCCTATCATGTATGCACAATCATGTCCATTTCTTTCCAGGTCGTTTTCTCTTCTTTCTATTGCTAGCGTATATACAGAAGTGCTGTGCTATGTCTCTTCTTTTTGCAGATTTCTGTGCAATCGTCCGAAGCGTTCGGTGAATTCACGCAGCAGTTCGCAGTTAGGTTTTTGGCGTCGGATTCAAGCTTGCGCCATGGGAACTCAAAGGCGGGAATCAATTGGGCAGAAGAAGCGTCATTATGCAGTCCACATAGACCGTGTCACGATAGGAAAAGGCGTGAGTGAGGATCATTCCACTCGCCCTCCCATTCTCCCGGGAGAGGTTGCTGGGTAGGGGGCCCACCAGACGGCGCGCCTTAAAAGCTTCACTCACCACGGGCCTTCCCTATCAAGATATGTACAAGGAAATGCGGATACGCTAGGACCAAACTTTAAATCAACCTCCATTTTTTAGCATCCCTGATGTTCGCGCGAACGATCGTAACCGCAGATCTGACAAAAACATCGCTCTTGAGATGTCCAGATCTGATATCAACACTCCGCTTTCCCACGGAACCAATGGAGATCGAGGGTTTCCCTCATTATTATGAACGAATCTTGCAATGCGGAAAACACTGTATATGTCTATGATCTACCTAGGAGGGTATTATGTCCGAGAGCACTTGTGGAAATCAAGGTCCCCAATAACGAGACGTAAATCACCGGCTCTGCACCGACGTCCAAGCTGGTAGCCAGGCACCCAGGTGGCAGAAAGAGAGTCGCACCAACTTCGGAATCCACTGCCTCTTGCCTAGGTCTTAACTAGCAATACGTGAAATAATTATAAAAGCGTGCACTGCTAACTGCACAGGAGTTATCTGTAGTTCTAGAATCTACGTCCCTAAGAGCACATCGCCTACGATCTGTTATTGCGGCTCGGGGGATTCGGTTCGGTTTACGAGAGTCGCAAGGATATCGGGTGGCCGGGCCCCCTTGCTACCTTCCCTCTTCGAACGACGAGCCACCGCACCTTCCCTTTCCCACTTCTTTAAAACTCGATATATAAATTCAAAAAAGCCACAACCCGCAACAATTCAATAATCGATCCTCCGTGGCGCAATTGGCTAGCGCGTCTGACTGTTAAAACCGCAATCAGGAGGCTGGTGGTTCGAGCCCACCCGGGGGAGAAAAGCCCTTCTTTTTGCTTTTTTGTCCGTTCCTTTTTGCCTCTTTTCCTGGTCTTTCTGCACCGGTGGAAGGATTCTTCGCCTCAGCGACCGAGCCATTGAGCCCAACGCACGTTTTTAGCTTTCCGACAAGAACCACAGCAGGTAAATGTGCAATTCCCTCGTCTGTGAAGCATGAGCACGACAGGCTGGTCGTTCGAGCCCACCTGGGGGAGAAACGTTTTGCACCAGCGGAGGATTCTTCGCCTCAGTGACGAGAACCATTGAGCCCAACGCACGTTTTTAGCTTTCCGACAAGAACCACAGCAGGTAAATGTGCGATTCCCTCGTCTGGATAGTATGAACACGAATGTACAGAAGCAGCGGAACGACATCTCCAGCGGTTCGCCGGATTCCATTCGTCGGAAGATGACGTGCGGGATAGAACGTGGGACTTGACGTATCGTCCAAGCTGGATACAGGACTTCGCTCGATAGGAGCGGAGGTGTATCTAGTCGTGTACCTGACAAATGCGTCGGACAGACTGAGGTGTTGCAATTTGCTGCACGGAAGACAGGAGCCTACCTAGTGGAATGACTGGAGTTTTCGTATTTACATGTAGACAACATATTGAAACCTAGTACGGGTAGAACAATTCCGATTAGACTACTCGCCCCCTTGCTGGTTCGCATTGGTCAGGTAGATCCAAAGCGAAGTCGATCCAGCTCTTCCAATCCACATCGAATCACACCCATCGCAGAGTACCCTTACCCCCCTCCAAAAAAGAGCCCTATTCCAAAACTCACAAAGACATTAATTAACATTTCCGTCGTATTCCCCCGGACTCGTCACGAAGCCTCAACCAGTCGAACGCCGCGACGCCCGTAACCCTATACACATCTACGTAATGGCCCATAGCTCGCATGAACACGTCTTCACCGGAAAAAAGAAGAACCCCGTCTTCCCCCTTTCTCCCTCCGTGCCACGGACAGCAAAACAGCCTGCAGCGCAGAGGCGCGGAGGAACCTCGCAGTGAAGTATCAGATGTGGCGCTGCTTCCCGTTCGCCTCCTGGCATGTAGATAGGGACCGAAAGAAGTGTACGGGAAACAGCTCCCTTCCCTCCTTTTCCGCGAGAGGAACGGATAGCCGGGCAAGATGGAATGCATCGAGCGGAGTTGCGCTAAGTAATCCACCTTCACGCTCGAATCGCAAGCAGGATAGAAGGGAGATACCTACATCGTTATATACGACGGATTCCGGGAGACGGTAGGACGTCGCTTCATGATGATATACAGGAATCGCAGGTTGGAGTATATATCGCAGATGGATTATCCTCCCACGCACCAACCGAGAACGTGGTAGTAATGCGTGGTGGTATGAGCAGCCATCCAGTTACGTATACGTATATCACGCACGTCCTCACGTCCGAGCAATGGGATATAAAAGGGTATATAGCGTATATAGCACAGCCGACCCGGAACCAGTATAACTAAACACCCAGACCTCGGTATCCAGGAGCTATTACGGTATGCTCGACATCTACTTGGATCGTACAGCGGGGAGGGAGGAGGAGCGAGCGGTATATCGAGGATACAGAACCCCGTCGGCAAGGCTTTCTTCGCCAGCAACCTTCGGCCCATGCCTAGCATCCACCAGCCCAACCAAGAAAGACGATGCAAGGCAAGATTGGCAAAGCAAGAAAATCAACCCGCATGTATATATGCGCGCCCGCTTCCCCTCCCTGCGTTTCCCAGGCTCTGGACCAGAAAGGGGTAATAGTGGTAACAACAATAAGAATGAATCCGCAATGTCGCAGGCCGATGCGAGAACCAGCCAGCGTCTACCCTACCCAACATACGAAAAAGAAAAACAAAACAAGAGCAAACCCACCCCTTACGCGGGCAACACGCCGCCCTTCTCCCCGCTCGCGCGCCTCAGTATCGGGCCCCCGTTCTGCACCTGCTGCGGCGCCGGGTCCCCGTACGCCCAGCGCGTGGCGCGATTGACGAGCTTCGCGCACGCGGGATCGACGTACTGGACCCAGAGGCTCGCGGCCTTGTAGAGGAGGTAGTAGAAGATGGCGATGGCGACGAGGACGTGGAGTGTGGAGCCGCGCTGGAGGTCCATCTGCTCGCCCTTGTCGTCGCGCGGGGGGTTCATGGCGGAGGGGAGGTAGACCATCCAGGTGAGGACGGACTTGATCAGGGTGTTGTGCAGGAGGTAGACGGGGAAGGAGACGCGGCCGAGGAAGTTGAAGGCCGGGCTCGTGAGGAGGCGGCGGGCGGTCTTGGAGAAGAAGATGCCGAGGAGGACGAGGCTGGCGCCGAGGTGGTCCCAGTAGCGGCGCACGTCGGCGTCCTTGACGGTCAGCGACTTCATGAGGCGCTGCATGACGTGGGACCAGTGGGCGTTCTCCTGGGCGTCCTGCGGGTAGCCGGCGAGGAAGAGGCCAAACAGGATGAGGATGGCGGGGAGGGGCGTGGGGAGCGCGGAGGTGGCGGTGTCTTTGAAGTGGTTGTGGAGCTCGGCGACGAACATGCCGGTGACGATGTTGAGGCCTTTGAGGGCGCCGATGGCGAGGCCTGGGGGGATTAGTAAGGGGTTGAGGAGACGGACAGGGGGAGAGGAACGTACCCTCGCCTTGCTGCCAGAAGTAGAGGTAGAGGACGGCGTAGATCATGTAGCGGGCTTTGGGGCGGACGAGGATGGTCGCCAGCATGGTGGTGTAGACGATCATGCTGCCCTCGAGGAACAGGTGCAGGGTCCATTGGGTGCCGTCGTAGTCATCCCATCCAATGGTCCACGTTTCCATCTCAGCTCGAACCAGCGATTTGAGAGCCTCCCAGAGGGTGGGTTCCTGGCGATGCCACCCCTGGCGGATCCAGGTCGAGTCGACGTGTTTGGTCATATGGTATGCCTTTGTGTTGGCCAGGAACCAGCTGATGAAGGTAGCGACCATGGTCGGCAGTATCAGCCTCCCGGACCGTGCCAGAGCGCTCCGCGCAATGCCCTGGAAGGCGGTGTCCGTGTTGCCCGCGCGGGATTTTCCGATGGGCCCGATGGAGTTGACATAGCCGGTGATGAGGAAGAAGAGGGCTACGGCGCTGCGGCCGCCGACGGCGAGGCGGAAGAAGGGGAGTTGGAAGAGATGCGGAGCGGTGTCGGGGTCTTTGGCTGGGGCGTGTAGCCACGGGACGAATGCGGTGCAGAGATGGCCGCACACGACCATGAAGGAGGCGACTCCTCGGAGGCCCTATGCATTCTCGAGGTTAGGGACGGCTGGGCCGACTGGACGGGAGGGGCTCCGGGACGTACATCTATCCAGTTGGCATCGCGAGGTGCCATTACTTTTTATATATGGCCTGATAAGAGCAACCCCCCACAGCAGAACGAGGGAATGGAGAAGGGAACAGAAGGGAACGTCTAAGTGGAAAGGAGTGTGACCATTTGGGATCTTCAAGATTGGGTCCTCTTCGTGGGCTGGTCGTGTGCGATCTTGGTCCTTGGAAGCGTGCGCCTTGTGGGTCTCAGACGGTAGAGACGGGGAGAGCCAAGAGGGAGGGATGGAGAGAGGGAGGGATGGCGAGACGGCGAGGTGTGCTGCGGAGGAGGACGGAGGCGCGGAGGGGGGAGGAGATGGTTGGAAGTGTAGGTAGGTTTTGGGAAGAGGGAGAGGAGGCGAAGATGGGTAGAGCCAAGGGCGACATATTTCAAAAGAGAGGAAAAGCCTCCAAGAAGCTGGTGCAGCAGGCTTCCGCTCGCCAAGTGGATGAAAAGCGGGAGGTTGCGATCAAGATTTCAGCCCGCAGGGGGTCCTTGGGACGTTGGGACCTTTGGGACCGTGGGACCCTGTGCGCCCCCGGACGGTGGCGGCGGAAGAGCGCGGCTATGACTTGGTGTCAGAGACATGGCATTTCTGTTGGCACAAAAAGGTGGGAGGGAGAAAAGCCGCATCCGGCGTGCCTTTTCGGTCCTTGTGAGGTCGAGTCGGAGTCGTGCGTATAAAGGGGCCGACTCTTTTTCGAACCATCTCAACGTCCGACTTGACATTCAGCAGCGGGAATTCCACGGTTTGCTCCCAGCATTTTTCTGAGTTTCTCCTCACATGGCCCGCTGCCCGCAACACGCAAATGGTCCATGATCACCATATGCTATTTGTCTCCCTGCCCAGCGCCCAGAGTTGTCCCCTCGGGTTATGCGCTTGGCGCTGACGTGGAAGCGGATAGGTCGGCCAGAGGCTGATCAAAAAGAGTTTCATCCAAAGGATGTCCAGATTCCTCAATCGGAAAGGTCAAAGGTCTCCAGTAGAGGACGTGTCTGCACTGCGAGCTCGGGTTGTGGGTGGCAGGAGGAAATGGGGAAGAAGGAGATATAGCAGAGAGAGGTTCGGCCCCGGGAACTTGAAAAAGAAAGGGGATCGGCGAGGGAGGACTTCAGTCGTACAAGGGGCGGAACCCCCGTTGGCTGGCAGCTGGCTCCCACATGGATGATGGCGGCGGCGGCGCGGGTGTCTGTCTGTCCTGGAATGTTGGTGACAAGTGTGAGGTGTTGTGTCGTTTGACGCCACAGCTGGCCTCTATTCTTGGGTTGGGACTCTCTTTGGTGAAGCATACGGGGTACCTTCCACACCTTCCAAGGTTCGTATAGAGATCACGTGGACATCAGCCGTCTCCAGGAATATTACCACCAGTTGACCCTCCTGTGTATCCAGGCATGCATTCCTAGGAGGTTATATGTCGGGCATCGACCTGCCAAGGTACGCGACATTCACACCGGACACAACACAGGAGAACAATCATGGGCTGTGGACACGGGCTGATGGGAGCACAACGAGGACAGCCTTGGGGACACCCGTGGGCATGTCTCCCCTTGTCTCCCCTTGTCTCCTCTTGTCTCTGGCGGTGGTCAGAAGATGGGTAGTCTACCCAAGTACGGACACGCAGCCTCTTTCTTTCGCATTCGAGCCTCGTGGCCCAGCCTGTTTGCTTGCTCATGCCATCCTGCCATCCTCGCCCCCCTCACCTGTACCCTCACCGCATGGTGGCGCGGCGACATGATGACACCGCAAAGTCCGGTGAGAAGGGCGCCTTGAAATGGACTTGAAACGTCGCGGGTTGCTCTCACTTCTCAGAACTCTGAAGACAAATAAACCCGTCTGGCAACCGTGTTCTCTCTTGGGCCGGTGGCTGTGGATCTGCCCTGCTCTCTCCCTCTCTCCAGGGCTGCCAGCCTGCCTCTGCTCTACTAGCTAGCCTCTGCGAACTATAAGAAGAGGGCAAGCGTAGCCCGCACCGCGTATACCGTATACGAAATAGTAGTGTGACGTCAATCACCCGACGACGACCAGAACCCACGAACCCACTTGCTTCTCGCTCCCCATGCACTCGAAACCGGGCAGCGCCTGACTTGCCCCGACAAGAAAACACGCAGGAAAAAAGGGCCCTCTCTCTTCAGTCTTCTGCTTCTCTCGTCTGGCCTCTTCCATCCATTTCCACCCTTCCATTTATTCTCGCGCGGCCTCGACCCACGCCCTGCAGCGAGCGGTACAGCCTACAGACTATAGCTGACTGGGCTGATTCACCAACAAAAACCTGCGGCGTAATCACCCGCCCGTACGACTTTGGGAATCGCGCCCCCGCAGCAAAAACCCCCGTCAGTCATCTCACCAGCCTCGTGCTCCTCATATACCCAGTGACTCCGCCAGAACTGGTCCACCCTTTCTACACCATTCTTCGTCCTCCCCCGACCTCATCCAAGAAACGATACCTTCGAACACAACAAACCAGCATTCACAGTCCACAACACAAACAATTCCAGCGACTCCGATTCCCGATCGCGAGCCTCGTATCTGCCTAGCCTAAGCGCCCCGCCATGTCCATCATCTACAGAGAGCGCGACCGGCGCGACTGGGAGTCCGAGTCCTCCAGAGACGGTCCCCGCACCTATACCACCGTCAAGCGCTACAAGATCCCAGACCACAGCCTGGAAGAGGACGACGAGTACGAATCCCAGCTGCGCATCGTCCGCCGCGAGGTCGACCGCGAGCCTGCCCGCGAGCATCGCCACACCCGCGAGTACATGGTCGAGCGCAGCCCCTCCCCAGAAGTCCGCGAATATCGCTACATCAAGCGCGAGGTCGATCGCTCCCCCTCTCCTCCGGTTCGCGAATTCCGCGAGGTGCGCATCCAGCGCGAGGTGGAGCGCTCCCCTTCGCCCCCACCTGTCCGGGAGCGACTGGAGCGGGAGTACCGCTTCGAGCGCGAATACGAGCGAGAGCCCGTCCGAGAGGCCCCCTTCGAGCTGGAGAAGTATTCCAGGTCCACCGAGTATTTCCGCCCTGAAGCTCCGCCGCCACAGCCCATCATCATCCGCCAGGAGGCTCCTCAGCCCATCATTTTGCAAGAGCCGGTCCGCCAGCAGATCATCGTCCGTCGAGAAGAGCCCACCTACGAGATCGTGGAACGGACGGAGGTTGCGGAGGAGCGCCGCGAACCCCGCCGCGAGCCTCGTCGCGACGAGGACTACTACTACGAGCGCAAGGTCAAGAAAGTAGAGCGTGACGGCCGTCCCGAGGAGAACTTCTACGAGGAGCGCGAGTACGGCCGCGACCGCCACGGCGATAGGGATTACTACAGCGACGACGACGTCGTCTTCATCCGCAAAGAGCGCGACACCTGGGGTCGCGACCACAGCCCCCACCACAAGCGCCACCTGGCCGAGGGCGTCATCGGCGGCGTTGCGGCAGCTGAGCTCCTGCGCCATCACCGCAAGAAGCAGGGCGAAGACCCGGGCAATCATGTCCGTCAGGCACTTGGATACGGTGCCCTGGGTGCCGTGGGCGCCGAAGCCGTCAGTCGAATCCGCGGTCGCTCTCGTTCCAGCTCCAGCTCCCCCGAACGGCGAGGCCGCAGGCGCCGGAGCAGGTCGTCCTCCAAGGCGAAGAAGTTGGGCACTCTGGCTGCCGTGGCCGGCATTGGAGCCCTTGCCTACGCCGCAGGTCGCAAGAACAACAACAACACGACCATCATCGAGGACCGCCGCAGCCGCTCCAGGAGGAGGAGGTCTTCGGTCTCGGCCCACAGCGAGAGGGCGCGTTCCGAGAGCCGCCACATGGACCCTGAGCACCGTCACCGCAAGGTCGCGCAGGCCGGCCTCGCCAGCGCAGCCGTCGCTGGCCTGGTAGAGCATCAGCGAAACAAGTCCCGCGAGCGCAAGGGTGAGCGTAGCCGCAGCCGCATCCGACAAGGCATCCCCATCGCCGCTGCTGGCATGGCTGGAGCCGCCGTCACCGGGCTCTACGAGAAGCACAAGGCGAAGAAGGAAGCGAAGGAACTGTCGAGGTCGAGATCACGGTCTAGGTCGAGGTCCAGGTCGGTACCCTCCGGTCATCGACGCCGCCATAGCACAGCAAGTGACAGTGCCCTTGTAGAGTACGGTGGTGATCCCATCTACACCGATCCCGCTGGCCGACGGTCCCGCGACTACGACGAACCCGCCGAGTACAGACGCAGGCGCCGCGGTTCGTCCAGCTCGTCGGACGACGGAGGACGTCGGCATCGCTCGAGCCGCAGCCGCAGCAAGAGCCGCGCCAGGAAGGCGGCAGAGACGGCGGCGGTAGCTGGTGTTGCAGGCCTGGCCGCCCACGAGGCTGCTAAGCGCAGAGACCGTAAGAAGGCCGAAAAGGAGCGCCAACGTGAGTGATAGAGTGCGCCATCGTGGAATCGTCCCCAGCTAAACCAGACCCTGCAGGCCAGCAAGAAGAGGCAGCCTACTCGCCCAGCTACAGTCCCGCCCAGGCGCCCTCCGACGCACGATACTTCCCCCAGACCAACGAATTCCCCCCTCCGCCCAACCAGGCCCCCAACGACCCCAACTACGCCCACTACAACACCTACCACCCGTACAACCCCGCCGAGTACCCCCCACCCCCGAACGTCCCGTACCACCCGGCCGACTACGCCGCTCCCCCACCCAACCTCCCGCCGACAGGCTACACGCCGCCGCCCCCGCAACCGCACCCGGAACCAGGGAACCCGTACGCGCCCCGGGGACGCGGCGGCCCGGATGACCATGTGAGTGCTCCATCGTATCCGATCTCAGGGCCCGACGAGCACCGGCATCGCGGTGGGTCCCGGCGGTCGCCTGCCCGTGAGGAGCAGCCTGCTAACGTGTCCGGTGCCGCAGATGTAGCGTCCGATGTTCCGGGGAGGGGGAGGGAGAGGGAGAGGGAGACGCGGGTGCGCGCGCCGTCGCCCGCGGGGAAGAGGGTCGAGTTCGATTTGCGGCCTACGGAGGTGCCGCCGTCGCCTGTTTTGGAGAAGAGGGCGCGTTCGTGGGACCCTGAGGAGAGGAGGAGGAGGGATCGCGATGATAGGGATGGGGATGGGGATGGGGATGGGGATAGGGACAGGGAGCGCTCGTCACGGAAACGGCACCGCGAGGATGGAAGCAAGAGGCGGAAGGAGCGGGAACGCGACGGATCACCTGGCTCCGTGGCGTCGGACGATACGATCGAGTTGCCGCCGCGGTTCGACGAGTATGGGCGGAGGAAAGCGGACGATCCTTTGGCGGAGAAGCTGGAGAGCGTGCTGAGTAGGTTGTTTGCTTAGGTGGCGGGGAGAGTGTGAGTGTGTATTACGTTTTGGGAGGGGTTATGGGGGTTTGGTCTTGGGCTTTGGGTTCTGGGGTTTGGATGTGTAGTTGGACGGTTTCTCTCTCCTTCTTCTCTTTTTCTTTTTCTTTTTTTTTTTGAATTTCTCTATTCTGCTTTGGTATGAATGAACCCATGACCCTCATGACGGCAGCAATGACTAGCAATGACCAGCGACGGACGAAGATAGCGATGGCGATGGCGATGGCGATGCCCTTGTTTCCGGCCTGGCGTCTCTAGACTTCCTTCTCCTTCCTCCTTCTCCTTCCCCTTCTCCTTTTCCTCTTTCCCCTTTTTTTCTTTTTTCTTTTTTCTTTCCCCCTTTTCTTTCTTTTCCCCCTTTTTCTTGGTAGTGTTCTATGGCGGTTTGGGTTTGGAGGTCTTTCCTGCCTGCCTGCTTTCTTGGGATATGATGTGATATGATAGGATAGGATATGATAGGATAGGAACGTCTAATGAATGGATTTGGTGGGATTGGGATTGGGTTTGGGTTTGGGATTGGGATTGTGATTGTGATTATGATTAGGAAGGTGATGGGGATGGGGATGGGGATGGGGATGGTGATGGTAATTAGGATGGGGATGGTGATGGTAATTATGATGGTGATGGTGATGTGGTATGGTGATAGTAGTGGTGATATGGTAGTGATATGGTAGGGTATGGTATGGTAGCGGTAGGGATGATTGAGGTATCTTCTGCTTAGGTTAGCGATTCTTGAAGTCGTCTCTGCTTGGGTGGGGAAATAAGTCGGGTTTTTCTTCTATTGATAACGGAAGTTTGTAGGTTGTAGGATGTGATGTGCTTATGATTGTAATCATAATTATGATGCAGCAAGCGCTCATAGTAAGAGAGGAGCAAGGGACTCTCCCAAGTCCTCTTCTCCTCTCCGCTCTTCACTCTTCTTTGCAGGATACACTAGGCACGATACACTAGGCACGATATTTGGTGATCAATACTCCGTACACTCACTCAACTCTCTCCTGAGGACTCTTTCGTTACGAGTATCCTTCCTCCCTCTTTTCCCTTCCTTTCCTTCTTTTTCCTTTTTAGCGCGTTATCAGACTCACTCCATCTATTTATCTATCGTTAAACACCTCTCCAAAAGAAAAAACAAAAGCGCTAACTGCACACACCCAACGCAAGAAGCTGGAAAGCCAAAAAGCCAAAAGCAAAAAAGCTATATTACAAACAGAATCCTTAAGTAGACCCATCTACAGCACGCCACGCTCCTGAATGTATGTATCACTGTATCAATGTATCAAACCCAGTATCCAGTATCCGCTATGCCCCACTGCTCTCCATCATCCTTTACCGTCTAGATGCGTTTCTGTTCCTTTCCCATTCCATCGCCTACTCTAGAGCTTCTTGCGCTCATCCCGTGCCATCCTATCCAATACTGCCTAGGTGCATTACCGTTCGGAGTGTACAAGTGTCTACGCATCCCTTACTGCCTACTGCCTACTTCCTACTTCCTACTCCCTTTTGCGTCAAACACGATTACTAGGAGCTAGGAGGAATGCCTGTGGCTGTTGACTCTTGATGATGACGATGACGACGATGATGTTGACGATGATGATGCTCACGACGTTGACTCTTGATGATGCTCACGACGTTGGCTCTTGATGATGCTCACGACGTTGGCTCTTGATGATGCTCACGACGTTGGCTCTTGATGATGCTCACGACAGCCTCTGACGTAATTATTCTCTTCTTCTTTCTCTTTTCTCTCTCATTTCTTCTTCGTTTTCTTCTTCTTCTTGTCGTGTTTGGGCTTGTAATGCTGCCCTAATTGACCCCCTTCCCGCTTTTCTCCTTCCCCTTTCTCCTAGTTTGGTTTGTTTTGCTGTCTGCAGTCATAGCGTGCCAGCTTCTCTTCTATGTCACCGGCAACGCCGGCAGTGCATCCATCGTATAGTGATGGCGTTTTCCCCGTGATATTTTTTCCCCGTGGAAGCCCAGGTTACTTGTTGGACGACCTGGGTGTTGACCATGGGTTGGATGCGCGCAATACGCGAGGGGTCTTCCACTTCTCGACCCAGACGAAACAAAAATGGGGAGCATGCAGCCACCCTTCCATCATCCAGACTCCACCCACCCTTCTTCTCCAACCCAACGTCCCGCCCAGCCAATCCACCCAGCCCCAAGCATCCATCCCCCCATCCTCGCCGGCGCAACCCTCCCCAAGAATCCCACAACGCAACCCTTTACAAAAACCCGCTCCTCCTCTTCCCCATCACCCAGTCGCGCGTGATCTCGAAGCTGAGCCAATTACTCGCCATACTAGGCGCCACCTTGAGCAGATTCGGCACGATCCCCTTGTACAACCCCCTGACGCCCTCGGTCCTCACGATCATGCGCACCGCGTCGAACAGACCCTTGTACTGGTAGCCCATGCCGGACATGGTGTTGACCTGGAAGCGGCGGCGCAGGACGTCGAACGGGTATGTGCAGGTCTGGGCGACGGCGCCCGAGACGGCGCCCGCCGCGAGCTTGCCGAGCGCCGAGGGGTCGGTCTCGCCCGCGGGCGTGAAGTGCGTGCGCGCCATCTCGTAGACCATGAAGTTGAGGCCGACGTAGGGGGCGACGCCCGCGACGGTGGGCACGATGCCGCGGTAGAGCGCGAGCAGGCCGCCCTCGTGCTTGTACATGTTGCGCAGGAGGGCGAACATGCCGGGGAGTTTGTGCTTCTTCTGGCCCGGGGCGAGGGTCGGGGAGGATTTCTTGAGGGACTCGAAAGAGGCGGATTGGATGGAGAGGCGCGTGCGGACGATGTCGAGGGGGTAGGTGAAGGTCACGGAGGTGATGCCTGCGAGGCCGCCGCAGAAGAGGCGCTGGTAGGGGCCGAGGGGGTGGCCGGGGGAGTCTTCGAAGAACTGGGGGGTGTTAGTAGGGGCGCGGGAGGGGTTTATAAGGCATGTGTATGGGCGGTCTGAGGCGGTCAGGAGAAGAAAAGAAGAACCTACCCTCTTGTAGACGTTGTAGGCGCTGAACTGCACGGCGGAGTAGGGCACGATCCGTATGCAATTGGTGCCGTTGCCGGCCATGAAGCCTCTCCAGCCCTCGTCTCTCCACATCTTGGCCAACGCCTTGGGGACCGACATCTTGTATTCGTTCCGGCCGGCGCTCTGCACCTGGAAGAGGATCTTCAGTCGCTCGAGCGGGGAGACGACGGTCCGCGACACGGCGCCGGCCACGCCTCCGGCGATGAACGAGGCGACGACCGGCTGCGCAAGCACTTCTCGTATGCGCTCGAGTTGCGAGTCGGTGGGTTGCGGCGGGAGCGGCGCGGAGAGCGGAGCGGGCTGCTCAAGGGGGTCAGCGAGGGGAGGGGGGAAACGGCGCAATTGGGACATGTGCTTCACGTACACTTCTCTCCTGACCAGCATCGCTCCGTATGCTAGGCACGACGTCCTGGCGACGGTCCTCGGACATGTTCTTGGTGCTCATGGTTGAGGCTGGCAGGGGCCAAGGGCTCTATTATTATCTATGGGAATTGGGCCAAAATGCCGCAGGCTGCGCGCAACCTGAGCGGATCGACGGCTATCGAACGAGGGGAGACGGGATAGTGCAGGTCATCGGTCTCGCGGCCGCGTCGCTGGAGTGTCGTGTGAGCGGCGGGAGGGTGGTTCGCGGTTGCTACGAGGAAGCCAGGGCGGAACGGGGCCGTAGGGACAAGGGAGAACGAGCACCGGCTGCGTCTGCGAGTGTCTGTGCCATCCAAGGTGTGCTGTACGTGTAAACGAGGGCGATGGGATGGATGTCGGGGCGCGGGCGGCCGTGGAAGTTACGGGTACGGAGTGGTGGGAAGTGTTGTGTTGTTATGTTGGGGGGAAGAATTGGGGGGAGATGTGGTGCCGAGAGAAGTGTGGAGGGAAGAAGCCTGTCAAAAGGCGAGAACCGACGTCGTTCCGCGTCGTCCAAGACTCCCAAGGATTCCCAATTGTGGCGGCGACTGTTTCTTGAACAAACATCGAACGACGCAACGACGCTTTCACTTGGCACTTCGACCGTCTTTTGTCATCGCCATGGGGAGCCGCTAGCCATTATCTAATTCTCTCCATATCTATTCGCCAAGGGATGTTCCGGGCTCCGCGGCGGGAAACCTTCACGATAGACGATAGATGCGCCCGACTCCGCCCGTCCTCTTGATGCTATCGCGGGGCGCTGCGAGGCAACTTGGCGACTGCTTGTCCCTCCGAGCGGCATCGAGAGCGGCTTCCGGAGTCTCGCCCGCTTTCACGTTTGCGTCTGCCAGGCTACAAGAGCAGTGGGAACCGCTGGGGATCAGAAATGCCTCTTCGTCTTCCTCGACGAGATGGAAGACGAGACAGGGCAACGACTACTTTGCCAGGGAGGCTCGCGTGCAGGGATTGAAGAGTCGAGCTGCGTTCAAGCTCTTGGAGGTTGGCTTGCACATGCAGCTGGAGTTGAACCCTTTGCTAAGTGCCTTGTAGATGAATGAGAAGTACAAGCTCTTCAAACCCAACCAAACCGTGGTCGACCTGGTATGTCCACCGTGCCTGTAGAAGAGATGGAGCTAACCGTACATCAGGGCTTTGCGCCAGGCTCGTGGTCCCAGGTGTGCTTCCTGCTGTGACCTCTTGCCCGAATCCACCCTAACCTCGTTGCCCAGGTCGCAGTGAACCGGACGGCTCCCAATGGAAGAGTGGTCGGCATCGACCTGATCCCCGCCCAACCCCCCAGAGGCGTATCCACCATCCAGGGCAACTTCCTCTCGCCCGCCATCCAGGCCGAAGTGCGTGCCTACGTACAGGAACCGGATCTGGGGCGGCCCCGCAGACAGGTCGCAGCGCCAGAGGAAAAGGGCTATACGGAGGAAGAGATGGAGGAGATGGAGCGAGGATACATTGATCTGGAACGGCACATGCACCTGGAGGGGGCCGAGCAGGGGAAGAAGAAAGAAGACAGGGCCGCAGCGGAGAGCAAGTTGTCTCCCAAGCAGCGGGATAGGCAGCTCGGACGAGTGGTCGACGTGGTGTTGAGTGACATGTGCGAACCCTGGGACCAGACGAGCGGGTTTCATAAGAGGAGCATTAGTGACCCCTATTCTAGGATGGCCAACACGAGCGGGATCGCGTTCAAGGACCATTCGGACAGCATGGTGGGTGGCATTCCCTCGGGGAAGAAGGCATCTCCGAGAGAAAGGCACAGTGGCTGACCAGAGCAGGATCTCTGCAATGCAGCGCTGACGTTTGCCTACGACACGCTTCGGACCGGCGGGCACTTTGTGTGCAAGTTCTACCAGGGCGCCGAGGACAAGGCGCTGGAGAAGAGGCTGAAGCGGCTGTTTGGCAAGGTGCACCGCGAGAAGCCCGATTCGTCCAGAAGTGTAATGCAGCCCTTCGATCATCCCTCACGTCACGTGATATGCTGACAACTCCGCGCAGGAGTCCAAAGAGGCGTACTTTGTGGCGCTGCGGCGGAAGGAGACGCCGACCAAGGAGGAGGTGTTTCGCGATCAGCATATGCATTGTTGAGAGTGTGTACGATATTCCGGTGAGGTCTAATAAGAGATGGATGATGGCATTGCACGAGCGCGGGTCCGCCGCCACGTGTAGCGGCAACCTGTAACCATCTTCTGTGTCCCTGGTCCCGATACCCCCCGTTTTTAGCAGTAAGCAGCCAATATAAAGAAGCCAACGACCGAGTTGTTGAGTCTCGTCGTTTCGTTTGATGCACACACGAAATCCTGTTTTCATTGCGTTTCCGGTCACTTTCCCGGAGAGCCACTCGACATCTGTCAAACCAGTGATATGCTGGGGATCCAGCCTCTTGTCACTGCGGAGTGACGCACAATTCTACCACTGCCAAGGGGGGCAGCCGTCCGAGGAGCCACTGACCGGCCTTCAGGGTGCCCAGGTGCGTGTCAGACAGACTCTCACCGATCCAGCGGACAGAGACAGTCTGAGGCCGCTATACTGGTATAATGTATCGATGAGCCACTAGATTTGACGTCTCCAATCTACCACGGTGATGTTCTTCCTTCGGGCACCAGCAGCCCGATTTGGAGCCCGCCCGCACCTCGTACGGCATCTTCCACGGATAGCCGTGGGATGCCAGCGTCACTACATACTCCGACTCGGGCGCAGCATACTACTAGAGTCTGGCCTTTCGTTATTCTCCGTAGTGGAGCCAAGGGCGGCAGGGATGCGTTGTGAATCATGAATGACGGGCAGAACCAGTGCGCGTGCCGGGCCCGGTCCTGCACCTTTCCCCGCAGGGTCCCTTTTATTATTTGGTGCGGTCCTTTTTTTCTGAGATGGATGCATCATGCTCTTCCCCAGGTGAATTCGTGAATTGTGGTGGTTATTATTGTCGTTGTTGTTATGGGGGTGAATGTTCTCTCATCCTTCCCAAGCTGATGAGGAGGATGCGCGGCACACCGGCTGGCCCGGCGCTATGAGGGGGGGGGGGAAAAAGAGGGAAAAAAGCCACTACTACTCTTCGTTCCCGCCATGGTCTTATCACACCTTAATCCTCCCCCCCTCACACACACACACACCCGCCCCCTCCCCCAACCCGATCATCCCATCCACCCAACCCCCCTCCCCCCAATCTAACGGCTGTACCACCGCCGCCCAATGACTCTAGGTGTTCCGATGGATTACCAAACGTTCAATAGCCAGCATCCCTCATTTGGTGGCCCGTTCCCTGCCCTGCCAGGCACTCCCGCCCACGGCACCCTCCCTCACCAACACGCCGCCCAACACGCCGGTCAACAATTCGTGCCCCAGCCCTCCCCTTCCCCGCAACAGCATCTCGCTCTCCACCATCAGCAGCAGCAGCAGCAACAGCAACAGCAACAGCAACAGCAGCACCAGCAGCACCAGCAGCCCTACCCGGATCCCCGCTTCTTGCAGTCCTCCCCCTCGCCCTTCCAGTATGGCCAGCAGTTCCCCAATGGCACGCCCGCTGGGGGCTTCCCCCAGATGGGTGGCGGCGTCACCCCGTCCGGTGGCTTGATGCAGCCCGGAGGCCTGCCGCAAAACCAGCTTCACCAAGCACGAGGTATGTAAGCCCAGTCCTGCCGCGGAACGGGAACCACCGACGTCGACGTGGTCGTCGGTCGTCGGTCGTCCTCCCCTCCCTTCTCTGCACTCCCCTTGGTGCCTCGCGCCGATCCACCCCCAAGCTTGGAACCGGATTGCGAAAACGAGGAACCATGCTGACGGACATGTTGAACCACAGTCGCCCTCCAGCAACAGCAACAACAGCAACAACAGCAACAACAGCAGCAACAGCAGCAACAGCAGCAACAGCAGCAGCAGCAGCAACATCAACAGCATCCACAGCATCCGCAGCTGAACCACCAACCTCAACCCTCGCCCATCCCCTTCTCCAGCGCCTCCTTCTCCCAACCCATCCCCTCCCCCGTCAACCCCCAGTTCGTCCCCAACCGCTCCACCGCCTCCCCCTCGAGCGCTACCCACCACCAGAGCCCCTATGGTAGCCAGACTCCCGTCCAGCAGTCCCCCATCGCCCTCCCTTCCAACGGCCAGCTGTCCATGCCACCGCAACCCCAACAACCCCAACAACAGCAGCAACAACAACAACAACAACAACAACAACAACAACAGCAACAACCACAGCCCCAAACAAGCCAACCCCAACTCCACGCCCCGCAACCCATGGCCGCCCACTCCCAGGGCCAGACCCCCATAAAGGTGCAACCCCAATCGCCCATCTCCCCCGTCACCCACGCCCGCGACAAGGAGCGCATCCAGACCCTGCTGGACATCAACATGGTCCTGCTGCAGGAGATCTCGGAGCTCGTCTCCCAGGGCAAAGGCGGCGTCGTCGTCGGCGCGCCCCTGGACCCGCAGCAACAGGGCGAGAACAAGCCCCCGCAGACCCCGTCCAAGGAGTACACCGAGTACGTCTCCCAGCCGAATCCCGTATCTTCAGAGCTAACGCACGCACACAGCTTCATGCGCCGCCTGCAGGTCAACCTCGCGTTCCTCGCGCAGAGCGTCGAGCGCAAGTCCAACATGCCGGGCCCGGCCATCATGGTGCCGCCGGGCTCGCCGGACGAGCTCGTGAAGCTGTATGCGAAGCTGCAGGGCCTGTTTCCCGGCTGGAAAGGGGCTCCCGGGCCGCAGATGATGAAGGCGTCGCCGGGGCCCGGGCAGGTGAATCAGCAGGGACAGCAGCAGCATCAGGGGCAGATGAATCAAGCGCAACAGCAGCAGCAGCAGCAACAGCAACAGCAACAAATGCTGAAATCGGAACCCGGGCCGCAACAACAGCAAATGCTCCCCCAACAACAGCAACAACCTCAACCTCAGCCTCAACAACAATGATACCGCCCACCATATACCACCACCACCTAGCAATACCCACTCGAAACAAAGGCCCCCGCATCGTTCGTCCGTTGTTGTTTGTCTGTTCACTGTCAAGTCCGCAGATTGTACCTTGTACTTATATACCCCTGGGCACACGGCACCGCGCAGCACGCCGTCGATTTCGGTCGAGCAGGAGGAGGTTGAGGTTGAGGTTGAGGTTGGGGTTGGTTTTGCCATATTTTGCCATGTCTTGCCATTTACACCCAATCCCGGGACCTGGACGTCAGGAATTTATCAGTCCGGAGTGAACGAGGGGAGAGATCGAGGGGATGATGATCAGGGAAGGAGAGCAGAGCGGGACGCAGAACCGGGAGCGGGAGCGGGGCCAGGCACGGACACACGCAGAAGCGGAGAAGCGGAGGGAGAGGAGACACAATGTACACCAGGCAGGATCTACTATCTGATACGCCAGGGGATCTATACGCTGGGCAGGGCGGGACGGATATATGGCTGGCTGGCTGGGACGCGGTATTCCGGGTTCCTTTCCTTTTTTTCTCTCTTTTTTCGTTTCTTGTTTCCTTTTGGGCCGGGAATCTTGTCTGTTTCCTTTTCCTTTTCCTTTTCCTTTTCGCTATCCTTTTCGTTTTCCTTTTATCTATCCCCATGCTTATTTCCCATCTCCCATCTCCCATCCCTCCCACATATCCCGCCCACTCCTCCACATCTCCCATTCCTCCAAATCTCCCATCTACCCACCCCATTTACCGAAGAGCGACTCGGCAGGCTACACTAATCTCGGTTGTTATTGTTATTGTTGTTGTTGTTTTTCTGTTTTGGTCTTTTGTTTTGCTTCATCTGGTCGAATTGGGATGGGACGGGATGGGACAGGATGAGACAGGATGGATGGGATGGACGGGATGGACGGGACGGGATAGGATGGATGTGATACTTATCAGGTACCCCTCTGTATCTCTGTATAACGCTTGCACGGGCCCGTGACGGGACCGGCACAGGACCGACCCGCGTAGACAGTGTTCAGCTTGCGTGGCTCTACTCTCTCTTCTACTCTCTTCTCTTCTCTTCTCTCATCTCCTCGTCTCGTCTCTCCCCGACTCCCTCTCTCCCTCTCTCCCTGACTCCCTCACACAAGTGGCGGAAGACGAAGACCAAGACCAAGACGAAGGCGAAGACGAAGGAGAAGACGGAGAGCAAGACCACACAGGCAGACGAGAAATGAAATGAAATGAAATGAACTGCTTGCGTCCAATCAACAGCGATACCTAGAACGTAGAGAGACACAAGTGCACTGCTCACTCACATATCCTGTATCCTGTATCCCGTCCATATATGTATATGTATATATATCCATCCACATGACATGACATGACGTGCCCTGCCCACCATCATCTTCACCCCCCAACCACTCTCACCACCCAAAAAGATCAATCACACAAGAGATGCATTCCATTCGCTAGCTAGACTAGACCACCCACCCGCACATCTACTACAAGCAGGACCGTCATGTTAAAAAAAAAAAAAAGAAAAAGAAAAAGAGAAACCCTCAAGCCGAGCAGAGTGTGAAGAGAAACAAAATGCATACACCAAACCCTCCTCCACCCATCCAGCCATCCGCCAGAATTCTAAACCCGGCCAAATCTCTAGCTCTAGTGTAGAAGAAAGAGGATCAAGGAAACGCTTCTCATTCCTCACTTCGTATTTGTATTTGTATTCGTATTCCTCCGTCCCTTGCTTGGATTCGTCACAAACATATCACTACGCCTACTGCGCGGCCGCCCCCTCCGTTTCCGCCTCCTTCTCCGCCTCCTTGGGCCGGACCGGTATTGACGCCGCCTCCTCCGCAGCACCGCTCTCCGCCTTCCCCTCCGTGATGGCGCCGGGCCGGATCTTGACGCTCTTGCCCTTGCCCTGCTCCGAGATGCGGCTGAGCTCGTTGACAAACGACTCGCCCCACCAGGCACTAGAATATCGAATCAGCAAATGGCAAAGGTCGAAGCGGACGGGATTCACTCACCTCGTGTACTTGTTCACGTACTTGGCCAGCTTCTGGTAGTTGTACAGCCGCTGCTCGTCGCCCATGGTGACGGCGTCGTGGATCGCGTCGGCCAGCTCCTCCGTGTTCCACGGGTTCACGATGATGCTGCCGTTCAGGCTCTGCGCGGCGCCCGTGAACTCGGACAGGATCATCACGCCGTGCCGCTTTTGCTGGCACGCAATGTACTCGTACGAGACGAGGTTCATGCCGTCGCGCGTCGACGACACGAGGCACACGTCCGACACGGCGTACAGCGCGATCAGCTCGTCGAACGAGACCGACTTGTGCATGAAGTGGATCGGCATGAACTCGATCGTGCCGAACTTGCCGTTGATCCGGCCGACCAGCTCGTTGACCACCGCTCGGAGGTTCTGGTACTCCTCGACGTCCTGCCGGCTGGGGACCGCCACCTGCACCAGGACGACCTTGCCTATCCATTCGGGATGCTCCGTGAGGAACACCTCGAGGGCGTGCAGCTTCTGGGGGACGCCCTTGATGTAGTCGAGACGGTCGACGCCGACAATCAGCTTGACGCCCTGGAACTTGCGCTCGAGAGTGGCGATGCGCTCCTGAACCTTGGGTTTCTTCAACCCTTCCTCGAACTTCTCGGGGTCAATGCCGATGGGGAAGGCTCCGACCGTTATCACCTTGCCCTGGAACTCGACTCCATTCGGTGTGGTGGGTAGCCCACTTGGCGGTTGTCAGCGGCGGCCGCAAGACGATAGCGAAACAGAGACTTACAGTATCCTCGAGCAGCTGCTGAGGAAATGCCGGGCATAATCGTAGGTGTGGAAGCCGATCAGATCGCAGTGGAGGACGCCCAGCAAGATCTCGTTCCGCACGGGGAGGATACGGTAGATCTCGGAGCTGGGGAACGGGGTGTGCAGGAAGAAGCCGAACTTGACGTTCTTCTTGGTGTTGCCAATCTCCTCGCGCAGCATGGCGGGCAGGAGCATGAGATGGTAGTCGTGCACCCAGACCAGATCGTTGTCCTGAACATCGGCCGCGATAGCCTTCGCGAACAACCGGTTTGCCTCCTTGTAACCCTCCCAAGCCGACTCGTCGAACGTGATCTCTCCGGGGTGGTAGTGGAAGAGCGGCCAGAGGATCGAGTCTGGAGCGAGCTGTTAGCTGCGGCAAGCCAAGGTGTCGACGGGCAACCGTACTCGAGAAGCCATTGTAGTGCCGGTCTGCCAGCTCGTCATCCAACATGACCGGGACGGCATTGTACTCCTCCTTTAAGCGGCTCTTGAGGGTGGGGACCTCGTTCTCGGGGACTTCCAGGCCGGGCCAGCCATACCACTGGAAGGTGGTGGTCTTGGACAGGCCGCTGAGGCCGCTGACCAGTCCACCGGAGGACATGGAGAAGTCGAACTTGCCATCTTCGGATCGCTTGATGGTGATGGGCAGGCGGTTGGAAATGAGGAGGAGGCGACCTCCTTCGGGGGATTTCGTTGCGGCGGGCATCTTGTGGAAACTGGGTGGTTGCCCTTCAGTGGTGGTTAGTGGCAGGTATGCGGCCCGCTCGTTCAAACTTCAGTCAACCTCAACGACAGGATGCGGCGGTGCAATGAGCGAGGGAGAAAATCTCTCTAGTCGGAGAATGGTTGGGTGACGTAGGTGACGAATAGATGAATGAGAGGAGGGAGGGGTCCAAGCGTTGGGCGGTGTTGGGCGCGGAAAAATGTGGAAGTGGGAAGAAGGAGGGTTGGACCCAGGACAGCTGGGGAGGCAGAAGAAGAAAGAGCAAATTAAGGTGCCAAGGACGTATTCTCCTTCCAGCGGCCGCGTTCCTGCAACGGTGTTTCTGTGCGCAAAAGCAATTGGAGGCGTCGAAAATAGAGCACCGCCAGCAACCAGCAACCAGCGCCAGACCAGCCGCCAGCCGCCCGCCGCCCGCCTGCCTTGGTCGTCATCGCCTTGAAGCTGTGACGTAGCCGTTTTTGGGCCATGGCGGGGCACAGCGGGACACCGTGCACGCCTCAGCCTGGTGAAGGTTCACGTTCAACGCCCGCCAGGAACAAGTTCGGGGCCCAACCACCACCGTATTCTTCATTGTATTCGTGTTGAAATTTTTTCAGGATTCTAGGATGACGCGCCGCATGCAGGCCTGGATTCCGATGCCCAGCAAGGCGCAGACGGGACGCAAAATTTTGCAAAACAGGATGGGATTCTCAGAATCTCGATCTGCCGCCCGCAAATCATTGCCCCTCAGTCATGTGACGCCAAGGACAGGCAGCGGGGCTCCGCTCGGATCTACCTCGGCGCTATAGGATTCCGCCCCCCTTGTAGCGGAAGATCCCCCCAACTGTAGAGAGACGGAAATGCGATTCTTGTGATATGGACGGGTGATTGCTGTGGAGATGCATTTCTTGCTCTCCAGCAAATTTAGATGCTGTTCCGATAGAGCAGAGAACTTCGCAACAGTCGTGCCAATATGAAGGCACCCTTGGCAATTTATTCCATCGTATTTCTGTATCAACTCTGCCCTGTTACACGATTCCATCTACGCTTAAGCATCCTCAGTTCCATCCCCGCTGCTCGAAGCTCTCGTGACGTCCGTACTGTTGCGGATCGTACTGGTCGGCGTCCTGGCCCTGGATGTAGTGCTCGTCGTACATGTTCTCCGCGTTCCTCTTCGCCTGACGCTTGGCTTCCTCTTGGTCGAACCAGTCTGCGCCCTTTGTCTCGGCCAGCTTGTCTACCTCGGCGGCAGCGAAGCCAGCGAGTAGTTCTTTGGCGAACGCATGGGACACCGGCTTCCCTGAAGCATTCCATCAGTACTGCATTGCAATCCTCCCGAGAATCAATCGTCCATGTCCAACGTACCCTCTCTACGCTGATGGTCCTCGAACGCCTTGAAGCCGGCAAAGGCGGCACCTCCGGCAACCAGTTCGTGGCCGAAGCTGGCCTTGTTCTCCTCGAATTGGTCGTTGTTGTAGACCTGCTCGTAGGCCTGCTCGGAGTCTCCTAGTGGGCGTTTAGGCTCGAGCGCGATATATAGGAGGAGTGGCCAAGCGGAGTCTTACCCCAACCGAAAGGCATCTTGGATGAAGATTGGTATAAGAAAGGGCGTTAAGAGACGTTTGGCGAGTGTGCAGCTGTCGAGCTGTGTGAATTGATGATTCGGGAAAGGAAGGAGAGGAGACAATCGCGGGTTTATGTATTCGTGCCCTTTGGACCCTCTTCCATACCACCATCGCACCAGCGTGTGCCACCGTGGCTCCGCATGCATGACACAGGCCGAAACCGCCGGCACCAACCGACGAGGCCGCAGCTTTCGTCATCCGGGGCTCAAAAGCGCGAATGATGTTGAAGCTGCCCCTCCGCTTCAGCTGGTCTAGCACCTGGTTGTTGCATGGTGGGGCATACACAGCCATGAAATGGTGGATCGATTCCTAGCCAGCTTGGGGAGCTATTACGCGGCATGCACACGATGAATGGCACCAATTGGTTCCCACACCAGTATAGTTACTGTAGGTACCTTGCTCGACAGGGGCGGACGGAGAACCTTATCAAAGTGGTGTTGACAGCATATGCCTAAGCTGCATGATAAGCTTCGTCAAGCAAATGCGCGAGACTGGGCAGAAGCTTAATACAAGTCGAGCTTGGCCCCTGGATCAATAATCCTGTAATTTATTATTATAGACCGTAAACGTCCGCCAGTTGGGGAAGGCATTGCACCAATAATTGCTAGTTTAGATAAAAACCAACAGTCCTGATTATTATTGCCACTTGTTCTTCTTCCCTTGTTGTTTCTTTGACAAGAAGACGTACCTAGGTTAGGTATGCGGCGATTTCGTGGGTTATTAATAGGTAAACAAGCTTTCTGCCCGTGTCTTGGCATTTAGCTGGGAGCGTGGACGCGTCTCCCCACTCCAACGGTCCAGCCCAGCCAGCCCATCTGTTACCAGGCCCGCATTCCGCGCAAGATGTCCGACTCGGACAGTGCAAACATCCCTCCCGATGCCATCATCTCGCGCACGCTACGAGACGTCGTCATTGGCCTTCACAAGTCCGGAAACGATGCAGACATCACCGTCAAACGCGTCCGGGCGCGTACAGAGGAGCAGCTCGGCTTGCCTTCTGGCTTCCTGAAGACCAATCAGGATTGGAAGCAGAAGAGCAGTGACTTGATTCACGAGGCAGTGGTAAGGTTCTCGATCTCTCGAAACTTGTTGTTCCCATGGCTAATTGATCCTGTAGGACAAGTACTGCGGAGAGGAACCTGTGCCCCCAGAACCCTCCCCCGCAAAACCTACCCCGAAAGCGAAGCCGACCAAGTCAAAAGCCACCGAGACTGGGCGCGGTCAGAAGCGAAAGGCAGCGCCGCCTACAAAGAAACCGCAAAAGCGAAGCAAAGTCGTAGAGTCGTCCGAAGAGCTCTCTGACGAAGCTGCGGCAAGTCCGCACCCAAAAGCGGATACGCCATCGGAACCAGAAAGCGAAGCTCCTAAGACGAAGAAGTTTGTACGCCGACCGAAAAAGGTTGTGGATGAGTCCGAGGAGGAGGAGAACGGGACCACAGAGAAGGCTCGAGCTGCAACACCAACCCCGAAGAAGGCGGGGGGAGCCAATGATTCGGACAGTGACTTGTCGAGTCTCATAGATGAATCGCCGGTCAAGAAGAAACGCCAGAGGAAGTCACCTACGGAGAAGCGTACAAAGGCAACGAAACCCAAAGCAGCACCGCGGTCCAAGGCCAAGCCTGCGGAGGATGAGGATCCTGATCAGGCAGAGATCAAGAGACTGCAGGGCTGGCTGGTCAAGTGCGGCATCCGTAAAGTCTGGGGGAAAGAGCTTGCAAAGTACGATACCCCGAAGGAGAAGATCAGACACCTGAAGGGCATGCTCAAGGAGGCCGGCATGGAGGGCAAGTACTCCGTGGACAAGGCCGCTAAGATCAAGGAACAACGAGAGTTGGCGAAAGATTTGGAGGCCATACAGGAGGTGGCGCAACGCTGGGGCAGTACTGAAGACAGTGGGCGGCCTAGACGTAGGGCGGCAGCTGCTGCACCCAAGGTTGTCTTGCCTGACATTGGCGATGAGGACGAAGGGGACTCTGGGAAAGAGAAGGAGTCTGGAAGTGAGGATGAGGAGTCAAGCGAGGCACATGTTTCTGGCGATGAGAGCGACAACAATAAGTCTGCATCCAGCGCGGTGGAGGACGAAGACGATTCCGAATGATGAGAGTTCCATTATGGTTTGAATTCATTATCTGACGCCATATTTGTGGTCATGGAGCGTTACCAAGCGGCAGGGCGGGAACGAGGAGGCGTTGACTTTGCATCTTAGTATAATATTCATGATATCCCAATAGTTTTCGAAAATCCAGCATCCCCTTTCATCCTATGTCTCCTGCTGTACTGGTGTTGGCATCGTAGACCCCCCCATTCAATGCCCACTCCTTCCAGGCGACATGCGTTGGGCGACCAGGCTGAACACGGCAACAGAAGACATGAAGAGCACCAGGTTGTAAAACTGTCATTGAGCATTAGCAGCAGCAGTGATGGCCCGTACATACCACCTACAGCCTTTCGTGAATACGCGCTTTCTTCCGCCTCAGAGCGGGATTCGACGAATAGACGCCGGAGATTTGGCAGGTTGGAAGGCTGTCCATGAATTAGCTCATTCAATCGCATCAAACAGACGTGTAGTGTTCTCACCATCTCTCATGCTTTCCTGTTCCGCTGTGCTGGTCCTCTTGGGATGGGGATCCGCGAGGTACTCATGAGACGAGCTCGGACGTGGTTCGCCAAACCCAACAGGTCCAGGCCTCCTCCACCACACAACCACCTGCGGATTCACCAACCCTCGAGCGCAATCCTAGGCCCCTCGCCGCAATTACCACGCTTCACCCGTTCCGAATCCCTGCGGAGCCCGCGCTCGTCCTAAATCACCGCTGTGCGCCACCCCCGGTGCCCCGCCACCTGTCCGGAGCTCGAACCCGAAGTACATGAAGGCATAGGTCGCGACCCTCTTCTACTTCTGAAGCGTGGAGATGGCGGTCAACAGGATAAGAGGCGCCTTTGCGGTGCCGAGGAAAGGAGAGACATTTGAGCTCAGGGCGGGCCTGGTGTAAGAGCCCCGCTGGAAACATGTCGAAGCATATACTGACTATGGCGCCAGATCTCAATATGCATATGAACGGTTAGCAGGCGCATCCACGTACCTACATAGGATCTATACTGAATAGTAGGCAGAAAGGAGGCCATCCAGAAGACTATCATGTCCATGACCCTAGGGAAGGATGTCTCCGCGCTTTTCCCCGATGTCCTCAAGAACATTGCGACAGCAGACCTCGACCAGAAGAAGCTTGTCTATCTCTACCTCATGTCAGTGTCTGTGCGGATTGCACACAAAGCATAGTGCTGATGCCCTTCAGGAACTACGCCAAGTCTCATCCCGACCTTTGCATATTGGCCGTGAACACGTTCGTTCAGGACTCCGAAGACCCCAATCCCCTCATACGAGCGCTCGCGATACGGACAATGGGATGCATTCGGGTGGACAAGATGGTCGACTACATGGAGGAACCCTTGAGGAAGACGCTGAGAGACGAGTCACCTTACGTTCGGAAGACAGCAGCTCTGTGCGTGGCCAAACTCTTTGATCTCAACCCGCAGATGTGTCTGGAGAATGGCTTCCTGGAGCAACTACAAGAGATGATTGGCGACCCGAACCCCATGGTCGTTGCGAACTCCGTCACCGCATTGGTCGAGATCAACGAAACGGCGCCGGAGACGCAGGCTTTCAAGATTACCCCCGCTACGCTCAAGAAGATGCTCATGGCTCTGAACGAGTGCACGGAATGGGGTCGCGTCACCATCTTGACTACTCTGGCCGACTACAAGGCCTCGGATGTCAAGGAGGCGGAGCATATCTGCGAGCGCGTGGCCCCCCAGTTCCAGCATGTTAACCCTAGTGTAGTTCTGGCGGCTGTCAAAGTTGTCTTCCTTCACATGAAGTCCACCTCTCCCGAGCTGGCGAAGTCGTATCTGAAGAAAATGGCTCCTCCGCTTGGTAAACCCCCTGGTCCTCACGGTCGACTAGCAGTTCTAACTGGTCCTAGTTACCCTGGTTTCGTCGGCACCTGAAGTCCAATACGTCGCACTGCGGAATATCGATCTTCTCCTCCAAAAGCAGCCCGATATCCTGAGCAAGGAGATGCGCGTCTTCTTCTGCAAGTACAACGACCCACCCTATCTCAAACTCGAGAAACTCGAGATCATGGTGCGCATCGCGAACGACAAGAACGTCGACCAGTTGCTAGCCGAGCTGAAAGAGTACGCCATGGAAGTGGACATGGATTTCGTGCGCAGGGCCGTCAAAGCGATCGGCCAGGTCGCCATCAAGATCGAAAGCGCCAGCGAGAAGTGTGTCAACACTCTCCTGGACCTCATCAACACCAAGGTCAACTACGTCGTCCAGGAAGCGATCGTCGTCATCAAGGACATTTTCCGCAGATACCCGGGCTACGAGGGGATAATACCGACGCTCTGCCAGTGTATTGATGACTTGGATGAGCCGAACGCCAGGAGTTCTCTCATCTGGATTGTGGGCGAGTACGCCGAGAAGATCAGCAACGCTGCAGAGATATTGTCCGGTTTCGTGGATGGCTTCGCCGAAGAGTTTACGCAGGTCCGTCATCAGCATTCCTTGTCCACAACGCTCGTACTGACATTGCATGTAGACCCAACTGCAAATTCTTACTGCGGTGGTGAAGCTCTTCCTCAAGAAGCCCGATCAATCACAGGGTCTTGTGCAGAAGGTGCTGCAGGCCGCAACGGCCGAGAACGATAATCCAGATATCCGCGACCGAGCCTACGTGTACTGGCGGCTGCTCTCGAGTGATCCCCAAGTAGCAAAGGTAAGTCCAACAAGGACCCAGTTGATAGGCTAGCGCTGACACAACTTAGAGCATCGTATTGGCCGACAAGCCGCCCATCACCTCGACCATCCAATCCCTACCTCCTGCTCTGCTAGACCAGTTGCTCTCCGAACTGTCCACTCTCGCCTCTGTATATCACAAACCCCCCGAGGCATTCCTCGGCCAAGGCAGGTTCGGCGCCGAGGCCATGCAGAAGGCTGCTATCGAGTATGTACAGATTCGCGTCTACATGCAACATTGCTAACATCTTCACAGGGAGCAACAGCAGAACGCAAGGGAAAACCCCATCGCCGCCGCCGCAGCAGCGGCAGTCGTCAGCGGCCAAGCCCCCCCGCAATCCAACATCGAAAACCTCCTGGACATCGACTTCGACGGCTCCGCGCCCGCCTCTCTGCAGAAACAGCCCCAGTCCGGAGAGTCCGGTCTCGAAGGTCTCGCGGGCACGCCGCAGCGCGTCGCCTCCCCGTCTTCCAGCGCCGCCCCAGTGTCCACGATGGACGATCTGCTGGGCTTGGGAGGATTCGGGGATACGGGCGCTGCTGGTGCGAGCTCAGCTGCTACGCTGTCGAACGACGATATCATGAACGGGTTTGCGGGGTTGGACCTGGGAGGCGCTAGTCAGCCACCGCCGGCGAGCCAGCAATTGGGACACCAGTCCGCGCAGAAGAGTAACCAGGAGCTCTTGGATCTTTTCTAGATTGGAGGGGGGCGGGAAAGGGAAGTTGGAATCGTCGGCAGGGTTATTAGCACGGAGCATTGATTGGCGTACGCGGGATGTTATTGATGAAGTGTATGTAGAAAGAAAGTATGCCTGATAATCGATTCGGCTTTGGTCACGTTCTTCTCGCTGCTTGTTCGTGCAGTTGTAGATGTCATTTTCACCAAGCCGGTCTGCGCTCTTGGGTGAGGTCGCGGGAAGGGAACGGTTTGTGGACTTCTCCTTTCTCGTGCTGTCCGTCCAGGCGACGTATAATTAGTCCAGCACCAGTTACTATCCAATCAGCTATACATTCGTACAGACCTCTACTCCTGTTCTAACAGTATTCTAGTCCTTTCTTGTGTTGTCTGTCTAGGCAACGTATAATTAGTCTAACACCCGTTACTATCCGATCAGCCATACATTTGTACGGACCTCCACCCCTGTTCTGACAGTATCCTAGGGTACGTACCGTCAGACCAACTTGCTATTGGAAAAGCTCGCTAAGCTTGGTGCTAGGTCCCTTTCTCTCGATTGTCGTAATAGTGAGTTTCTTTCTAGCGGCGCGAACTCGGGACCGTATATCGGCATCCACATGTCCCGAAACCTCCTCGTCTTTGATCCGCTGCTTCCTGAAATGTCGCGCTGGTGACCCAAAACCATGCCTCTTCATCCTTTGCACCTGTTCCCGGATGGGCGGTCCCCCATAGGCAACCAATAGGACAAGACCTCCGACAATTGCCGTCACTGGTATTGCGATCGCCCAGAAGAGCCTTTGGGTACTGGCCATTTCTCGCACGTCGGACGTGTTCATGCCGAAGAGAGTAGCGACGAACGAGAGCGGAAGAAAGATAATCGTCACCAACGTGAAGATAAAAATGGCTTTCGTGTTTCCCTCCTCCAGAATGGCGATGTTGTGACGGAGGTCCTCTGCGATTTTCCCTATCTGCTCACGCGCGTGCTGGATGTAATCTTTCCCTTCTATATAGGGCATCTCTTTCTCAATGGCGGCGCGCTCCTGCCGAAAGGCCCGGATCCGGACCTCACTTGGTACGAGGAACCTTTCGCCGTCGAGAATCTCTTCCAATGCGCGGAAAGATCTCGCTTGGGTTTCAAAGACACCAGCTAGGACATCGATCTCCTCCTTGAAAAGGTAGAGCTCTCGAAGAACACGTTTGGATGGCCTTCTACTGGCTTCATATTTCTATAGCTATTAGTTTCGGACGGATAGTTTCACAAGTAGTACATACCAAGGCGTGTAAATGGTCCGTGTAGAGGTCACGAACGGCTTTGTCTCCTCCCAGTAGCGGTTGTTGGGCGAGCTCGAGAAGACTGTACAGGACTACCGTCTCTGGTTCCAAACGTTCATGCACGACACGGCTCGGGCTTTGTCCAGTATTGGCCATCAGCATTAGCTCCTCCCGGGCTTTGGATAGGGCCCTCCCCGCGAGCGAGGCGAAGTGCTCAGATCCCGTAACTTCTGCTGCTCGCCTCCCGAGACTTGCCAGGGACGCTGCCGGCAAAGTTACCCTAGGGAACTGCTGCCCGGATTTCTGTTGTTCCCGCAAGCAGTGTGCTGAGTAGTAGATGAACTCGAACATCTTCTCTGCAGCTTTGACAAGGGCAGTTGGGAGGAGATAGTTCGGGCTCAGTTCGTTTTCCTCGTTGGCCACGCTACCCCGGATATCCATGGCTTTGGTGAGTAGCTTCTCGGTGCAGCGGTGAAGCATTTGGACGGACTCGAGTAGCTGTTCGTTCCTGTCTTCTAGTTTGGAGTCTGCGGCTGCAATAATCCAATGCCCCAGTTGCTCCTGAGATATGGCGCCTTTCTCGGCCGATTCCTTAAAATGATGTTGTCGTAGATGTTGCATCGCGGCTTCGATATCCGAATTGCGAAGTGATTTGGGGCAAAGTTTGCACCCACTTATTGGAACATCTGGTTCTCTCAGCTGGTGCGTGTTCAAATAGCGCTTGTTGGGGATATCTTTGATGATATATTTGGGTGGAGCCGGTAAGACCTGGGCTTGTTGGTCGGCAGTTTCCCTGCAATGATCGAGTATCGCCTTCCGAAGATCAGCAAAGGCACAGCGCACTCCGTGAGAATTGATGAATACGGCAACATACCGTGCTAATAATATGGAAAGAGCCCCAGCATTGCTGGATGAGCGAGTGGTCAGAATGTCTATGAGCAAACTGAAGGATTAATTCCGCCAGTGCTGATAGGAAGACATGTCGGTTCGCGCATAACTCTACCAACTGCAAATGTATAAGCCGTCGAGTCACGAAGTGCTGTGGACCAGTGAGGCTGAGGATTCCTGGGCTAGAGGAACTTCTCAGGGTACTTGGCTCTCCGTGTCCAAGACCTTGTCGCTCCCCGAGCCCTGTACAAAGACTGGTTCGGAGGGAAACTCTTTGAGAACGCGAGTGCCTGCATCATTAGGCAGGATTAATCTTAGACGGAAATCAATATCTTTGAACGATTTCTCAGGGATGTCGCTTCTCGCCACCGAGTGCCCTGCCTTGTCGACTACAATGATGCTGGATTTCCCACGTGCATCCCGTTTATAGATGCGACGTTCGATTGCAAGGAGTGTGAGATTGACCAGAAGGTCGGGATTTCCCTCAATGTCCGATAGGGTATTTTTCTCCTCGGCAGATTGGGGATCCTCTCTATCACTCTTCATTGCAGTCGGCCAGGCAAGGAAAGGTGGTATTTTCAGATCGTCATTGAACTTGGTCGCCCCCGGTTTCGTCTCGAAAGCGCTGCGGGAAGAACGAGGATGCTTGGTAGATTCCCGTGCTGCGTCTTCAGTGGCAGCGTCTTGAGATTGTGATTCACTCCCATGACTCCTGGCACCATTAGTACCCTTACTTCCAGTTTGTTTTGCGGCGATGCTGGGGGGTCGATGAACATGGTTGTGCATATCTTCGGGTTCTACGGACTCATCAGATGAGACTGAATCTTCGCTCTCAATAGCTACGTGTGGAGTTTCTTCCTGAATGTATGTTGAAGGATCCACAGGATGATCTCTTTTGTGTGTTTCAATGTAAGGTCGTGACTCTTCTTGCAACATGTTTGGGTTCGCTTCGCTGGTATGTTTGGGAGGGTCATATGCGTCGGGTGTGGATTTTCCTGGGAAATGGTCATGGTCCAAATGTAAGCCCGTCTTGGTTTGGGGTACTGCAGGACGCCGGAAGACTTTTGGCTTTGCGGCAGAAGGGCCACTCGGGCCTGCCTTATTATACAAGACTAGATCCATTCCCGCTTCTTTTGTCCCTCTCCGATGCCAATGGGCACCTCCAGCTTCGGCCCTGCAGCAGTCAGATCTGATCATATGAGTTCGTTAAGTGAGGAAGCAACTCACTCGACCTCGTCAGCTTCGGCAGACTCCTCATCAGAGGTCAAGCTTGAATATTCTATCAACTTCTGAGAGGTCCCCGCATACGAGGTATCTGTGGCAGGGGGAGGGAACGCAGTCCAGGATTTCCGGCAAACTCGAACGTATATGTTCGAAGCCCTTTTTTTCTTGAGCACTCCTGGCCACTCTCCTGCGTTGAGGGCCTCCTTACTGTCGCCGAGGTAGAGGAGACAATCATCGACATGTCCGTCAGCCCCAGGTAGACACTTATCCTGGATGCTCCTTCTCAGTGCTAGGAACGTTTCACAGTGCTCGATAGGCAGATAGGTGATACGGTTGAGGAAGTCTGTGACATGCACAAACCTTGGTCCAGTGCCAATGAGGCTGTCTTGGGGGACAAACTCGACAAAAGCTTTGAATGTGTCTTCAAGCGTGGACGGCCCACATGTAATGATGCTTCGGGAATTGAGGACAAGAGCCCATAGCTGGGGTACACGAAGGAATTGGCCGGGTTTCACTTGTTTGAATTTTCCAAAAACCTGGTGCATCTCCTTGTCATGCGCGACTTCTTGAGGGTAATGCTGCTGGAAGAGGCCCCTTGGCAAGTGAAGTGAGCCATCTTCCGGTGCCTCAGGCGGTCTACCTTCGCCCACGTCGAAATAGGGAAAAGATACGAAGGTCACGGTTTGATCAGGCCCCCGCCTGGTTGTTCCCTCATCTGTCCCCTCAGACCGAAGCACGAGGCCTGGCTGCACAAAGCTGCCGCATGCAGACTTGAACTCATATTTCTGTTGCACCCTCTTAAACAAGTTCATGATGATGAGCATGATCAACTCGCTGTGATCATCAGGGGCGTGGCTGAGGACGAATCTCTAATAGCCGCTCGTTAACACTACATGGGCGGTGTAGTGGTGCTAGAGACCGCTGGATTCATCACCCTACCTTGAATGCCTCCAAAGAGATCATCTCGGTTTGGAGATGTCTGATAAATGTTAGATATGTATGATGTGTTGGAAATGTCGTGTCACTACTAACCGCCATCGTTCCTCGCTTTTGACGCTGCTGGGTTCCGGTGAGGGAGAAGGTGCCTTGGTAACGATGCGAACACGCGAAACATCTTCATCCTCATAGAGCATGGAAGCGACAATAGTGTAATCCTCGACAGGAGACTGAGACCAGGCTTGGGAATAAAAAGTGGTTGTACGCCTTGCTCTGAGTACACCGCGCGGAGACTGGGCGCCATCCATATTGATCTTCATTCACGAAATGATGGCTCAAATAGGAAGAACTTGAATAGGAAAAATCCCTATCCGTGTGACCGTGACTGTATGTTGACAGTGAAGTGGTGAATGTATGGAGAATGAGGATGCAAAGATGGGGGCCAAGGAAGACGCCGAAGGAACATAAGCTGAGACCCAAGTGGATGGTAGGTAAGCCACCCCCAATGAATGAGATGGAACAACCACTGTCATTAGCTAGCCGGCATAACGCTCCTCGACCTCTTTCCATAACACGCCATGCAGGATTCCGAAACCCGTTGCTAATTGTGATAAACAGAAGGATTCATTCGACAATTAAGGGAAAGAAGAACTAGAGGCTTGCATAATAGCAGAACAACGAGATAGCGACTTAATTATTTTTACCTTTAAGACTAGATTGGTAGTACACTATAGCTAGAGGACTTATATGTATGTCCCGAGGTCTGATTGGGCGGAACACTGTTGTAGTGGCTAACATCTCCAAGCTCCTCATAGTCACCGCAGCGGCAGTCCATTAAACATTGTAATCATTTGCCCAAATTTGACCAGGAGGTCGGTTCGTTCACTCGTCTCGTCGCTGCCGCACATCGGAAGAACGCGGTTTCACGTGATCACTCTATGGTGCACGGACCACATAAGTGGCACTTGCCACGAGCCAGGGGAGCCTAATTCATATGATGCAACTGTACATTCTCTCACTTCCTGCTACTTCTCACGTATCAAGTGGGCGGTCTCTTCTCTCTTAGCTAGCTGCTACAGGCTTGCAGAGACCTTGGACCAGCCGTCATTTTCGGGAACCGCCCTTAATCACAACATGTTCATGCTCCGAAGCCGTTTGTTTGCCCCGCCCCCGCCATCAAACAATGCGCCACTAACGTGCATAAACAGTCAGCAAGATCGTCTTTGGTGACACCTCCAAAGAAGCACTCGTTGAAATCCCGCAAGGCCAACTTTACCTTGTTCGCCCGCTTTCAGTTAAGGGCTACTCCGAGCTCATCTTCAAGGACGCCGCCGCCACGATACGCCGCACAGGCCAGGAGTTCCAGTACCAGCTCGTCGTTCAGCGCGCATACGAGGAAGGCGAGGAGGAGCTCTTCGCCGAGGAAACTGGGGAAGACAGCGTTGGGGACCTCTTGGCGGGTGGCGAGAAGGACCAGAAGACCTTCCTGCTCGACGAGGAACTGCAGTTCCGAACCGACGTTCGTCAAACCGGCGAGAAGATCTTTGCGTGGCGGGACCTCAGCGGAGAGGAAGGGGATATCTGGGAGTTTGTTTGCGACGCTTCCGTCAAGCCCGAGACGGCCGCTCTGTTTGAGCGAGTCGCCCTGCAGTGCCAGTACGAGAGGAAATACCGAAGGAGCCACACCAACGCCACCGAAGAAGAGCTAGAGGCTTTGGCATACTCGGAGGAACCCATCCCGACGGCGAGTCCCATATCGAGTCCAGTCACGAAGTCCCCAGTCGTTGCCGCTCCACCCGAAACAGCCGAGCTTTTCCCCAATACTACGAGAGCCAACATGGCAAAAAAGGTCGCGGGCAAGGCGCAGCCACCAAAGGCCGAGGAACCAACGCAGGCGCCACCTTCCGCGGCTCAGCCTGAGGCCGTGGGAACACTGGTCGATAAGACGGCCGAGCTACATTTGTTCGACTTTCCAAGCGGTACCTTTGTTTTGCAAGAGGCTAATGTCCGGGCAACTGTCACTGAGATTGGTAACTGGGAGTACTGGCTGCACATCGCGGGCGCAGACCGGGAATGGTTGGGCCAGCCCATCGTGGAGGACATCAATCCAGTGTTCAACTACGAATACAAGTCCTTCATCTTCAACCACTACCTTGACGATGGATCGGCGTATTCGTGGCTTCTCCGCTTTAAGGATGAGGGGGACATAGAGGACTTCCAGCAGGGTGTGATGCAGGCGTTGTGGGAACACTTGAACAAGACGAAGTGGGGAAAGGCCAAAGATACGGACAGAGAATACGTCCTGGAAGCTTTCCAGGACCTCACCATGGAGGATGCCCCAGAAGCGGAAGAGGAGGAGGAGGAAGAAGAGGAGGAGGAGGAAGAGGAAGAGGATTTCGAAGATGCCGACGAGGGCAACAGAAGTGAACACTACGACGAGGATGAATCCGAAGACGACACAGAAGCCCAAGACAAAGACGGAGTCAACTCCCAGCTTGCTGTAGGCTACAAACATGACAGATCCTTCGTCGTCCGAGGAAACAAGATTGGGGTGTTCAAACACACAGCGGATAATCACCTCAAGTTTTCGACCACCATCTCGGGTGTGAAGACACCGAAGGGTAAAGCCTTCAACCCCAGCAAAGTCATGCTGCATGCCGAAGACGCGAACTTGATTATGCAAAACCTTGACACGCCGAACAACCTCTATCGTATGGATTTGGAGACCGGCAAGGTAGTGGACGAGTGGAAGGTGCACGACGACATACCGGTCAAGATCTTTGCGCCGGAGAACGTATGTTATCGAATCTTCAGACCTGATTGTAGACATGCTGACAGTTGCACCAGAAATTTGCTCAAATGTCCGGCGAGCAGACATTCCTTGGACTTTCAGGCAACGCTCTCTACCGTGTGGATCCCCGCTTGCCCGGAAACAAACTCGTGGACGACCAGCTCAAGCAGTATGTCACGAAGAATGCCTTCTCTGCAGCGGCCACGACACAGAAGGGCCACATCGCCGTTGCCTCTGAAAAGGGAGACATCCGCTTGTTTGATCGTCTTGGTATCAACGCGAAGACCCTCATCCCTGCTCTCGGAGATCCCATCATTGGTATGGATGTCTCAGCCGACGGTAGATGGGTCTTGGCCACAACGCGCACCTATCTGCTGCTCATTGATGCTATGCAGAAGGGAGGGAAGAATGAAGGGAAACTCGGGTTCGAGAAGCCGTTTGCAAAGGACGACAAGCCCCAGCCCCGACGTCTTGCGCTGACGCCCAGCCATGTGGCCCAATTCCAGCACGAGACCAAGGCGCCTATATCCTTCACGCCAGCACGTTTCAACATCGGCCTCGACGACAAGGAGACGACCATCATCACAGCTACCGGACCATTCATTGTCACGTGGAGCTTGAAGAAGGTGCTTGCGAATCGGAAGGATCCATACAGCATCAAACGGTATGCGGAGGAGGTCAAAGCCGACAATTTCAAGTTTGGTTCTGACAAGAATCTTATCGTGGCTCTGCCCAACGAGGTTGACATGATTGCCAAGCGGGCGTTGCAGAGGCCGACGCGTGAAAGCATTGCGACGCCGATGAGGGTTGGAGCCGGGCGACGGGCGAGGGGCAGTTACCTTGGCCGAGACGACATTGTCAACAGCCCTTATTGAGGCAGGTTTCGTTACTTCGACTTTCTTACGGCCGCTTTTCGGGTTTATGCCAGAGAACGGAATGTACACCGTGATGGAGAGAGGAGGGTCAGGACTGGTTTGCGGCGTCTTATTCTCACCATGATTCCCCCTAGATAGGTAATGTTTCCAATATATCTGATATCTCCCTGCCATGCAGCCCAGCGGCATGGACTGGGGATACCATCTTCCCCCCAGCACTGCTCACTGTCGTCATCTGCATTCTTACCATATATTGGTGCTGACCTCGTCACCGATTCATAGTGCATCTCTTACATCAGAAAACATACCGATCAATTTACGCGCACATGATCCTTTGCATATTTTGCTATCTCACTCGCATAACGTTTGCCTTTCTGTCCTCGCTACAGCAAAAAGAACAACATATTGCTGTTCGCTATCGAAGTGGGGAGTATTTCCTCAATAGAACAAGTGACAGCAATCCCCCACCAACAGCACGGGAGGGCGAACCTGGGACGATGATTCGCCGGCTGTGTGGGTAAGGCTGATCGGCACGGGACGGACGGCTGCCAGATGAGCCAGGCGAGCCGAACACGTTGCAGACGTCGAGAAGACTTCCAGGGAAAATGGAGGTTTCAGGGGTGGCAGGAACGCGAGTCCACAGTCGCGTGGGGTGCGCGTGGCGGCGAAATCATCAATCAGTGAAGGGGAGCGGTGGGCGCCAAGGCCTCGGTAGAGTGAGGGCAACACTCCCCATGGTTGTTCTGAGCGATGACAGGCAGAAACGGTGTTTCGCGACGGGCCTTTTCCCCGTCTGTTTGTTGGAGAATGTGTGGATATTCGGGTTTGTGGGGAGGCACTCCGGATGAAAGCGACTCGTCTCATCCTCGCAACGATTCATTGGTCTCGGCATCAGTCATCGAGTCCTGATTCCTGAAGCTGGCAATCTTCAGGGCAGGATGTTGCCGACGGCCACGGCCGTGGTGATGATGCCAGCAAGATCAGATTAGTCTACCTGGGTATGGCCCGCGGCGCCACGGAGGCACTTGGCTCCATTCACCGCATTCACCGCATCGCAACGCGCCAGAAGCAACGCTTTGCGACGGGATGCGTGACCACAGGATGCTTTTTCCTCACCGCGTTCCTGGGACTCTGACGACGCGCCGCCTCGCTTGGGGCTGTCCCTCAGTCGTCTCCTGTACATAACGAGTACATATTGCATGCAGCCGTGGGCGTATGGAACCCAGCGCGTCGGGCAAAAAGCCTGGAATGAGGAACTGCGATAAGTATCCTGGCATGCTGGCAATCCTGTAACCCGCCTCTCCAACACGTTACACGTCTACCGAAAAAGCTACCAGCACATCAACGCCAGCGGTCCAGCATGACCTCGGACATGGCTCGCCCGCGAAATTGCAAAGGACCAGAGGCACCGGCACACCGCCTCATTGTCACTCGCCCAGAGATGAGGCACTTGAGGCCCGCTGCCCAACCAGCCATGGGGCCCTCCCTTCTACTAACCCGCTCGGTGCAGCGTCTGCGTCATATCGCTGAGCAAAGAGCGACGACAGATATCGTAAAAGGCGGCCCTGGGGGGGAAACGCAGCTGTTTTGAGTATTCTCCGTCCTCAGATCCTGCCAGGCGACCGGGTCTCCCTCACGGCAACGAATGGATCAAAGCGCCATCTTCAGACGCGCTGTCTCTCGCACGGAGCCTTCCCGAGACTGTGGGACGCCGGACGGCTTTTTGGGTGTTATTGTAGGGTTGTATGATGCTATTTTCTCTATGGCCAACGTGCCTTAGCCGGACCGTTAGCGTTCCCTGCACAATGTCACCTCCATCTGGTGGCATCTACCTCCACCATGTCCCATCGCCCATGGGCCCCGTCCCCATCGCGTACATGTGACATAACAAGTACCAGGCCCGGCCTGCACCACGCCCTCTCTCGCCTTCCCCATCATTCGCGCCGCACGCCCGGCTCGTCAGGACTGCAGTTCGACTGCAGCTCCTACCAGCCCTGGTGCCCTGCTCCGCTCCACATCGGGGACTACTATGGTACGGAGAAAGGTAAGTTGGGCGTCGTCTAAAACACCACTACTGGTCTCCCGTCTCCTCTTGCTTCCTTCGGCCTACCTCTCCTGCCTTTCCCACTTGCCAGCGCAGGGTGCCAATCAGCCAAATATGATAATAAAATCTCCCCATCTTTCCCTCTCTGGTCATGGATTGACCGCTCCCTACCCTGTCCCTTTTTTTCCCTCCCAAGGTTCCCAGAAGCCCACAAGCTTTCTTTGACAATCCGCTGCCGTTGGCCGGCACCGTTGTTCCAGAGTTGTCAATCTCCACCCAGGTCAATTCTTGTCCCGTTACGGCACACCGCCGTCAGCCCATTCGTCGTCCCGTTGTTTTGTTTTGTTCTTTATTCTTCTTCTACCAGCCGCCCCTCATCTCTCTGTTTTGCCTCGATGAATTGCGGTCGACGAGACATGATGGGCTCCAGTTCGGACTCGAAGTCACCCCCTGCTGCGCTGGGTAGGCCAGAAGCTGGTATAATTCAGACACCCAAAGCAGCTGAAGCTACCCAACGTCCAAGCAGACAGGACCTCATGGCGACGATTCAGGATGACGACGACCGCCTATTAGTGCGCATTGGTTATACGCCAGTATGTCGAACAAACGCCCCTTTCCCAATCGCCACTGCTAACGTCCGAATCACAGGTACTGAGCCGTCACTTCTCAAGATGGTCCACCGTCTCCTATGCCATCTCCATCCTCGGAGTCCTAGGCTCCGTGCCCGCAACCATCGGCGCACCCCTAGCATCAGGTGGCCCTGCGACTGCAGTGTGGGCGTGGTTCATAGGCAGTTTCATGGCCTACTGCATAGCGAGTTCCGGTGAGCCATCAGCCGTCCCCCTCACTTTATACAACCCCTACTAAGCCGTGCAGTCGCCGAACTGGTATCGGCATATCCCACAGCCGGCGGAATGTACTATGTCACGAAGCACGTCGTCCCGCCCGAGCACGTCGCCGCGTGGGCGTGGATCATCGGGTGGTGCAATTTCCTGGGCCAGGCGGCGGGCGTGGCGAGTCTGGCGTATACGATTTCCCAGATGGTGCTGGCGACGGCGGTGATGCATTCGAGCCTGGCGGATGGGCAGCCTACGTTTACACCGTGAGTACAATTGATGTTATCTGGAATGCTGGCTGGATCCGAGGGACTGGATCCGGGAACACTCGAGCTCACTATACGACCAGGACCGCCCTGCAGACCGTCCTACTGGCCATCCTGGTGTTGTGCGTATTCGGAAGTGTCTGCTCTTTTCCGACGAATTGGCTGCATAAGATCATTCTGTGGTTTGCGCCTATCAATAGTGAGTTGCTCCGTACCGGTCAGGAAGACTTCAGCCCTAACGGCCATGCAGTTATTGCTTCGGTTTGCATCTGTATTGCGCTCTTGGTACTCACGCCGAACAAGCAGAGTGCGAAATGGGTGTTCACGGAAGTGATGGATGGCTCTGGATGGGGCAGCAAGGGCTTCTCCTTTCTCCTAGGGTACAGTCACTGTCTGCAATTGTACCCTCCTAGGATGATATTAATGTATTCCCAGCTTCCTTTCCGTGGCCTGGACCATGACCGACTACGACGGCACCACCCAGTAAGCAGCCCTCCATCTCTTCCCCCCTCTCCTCTGTATTCATCTCCCCGCAGCATGTCCGAAGAAACCCACGACGCCGCCCTCCGCGGCCCCGTCGCCATCCGCCTTGCGATCCTCGTCTCGGGAGCCGTCGGCTGGATGCTCACCGTCACCTTCTGCTTCTGCATGAGCGACTACGACGCCATCATGGCCTCTCCGACCGGCTTGCCCGTGGCGCAGATCTTCTTCAATGCGGGTGGCAAGACGGGAGGGACGGTGATGTGGTTTTTTGTCATCCTGGTGCAGGTGTTCACGGGATGCAGTGCCATGTTGGCGAATGCGAGGATGGCGTGGGCGTTTAGCAGAGATAAGGCGTTGCCGTTTTCGGGGTATGTGTTTCTATATTTCCCTTGTGACACTTCTTTCATTTTCACCGAGCAGGCTAGACGGAAAGATGGAGCGCGCAAGCGTTTGGCTCTTGAAATGTCATCCATTCGCTAGAATGCGAATTAACATGTACACGCAGATTCTGGGAACGCGTCAACCCCATCACCAACACCCCCGTCAACGCCGTCTGGCTCGTCGTCCTCTTTTGCTCCTGCCTCGACCTCATCGGCATCGGCAGCACCCTCACCATCGTCGCCATTTTTAATATTACCGCCCCCGCCCTCGACATCTCCTACATCGCCGTCATCATCGCCCACCGCTGGTACGAGGGCCGCGTCAAGTTCATCCCCGGCCCGTACACCATGGGCAAGTGGAGCAAACCGGTCAATGCGGTGGCGGTCACCTGGGTCATTTTCATCAGCGTGGTGCTGTTTTTCCCGACGGTGAGGCCGGTCAGGATCGAGAATATGAACTATGCGGTGTGCGTGGCGGCGTTTATTGGATTGTTCAGTATGATCTGGTGGTATGCGGGGGCGAGGAAGTGAGTCTCATATTTTTATGTTCTCTCAACAGGCGGCTATTGAGCTTGGGAGGATGATGTCTTGAAAATGACAGTGGCGCTGACACCTAGCTTAACAGAACGTACACTGGCCCACGCACGAACGACATCATTGAGGAATTGCCACCCGAGGACCCGGATGCCATTCTTAGCGACTACGACGTATGACGCTGAGGGGCCGTCTAAGGACATCAAGGCCTTACCGTTACGAATTTCATGCACTCGGCTTCTCCGTTTTGAAAGCGAATTCGATGTTCTCTCTCTTGAGGAAGCAGCCCGTCGAGACGGGAAACCCATATACATAGAAGTGGACGTCGGGTTCGGTGTTGTTGTGATTTCTCGTTATCTCTTTCCTGCTTCCAGTTTTACTTTTGTCCTGCGTTTAGCGTCATGGTGGAGAGATACCCATACCCATAGAAAGCAAATGAAGGCAACAATAGACGTTCACTCAAGAGCCAAACTGGACAAGTCCAAAGTTGAACTCCGATGGATTCTATCAGGAAAGCCACGTGTTCATAATTTCAGAACTACTAGTGACTATTGACTCTGAACCAGACCTGAAAGACGGAATCATAGTCGAAGAAGAGCTCTCCGAAAATGAAGGAAACCAGACAAAAAGCAAGGGGTAACCAATCGTAGGCATATGTCACGATCTCTTCACTCACGTGACTTTGCGTGAATATCGGACCACGTGGTACATTGCGTCAGCAACAATACAGCCTCACACAGAAATTCCCTCCTCTAACCTGCCCGAAAACGCCTAACAGCATCCCACAAACAGGGCTGAGGTGCTTACTTGTTGCTGTAATATTCCGACACGACTCCTGTGCCGGCGCGCCGCGTAATTTCGGCTCCATCGGGAAAACCTTGCGAAAAACTCAGGCACCCTCCTAACATTTACACTCCTTGCTGCTCGAGCAGGGCGAATACCATCTCCACTCCCGCGGACTTTTCATCCTCTACCTTTCGCCATTCAGGGCTATGCGGCTGGCCTATGGACTGCCTCATTCGGGCAGCTAGACCTACGTGCCCTGAATCACATGCAAATTGTGTAAAATCTGCGCCCGCGCCCTCGGACCTTTACCTAAAGGTACTACTTCGATCAAACTAAACCCAACAATCAGCAGCCTATTGCTCCTACCTTACCATCGGATTCGGCAAAGGCCCGCCTGCTGCTAGCCAGGGCGGATACACTACGTACCTAGCTACTCTGCCTACTATCCTGTTCCTACCATTGGGTTGTCGGCGCCGTCACGTGTGCCTGTTATGTTCCGATCGGGACGTCGCCGGCCTTACCACTACCCTGACGTCTTACCATACGGTCATCGGGGTCCAGTCCAATCGTTCGATTAGGGAGGGGTTCGGACCTTGGTGACGTGGGTGCTGCAAAAGAGATATAGTACAGGCTCTCGGTTGCTGATCGCCAACCCCAAAAAACATTCGTTCAGACCCCGTTCAACACCTGGTCTTGCAGCCCCAGGGCGGTAGTAGAGAAGAAGAGCCATCGCGTGCGGTCGCTTGGGTCACAGCGTCACGCCAGCACAATGGTGTACACGGGCAAGCCCAGCCGGGGCTGCGCCATGTGCAAAAGCCGGAGGATCAAGTGCGACGAGACGAAGCCGGTATGCCAAAAGTGCACGAAGTCTGGCAAGCAGTGTCCTGGATTTCCGGAGGAGTTCGACCTGCTGCATCGGGATGAAGGCAAGGCGATGGAGGAGCGGCAGAGGAAGAAGAAGGCTTCGATGGCTGCCAAGGCGAACGGAAAGGGTGGTGCTGGGATCGGTGCTCCCAACAAGGCGGCAAACGGGAACGGGTATCTAGTCCAAAAACCGGTGCAGAATGGCCACAGTGCGGGAGCGATGCCGACCATCTCACCAGCTTTGCGGGGCTTCAACGACCTAGATCCACACTTTTCACATCTGTTTCCAGCGGCTCAGGAACCGTTGACGACGTATGACTTGGACACGGGACTGCCGCTGGAACAGCATAGAGATCCCCCGGGCCACATTGTTCCCCAGTACTCATACCCAGTTGGTGGCTTCCTTCCTTTCGACTTCGACTTCGAGACTGCTGTAAATGAGGCGTACATAGCGGGAATGAATCAGGAGGTACAGCAGTTCTACCCCTCCTTCCAGCAGACGGGGCAAGGATTCGGACAGTACGCAAGTCTGGCGGACTTGGCGATACCGGAAGTGGGAGAGGAGACGGATGAGCTGGATGGTGATTTCGAAGACCATCAGTTGCAGCTCCGGTCGCATTTGGGGTCAGGGAGACCACGATTGGACTTCACCGTGTTCCAAAGCCTCATGTCCAAGCTTGCCCAAGGAATCCCCCCCACCATCACGATTCCGCCCGAGTACGAGGCGGTCGTATTCTTCATCAACGACTTCATCATGAAGACCCTGCCGCTGCAGCCCGAGGCCCAGCGAGGCTTTTTCCAGCTCCTGGTTCCCTTGTACACGAGAGCGAAACCCGGATCCGCTCTGCACAGGGCCTTTGATGCCGTTGCGCTGGCTGTCTGCGGGAACTACCCGGACAAACAGGCGTTGTTGGCTCAGGCAGCCCGGGCCTACGGGCAGGCGATGACCAAGGTCCGCGAAGCTATGTACGATAGCGAACTGTGGAAATCAGACGAAATCATCGTCGCTGTTCTTTTGTTCTCCTTGTATGAGGTAGGTTTCGTCTGCGTTGCTATATCCCCAGGCGCGTTCTGGATGCTGACTCGATCTAGACAATCATGTCCACGAACCAGTCGATCGATGGATGGGCATGCCATGTCGATGGAGCCATTACTCTAACCATCAAGAGAGGCCCTGAACAGCTCAAAGACCCGACATCGCAGACCGTATTCAAGGCTGTCCGGACGATGATGGTCAGTGGCTTTCACCTTCCAAGCGGGTCAAACACCTGGCTAATGCTGAATAGATCACGAGCTGCGTCCAGCGGTCCTTGCCCATCACGCCCTTCCCCGGCGCACTGGGCTGGAAAGTCACGGACGACAGCGAAGAAACCGCCGCCAACCGCCTCACGCTCCTCTGCACCGATCTCCCCGACATGAACGCCAGAGCAAAGGCGCTCACCGCGAAGCCGTACGACCACACGCTCCTACCAGAGGCCATGGCTCTGATCGAGCTCGCGGAGATGATCGACAGCAACCTGCTGGAATGGTACGCGACGCTCCCGCGCGGCTGGCGCCACCAAATCATCAAGACGGTGGCCAGGATCCCCGAAGGCATCCCCCTGGCCGAAGCAGAGGAATGGCCCGGCGAGATCCACGCGTACCAGGACGTGCCCGTCGCGAACCTGATCAACGACTACCGCATCTGCAGGATCTTCTGCCAGCGCGTCATCCTCCACTGCCTGAAATGGAGGGACCCCGCCGGCGCGACGATCACCGCGCAGTACGTGAACGCGCAGTACATTGTGCAGCAGATGGTGGACGAGATCAGCGCGTGCGTCCCGTTCCACATGAGCTGGGACCTGCAGCCCGTGGCGCAGGAGAAGCATCAGGAGAAGTACGGTATGTTGATTTGATCCGATCCCCTTGCTCTCATCCGACGTTGCTGACTCCCTCCACCAGCTGCGGAAGCCTTCGGCGGGTACTCCATCATGTGGCCGCTGTACGTCGCCGCGAACGCGGAGACGGTGGACGAGGGCCAGAAGGCCTGGCTGCGGGGCCGGCTGGACGTCATCGGGACCAAGTACGGCCTGTCTACCAGTGCGGTGCTGGCGAAGGCGCAGCACCAGAGCATTGGGCCTATGTTTCGCGATTCGAGCAAGGGCGTTGAGAAGGTGTTTGGTGTTGAGGAGTATAGTAATTGCTAATTGTTTCCTTTCGATGGGTATGACTTTTCCTTTGTTTTTCTTTTTACCTTCTTATCCCATTTCTGGGTAGGCTTATTGTATTGGTAAAGGGAATTTGGAAGGGGTTTGGAGTTGTTGGATGGGCATGGAGGAGGAGGGCGTTCAGTCTCTTCGTCTCCCACTTCCATTTCCGTGAGAGATGCGTCGGACACTCCATAGATGGCCGCGGTCGTCCACCTGTACAAAAGTATCGCCTTCATAGTATAGTAATTTCTACTCTCCACATCTACCCACTAAGCTCGGCCATATACTTTCCGGCCACATATAGTTTCTAGCCACATATAGTTTCTAGCCACCCCGCTACAACGCGTCACCTACATTCAATTATCTACACTGTTAACACTACTCTCTTAAAAATAGATTCTAAGGAGCTTGCTTTATAAAATGCTATTATAGATTTTAATTCTAGTGTTTTTAGAAGCGTATAAGTAGCTACTTGTTAGCATAACGTTTTACAATTAACGCTGTAAAGGCAACTAGCAAGTTAACAACTACACGCAATAGCTTATATTAACTAACAGTAATTAACTCTAGAGCAAAAAGCATTTCTAGTTAACTAGATCTTTAATAAAAACTTACACGCGCAGCCTTTTTTATATTTCTATATATAAAAAATAGCTACCTAAATTCTTTATATAAATAGCAACTACAAGCTTTTAAAGCAACTCTAGGTGCTTTACTTTTTTACTTATAATTTACGCGTTGCTTTTATTATTAGCTAAACAATTAAAACTACAAAAATAATAGTAGCTAATTATAAAATAATTTGTATATTTTTTAAGCTATTTAAGTATATAAAAATAAAGCTAGAAATATAATATAAAGATATCTAGAATATAGACAAAACTAGTATTACTTTTAAAGTATATAACGTATTCTACTACTAAACCTAACAACCTACTAAACCTAATAAAATGTTTTAGCAAAACTAACTTGTTTATTATTGCATTATATTTTAACAACGCAAGGCTTTATTAGAAGAATACAAAGGTAGACTTTAGCTTGCCCTTTAAGCCTATAATGCTAAGCAGTTTTAGAGCTATTAAGTAGCTGCAGCAGCCTTTAATGTTAAGCATTATACTCTTACTAAGCGCGCTAAAAGAAAGCAATTTTAACGCAATATACAACCTAATTACTAGAAGCTTTCTACAACTAAAGAAAAAACGCTTGTCTAATATATCTTTAATTTTAATTTGCAAGAATTTGCGCTCTAGCTATGTAAAGTAGAAGATATAGCTAATAAATTGTTAGGTATACGTAGTAGTATATTAGCAAGCAAACACTAGGCTAAAAGATTTGTAACGCGTTTAGATTAGCTTAAAATAGCTTTTAATTAAGTAAAAAATAGGTAGAGAATACTCTAGAAAGATTCTAAAGTAGTTAGCGCGTAGTTTAAGCTAGTTGTAGATACTAAAGCTAAGTATAGTGTTTACAACAATAATATACACAACTTTAACAAAACTAGGTTTTAAATAAGTGTAATTAGGTTAATAAAAGTTGTTACAGGCTTAGAAAAGCGTACAAAGCCTAATCTTATCTAGCTAAGCAATTACAAGTAGGTTATAGTTATCTAGAGTATCTATACTACTAGGTATACAATTCTACTATTTATTATCTATAAAAAGCGCGTCTACATTTCTATATAGTATAAAGAAAAAAATATACTATATACTTAGAAGCTTTTAGTTTCTAAAAATAGCTAGACAAACAATACCTTTAGTTTTAAGTAGTTAAAGCACTTTAACACGTATATAAAGCTACGCTAAGTAGGCAAGTATAGACTACTTATTTTAGATAGCTATAAAAGCTATTTTAACTAGAATTTTAAAAACTATTGCTTTAAAAACAAGATTTTTACTATTTGTATACTACTTTACTTGTTATATATACTTTAGCTACTTAACGTAGTCTACTTTTTACTATTAAAGCGCAAGTACTTTTAACGCGTATAAAACTTAGCACGCTAACGTGTTTTCTATATTAATAAGGAAAGCTTCTTTCTAGCCTTTAAAAACGCGTTTTTTAACGTGTTTATAGAGTAGAACTGCTAAAAAGCCTTTAAAGCATTAGAACTAGTCTCTACTAATATATAGATAGTATTAAATTGCTTTAAAGTATAGCTACGTACTTTACTAAAACTTCTACTACTAGAAATGCTATAGTAGTTAAAAACTCTAAGTAATACGTATAAGTTTAGATTTTAATCTAAGCTTGTAAGTAACTCTTTTATATAGTTACTTTTTACTACTTATACTAGCTTTTTTTAGCTTGTAAAGAGCGCTAAACTTATACTCTACTAAAACGCGCTTTTTTTTGCTAAAGTTAATAAGCTACAAAAACAATTAGTAGTAATAACTAAGCGCAAAGTATGTAAACAAAAGTAGATCTAGCATGTAATGGGCTGGTGCCCAGAGGGCTTAACCTAGATGAGATCTAGGCTCATTCCGCCTCGAAGGAGGATAGAAACCGGTAGATAGTTGTTCCGCTCCGAAGGGGATGGCATAGAGACCCATCATCCAAACCCTTTAGAGCCTTATCGAATCCAAACTGTTACCAGGCATCTGCAAGCTTTGCGCGGCCATTACATTTGGATTCGATCACCCCTATCATACGCCAGTGCAGGGACCCTAGTGGTAGAACGCCTGCCCGAGCAAGAGGAGAGTCCACCAGCCAGTGTGGTATCCTATCGTCACGGAACAGAGCCAGAGCAGGGACCCCAGTGGTAGAACGCCTGCCCGAGCCTACATTGGAAGCCCTACCCGTCCCTATCGTACAAGGAGTAGGCCACATTGAGAATCGAGCTATCGAGCGATTGACAGATCGAACGATTGAGATACCGAGCGGAAGCCCTGTACGCGCCGAGCTGCAGGCATACATAAGGAATACAGGGATGGAAGGCCATTCAATTGATGACATGACAGCCTACGCCATCGGGAAACTAGAAGGAGGATGGTCACATGACCAAGTCGCCGCTAGCATACGAGAGATACTAGCCAAAGAGCAATGGCCAGTTCAGGCCATTGAAGCAACAGTGAGTCAGATTGAAACTCGGATACAGGCGAAGGATCGACCAGCGGGACAATCGGATCCTTCCATGATGATGATGGAAATGATGAAGCAGTTAATGAGCAGAATGGACGCGTTAGAAAATCGGAAAGCTGTTGCTACGACACCACCTAGCCAGGGGCCAACGTCCCCCCAAATTCCACCAACTGCGTACATGGAACGACGCGCCAAATTCCCTGATCCTGAGAAGTTTGATGGTGACCGAGCCCAGTATCCAACCTTTCGATATCAAGCAAGAGCTAAGCTTGAAGCCGACTACAGGAGTATCCCTGAAAAGGCTCAGGTTGATTACGTCTTCCAGAGGTGTACGGGAGATGCAGCAAGAGTCTTGCTACCATGGATACTCAATCAGGCCGCCCTAACCCTTCAAGGCCTATGGGCTTTTATGGATCTCCAATTTGACGATCCACACCTCAAAAGCAAGGCCATAGATCAACTCCACGGGATCCGCCAGGGCAGACGACCCGTACGAGAATATTTGATGGAATTCAACCGACTAGTCCAATTGACTGGAGAGACTTTTAGCGACACGAACAAGAAGAATCTCTTCGTACGAGGGCTGAGTATCGAACTCCAAAAGAGCACTATTGCAATCCCAGGGGATCTCTCATATGAGGGCTTTGTCCATGAAGTAATTCGGATTGCCGACATCCTGTACCGAGTAAACCTATCAGCAAGACACCAAAATTATACTCACAACCAGCCAACAGCCAGCCTTAACACGTACGAAAGACGTCAATCGCCCAATCGCGACGGGCCAGCGCCCCTAGAACAGATGGACTGGCAACCTACAAGGAGTAACCAGGGTGGCACAGAACAGAAACGAGCCAAATGGGTGCCAGAGGAGGAGATCCAGCGGCGGCGAGCTAATCGGCTGTGTATGCGCTGCGGAGCAGGAGGCCACTACATCCAGAAGTGCCCTTACCTACCAGCTAACCGCCCGTTGCCTATGAGGTCAGCAAGAGCTACAGCTGCTCAGGCATCTCCACCGCCGTTGCTTGAGGACGAGCCTACCAGCAAATCAGATTCGGAAAAAGAGTAGCTCCTGTTGAAAGTCACCAACAGGAGCTACCTGCAACCTACAGGCAAGCTCTTGAGGAGTGGAAGAAGTTCAAAGGCCAGCACATGGATGGGGAGGCTATTAGCGTACACGCGTTAGTTAATCAAACTACCTACGCCTCCTGCATGATCGATTCTGGCACGCTCGCAAATGCTCTAGTTTCACCCTCACTAGCAAAGGCCGCAGGCTTGCTGTGCATTGATATTACTCCCCGACGACTGCTGGGCATAGCCGGCGAAGGCGTGATAACCCAGGTAGCTCAGTACACTGCTGATATTGAAGGATTCAAGGACACTGGATGGGCCTACGTTGCCACTGACAACATGGGGTTTGACCTAATCCTTGGGCGGCCTTGGATGAATCGGCTGCAGGTGACAATCGCGCCAGCTAAGCGCTCAATCTACATTCATTCGACGCGCCAACGGATTCGGATTCAAAGCAAGGAGGGGGAACCTGTCCCTACACTACAGGGCCACGTACCTCTGCAAGAGATCAGCGCTGCAGCATACAGTCACCACCTCCAAGCTGCGAAGAAGAACCAGTCTATTGTCTTCGCAGCCTCACTAGCAGATATTGAAAAGGCCTTGGCGCCGAAATCAACAATAGACTTCAAGGAGCTGTTGCCAACCCAGTACGCTCATTACGGGTGGATATTCGACCCAAAAACCGCATCAAAGATGCCACCACTCCGAGGACCTGATATTGACCACCGAATCGACTTGGTTCAAAAGGACGGGAAGGATCCAGAGGTGCCATGGGGCCCATTGTACAACATGAGCAAAGGAGAGCTACTGGTATTACGGAAAGAACTTACGTCACTGCTCGAGAAGGGATGGATCCGCGCGAGTAATTCGCCAGCAGCCGCACCAGTCCTCTTTGCAAAGAAACCAGGTGGCGGCCTCCGCTTTTGCGTGGACTACAGAGCTCTTAACGCCATTACCCGGAAGGACCGATACCCGCTACCACTAATCCAGGAGACCCTAAACAACCTTAGCAAAGCTCAGTGGTTTACGAAGCTTGACGTCTCGGCTGCCTTCCACAAGATTCGGATCCACGCTGGGGATGAATGGAAGACAGCCTTCCGCACTCGGTTCGGGCTGTACGAATGGCTGGTTACCCCCTTTGGCTTGGCAAACGCGCCTAGTACCTTTCAGAGATATATCAACTGGGCCTTGCGCAAGTATCTCGACGACTTCTGTACAGCCTACCTTGATGACGTACTTATATACACAAACGGCTCCCTAGCCGAGCACCGAAGCCAGGTCAACCTAGTGCTCGAGGCGCTAGGCAAGGCAGGCCTCCCGCTGGATATCAGGAAGTGCGAATTTGAAGTCAAGTTAACGAAATACCTAGGCTTCATCATTGATGCAGGCAAAGGCCTGCGCATGGACCCTGAGAAGATCAAGGCTATTAAGGAATGGGAGGCCCCTAAGACTGTCAAAGGCGTGCGAAGCTTCTTGGGCTTCGCTAACTTCTATCGGCGGTTTATCCGTGGATTCTCAGAGCTTGTAGCACCTCTTACACGACTTACAGGCAACGTACCCTTTCAATAGACCTCTATTGAACAGAAGGCCTTCGACACGCTTAAGGATATTTTCGTTACGGAGCCGGTCCTAGCCCAATTTGACCCTGAGAAGGAGACGGTGCTTGAAACTGACGCCTCTGGATATGCGATAGCAGGGTGTCTTTCACAGTACGACGATCGAGGTTTACTACGGCCGGTAGCCTACTTCTCACGGAAGATGAACGTACATGAGTGCAACTACGAAATCCACGACAAGGAGTTACTCGCTGTGGTACAGTGCCTACAGGAATGGGACGCTGAGCTACGATCGGTTGAGAAGTTCACTATTATCACGGATCACAAGAATCTAGAGTATTTCACAAAGCCAAGGATGCTCAACGAAAGACAAATGCGATGGTCTCTTCTCCTAGGACGCTACAATGTGGAGATTGCTTATCGACCTGGGAAGGAGAACCCCCGAGCTGATGCCCTATCCCGGCGCGAACAAGATATGCCTCAAGACGCCTCCGACAATCGTATACAGCATCGTTACAAGCAACTATTCAAGCCGACAACGTCTGCTTCGCTGACCACAGACGACGAAGATGAGGGCGATGTAATCACGTTTCGATCTGTAGCACTCAGCACTCATGCCAACACTAATGCCGACACTGATGCCGACACTGATACGGATACTGATACTGCCGCGGATGGCAACAACAGCACGAATCCTAGCACCGCCCCAACCCTTCTGGAAGAAGACCCCCTAACGCTAGAACAACTGTGGCAGGCTGCAACAGAAGACGACAACCAATATATCAACATCCGGCAATGTGTGCTCAATAGAGAGCGACGGGTTCCACCAAGCCTAGGCTTAAAGATATCTATCACGGACTGTACAGTGGATCAGGAGGGATGCCTGCTCTATAGGGACCGGAAGTGGGTACCGCAATCGGAACCCCTACGAACAAGCCTAATCGATGGAGTACACTCCCCTGCCGTAGCCGGCCACCCAGGACGTGCAGCCACTTACCAAGCAATTGCGAGGGATTACTTCTGGCCTGGGATGTCTGAGGATATCAGGCGCTTCCTCCGGAACTGCGCTGTTTGTGGCAGGATTAAGCCATGGAGGGATGGTATTCATGGCCTGCTTAAGCCTCTGCCACTCCCCGATCGAATATGGAAGGAGATATCAATGGATTTCATTACTGACCTCCCTGAGAGCGAGGGATGTACAATCCTCCTCGTAGTCACTGATCGGTTGAGCAAGGATATAGTGCTAATACCCCTGCTAAACATGGACACTGAGACTGTTGTATGGGCATTTATTAGGCACGTGGTAGCGTACCACTGGCTACCTAACGCTATTGTATCAGATCGAGGCAGTCAGTTCACAAGCGGGCTATGGAAACGACTCTGCGAAATCCTGGGGATCAAACGACGACTGTCGACAGCCTTCCACCCCCAGACTAATGGATCAACCGAAAGAATGAACAGCACGGTAGAGGCTTATCTACGGGCGTACGTTGACTGGGACCAGAGAAACTGGGCTAAGCTCCTGGGTATGGCTATGATAGCTATCCGATCAAGACAAGCTGCGTCAACAGGAGTGAGCCCGTTCTTCCTCCAGCATGGTTACTACGTAGATCCCATCCAGCTTACAGCCCCACGACACGGATCGAACTACACTGCTGACGAGCGAGCGGGCAAGAAGGCTGCTGACACAATAGTTAACAAGTTCAAGGAAGTATTCGAACTAGCCCAAGCCTCAATGGCTGCGGCTCAGCAGGAACAGGAGAGGCAAGCAAATCGACGCCGGCAAGTGCCGTGGCAACTGAGAGTAGGAGACAAGGTGTGGCTAGCCCTAGGGAAACACTTCAAGACTCAACGGCCAAACAAGAAGCTCGACTGGAAGAACGCCAAATACACAGTCACTGAAGTGATTGGTACGCATTCCGTGCGCCTCAATACACCGCCTGGCCCCCACAACGTATTCCATATCGATCGACTGCGGCTGGCTGCCAACGATCCACTGCCTAGCCAACCAAATGATGATTCACAGCCAGAAGCTATTGTAGTTGACAGTGAACCGGAGTGGGCAGTAGAGGATATCGTCGCCGAGAGGGTTGCTCGAAGGGGTAGAGGACGGCAAATACAGTACGAAGTCAAATGGGTAGGCTACGCCGAGACTACTTGGGAACCAGCTCAATTGTTTGAGGAGACAGCAGCGCTAGATCGGTGGATTGACTACACGAAGAACTTGCGCGATACTAGCGGCCAGCTGCCGCAAGGCTTCCGCCGAGATACGCCTTGAGGAAGACCTTCAAGGCTAGGAGGGGGGTATTGTAATGGGCTGGTGCCCAGAGGGCTTAACCTAGATGAGATCTAGGCTCATTCCGCCTCGAAGGAGGATAGAAACCGGTAGATAGTTGTTCCGCTCCGAAGGGGATGGCATAGAGACCCATCATCCAAACCCTTTAGAGCCTTATCGAATCCAAACTGTTACCAGGCATCTGCAAGCTTTGCGCGGCCATTACATAGCATAGTAGCACAATAAACTATAGTATAGCGTTAGCATAGGTAGCTACTAAAGTATCTATAGTGTTTTAAAAATTAAAAAAAGTTTGTAGTAGTAGTAATTATAAAACAGCCTAACTAGCTCTATAGCGCTATAGAAACTATAAAAAAACTAGGCACAATGCTTAAACTTGCAAAAAGAATATAGAAAGATTTTCTAAATCTAATGCAAGCACAATATATATAGGCTTTTTTTTTAATAGTAATTAAAATATAAATTTATAACGTAAGTTAGTTTTGCTAAAATATTTTGTTAAGTTTAGTAGGTTGTTAGGTTTAGTAGTAGAATACGTTATAAACTTTTAAGTTTTTACTAGTTTATTAAAAAAAAGCTTATATTAAATTTCTAGAAAATTGCAAGTAGGTATCTATTATTAAAGCTATTTTAGCTGCTAGTATAAAACTTTTATACCTAGTTATTTTTAAAAGCAAGTATTTATAATCTACTTAGTTTTCTATAGAAAATATACTAGACTAGCTTTATATAACTTTAAAAAATAAGTAGACTTTAAATTTAATTAGATAGAAATAGCTATAACGTAAACTATTACTAAAATAGCTATATTACTAAAATAGCTACTTTTCTTTAGCGCAACTAACTTATGTTACAAGCTTTTATTTTAATTACTATTAAAAAAAAAGCCTATATACGTTGTACTTGCATTAGATTTAAAAAATTCTTTTGTATTCTTTTTACAAGTTTAAGCATTGTACCTAGTCTATCTACAGTTTCTATAGCGCTATAGAGCTAGTTAGGCTATTTTGTAATTACTACTACTATAAGCTTTTTTTAATTGCTAAAACGCTTTAGATGCTTTAGTAGCTACTTGCATTAATGCTATACTATAGTTTATTGTTCTACTATACTATATCTACTTCTATTTACACTTTTTACGCTTAGTTATTACTACTAATTGTTTTTGTAGCTTATTAACTTTAGTAGAAAAAAGCGTGTTTTAGTATAGTATAAGTTTAGCACTTTTTACAAGCTAAAAAAAGCTAGCCTAAGTAGTAAAAAGTAACTATATAAAAAAGTTACTTACAAGCTTAGATTAAAATCTAAACTTATACGTATTACTTAGAGTTTTTAACTACTATAGCGTTTCTAGTAGTAGAAGTTCTAGTAAAGTATATAGCTATACGTTAAAGCAATCTAGTACTACCTACGCGTTAGTAGAAACTAGTTCTAATGCTTTAAAAGCTTTTTAATAGTTCTACTCTATAAATATATTAAAAAACGCGTTTTAAAAAGCTAGAAAGAAGCCTTTCTTGTTAATATAGAAAACGCGCTAGCGTGCTAAGTTTTATACGCGTTAAAAGTACTTGCGCTTTAATAGCAAAAAGTAGACTACGTTAAGCAGCTAGAGTATATGCAATAAGTAAAGTAGTATACAAATAGTAAAAATCTTGTTTCTAAAGCAATAGTCTTTAAAATTCTAGTTAAAATAGCTTTTATAGCTGTTTAAAACAAGCAGCCTATAGCTACCTACTTAACGTAGTTTTATATACACGTTAAAGTACTTTAACTATGTAAAAGTCTAATAGATAATAGTATATTCTCTATAGATTTTAGTTAGTTTTTTTTAATAAGCAATAAAGTTCTATATACAAGTAGTTAATATTAAAATAGTAAGTAGATGTAATAGCCGCGCAAAGCTTGCAAATGCCTAGTAACAGTTTAGATTTAATAAAGCTCTAAAGAGTTTAGATAATAGGTTTCTATGCTATTTCTTTCAAAGTAGAACAACTATCTACTAGTCTATCTTGCTTCTTTAAAGCAGAACCGCTCTAGATTTTATCTAGGTAAAGCTACCTAGGCACTAGCCTATTACAATACTTTTTTTCTAGCTTTAAAGGTCTTCTTTAAAGCGTATCTTAGCAGAAGCCTTGCAGTAGCTAGCCGCGAGTATTGCGCACGTTCTTTGTGTACTTAATCTATTAATCTAGCGCTTCTATTTCTTTAAACAATTAAAATAGCTTCTATATAGTTTTAGCATACTCTACCTATTTTACTTTATACTATACTTAGCGCTCTCTACTCTTTTAAGTAACCTTTTCTGCAATAATATTCTCTACTACCTATTCTAGTTTGCTATTAACTACAATAGCTTTAGGCTGCAAGTTATTATTTAGCTAGCTTAGTAGTAGATTATTAGCAGCTAGCTGCAAACAATCGATATAGAATACGTTGTAGAGGCTAGGCAGTATGTTAAAGCGCATAGAATGCGTACTAATTACCTTAGTAACTGTATATTTAGCGTTCTTCTAGTTAAGCTTTTTGTTTAGCTGTTAGGTCTTAAAGTGTTTTTCTAGAGCTAGCTACACTTTGTTTTCTACTCTTAGTTGCTATAGTACTTGCTAGCGTTAATTTGCCTGCTTTTTTTGTTCTTGCTAAGCTTTAGCTATTAAAGCTTAGGCTAGCTTAAATACTTCTTTAAACTTGTTAACTATTATTTTAGCAGTTCTTTTGCCTGCTTGTTTGTTAATAGTGTAATTTAATCTGTGTTGTAGAGCTGTAAGCTAGATAGAATCTACGTAGTAACTGTGCTAGAAAAAGAATAGGCTAACGCTTGTTAAAGCAGCATTTTTTAATTAGATAGCTATTATAGCTATACCTAGCAGCTTAGCCTAGTTCTTTTAGTTCTAGTTAACGTACGCCTATAGATAAGCTTCTACTATGCTGTTTATTCTTTTAGTTAATTTATTAGTCTAGAAGTAGAAGGCTGTTAATAGTTGTTGCTTAATTTTTAGAATTTTGCAGAGTTGTTTCTATAGTCTACTTGTAAACTAACTGCTTTAATCTAATACAATAGCGTTAAGTAGCTAGTAGTACGCTACTACGTGCCTAATAAATATCTATACAACTGTTTTAGTGTCTATGCTTAGTAGAGGTATTAGCACTATATTTTTGCTTAACTAATTAGTAATTGCTAGAAGAGTTGTACATTCCTTGCTTTCTAGAAAATTAGTAACAAAATCTATAGATATTTTTTTCTATATTTAATTAGAAAGTAGTAAAGGCTTAAGTAGGCTATAAATACCGTTTTTCTATAGCTTAGTTCTACTACAAACAGTATAGTTCTAGAAAAAGCGCCTAATATTTTTAGACATTCTAGGCTAGAAGTAATTCCTTGCAATTGCTTAGTAAGTAGCTGCGCGTCCTAGGTAGCTAGCTACAGCAGAGGAGTATACTCTATTAATTAGGCTTGTTTGCAAAAATTCTAATTGTAGTACCTACTTCTAATCTCTATAGAGTAGGTATTTTTTCTAATCTACTATATAGTCTATAATAGATATCTTTAAGCCTAGGCTTAGTAGAACCTATCGCTCTCTATTAAGCACACATTGCTAGATGTTAATATATTAGTTGTTGCTTTCTATTGTAGCTTGCTATAGTTGTTCTAGCGTTTAGAGGTCCTTTTCTAGAAAGGTTGAAGCAGTGCTAGAATTTGTGCTGTTATTGCTATCTATAGCAGTATTAGCATCTATATCTATGTTAGCATTAGTATTAGCATTAGTGCTAAGTGCTACAAATCAAAACGTAATTACACTGCTCCTGTCTTTGTCGTTAGTAGCTAGTAAAGCAGGCGTAGTTAGCTTAAGTAGCTGTTTGTAACAATGCTGTATACAATTGTTAGAAGCGTCTTAAAGCATATCTTGTTCGCGCTAGAATAGAGCATTAGCGCAAAGGTTCTTTTTTCTAGGTTAGTAGGCAATCTCTATATTGTAGCGTTCTAGAAGAAAAGACTATTGTATTTGTCTTTTGTTAATATTTTTAGCTTTGTAAAATACTCTAGATTCTTGTAATCTATAATAATAGTAAATTTTTTAACTAATTGTAGCTTAGCGTTCTATTTCTATAGGCACTATACTATAGCAAGTAACTTCTTGTTGTAGATTTTATAGTTGCACTTATATACGTTTATTTTCTATAAAAAATAGGCTACTAGCTATAGTAGGCTTTAATTGTTGTACTATAAAAGACACTCTACTATTGCGTACCTAGAAGCATTTGTTTTAAGTACTATTTTTTTCTTAGAGTTAAATTAGGCTAGAACTAGTTTTGTAACAAAAATATTTTTAAGTATATTAAAAGCTTTCTACTTAATAGAAGTCTATTAAAAAGGTACGTTGCCTATAAGTTGTATAAAGAGTGCTACAAGCTCTAAAAATCTATAGATAAATTGCTAATAGAAGTTAGCAAAACCTAGAAAGCTTTGCACGCTTTTAATAGTTTTAGAGGCTTTCTATTCTTTAATAGCTTTAATCTTCTTAGAGTCTATACGTAGGCCTTTGCTTGCATTAATAATAAACTCTAGATATTTTGTTAACTTAACTTTAAATTCGCACTTTTTAATGTCTAGTAGAAAGCCTACCTTGCCTAGCTTTTTAAAGACTAGGTTAACCTAAGTTTAGTACGTAGCTAGAAAGCTACTTGTGTATATAAGTACGTTATTAAAGTACGCTATGCAAAAGTTGTTAAAATACTTGCGTAGAACCTAGTTAATATATCTTTAAAAGGTACTAGGCGCGTTTGCTAAGCTAAAAGAGGTAACTAGCTATTTATACAGCCTAAAACAAGTATAGAAAGCTGTTTTCTATTTATTTCTAGCGTAGATCTAAATCTTGTAAAAGGCAGCTAAAACGTTAAGCTTTGTAAACTACTAAGCTTTGCTAAGGTTGTTTAGAGTCTCTTAGATTAGTAGTAGCAAATATTAGTCTTTTTGCGTAATAGCATTAAAAGCTCTATAGTTAACGCAAAAGCAAAAGCTACTACCTAGTTTCTTTGCAAAGAAGACTAGTGCAGCTGCTAGCAAATTACTTGCATAGATCTATTTTTTTTTAAATAGTAACGTAAGTTTCTTCTATAATACTAGTAGCTTTCCTTTGCTTATATTGTATAGTAGGCTCTATAGCACTTCTAGATTCTTTCTATTTCTTTAAACCAAGTTAATTTAGTAGTTAATATTAGGTTTTTAGAGTAGTAGCATCTTTAATGTAGTTTTTAGGTTAAATATCTACTTGTAATAAGCGTACTAGGTTAGCAATAGCTCTTTAAAGTCTATTGTTAATTTTAGCGCTAAGGCTTTTTTAATATCTACTAGTAAGGCTGCAAAGACAATAGACTAGTTTTTTTTTGCAGCTTAAAGGTAGTAACTATATACTGCAGCGCTAATCTCTTGTAGAGGTACGTAGCTCTATAGAGTAGAAACAAGTTTTTTTTCTTTACTTTAAATCTAAATCTGTTAGCGTGTTAAATAAATATAGATTAAGCGCTTAGCTAGCGTAATTGTAACCTGCAGCTAATTTATCTAAAGCTGCCTAAAGATTAAATTAAACTCTATGCTGTTAGTAGCAATATAGGCCTATTTAGTGTCTTTAAATCCTTTAATATTAGCAGTATACTAAGCTACCTGCGTTATTACGCCTTCGCTAGCTATGCCTAGCAGTCGTTAGAAAGTAATATTAATGCACAGCAAGCCTGCAGCCTTTGCTAGTAAGGGTAAAACTAGAGCATTTGCAAGCGTGCTAGAATTAATTATACAGGAGGCGTAGGTAGTTTAATTAACTAACGCGTGTACGCTAATAGCCTCTCTATCTATATACTAGCCTTTAAACTTTTTCTACTCTTTAAAAGCTTGCCTATAGGTTGCAAGTAGCTTCTATTAGTAACTTTTAACAAAAGCTACTTTTTTTCTAAATCTAATTTGCTAGTAGGCTTGTCTTTAAGCAATAGCAGTAGAGATGCCTAAGTAGCAGTAGCTTTTGCTAACTTTATAGGCAATAGGTAGTTAGCTAGTAGGTAAAGGTACTTCTAGATGTAGTAGCTTTCTGCTCTGCAGCGCATACACAGCTAATTAGCTTGCTGCTGCTAGATTTCCTCCTCTAGCACCTATTTAGCTTGTTTCTATTCTATTCTACCTTAGTTACCTTTTGTAGGTTGCTAGTCTATCTGTTCTAGAAGCGCCGGCCTGTTGCAATTAGGCAATTAACGCTTTTTATACGTGTTAAAGCTAGCTGCTAGCTAGTTATAAGTATAATTTTAGTGTTTTGCTAATAGGTTTACTTAGTATAGAATGTTAGCAATCTAAATTACTTTATAAACAAAGCCTTTATATAAAAGATTTTCTAGAATTGCAATAGTACTTTTTTAGAGTTTAATACTTAGCCTTTATACAAAAAGGTTCTTTTTATTTATATTGCTAAAAGTCTTTCTAGTTAATTAGACTAGCTAGTTAAATTCTATTAGATATTCTTGTATAGGTTGTCTACTCTAGCAAATTCTATAGAGTTAATCTATAGCTTTGCTTTTAAAGTATAGATTGTTAAATTAAAGATCTATAAAAGCCTATAGGCTCTAAAAAGTTAAAGCAGCCTAATTAAGTATCTATAGTAGTAAAACTCTTGCTATATCTTCTATACACTTCTAGAAAACGTAATTAACCTAAGCTTTTTTAGAGATACTTCTATAGTTAGCTTTAAGCTTAGCTTTTGCTTAATATTAAAAGGTTAGATACTAGGCTTAGTTGCTATTAAACTTTTTAGAATTAGAGAACTTAGCGCGTTGTTCTATATACGTAGTTAGTGTAAAGGTCTAACGAATAATAGTATGTTTTCTATAGATCTTAGTTAGTTTTTAAAGATAAGCAATAGAGTTCTATACATAGGTAGTTAATATTAAGATAGTAAGTAGAATTTTTCTAAAAAGAATATTGTATTAAAAACTAAGTGTACTATATAGAGTACTTATTTAGGTTAAACATAATAAGCTCTAGAAGCTTATTAACTATAGCTATATACTCTATAATTGTCTATAGTTTTAAATATTCTATACTAATGTTTCTTGTTTAGGTTTTTTAGAACTTCTAAAATTCTATAGTTCTATAGATTCTTTACAAGCCTTTAGCGTTCTAGAACGTTAAAACTTGTAACTTTAGTCTTATAGATCTTCTACAAGTCTTTAGCGTAATAACTTTGTAAAACTAATTACGTAACTCAACTTAGCATTGCAGCGTGTTGTTTTTAACCTATACTTATACAATAGTTAGTTGCTATTTCTTTATAACCTGCCTATTGCCTATATATAAGTTTTTATCTGTAATATATAGCTATACTTGTTTTTTTTTAAAAAAGTAGCTTAAATTCTTTATACTCTTTAGAAATAACTAGAAGTGCGCAAGTTTTCTTTTTTCTAGCAATTTGTTTTTGCTTAGTTTCTATGTTGTAGTTAGAAAAGTGCATTTTTTTTTCTTTTTATTAAGTTTTATATCTTTTAGATTACTTTTACTAAGTTAACTATTTTTTCTAAATGCGTCTTGTTTAAAGTAATATATTCTATAATTATTTTTTTATCTACTACTAAACGCTATTAATGCGCAGGCTTTAAACTATAGGCGTAGTTGTAGTTTACAAACAAAAGCTTTTATATTTTCTAATTAATCTATAGATTGTGCTTTTGTAACTATAGAAGTTCTAATATAATATTATAGGCAGCTAATCTAGTAACGTCTAGAATAATTTCTTTCTAGTAGTTTTAGATGCGTAGTATAGCTTAGGTTTTTTTATAGACTATAAAGTTTTTTAGCATTAGCTTTTTGTTAATAGTATATAACAAGTATAGTCTCTATTAGTTTTAGAGTTAGAGTCTAGCTTTTTTTGCTACTTTTTTAGATATAAAGTCTACTATAGATTCTAAGTCTATTAGTGCGCTTATCTATATTTTGTTTACTATAATAGGCAGTCTTTAAAGTTCTATAGAGTTAATAGTATTGTAGCTTTTAAGTTAATTCTAGAAGCTAAGCGTTTTTCTAAAAAAAACTTTAGCTAAGCAAATCTATTGCTTTTTTTTTCTTTCTAGTATAATGTATAGTTAGAGTTTAGGCACGTTTGCTAATTTTTTTAATTATATATCTAATTGTAGAGTGTTTTTATCTAGATAATATTTTGTTTATTATATTTTAAAAAGTATAATACTAGTTGTTTGTTCTATAGGTGTTTACTATAGATGTTGTTAGAGCAATTTATCTAGAAAAGTCTATAGAACCGTTTTTCTTTAGAAAACTATTCTAAACCTTTTTTTTTAAACCTATATGCAGCATATACGTTATAGAAGCAAATAGTTTAAAAAAGTAATCTATACTTAGAGTTGCAGTAGTTTTAGTTGTATAGGTAGTATATTAGTTTTAGCTAATCTTTAGGCTTTTTTTGTAGCTATTGTTTTTTGCACTAATTAATTTGTTGTTTTTCTACTTGTTTTTAATTATCTTGCTTTTAAGTTTCTTTTCTAGTTTATAATTAGAGATTTTTCTTTTAAGCAAAGCTGTTAAGTTTTTGCGCGTTACTAAGTACTTTCTTTAGCAGGTATTAGATAGTAGTTAGTAAAAGTTTGTTATAGCTAGCAAAGTATAGTTTAGTTTAAACTATAATAGAAAAAAGTATAAGTAGTTGCTTTTTTTCTAGTGTTTTGTATCTAGTAGTATTGTTTTTAGCATTTTCTAATAAAAGAGTGTTAGCATCTTTATTCTTTTTATACTAGAGTATATTGTTGTTAGCTAGCTTTTACAACTAGTTAGGTATAACTATTTATTCTAGCTTGCTATCTTGTCTAATAGTAGCGTTTTCTTAATTAAAGGTAATAAAAGTATTTAGCTATTAAATAACTTTGTTTTTAGATTAACAGTTCTATGCAATATAGCCTAGCTTGCTACAACTATAGCACGTTATTAGACTTTTGTTTTTTTTGTTTTTTTTTTTTTATTATAGAGTTCTTGCCTTTAAAAGCTGCGTTAAAGTGCATAGATTCTAGTTCTATTAAAGTATAGTATCTAGAAGTATAAAGTTGTAGTAGCATGCGTTGTTGTCTAGAATTAGAATAGAAAGAACGTTAAGTGTTTTAGTTGTCTTGTAGGTAGCGTTTATTATCTATTTCTATAGCTAATTTGTAGAGATTATTGTTAACGTAGATAGATTTGTTAATTAATTTGTCTAAAGTTTCTAGAACTAAGCTGCTTTGCATAAGTTCTATTTTAATAGTGTTTTTTAGACCTTAGTAGTATATTTTTATTAAAGCTTTGTTGTTCTATCTAGTTTCTACAAAGTACTACTAGAATTTGTTAGCATAGTTAGTAGTAGATTTAGTCTAATAAAGCTTCTAGATTTTTTGTTTAGCTAGAAAAGTCTTGTTAGCAATTAAAAAAGTCTATTAAAGCTTTTTTTTAAAAATAGAGTAGTTATTAAACATGCAGGTAATAGCGTTTTTATTGTTGTTGTTGTCTATATATTTAATTAAATAGAGTTAAACCTATTTGCTAGCTTGTCTACGTATATAGAAAGCAACTAAAAAAGCTTAGTTATTGTTGTTAATGTTATTTCTTTAGAACTTAAAGAATAGGTTAAACTAAAAAAGCTAGTTTTTAAGCTTGTTATAGTTTCTATAGTAGAAATTAGGTTTAGCAACTTTGTTGCTTTTTTTTTAGGTTTAGGCTAAAGTATGCATAGAAGTGTTGCTTATTTTAAAAGTATTTAAAGTGTAAAAGTCTAATAGATAATAGTATATTTTCTATAGATTTTAATTAGTTCTTTTTAATAAGCAATAGAGTTCTATATATAGGTAGTTAATATTAAAATAGTAAGTAGAATTTTTCTAAAAAGAATATTGTATTAAAAACTAAGTATACTATATAGAGTACTTGTTAGGTTAAACACAATATACTATAAAAGCCTATTGTTTTTTTCTATATACGTAGATAATTGCTTTAATTACTACAATTACAATAATTAATATATAAGTGCCTAGGTATATTTGCTTAAAGCTAAGTAATCTATTTTTGTCTAATTACTACGCTTACTATAATTACTATAATTACTTTTACTTGTTATATAATCTTTATAGCGTAGTTGTATTGTTTTTGTTTTTTTATACAACTTCTATTAGTAGTTTATAAATACTATAACGTGTTTTACAAGCGAGTCGGCCATACAAGCGAGTCGGCCACCCCACTAGGTTTGCGCACATCTTCAAGCGTACAACTCAACCACATTATAAGGTAGTATGTAGTTATTAATACAATAGATTAAGCAGTATCTAAAGTATCTTTTTTACACGTACGTGAGTTATGCCCAGGCTCTCTACACCTTGTGCAGCGTGCTAGAGCCTGGCGGCTGAGTCCTGATCGCGCACCACCTTGACGCTGTTCACGAGCAATCTGCTCCTCAACCTCTTGGTGAGCGAGTATATCCTCTCCTGCTCCCTTTGTTAAGACTCCATGCTTCTGGATCCGCTTCTTCTTGCGCTGCCTCCGCTTTATAGCTGCCTCATTGGCTCTCTCAAGGCTAGCAATCCGATCGCGCATCAGCTCAGCCGAGAGCATCATGACTTCAGCCCCCTTCTTGAGCTGATTAATCGCCTCAATAATTGAGGCTGGTGATGAGCTCTTGTGCTGCCGAACACGATTACGTATTAGCGTTGATTGAGCCTCAAGCTCACGTACGTTGCTTGGTGTTCGAGCCTCCCAGAGAGCCTCTACTAGAGCAGCTGGAGGAGTAGGCGTACGGAGCTGCACATCAAGCTTTGACAGAACAACGTCTGGCTGGAGAGGAACTAGGCCTGTGCCTCGAAAGGCTGAGCAGATGTTGGTTGATGTAAATGATTGATCAAAGGCTGCCTTGAAGGCTGGCAGAAACTCAAGCTTCGTGATGTGGTTGATGTGGTGGCGGATTAGAGCCTCAATCTCACGGCTGTACGCGCGCTTCAACGGCGCAAAGCAGCCAACGTCAAGAGGCTGGAGCAGGTGAGATAAGTGAGCTGGCATGCACAGCGTGTAGATATTGTTCTCCTTGCAGAATTCTTGAAACTCAAGGGAGTGGTGGCTCTCGTGGCCATCAAGGATGAGCAGGCGACGAGCACCTACAACACGAGTCTTGGTATGAGCGTTAAAGTGCTTTAGCCACTCAACTCCTAGCTCGTTGTTCGTCCAGCCGTTGTCACTAACAGCGATTGCCCAGTCGCGCGGGATATTAGCTTCCTCGTACCAGGCAGAGAGATGGTGTTGGCCAGCAAAGATAATGAACGGTGGGATAGCCCAGCCAGCAGCGTTGATTCCTTGGATGACCGTTACCCACTCGCGATTGCCTGGCTAGATAGCCTTTGGCCGGCCTCTCCTCTCTGACCCTGTTACAACGAGCTGAGTAGTAATCTTGCCCATCATAAAGCCAGCCTCGTCGAAGTTGTAGACGTCCTCATCACAGATGCCGTACTTGGCCTTTGTCTGCTCTACCAGCTTGAACCAGCTCTTAATTAACTCAGGATCCTCGCATAGAGCCCTCTGCCTATCGTACGGCCGATTAAAACGTGTTGTAAGACTGTCTGTACGCTTGACGAAGTTGCGCGGCCAGTGGACGCCAACCTGGCCTGCGCCGCGCGCAGCTAGCAGGTTGTTGGCCATATCACGTACAGCTGCGTACGTAGGCGCAAATCCACGTTGATCTAGGTCAAGTATATGTGTAACAATCACCTCCTCTTCTAGCTCAGTAAGCTTCTTTGAGTTGGGCTGGCAATCGCGTCGGGCAGGCTTGCCAGCGCGTCGGTCGTTCAGTGTTGATTTCGGAACGTTATACGTAGAAGCAGCAAGTCTAGAGCTTTTAAATTGCTGACGATCAATAGAGGAGGAGGCAAGCATTATATCAGCTTCAGTATATAATGATAGAGCACGCGGAGGTAGAGCCATAGTGATGAGAAGTTGGTGTTCTGGTTAGGCTTGGTGGGGTGGCCGACTCGCTTGTATGGCCGACTCGCTTGTAAAACACGTTAACTACGCTTAGTTCTAGTAATACTATTTATAATACTATACTTTATTACTAAAACTAGCTATTACGCTCTAGGTAAAAAGAAATAAAGCTAGGCTGTTAGAAAAAGCTATAGTACTTTCTTGCTACTCTAGTAGTACTAAACTTGCGTTCTCTATAGCAATTGCTTTAGCAGCCTTTTTAGCGTTTACCTAAAGAGCTTTCTAAATTTCTTGCTTTTTTTTGCGCATTTTTTTTTCTTTTTAATGCAACTTATCTAGTTAAGCTTGCAACTAATTTTTTTTATTACAAATTTCTAACTATTTGCTTTTAGAAATTTAAATATTGCAATTTTTTAAATTTCTCTAATTACATTTATTGCAGTAGCCTAAACAAACATGCATGCAATAGGTTAGACTTGCAATACAATAGTTATAACAAGCAATAGGTATAGTATTTCTAAAATTGTTAATAAAAAATGCAAAAGCAAAGCAATAGTTAGTGCTTAAAAAAAAGAAAGCTTTAAGTATAACAAGAAGCAAGCTTTAAAGTTAAAGTATAAAAAAAAAAAAATAGTATTATAATCTAAAGAAGCTAGGCTCTACTTAACTAAAGTTGCTTTTAATTAAGCAAAAAAAGTTATAGAGTATATACTTAGCTGTCTAGAGCAAGTTTAGATAATATTACTTTGCTCTATATACTTGCACCTTTATAGAACATAGTATAAAAAAAGTTACGTAATTATACAAAGTATTTTTACAGCTTTTAGTAATTCTATAAAGTATATAAAGCAACAAAAGTAGATATATATAGAACGCTTTTTGTAATTTTACTACTTTTATAAAGCATGCAAAGTAATAGAATTACTTTAAAGTATATAATTTTAGTTAATAAGCTTCTATAGCTTATTGTATTTAACTTAGTTAAGTACTTTCTAGTATACTTAGTTTTTAATATACAATATTCTTTTTAGAAAAATTCTACTGTAATAGGCTAGTGCCTAGGTAGCTTTACCTAGATAAAATCTAGAGCAGTTCTACTTTAAAGAAGCAAAATAAACTAGTAGATAGTTGTTCTACTCTAAAAAAGATAGCATAGAAACCTATTATCTAAACTCTTTAGAGCTTTATTAAATCTAAACTATTACTAGGTATTTGCAAGCTTTGCGCAGCTATTACATTTAGATTCAATTACTTCTATTATACGCTAGTGCAGGGACTCTAGTAGTAGAACGCCTACCTAAGCAAAAAGAAAGTCTACTAGCTAGTATAGTATTCTATCGTTATAGAACAAAGCTAGAGCAGGAACCCTAGTAGTAGAACGCTTGCCTAAGCAAAAGAAAAGTCTACTAGCTAGTATAGTATTCTATTATTATAGAAACAGAGCTAAAGCAAGAACTTTAGTAGTAGAACGCCTGCCTAAGCCTATATTAGAAGCTCTACCTGTCTCTATTGTATAGAGAGTAGGCTACATTAAAAATTAAGCTATTAAGCTATCGAGCTATTAAGCAATTAACAGATTAAGCGATTAAAATACTAAGTAGAAGCTTTGTACGCGCTAAGCTATAGGCATATATAAAGAATATAGAAATAAAAAGCTATTTAATTAATAATATAACAGCCTACGCTATTAGAAAACTAGAAGGAAGATAGTTATATAACTAAGTTGCTGCTAGTATACAAAAGATACTAGCTAAAAAGCAATAGCTAGTTTAGGCTATTAAAGCAATAGTAAGTTAGATTAAAACTTAGATACAGACGAAGAATTAACTAACAGGACAATTAGATCCTTCTACAATAATAATAGAAATAATAAAGCAGATAATAACGTATTCTACTACTAAGTAGGTTAAACTACCAAGCAGGTTAAAATTTTTTAGCATAACTAACTTATCTAAAAGAATATTAGATTAATTGCTATTAAATAAGGAGCTAGCGTACGTTGTGCTTGCATTAGATTTAGAAGATGCTTTAGTATTCTTTTTGCACGTTTGCGCGTTGTGCCTAGTCTTGCCGCAGTTTCTACACTGCTATACACCTAGCTGCACTGTCTAGTAACTATTCTTAACGCAAGCCTTTTTAGATTGCTAAGGCGCTAAAGAGGCTTTAGCAGCTATCTATGCTGCCTCTTTGCTGTACTCTATTGTACTACTGTTCTAGATTTGCTTTTGCTTGCGCAACTTCTACTAAGTTAGCGCCTCTACTTGCTCTTTAAGCTTAGTAATCTAGAAGCTTATAAGCGCGTTCTAGTGTAGCATTAATTCTACCCCTTTAATAAGCTGTAAAAACCTAGTCTTAGCATTAGGTAAACGCTTAATAGAACGGCGTACAAGCTTTAACTAAAAGCTAAATTTATGCAAATTGCTTAGAGTCTTAGAGATCTATAGTGCCTGTAGTAGTAGAGGTTCTAGCAAGGTGCATATCTATATGTTAAGGCAATCTAACACTACCTACGCGTTAGTAGGGACTAGTTCTAACGCCTTAAAGGCCTTTTAGCAGTTTTTCTCTATAAACACGTTAAAAAACGCGTCTTAAAAGGCTAGAAGGAAGCCTTCCTTGTTAATGTAGAAAACGCGTTAGCGTGCTAAGTCTTGTACGCATTAGAAGTACTTGCGCTTTAATAGCAAAAAGTAGACTACGTTAAGCAGCTAGAGTATATACAATAAGTAAGGTAGTATATAGATAGTAAGAATCTTGTTCTCTAGGCAGTAGTCTTTAAAATGCTAGTTAAAATAGCTTTTATAGCCGTCTAGAATTAGTAGCTAATATACTTCTACCTAACGCAACTTTGTATACGTGTTAAAATGCTTTAACTACGCAAAACCAAGTTTGTTATTCGTCTACCTATTTTTAGAGACTAAGAGCTTCCAATTGCCTAGTATACCTACCTCTTTGTACTATGCAGAAATGTGTACGCGCCTTTTATAGATAATAAATAGTAGGCTTGCGTACTCTACAGCGCAAATGCTCTAGATAACAGTAACCTACTTCTAATCGCCTAGCTAAACAGTATTAGGCCTGTTACGCCTTTCTAAACCTGTAACAACCTTTATAGACCTAATTATACCTATCTAAAAGCTAGTTTTATTAAAGTTATATACGTTGTTGTTATAGATGCTGTACTTAGTTATTGTATTCTCTACTAGCTTAAACTATGCGCGTATAACCTCTAGATTCTCTTGCTATATTCTCTAGCAATCTTTTGCTTAGGTAAACGCAGTTTAGAGCTAATCTAAACGCGTTACAAATCTCTCTACCTAATTCTTGCCTATAGGCTTTCTACTACGCTTGCGTAATAGTTTATCTGCTATATCTGCTACCTTGCATAGCTAGGGTAGAAATCCTTGCAAATTAAGGTTAAAAATATATTGTATAATTGTCTGCTCTTTAGTTGCTGTAAGCTTCTAGCAATTAGCGCAGGTATTAGCTTAGGCGCAGATTTCTTAGTATTTTTGTTATAGAGTACTAAATAGCACGTTGTATATAGTAGCAGCGCGTTGCAAGCTTTGTATTTAGCTGTCTTTGTATGCCTAGAGAGCAAGCTTAATATTTCTTTCTTGCTAAGTTTTAGATATCTGTAAGTGTTAAGACATTGCGTGTTAAAGTAGCAATAGTAGATGCTAAGAAATTTTAACCTGCTTAGTAGTTTAACCTACTTAGTAGTAGAATATGTTAAGTAGAATAGACGCGTTAGAGAATTAGAAAGCTGTTGCTACAACACTACCTAGCTAGAGGCTAACGTCTCCTTTAACTATTATAGATAAAGACTTATATATAGGCAACAGGCAGGTTATAAAGAAACAGCAACTAACTATTGCACAAGTACAGGTTGAAAACAACACGCTGCAATGCCAAGTCGAGTTACGTAATTAGCCTTACAAAGTTATTACGCTAAGAACTTAGAAGGAATCTGTAAGACTAAAGTTACAAGTTTTAACGTTCTAGAACGCTAAGAGCTTGTAAAGAATCTATAGAACTATAGAATCTTAGAAGTTCTAAAGAACCTAAACAAGAAATATTAGTATAGAACATCTAAAACTATAGACAATTATAGAGTATATAGCTATAGTTAATAAGCTTCTAGAGCTTATTGTATTTAACCTAAATAAGTACTCTATATAGTATACTTGGTTTTTAATACAATATTCTTTTTAGAAAAATTCTACTTACTATTTTAATATTAACTACCTGTGCATAGAACTCTATTGCTTATTTCTAAAAACTAACTAAGATCTATAGAGAATATACTATTATTTGTTAGACTTTTACACTTTAAACACTTTTAAAATAAGCAACACTTCTATGCACACTCTAGCCTAGACCTAAAAAGAAAGCAACAAAGTTGCTAAACCTAATCTCTATTATAGAGACTGCAACAAGCTTAAAAACTAGCTTCTCTAGTTTAACCTCTTCTTTAAGTTTTAAGAAGATAACATTAATAATAACAACCAAGCCTCCTTAGTTGCCTTCTACATGCGTAGACAAGCTAGCAAATAGATTTAACTCTATTTAATTAAATACATAGACGACAACAACAACAAAAACGCTATTACTTGCATGTTTAACAACTACTTAGTCTTTAAAGAAAAACTCTAATAGACTTTCTTAGTTGCTAACAAGACTTTTCTAGCTAAACAAAAGATCTAGAAACTCCGTTAGACTAAATCTGCTGCTAACTACGCTAACAAATTTTAGCAGTACTTTGTAGAAACTAGATAGAACGACAAGGCTCTAATAAAAATGTACCGCTAAGGTCTAAAAGACACTATTAAAATAGAACTTATGCAAAGCAGCGCAGTTCTAAAGACTTTAAACGAATTAATCAACGAGTCTATCTACATTAACAATAATCTCTACGAATTGGCTATAGAAATAGATAACGGACGCTACCTACGAGACAACCAAAACACCTAACAACCTTTCTATTCCAATTCTAGACGACGACGCATGCTACTACAACCTTGTACTTCTAGATACTACACTTTAATAGGACTAGAACCTATGCACCTTAACGCGGCTTTCAAGGGCAAGAACTCTATAATAAAGAAGAAGAACGAGAGAAACAAGAGTCTAATAACGTGCTACAGTTGTAGCAAGCTAGGCTACATTGCACGAAACTATCGATCTAAAAACAAAGTTATTCGACAGCTAAATACCTTTATTACCTTTAATTAAGAAAACGCTACTATTAGACAAGATAGCGAGCTAGAATAGACGGTTATACCTAACTAGTTGTAGAAACTAGCTAACAACAATATACTCTAGTACAAAGAGGATAAAGATGCTAACACTCTTTTATTAGAAAATGCTAAAGACAATACTACTAGATACAAAACACTAGAAGAAAGGCAACTACTTATACCTTTTTCTATTATAGTTTAAACTAAACTATACTTTGCTAGCTATAACAAACCCTTACTAACTGCTATCTAATACCTGCTAAGAGAAGCACCTAGTAACGCGCAGGAACTTAACAGCCTTGCTTAAAAGAAAGATCTCTAATTATAAACTAGAAAAGAAACTTAAAAGCAAGACAATTAAAAACAAGTAGAAAAACAACAAATTAATTAGTGTAAAGGATAATAGCTACAAGAAAAGCCTAAAGATTAGCTAAAACTAATATATTACCTATACAACTAAAACTACTGCAACTCTAAGCATAGATTACTCTTTTAAACTGTTTGCTTCTACAACGTATACGCTACGCATAGGTTAGAGAAAGAAGGTTTAGAATAGTTTTCTAAGAAAAAATAGTTCTACAGACTTCTCTAGATAAACTGCTCTAATAACATCTACAGCAAGCACCTATAGAACAAACAACTAGTATTATACTTTCTAGAACACAATAAGCAAGATATTATCTAGATAAAAACACTTTGCAATTAGATGTGTAACTAAAAGAATTAGCAAACGTGCCTAAACTCTAACTGCATACTGCATTAGAAAGAAAAGAAGAGCAATAGGTTTGCTTAGCTAAAGTCTTTTTTAGAAGAACGCTTAGCTTCTAGAGTTAATCTAAAAGCTGCAACGCTATTAACTTTACAAAACTTTGCAAACTACCTATTACAGTAAATAGAATACAAATAAGCGCACTAATAGACTTAGAATTAATAGCAGAATTTATATCTAAAGAAGCAGCAAAGAAAGCTAGACTTTAACTCTAAAACTAACAGCAACTATACCTATTACACGCTGTTAACAAAAAGCCTATCTTTATAGTTTAAAAAGAAGTCTAAGCTATATTACGCGTCTAAAACTACTAGAAAGAAATTATCTTTAACGTTACTAGATTAGCTGCCTAAAACGTTATATTAGAACTTCTATAGTTACAAAAGCACAACCTGCAGATAAATTGGAAAACACAAGAGCTTTTGTTTGCAAACTGCAACTGCGCCTGTAGTTTAAAGCCCGCGCACTAACAGCAATTAATAGTAGATAAAAAGATAATAATAGAGTATATTACTTCGAACAAAACGCACCTAAAGAGAGTAGTCGACTTAGTAGACACTAATAGAGCATTAGGTTACCTAGCAAAAAAACTACAAAATACCTAGAACAAGAACGCTAACACTAGAGTATTAGAAACTCGCGCACTTCTAGCTACCTCTAAAGAATACCAAGAATTTGCAGAACTATTTTAGAAAGAGACAAGTACAGCTGCACTGCCTAAGCATTAACTCTAGAACTATAAAATCAAGCTCTAGAAAGAAAAGCAACTAACTTTTAGCCTAATATATAGACTATTAGAAAAGAAACTCTATACGCTGCAAGAATACATTTACAAAAACTTTAAGAAAGGTTTTATACAGAAATTAACTTTACCTATAGAATACTCTATACTATTTATACTAAAAAAAGATAGAAAGCTACAACTATGCGTAGATTATAGAAAGCTTAACAATATTACAATTAAAGATTAATACCTATTACTAAACATTGCAGAACTATAGAATCGACTTAGTTATGCGAGAATATTTACTGCATTAGACCTACAAGAAGCATACAACCTTATATAGATAAAGGAAGGCGAAAAGTAGAAGACTGCATTCTAAACAAGATATAGACATTACAAATACCTAGTAATGCTCTTTAGTTTTACTAACGCTCTAGCAACATGCTAGAGACTTATTAACAACGTATTAAGAGCACATCTAGATAAATTTGTTATAGCATACCTCGACAACATTTTAGTATACTTTAACAACTCTAAAGAGCATATCGAGCACGTAAAGACTATCTTTACATGCCTTAGTAATGCTAGGCTTTAACTTAAACCTAAGAAATGCGAATTCTACAGAAATAAAGTAGAATTTTTAGGCTATGTAGTAGGAGTTTATAGAGTTAAGATAAGTAAAGAGAAAATTAAAGTAGTACAAGATTGGCTAGAACTAGAGAACGTTAAAGAAATACAATCTTTTATAGAATTTATTAATTTTAACTAACAATTTATTAAAAACTTTTTAAAAAAGGCTATACCTTTTACAAGGCTTACAAGAAAAGATACACTATAGAAATAGAACTTAGATTAGAAACGCGCTTTTAAAAAACTTAAGCAAGCCTGCATTAAGCTACTAGTTCTAGTATCTTTTAGAAGTAGAGAGCTACTACAATTTAAAACAAACGCATTAGACCTTGCTATTAGAGCAATAGCACTACAAGAACGTAACAAGAAATAGCACTCTATTGCATACTACTTAAAAAAGCTTATAGAACCTAAAGAACGATATAACGTATATAACAAGGAGCTACTTGCTATTATTGCAGCATTACAACACTAGAGAATATATGCGGAAAGCTGCTTAGACTTTACAATATTTACAGATTACAAGAACTTAGTTAACTTTACAACAACAAAGCAACTTAACTAACAACAAGTACAATAGTTAGAACTTCTAAGCTAATACAAGTTTAAAATTATATACACGCTAGAAAAAGACAATAGACAAGCTAACGCTTTTAGCTAACGGCTAGATATCGCGGGTACAAAAGAAATTACTAACGCTGCAATACTATAGACTAATAAAGATAGATTACTAGAACTAGCAAAAACAATTAATGCTATTCTATCTATTACTGCTAAAGTACTAGAGAAATTACAAGAACAAATTATACAACAACACTACAATAACCTAGTGCATAGTTACTCTAGAATTACGCAAACAATAGAACTTATCTAACAAAACTACAACTTTAACAAAATAAAGAAAAAAGTTACTAGGTTTATTAAGAAGTGTGCTAATTGTTAAAGAAATAAGTACAGTACTTACGCACTATATAGAGAAATGCAAGCTTTTAAACTACTAGATAAACTCTAAACTAATATATTAATAGATTTTATTACAAGGCTGCTAGCTTTAAAAGATTCTACTACAGAGATTAGTTACAACGCAATTCTAGTAATCGTGTGCCGATTTACTAAGTACGCTAAAATAATACTATTTAGGAGCGACTACACTGCTGCTTAACTTGGATATCTAATTCTAGATCGACTAATTAGATACTACGGCATTCTAAAGTCAATTATTAGCGATAGAAACAAGCTGTTTACCTTGAATTATTAGACAACACTACTTGCAGCAATTAGAACAAAGAGGAAATTGTTAACAGCATACTATCTGCAGACGAATAGATAAATAGAAAAAACAAACAGAACACTAAAAACGTATCTACAAATCTACAGCAACTAGAAATAGAACAATTAGGTTTTACTACTGCCTATAGCACAACTTTTATACAACAACAAATTATTAGAATCAATAGGCAAGACACTATTCTATACTAATTATAGAAAGCACCTACATCTTTTTAAAAAAACATTACCTAGACTAAAAGTAGAAGCAGCTATTGCAATAGTAGAAGAATTAAAGGAAACATACAAAGAAATAAGCTAAAAACTTAAACAGGCTTAACGCTAAAGCATTTTATACGTTAACAAAAAACAAAAAACAGCACTTTAGCTAAAGAAAGGAGATAAAGTTTACCTACTTACAAGCAACTAGCGCACAAGGAAACTAAGCAAAGGACTTAACAACGTTAAAGTTAGACTGTTTTTAATTCTTGATTAGACAGGACTAGTTAACTACACACTTAACCTACTACTAGATGCAAAAATCTACCTAAAGTTCTATGTATTACAATTAGAACTAGCTAACCTAGCAACGCTATTACAAAAAGCATTTTATTATAAACTAGAAAAAGACAACAAATTTAAAGTTAAAAACTTTTAAAGATACTAAGAATTTAGATAGAAAGACTTCTAAAACAACAACTTTTATTAGAAATAGCTAGTAAAATAGAAAGGCTACCTAGAATCTAAAAACACTTAGAAACTAGAAGCTAACCTAACAAACTGTTAACAACTGCTTAGAAAGTACTGCAAAAAACACTACATTCCTTTTTACACTAGACAAAGAAGACTAAAAGAGAGAAATAACAAACCTAACAAAACAAGATTTAAACCTTACTAACTGCTACTTGTTACTAGCACAACTCTACTAGAGAACAACAGTTCTGCATTAGAAACACTCTAGAAAGTTAACTAATCTACTACTTTAGCAAGCTCTAAAGCATTAGGATTAGTTAACGCGACTTTCTAATTCAAGCGCTCTAATTTTTCTAAGCGCTCTAATTCGCCTGCCGTCTCTAGGCTTTTGTTAAACATCTCCTGTTTGCAACGCTTTAACAACCTCTTTTGCTTACGCAGGCAACAAAGCTTATTGCAAGCACCTTGTATACGCTCTAGCGCAGCTTTAGCAATTTGCTCTTCTTTTTCCAACGTTGCTTCTATTTTATCTTCTTGCTTTTTAAGCTTCTCTATCTTTTTGTTAATCTTTGCAAAGTTTAGCAACAGGACGTTAACAGGCGAGCAACTTTCTACGCTATTACGCGTGCAATTCCTGCAACAACTATAGAGAGAAGCAATACAACAACTTTAGTTATTCTTTGCGCATTAGGTACAGGCAACTATAACGTAGACTCTAGTAGTGTTTATACAATTACTAGCGGCGTAGCAATAGCAAGTACTACGCGACAACATTATAGTTAGCTTATGTAGGCATAAGTAGTAAGGAAGAAAGTAATGTTATAGATAAAGACTTATATATAGGCAATAGGCAGGTTATAAAGAAACGGCGACTAACTATTACACAAGTATAGGTTAAAGACAACACGCTGCAATACTAAGTCGAGTTACGTAATTAGTCTTACAAAGTTATTACGCTAAAAACTTGTAGAGAATCTATAAAACTAAGGTTACAAGTCTTAACGTTCTAGAACGCTAAAAGCTTGTAAAGAATCTATAGAACTATAGAATTTTAGAAGTTTTAAAAAACCTAAATAGAAGACATTAGTATAGAACATCTAAAACTATAGACAATTATAGAGTATATAGCTACAGTTAATAAGCTTCTAAAGCTTATTGTATTTAACCTAAATAAGTACTCTATATAGTACACTTAGTTTTTAATACAATATTCTTTTTAGAAAAATTCTACTTACTATCTTAATATTAACTACCTGTGTATAGAACTCTATTGCTTATTTCTAAAAACTAACTAAAATCTATAGAAGATATACTATTATCTATTAAACCTTTATACTATACTACCTAAGTATTAACTATAGAACTATAAAATTAAACTCTAGAAAAAAAAGCAACTAACTTTTAGCCTAATATATAGACTATTAGAAAAAGAACTTAAAGTTCTACAAAAATATTTTAAAAAGAATTTTAAAAAAAAGTTTATACGCAAATCTATATTACTAGTAGAATACTTACTATTGTTTGTATTAAAAAAGAATAGAATACTACAACTCTATATTAACTATAGAAAACTTAACAATATTATAATTAAAAATTAATACCTACTACTAAACATTTTAGAACTATAGAATTAATTAAGTTACGTAAAAATCTTTACTACGTTAGACTTACAAAAAGCGTACAACTTTATATAGATAAAAGAAAGCAAAAAATAAAAAACTACTTTCTAAACAAGATATAGACATTACAAATATCTAGTAATGCTATTTAGTTTTACTAACGCACTAGCAACATGCTAACAACTTATTAACAACGTGCTAAGAGCACACCTAGACAAGTTTGTTATTGCATACTTTAACAACATTTTAGTATACTCTAACAACTTTAAAAAGTATATTAGGTATGTAAAAACTATACTTACATGCTTTAGTAAAGCTAGACTCTAACTTAAACCTAAAAAATGCAAATTCTACAAGAATAAAGTAGAATTTTTAGAACATATAGTAGAAATCTATAGAGTTAAAATAAGTTTAAAAAAGATTTAAGTTGTAAAAGACTAGCTAGAACTAAAAAACGTTAAGAATATATAGTTTTTTTTTAGATTTGTTAACTTTAACAAATAGTTTATTAAAAACTTTTTTAAAAAAGCAATACTCTTTACTAAACTTACAAAAAAAGATACGCAATAGAACTAGAGCTTAAACTAACAACAAGTATTTAAAGAGCTTAAACAAGCCTATATTAAACTGCTAGTGCTAGTATTTTTTAGAAGTAGAAAACTGCTATAATTTAAAACAAACGCATTAGACCTTGCTATTAGAGCTGCAGCACTGCAAGAACGCAAAGAAAAATAGCACCTAATTGCCTACTACTTAAAAAAACTTATAGAACCTAAAAAACAATACAATATATATAACAAGAAACTACTTGCTATTATTATAGCACTACAACATTAGAGAATCTACGTAGAAAGCTGCTTAGATTTTACAATATTTATAGATTATAAAAATCTAGTTAGCTTTACAACTATAAAGCAACTTAATTAACAACAAGTATAATAGTTAAAGCTACTAGAACAATATAAGTTTAAAATTACGTTTACTCTAGAAAAAAATAACAGAAAAGCTAACGCTTTTAGCTAATAGTTAGATATTGCAAAAACTAAAAAAGTTACTAACGCTGCAATATTACAAACTAACAAAGATAGAACATTAGAACTAGTATAGACAATTAATACTATTCTATCTATTACAATAAAAGTACCTAAAGAATTACAAGAAGAAATTATACAATAATACTACAATAACTTAGTATATAGTTACTCTAGAATTATACAAACAATAGAACTTATTTAAAGAAACTACAACTTTAACAAGATAAAAAAAAAAGTTACTAGGTTTATTAAAAAATGTGCTAATTGCTAAAAAAACAAGCATAGCACCTACGCACTATATAGAGAAATGCAAGCTTTTAAACTACTAGATAAACTTTAAACTAACATTTTAATAGATTTTATTACAAAACTACTTGCTTTAAAGAATCTTGCTATAGAAATTAGTTACAATGCAATTCTAGTAATCGTGTGCTAATTTACTAAATACGCTAAAATAATACTATTTAGAAATAACTATACAGCTGTCTAGCTAGCTTTTGTTATTCTAGACTAACTAATCTAATATTACAGCATACTAAAATCGATTATTAGTAATAAAAACAAGCTGTTTACATCTAACTATTAGGCAACGCTACTTGCAGCAATTAGAACAAAAAAAAATTGCTAACAGTATACTATCTATAGATAGATAGACAAACAAAAAAACAAACAAAATATTAAAAATATATCTACAAATCTATAGCAACTAGAAACAAAACAATTAGGTTTTACTACTACCTATAGTATAACTTTTATACAACAACAAACTGTTAGAATTAATAGGCAAGATACTATTCTATGCTAATTACAAAAAGCACCTACATTTTTTTAAAAGAACATTACCTAGACTAAAAGCAAAAGCTGCTATTACAATAGCAAAAGAATTAAAGAAAATATACAAAAAAATAAAGAAAAAACTTAAACAGGCCTAATACTAGAGCATTTTACACGTTAATAAAAAACAAAAAACAGCACTTTAGCTAAAGAAAAAAGATAAAGTCTACCTACTTACAAGCAACTAGCGCACAAAAAAACTAAGCAAAAAACTTAACAATATTAAAGTTAGACTATTTTTAATTTTTAATTAAACAAGACTAGTTAACTATATACTTAACCTACTACTAGATATAAAAATCTACCTAAAGTTCTATATATTACAATTAGAACTAGCTAACCTAGCAACACTATTACAAAAAACATTTTATTATAAACTAGAAAAAAACAACAAATTTAAAGTTAAAAACTTTTAAAGATACTAAAAGTTTAGATAGAAAGACTTTTAAAACAACAACTTTTATTAAAAATAGCTAGTAAAATAGAAAGGCTACCTAGAATCTAAAAACACTTAGAAACCTAAAGCTAACCTAACTAACTATTAGCAACTACTTAAAAAATACTGCAAAAAACACTATATTTATTCTTATACAAGACAAAAAAAACTAAAAAAAAAGAAAACAAACTTAATAAAACAAGGTTTTAACTTTATAAAGGACTAGCAAAGGCTAGCGTAGACTCTTTAGTTGCAACGTACAAATCTAGTAAACCTAACGTCTTCTATATTGTAGAAAAAAAGGCAACACCTATTAAAGTAGTAGAACAATTAGAAAAAGTAGATACTATCTAGGCATCTACTTTTTTACTAGACTTACAAAGCTTAGTAGCAAAGTAAAAAGCTTTTTACTTTGCTTAATTTTTTACTTGCTTTAAAATCTTTTTATTCTATAATAGGCGCAAAATTACCTTAGCTAATAACTTTTTATTAGCTTTAACCTTTTGCTAATATTTTTTGCAAGTTTTGTCTAAAGACTTCTAGAACAAATTAACGCAATAATAGCCTAAGCGCGTATACTCTATACAACGCAAACTAGAGTTAGGCATAATAAAGTAGAAACAACTAATTTTAAAGTACTAGTTGCAAGAAACTTTAGAAAGAATATTTGCTTGTAGAATTTCTATAGCAAGGCAAAAGCAATAGAAAAAAAAGTTAGATAACATTTTGCTTACTTTGCTTACTTTTATACTATAGCTAGAGTTATAACTAAAATAGAGCTAAGTTAGGTAATCTAAAAATAGATTCTAGTAAAAGAAAAGTAGTATTACAAACAGTATTACTAGAACTAGGCGCAGTTACAGCATTTATAGACTACTAATAGAAGTTGTATAAAAAAACAAAAACAATACAACTATACTGTAAAAATTACGTAACAAGCAAAAGTAATTATACTAATTATAGTAAGCGTAGTAATTAAACAAGAATAGATTACTTAGCTTTAAGCAAACATACCTAGGTACTTATATATTAATTATTGTAATTGTAGTAATTAAAGCAATTATCTACGTATATAAAGAAAAACAATAGGCTTTTATAGCATATTGTATTTAACTTAACAAGTACTCTATATAGTATACTTAGTTTTTAATACAATATTTTTTTTAGAAAAATTCTACTTACTATTTTAATATTAACTACCTATATATAGAACTCTATCGCTTATTAAAAAAAACTAATTAAAATCTATAGAAAATATACTATTATTTGTTAAACTTTTATATATAGGCTGCTAGCGTTTCTAAGTATTTTAGTAATTTTTGTATTGCGTTTAAAAGAACTGCGCTAGCTTCTAGTAGTTTTTTATAAGGTTAAAACCTTGTTTTATTAGGTTTGTTTTTTCTTTTTTTTAGTTTTTTTTGTCTTGTATAAAAATAAATATAGTGTTTTTTGTAGTATTTTTTAAGTAGTTGCTAATAGTTAGTTAGGTTAGCTTTAGGTTTCTACGTGTTTTTAGATTCTAGGTAGCTTTTCTATTTTACTAGCTATTTCTAATAAAAGTTGTTATTTTAAAAGTTTTTCTATTTAAACTTTTAGTATTTTTAAAAGTTTTTAACTTTAAATTTGTTGTTTTTTTCTAGTTTATAATAAAATGTTTTTTGTAATAGCATTGCTAGGTTAGCTAGTTCTAATTGTAATATATAGAACTTTAGGTAGATTTTTGCATCTAGTAGTAGGTTAAGTATATAGTTAACTAGTCTTGTTTAATTAAAAATTAAAAATAGTCTAACTTTAACGTTGTTAAGTTTTTTGCTTAGTTTCTTTATGCGCTAGTTGCTTGTAAGTAAGTAAACTTTATTTTTTTTCTTTAGCTAAAGTACTATTTTTTGTTTTTTGTTAACGTATAAAATGCTTTAGCGTTAAGCCTATTTAAGTTTTTTCTTTATTTTCTTGTATGTTTTCTTTAGTTTTTCTACTATTGCAATAGCAGCTTCTACTTTTAGTCTAGGTAATGTTTTTTTAAAAAAATGTAGGTGCTTTCTATAATTAGTATAATAGAATAGACCTAGAAGGCTGTATAGATAACTATATATAGATAACTAATTAAAAATACTGTTATAATAGAGTAGATTTGCTAGAGAGCTAAAGAGTAGCCTTAGCTCGACTCTATGTAGGCTGCTACGGAGCGGAACAACAATATACCGATTAGAACCAATATTAGGCAATATTAGAAGCTACGTAATGCTAGCTACGCCCTTAGCGTAGCGCATGTAATAGAGCCTATTACAATACCCTTTTTCTAAGCTCTAAAGTCTTTTTTAGAGTGTAGCAACTTTATAAAGCAGCGTTAACAAGAACAGGGCTAGTAGAATAGAACTATTAGAATAGGTAGAACTTAAAGCAACTAGTAATCTAATAATTACTAGCTCTATAGTAGAGGTAGAAGTTATTCTAGAGTTAATAGGTGCAGCGTTTAGTAGAAAAGGACTCTAATGTATTAGTAAAAACAGAAGACGTAGGTTAGATAACGCAGGCAGTAGAAGCACAGATTAGAGTACTATTAGATAGAGCTAGTAATGTTAGTTAGGCAAATTAGATACTAGCTACTTAGATTAAGTTAACATCTATAGGCTCTAGCTAGCGCATAGAGAATAGATTTCTAGAGGTAAACTTCTAGGCTAACTTTTACTCTAGGTTTAATGCTAGGTTTAGAACTACCTAGAGACAACAAGAGCAGCAATTAAAGCGCTAGACGTGCTTAACATAGTCGTTGTACAATAGGCTAAATAGAGTGTTACTTAATTTTTTAAAAAACTAGCGCAAGCTAGAATAGAGGCTATAGTAGAGCGTAGTAACACGGAATATATCTAGCTAGAAGCTAGCACTAGCTTTGTATGTAAGCTGCTTAAAGCGTGCAAGATACGCAATAAGTAACTCTTTATCTCTCTATTGCATAGAAGTAAAGCGCTAGACAGCCTTCTACTATTCTTTTAGGTTGTAGCAAAGGCGCTAGAAGAAAGAAAAGATAGACTTAGAGTTCTAGAACTAGGTGTCTTTAGCTATCTAGTAGAGGTGCAAGATAGAAGCCTGCTAGGACTGCTCTAGGCAGTTCTACACATAATTAAACGCGTTAGCTCCTACAAGCTAATCTAATTAGAGCTTTGCTTTGATTAATAGAAGCTACGTATGTAGCGTAAAAGGTTTGCTATTAAAGCAAGGCAGATCTAGTAGGCAGGTTTAAGATACAGTTAGAGTAGCAAGCTAAATCTAAAGACGCTAGACGTTAGCATAGAAGGCATCAAGATCTAATTGCAGCAATTGTAGCTTAACTTGCTAGTTCTAGAGCTTCTACTGTAGCTGCTGCACAAGCAGAAAGAGGGCTAACTAGTTGTAATAGCTAGCTATTGTAGTAATAGAACAAAGAGGAAAAAAAATCTAGTCTAGTATTAGTAAAAACTCTGCGCTAAAAGTCTGCAACGGCTTTACGCTATTGTTACTGTCTAGCTAGCTAGTAAGCAAATCTAAATGTAATAGAATAGACCTAGAAGGCTGTATAGATAACTATACATAGATAACTAATTAAAGATACTATTATAACAGAGTAGATTTGCTAGAGAGCTAAAGAGTAGCCTTAGCTCAACTCTATGTAGGCTGCTACAGAGCGGAACAACAATATACCGATTAGAACCAATGTTAGGCAATATTAGGAGCTACGTGATGCTAGCTACGCCCTCGGCGTAGCGCATGTAATGGAGCCCATTACAATTAGCATAGAATAGCGTTTTGCCTGTTAATTCTAACAATTTGTTGTTGTAGGCAAGTTGCGCTATTAGTAGTAATAAAACCTAATTGTTTTGTTTCTAGTTGCTATAAATTTGTAGATATATTTTTAATGTTTTGTTTATTCTTTCTATCTATCTATCTATCTATAGATAGTACGCTGTTAATAGCTTTTTCTTTGTTCTAATTGCTACAAGTAGTGTTGTCTAATAATTTAAAGTAAACAGCTTGTTTCTATTGCTAATAATTAACTTTAGAATGCTGTAATATCTAATTAGTTAATCTAGAATAACAAAAGCTAGTTAGATAGCTGTATAGTTGTTTTTAAAGAGTATAAATTCTTTATACTTTGTAAATTAGCATACTATAACTAGAATAGCATTGTAGGCAATTTCTATAACAAGATTTTTAGACAAAAGTAATTCTATAATAAAATCTATTAAAATATTAGTTTAAAGTTTATCTAGTAATTTAAGTGCTTGCATTTCTCTATATAGTGCGTAAGTACTATGCTTGTTTCTTTAGCAATTAGCATACTTTTTAATAAACTTAGCAACTTTTTCTTTTATTCTATTAAAGTTGTAGTTTTTTTAGATAAGTTCTATTGTTTATATAATTCTAGAGTAACTATATACTAGGTTGTTGTAGTGTTGTTGTATAATTTTTTTTTGTAATTTTTTAGGTACTTTTATTGTAATAGATAGAATAGCGTTAATTGTTTGTGCTAGTTTTAGCAATCTATCTTTGTTAGTTTGTAATATTGCAGCGTTAGTAGTTTTTTTAGTTTCTACAATATCTATTCTTTAGCTAAAGGCGTTAGCTCTTTTATTGTCTTTTCTAAAAGTGTATATAATTTTAAACTTGTACTATTCTAATAGTTCTAACTATTATAGTTGTTATTAATTAAGTTGTTTTATAGTTGTAAAGCTAGTTAGGTTTTTATAATCTATAAAGATTGTAAAGTTTAAGCAGCTTTCTACGTATATTTTCTAGTATTGTAATGCTACAACAATAGCAAGTAGTTTTTTATTGTATACATTGTATTGTTCTTTAAGTTCTATAAGTTTTTTTAAGTAGTATACAATTAGGTGCTATTTTCTATTGCGTTTCTATAGTGCTATTGCTTTAATAGCAAGGTTTAATGCGTCTATTTTAAATTATAGTAGTTTTTTGCTTCTAAAAAAATACTAGAACTAGTAGTTTAGTGCTTGCTTGCTTAAGCTTTTTAAATACTTTTTTCTAGTCTAAGTTTTACTTCTATAGCGTATCTTTTCTAGTAAGCTTAGTAAAAAGTATTGCTTTTTAAAAAAAGTTTTTAATAAATTGCTAGTTAAAGTTAATAAATTCTATAAAGAATTGCACGTTTTTAACGTTTTTAGAATCTAGCTAGTTTTTTACAACTTAAATTTTCTTTAAGCTTATTTTAATTCTATAGACACTTATAATATATTCTAGAAACTTAACTTTACTTTTATAGAATTTGTATTTTTTAGGTTTAATTTATAGATTAGCTTTCTAGAAACATATAAGCATAGTTTTTACATACTTAATATATTCTTTAAAGCTATTAGAGTATACTAGAATATTGTTAAAGTATACTAGAACAAACTTGTCTAGGTATAGTCTAAGTATGTTGTTAACTAGTTGTTAGAACGTAGCTAAAGCATTAGTAAGTTCTATTAGTATTACCTAAAACTTATAGTGTCTATATTTTGTTTAAAACGTAGTTTTTTACTTTTTTCTTTTTTTTATACGTACAAAATAGTATTTGTTTTATAGATCTATTGTAGTAAAGTATTTTGCGTTGCTTAATTAATTCTATAATTTTGCAATATTAGGTAATATAATAGGCTAGTGCCTAGAAAGCTTAACCTAGATAAAATCTAGAGTAGTTCTACTTTAAAAAAATAAAATAGACTAGTAGATAGTTGTTCTACTCTAAAAAAAATAGCATAGAAACTTATTATTTAAACTTTTTAAAGCTTTATTAAATCTAAACTATTACTAGGCATTTGCAAGCTTTACGTAGCTATTACATTTAGATTTAATTACTTCTATTATACGCTAGTGTAGAAACTCTAGTAGTAGAACGCTTGCTTAAGCAAGAAAAAAGTCTACTAGCTAGTATAGTATTTTATTGTTATAGAATAGAGCTAGAGTAGAAACTCTAGTAGTAGAACGCTTGCCTAAGTAAAAAAAAAGTCTACTAGCTAGTGTAGTATTCTATTGTTATAGAATAGAGCTAGAGTAGAAACTCTAGTAGTAGAACGCTTGCCTAAGTAAAAAAAAAGTCTACTAGCTAGTATAGTATTCTATTGTTATAGAATAGAGCTAGAGTAGAAACTTTAGTAGTAGAACGCTTGCCTAAGCCTATATTAAAAGCTCTACCTATTTCTATTATACAAAGAGTAGGCTATATTAAAAATTAAGCTATTAAGCAATTGTTATAGTAGCCTTCTAAGCAACCAAACAGCATAGACGTACTGTTAACAATAGTACGTTAATAGACGCAATATAGGCTAGCAGCCTACTTATAGGTATATAGCCTACGCATAATAGAATACTAAGTTTTTACGTTAGCTACTTAAAGGCTAGCACCTAGCTAAGCAAGATAGATAGATCTACGTTAGAAAAGAGTAGAAAACCTTTCTTTTTTATCTAACGTTTTGTACCTATACGTAGATACTAAACGTAGTAATATTAAGCTAGCTTTCTAAGCTAGAACGTTTATACTTGTTGCTCTTGTAATATTACGTTAGATTACTCTAACTTCTAATATAACAAACCTAATAGACTAAAACTCTATAATTTAAGCAATAATAGAGTAAATAAAGTTAATGTAGAAAATATTCTAGAATGCGCTATTTCTAGCTAATAGACGCTATAAAGAAGCGCTAGATTGCTTAGAAGCTTGTTATTAAGTAGAAATAGAAGCTTTATGCAAGAAGCTATTTTCTAAAAAGTCTATCTACTTTAAGCTAGATACTTTAACTACAACTAAAGACTCTATAGAGCTTTTTAAAACGCTATCTAGAAATAGCTTAATACTTACAAAGTCTACCTACTTAAGTAATAAGCTTTTTAACTTTCTAGTATTTACTAGTAAAAGAAAGAACCTACTTCTATTTATTTTACAATTGCAGATAAAGTTAGAAAGCAACGCTAATTAATACTTAACTAAACGCGCTAAACTTATCTACGCTTACTTCTAACTTAACTACAATCTTGCAACCTTTGCTAACCTACTAATTAGATCTAACATAGCTACTATAGAGCAGCTAATTGCCTTTCTTTGTGCTACGTATAATAACTCTAATAGAACTCTATTTGCATAGAGCAAGCTAGACAATTTAAAACAAAGAAAGCAACCTTTTTTAAGCTACTTTGCTAAGTTCTAGCGCCTAGTAGTAGACACCTAGCTTAATAAAAAAGCGTAGATTAACGCCTTGCGCTGCTTGCTATTAGATAATTTCTAACGTGCGATAGTAGAAGCTAAGATTCTAATTAATATTAACAACTACGCTAACCTAATTGCACAATACAATAACAATTTCTAATACTTGCCTACCTACTTAAGTTACTAAACAACCTATGCTTATAAAGACGCGACTCTATAATAGCAGCGCGACTCTAATACAATAGAGATTAATACATTACGCGTAACTCTATTAGCTTAGAAAAAAAACTAATATAGATAGAAAAGACTTTGCTTCTATTATAGTGCCTATAGACACATAGCTAGAAAATACTCTAAAAAGACATAGATATAGACTATAGATTAGCAAAGCTTTCTAAAACAACGCATAGCGTTACCTAGGTTAGACGCGTTGTTAGATACAAGCTTTTGTTTCTTATTTTAATTGCGCTTGCAACAACAATACTTGTTGCAAAAAAAAGCATAGTTCTAGAAATAAGTTGCTTAATAGAACTACGCTAGATACAAGTTTTAATAGATCTATAGACTACTCTATTAGGTAGATTCTAGAAAAAATAGATTAATATTTACTATACAATCTAGTAAAGCAGCGCTAAGCAATTAGTAATTGCTTTAGTTAATACTAAAGCTATAGAACTTAGGTTTATCTATTAAAATCTTGCGCGCAACTTAAAACTACGTCTACAGCTACTACTCTACGTTATACAACCTACTAGATTTAATAGACAACAACTAGATAATAGAAAGATTACGTATATAGTAAATATCTACCTATACTATTAGAACTATATAGAGCAAGCTACGCTCTATATAACAATAACAAGCTAATATTAGATAATCTTTAAACAGCTTTAGATGTACAAGCATTAAGTAAAGCTAAATTACAATATAGAACAGCTAGAGTTTATAGCTAAACGCTGCTAGAACTATTGCCTACGCACTAGCAAAGCGTCTAGTACTAGATTAGATAGCAATTTAATTACAGACCTAGACTATACTATAACAAGTAGCATAGTATAGCAACTAACAACAAATAGATGCTAGCAGCGCACTACTTTTCTACTTAAGTTAAAAGCGTAATATAATAGCTAGCGTAGAACGCTGCGCTATTAGCTATAGAAGCCTAAGCTAACAACGCCTATTAGTAGACTAAACAAAGCTCCTATAATTAAAAAAACAAGAAAACTACTTTACAACTACAAGCAAAAGAATAGTATACTCTACGCTATTACTCTAAAGCTTAATATATATGCAATTAGAGTAGTTTCTTTACTAAAACTAGCAAAACGCTATAGATATAAGATTTTTGCTATATTAATAGCAGACATTAACAAGGCACTAGTAGAAAGAAAAGAAATTAACCTAGCTACTAAAGTGCTGCCTAAGTATTATAACTTGCTGTATGTTTTCTTACGTAAAAAAGCAGATTAATTGCCTAAACATTAACTATACAACCTAAAAATTAAACTACAAAATAGCAAACAACCTAGATTTAAGCTACTATACAGCATGTTTTAAAACAAATTAAAAGTGCTAAAAAAGTACTTTATAGAGCACCTAGACAAAAGCTTTATCTATACTAGCAAGTTTTCTATAGCTTTACTAGTTATTTTTATAAAGAAGCTAGGTAGAAAACTACAATTCTATATAGACTATAAAGCGTTAAACGCTTTTATAGTTAAAAATAGATACCTAATTTTTCTACTATAAAAAACGCTTAATTGCTTAAGTAAAGCTAAGTACTATACAAAGCTTAATATTATCGCTGCCTTTAATAAGCTACAAGTAGCAAAAGAAAATAAATAGTTAACAGCTTTTTATACAAGGTATAGGCTGTTTAAGTACCTTGTAATACTATTTAGGCTAGCTAATGCTTTAAGCACATTCTAGCACTACGTAAACAACGCGCTGCAACTCTATCTAGACGTGTTCTATACAGCGTATATTAACAATATATTAATCTATAGCAAATTACTATCTAAGTACTACTAGTATATACGCATAGTACTAAAAGCTATAGAAAAAGCAAGCTTGCAACTTAATATTAGAAAGTGCAAGTTTTATTAAACTTAGGTTACGTACTTTAAATACGTAATTACTATAGAAAGTATCTAAGTAGACTCTAAAAAAGTAGAAGCAATACAAAACTAGAAGTACCTATAGAATGTAAAGAATATACGCGCTTTTCTAGGCTTTGCAAACTTCTATTGTTGTTTTATACTAGATTTTTTACAACTAGCTTTACTTCTAGTAAACTTAACTAAAAAAAACTAGGTGTTCTACTTTAATAGCGCCTGCTAAAACGCATTTAATTAGCTAAAGGCTGCCTTTGTAAGCGCTTCTATACTACGCTACTTTAACCTAAAACTACTAATTATAGTAGAAGCTAACGCCTCTAACTACGTAACAGCTAGAGTACTGTTTTAGAAAGACAAGAATAGAAAACTATAGCTAGTTGCCTACTACTCTAGAAGAATAAACTTTGCTAAAAGCAACTACAAAATCTACAACAAAAAGCTACTTGCAATTGTACGCTGTTTTAAGCAATAGAAGCCTAAACTAGAAGGCGCAGCCTTTCTAATTAAAGTGCTTAGCAATTATAAAAACCTATAGTACTTTGCTACAACAAAGCAATTAAGCTACTAACAAGCTAGATAGTTAGAGTACCTATTTTGCTTCTAGTTTACAATTACCTATTAACCTAGCAAGCAAGGCAAGAAGCTAGACGCGCTTACCTAACAATTGCAAAATGCTCTAGCACAAGAAGAAGCTAGAGTAGCATAGAACTAAACACTACTATACTTTAAGCTATTTAAGCCTACTATAGATTTACGCCTGTTGTTTACAAACAAGTTAATTGCGCAGATTATAGACAACAAATACCTAAACAATAAGCTAATTACTAAAACGCTACAGCTTTTGCAAAGTAGAGCCTACAAGTTAAAAAGAGTTACGCTTAGTAAGTGCAAGATTAGAGATAATTGCGTATACTATCGCGATTATATAATAATACCTAACTACAACAAGCTAAAAATTAAGCTTCTACGCTACGTTTACAACTCTTCTATAGGTAGTTACCTAGGTAGAAGCAAGACGCTAGAAATACTACAACAAAAGTACTACTAGCCTAGAATGTTTAAAATAGTAAAGCAATATATAGCCTGCTGCTATATCTACTGCAAAGCGAAAACGTCTAGAGATAAGTACTATAGACTGCTAAAGCTGCTGCCTATTGCAAAGCAACACTAGCAACATATTTCTATAGACTTTGTAGTAGACTTGCTAGACTTAAAAAGATATAAAAACATTATAGTAGTAGTAGACTAACTAAGCAAGTACTGCTACCTAATACTATGCAAAAACATTACTACACTTAAAATAGCTTAACTATTTCTACAATACGTGTAGGCTAATTAAGGCCTGCCTACAACAATATTGTCTAATTAAGGCACCTAGTTTGTCTCTACGTTCTAGACTAAGCTATGCAGCTAGCTAAAGATTACTGCTTTGCTATTATTAGCGTATTACCTAGAAATAGATAGATAGATAGAGAACGCAAATATAGCAATAGAGCAAGTACTGCAAGCGTATACTAACTACGCCTAGAATAATTAGGTATAATAGCTACCTATAGCGTAGTTTAAAGCTAACAATATAGTATTAGAGTCTACTAAAGCGTTGCTTTTTCTAATTTGCTAGAGCTAGAATCTTTGTATAGAGTTTAAGCTACCTAGTAGATTGCAACGGACCTATAGACAGAGACTTAACGTAGCTGCAGCTAATTGCATAGTTAAAAAAATAAAGGATATAACAGAACTTGTTTGCAAAGAACTAACTTAAGCGCAAGCGTTGCACTAAAAGTACGCAAATTGTATACAATAGCTAGCACCTGCCTATTAAGTAGGCAATTGCGTGTAGCTAGACGCAAGAAACTTTAGAACCTAGCGCCGTTCTAAAAAGCTTAACTAGAAAAACGTTAGCTTATATAAAATTAGCGCAATAGTCTTTTTACACGCTTATAAACTAGAGCTTTTTAAATTAATAAAAATACACTTTGTATTCTATATAAACCTGCTCTAACTAGTAGAGCTAAACAAAACCTACCTGCTAGAACAGTAGATAGAGCTACCTAAACTAGTTGTAATTAACGTAAAACTAGAATATTATGTTAAAAAGATTGTTAATCTCTACTTTAATTAACAAAGGAAAAGACACAAGTACTAAGTTAAATAGACTAGATATAATAACCTATTCTAGAAACTAGTAACTAAGTTTACTAACTCTACTACTGCAAAAAAGTACTATTAAAACTACCTAGATATAGAGAACCTAAATAGATAGTTAGACAACTAGTCTATAATAACGTTAAACTAGAATAACTAGCAATAGCTAAGATTACTAGACACAAATAGATCTAACACTAATAGATCTAATACTAACAAATCTAATACTAACAAATCTAACACTAATAGATCTTTGCAAGCTTAATTTGCAAAAAAAAAGAAACCTACTATTATAGTAGCCTTCTAAGCAACTAAACAGCATAGACGTACTATTAACAACAGTACATTAATAGACGCGATATAGGCTAGCAGCCTACTTATAGGTATATAGCTTACGTACAATAGAATACTAAGTCTTTACGTTAGCTACCTAAAGGCTAGCACCTAGCTAAGCAAGATAGATAAATCTACGTTAGAAAAAGGTAGAAAACCTTTCTTCTTTATCTAACGTCTTGTACCTACACGTAGATACTAAACGTAGTAATATTAAGCTAGCTTTCTAAGCTAGAACGTTTATACTTGTTGCTTTTGTAACAGCAATTAACAAATTAAACAATTAAAATACTAAGTAGAAGCTCTATACGCGCTAAGCTGCAAGCATATATAAAAAATACAAAAATAGAAAGCTATTTAATTAATAATATAACAGCCTACGCTATTAGAAAACTAGAAAAAGAATAGTTATATAACTAAGTTGCTGCTAGCATACAAAAAATACTAGCTAAAAAGCAATAGCTAGTTTAGGCTATTAAAGCAATAGTAAGTTAGATTAAAACTTAGATATAGGCAAAAGATTAACTAGCAAAACAATTAGATTCTTCTATAATAATAATAGAAATAATAAAGCAGTTAATAAGTAGAATAAACGCGTTAGAAAATTAGAAAGCTATTGCTACAACACTACCTAGCTAGAAGCTAACGTTTCTCTAAATTCTACTAACTGCGTATATAGAACAACGCGCTAAATTTTCTAATTCTAAAAAGTTTAATAGTAACTAAGCCTAGTATCTAACCTTTTAATATTAAGCAAAAGCTAAGCTTAAAGCTAACTACAAGAGTATTTCTAAAAAAGCTTAGGTTAATTACGTTTTCTAGAAGTGTATAGAAAATGCAGCAAGAGTTTTACTACTATAGATACTTAATTAAGCTGCTTTAACTTTTTAAAGCCTATAGGCTTTTATAGATCTTTAATTTAATAATCTATACTTTAAAAGCAAAGCTATAGATTAACTCTATAGAATCTACTAGAGTAGACAACCTATACAAGAATATTTAATAGAATTTAACTAACTAGTCTAATTAACTAGAAAAACTTTTAGCAACATAAATAAAAAGAATTTCTTTATACAAAAGCTAAGTATTAAACTTTAAAAAAGTACTATTGCAATTTTAGAAAATCTTTTATATAAAAGCTTTGTCTATAAAGTAATTTAGATTGCTAATATTTTATACTAAGTAAACCTATTAGCAAGACACTAAAATTATACTTACAACTAGCTAACAGCTAGCTTTAACACGTACAAAAAACGTTAATTGCCTAATTGCAATAGGCTAGCGCCTCTAGAACAGATAGACTAGCAACTTACAAAAAGTAACTAGAGTAGCATAGAATAGAAACAAGCTAAATAGGTGCTAGAAAAGAAAATCTAGTAGCAGCAAGCTAATTAGCTGTATATACGCTGCAAAGTAGAAGGCTACTATATTTAGAAGTGCTTTTACTTACTAGCTAACTACCTATTGCCTATAAAGTTAGCAAAAACTATAGCTACTTAGGCATCTCTACTACTATTGCTTAAAAACAAGCTTACTAGCAAATTAGATTTAGAAAAAAAGTAGCTTTTATTAAAAGTTACTAATAGAAGCTACCTACAACCTATAAGCAAGCTTTTAAAAAGTAGAAAAAGTTTAAAAGCTAGTATATAGATAGAAAGGCTATTAGCGTACATGCGTTAGTTAATTAAACTACCTACGCTTTCTATATAATTAATTCTAGTACGCTTGCAAATGCTCTAGTTTTACTTTTACTAGCAAAGGCTGCAGGCTTGCTATGTATTAATATTACTCTCTAACAACTGCTAGGCATAGCTAGCAAAGGCGTAATAACCTAGGTAGCTTAGTATACTACTAATATTAAAGGATTTAAAGACACTAGATAGGCCTACGTTGCTACTAACAATATAGAGTTTAACCTAATCTTTAAGCAGCCTTAGATAAATTAGCTGCAAGTAACAATTGCGCTAGCTAAGCGCTTAATCTATATTTATTTAACGCGCTAATAGATTTAGATTTAAAGCAAAAAAAAAAACCTATCTCTATACTATAGAGCTACCTACTTCTATAAAAGATTAGTGCTATAGTATATAGTTACTACTTCTAAGCTGTAAAAAAAAACTAGTCTATTGTTTTTGCAGCTTTACTAGTAGATATTAAAAAAGCCTTAGTACTAAAATTAATAATAGACTTTAAAAAGCTGTTGCTAACCTACTACGCTTATTATAGGTAGATATTCGACCTAAAAACTGCATTAAAGATGCTACTACTCTAAAGACCTAATATTAACTACTAAATTAACTTAGTTTAAAAGAATAGAAAGAATCTAGAAGTGCTATAGAGCCTACTATACAATATAAGCAAAAGAAAGCTACTAGTATTATAGAAAAAACTTACGTTACTACTTAAAAAAAGATAGATTTGCGCAAGTAATTTGCTAGTAGCTGCACTAGTCTTTTTTGCAAAAAAACTAGGTAGTAGCTTTTGCTTTTGCGTTAACTATAGAGCTTTTAATGCTATTATACAAAAAAACTAATATCTACTACTACTAATCTAAAAAACTCTAAACAAGCTTAGCAAAGCTTAGTAGTTTACAAAGCTTAACGTTTTAGCTGCCTTTTACAAGATTTAAATCTACGCTAGAAATAAATAGAAAATAGCTTTCTACACTTGTTTTAGGCTGTATAAATAGCTAGTTACTTTCTTTAGCTTAGCAAACGCGCTTAGTACCTTTTAAAGATATATTAACTAGGTTCTACGCAAGTATTTTAACAACTTTTGCATAGTATACTTTAATAACGTACTTATATACACAAGTAGCTTTCTAGCTACGTACTAAACTTAGGTTAACCTAGTACTTAAAGAGCTAGGCAAGGCAGGCCTTCTACTAGATATTAAAAAGTGCAAATTTAAAGTTAAGTTAACAAAATATCTTAGGTTTATTATTAATGCAAGCAAAGGCCTATATATAGACTCTAAAAAAATTAAAGCTATTAAAAAATAGAAAGCTTCTAAAACTATTAAAAGCGTGTAAAGTTTTTTAAGCTTTGCTAACTTCTATTAGCAGTTTATCTATAGATTTTTAGAGCTTATAGCACTTTTTACGCAACTTATAGGCAACGTAGCCTTTTAATAGACTTCTATTAAATAGAAAGCTTTTAATACGCTTAAAGATATTTTTGTTACAAAGCTAGTTCTAGCCTAATTTAACTCTAAAAAGAAAATAGTGCTTAAAACTAATGCTTTTAGGTACGCAATAGTAGAGTGTTTTTTACAGTACAATAATTAAAGCTTACTACGCTTAGTAGCCTATTTTTTATAGAAAATAAACGTGTATAAGTGCAACTACAAAATCTATAACAAAAAGTTACTTGCTATAGTATAGTATCTATAGAAATAAAACGCTAAGCTATAATTAGTTAAAAAATTTACTATTATTATAGACTATAAAAATCTAGAGTACTTTACAAAGCTAAAAATACTTAACAAAAAGCAAATACAATAGTTTTTTTTCTAGAACGCTACAATATAGAGATTGCCTACTAACCTAAAAAAAAAAACTTCTACGCTAATACTTTATTCTAGCGCAAACAAAATATGCTTTAAAACGCTTTTAACAATTGTATACAGCACTATTACAAGTAGCTACTTAAGCTAACGTCTGCTTTACTAGCTATAGACAACAAAAATAAAAGCAGTGTAATTACGTTTTAATCTATAGCACTTAGTACTAATGCTAATACTAATGCTAACATTTATGCTAATACTAATGCTAATATAGATATAGATACTAATACTAATACTACTATAGATAGTAATAGCAGCACAAATTCTAGCACTGCTCTAACCCTTTTAGAAAAGAACTTTCTAACGCTAAAACAACTATAGCAGGCTACAATAGAAAGCAACAACTAATATATTAACATCTAGCAATATATGCTTAATAGAAAGCAATAGGTTCTACTAAGCTTAGGCTTTAAAATATCTATTATAGACTATATAGTAGATTAGAAAAAATGCTTACTTTATAGAGATTAGAAATAGGTACTACAATTAAAACTTCTATAGACAAGCCTAATTAATAGAGTATACTTTCTAGCTATAGCTAGCTACTTAGAACGTGTAGCTACTTACTAAGCAATTGCAAGAAATTACTTCTAGCCTAGAATATCTAAGAATATTAAGCGCTTCTTCTAGAACTACGCTATTTATAGCAGAATTAAGCTGTAGAAAAATAGTATCTATAGCTTACTTAAGCTTCTACTACTTTCTAATTAAATATAGAAAAAAATATTAATAGATTGTATTACTAATTTTTTAAAAAGCAAAGAATGTACAATTCTCTTTATAGTTACTAATTAGTTAAGTAAAAATATTGTACTTGTACTACTTCTAAACATAGATACTAAAACAGTTGTATAGGCATTTATTAGGCACGTAGTAGCGTACTACTAGCTACCTAACGCTATTGTATTAGATTAAAGCAGTTAGTTTATAAGTAGGCTATAGAAACAACTTTGCAAAATTCTAGAAATTAAACAACAACTGTTAACAGCCTTCTACTTTTAAACTAATAGATTAACTAAAAGAATAAACAGTATAGTAAAGGCTTATCTATAGGCGTATATTAACTAAAACTAAAAAAACTAGGCTAAGCTGCTAGGTATAGCTATAATAGCTATTTAGTTAAAAAATGCTGCTTTAACTGTAATAGAATAGACCTAAAAGGCTGTATAGATAACTATACATAGATAACTAATTAAAGATACTGTTATAACAGAGTAGATTTGCTAGAGAGCTAAGGAGTAGCCTTAGCTCGACTCTATGTAGGCTGCTACGGAGCGGAACAACAATATACCGATTAGAACCAATGTTAGGCAATATTAGAAGCTACGTAATGCTAGCTACGCCCTTAGCGTAGCGCATGTAATAGAGCCTATTACAATACCTTTCTTCTAAGCTCTAAAGTCTTTCTTAGAGTGTAGCAACTTTATAAAGCAGCGTTAACAAAAACAAGGCTAGTAGAACAGGACTGTTAGAACAGGCAAGACTTAAAGCAACTAGTAATCTAATAATTACTAGCTTTATAGTAGAGGCAGAAGTTATTTTAGAGTTAATAGGTGCAGCGTTTAGTAGAAGAGAACTCTAATGTATTAGTAAAGATAGGAGACGCAAGTTAGATAACGCAGGTAGTAGAAGCATAGATTAGAGTACTATTAGATAGAGCTAGTAATGTTAGTTAGGCAAATTAGATACTAGCTACTTAGATTAGGTTAACATCTATAGGCTCTAGCTAGCGCATAGAAAATAGATTTCTAGAGGTAAACCTCTAGGCTAACTTCTACTCTAGGTTTAATGCTAGGTTTAGAACTACCTAGAGACGATAGAAGCAGCAATTAAAGCGCTAGACGTGCTTAATATAGTTGTTGTACAATAGGCTAAATAGAGTGTTACTTAATTTTTTAAGGAACTAGCGCAGGCTAGAATAGAGGCTATAGTAGAGCGTAGTAATATAGAATATATCTAGCTAGAAGCTAGCACTAGCTTTGTATATAAGCTGCTTAAAGCGTGCAAGATACGCAATAAGTAACTCTTTATCTCTCTGTTGCATAGAGGTAAAGCGCTAGACAGCTTCCTACTATTTCTTTAGGTTGTAGCAAAGGCGCTAGAAGAAAGAGAAGATAGACTTAGAGTTCTAAAACTAGGTGTCTTTAGCTATCTAGTAGAGGTGCAGGATAGAAGCCTGCTAGAACTGCTCTAGGCAGTCCTATATATAATTAAACGCGTTAGCTTCTACAAGCTAATCTAATTAGAGCTTTGCTTTAATTAATAGAAGCTACGTATATAGCGTAAAAGGTTTGCTATTAAAGCAAGGCAGATCTAGTAGGCGGGTTTAAAATACAGTTAGAGTAGCGAGCTAAATCTAGAGACGCTAGACGTTAGCACAGAAAGCATTAAAATCTAATTGCAGCAATTGTAGCTTAACTTGCTAGTTCTAGAGCTTCTGCTGTAGCTGCTGCACAAGCAGGAGAAGGGCTAACTAGTTGTAATAGCTAGCTATTGTAGTAATAGAACAAAGAGGAAAAAAAATCTAGTCTAGTATTAGTAAAAACTCTGCGCTAAGAGTTTGCAACAGCTTTGCGCTATTGTTACTGTCTAGCTAGCTAGTAAGCAAATCTAAATGTAATAGAATAGACCTAGAAGGCTGCATAGATAACTATACATAGATAACTAATTAAAGATACTGTTATAACAGAGTAGATTTGCTAGAGAGCTAAAGAGTAGCCTTAGCTCGACTCTATGTAGGCTGCTACGGAGCGGAACAACAATATACCGATTAGAACCAATGTTAGGCAATATTAGAAGCCACGTGATGCTAGCTACGCCCTCGGCGTAGCGCATGTAATAGAGCCTATTACAATAACAAGCGTTAGCCTATTCTTTTTCTAGCATAGTTACTACGTTAATTCTATCTAACTTACAGCTCTACAACGTAGATTAAATTATACTACTAACAAACAAGTAGGCAAAAAAGCTGCTAAAACAATAGTTAACAAGTTTAAAAAAGTATTTAAGCTAGCCTAAGCTTTAATAGCTAAAGCTTAGCAAGAGCAAAAAAGGCAAGCAAATTAACGCTAGCAAGTGCTTTAGCAGCTAAAAGTAGAAAACAAGGTCTAGCTAGCTCTAGGCAAACACTTTAAAACTTAACAGCTAAACAAGAAGCTTAACTAGAAGAACGCTAAATATATAGTTACTAAAGTAATTAGTACGCATTCTATGCGCTTTAATATACTACTTAGCTTCTACAACGTATTCTATATTAATTAATTGCAGCTAGCTACTAACAATCTACTACTAAGCTAGCTAAACAATAACTTATAGCTAGAAGCTATTGTAGTTAATAGCAAACTAGAGTAGGTAGTAGAAAATATTATTGCTAAAAAAGTTACTTAAAGAAGTAGAAAATAGTAGATATAGTATAAAGTTAAATAGGTAGGCTATACTAAAACTATATAGAAACTAGCTTAATTATTTAAAGAAATAGCAGCGCTAGATTAATAGATTAAGTATACAAAGAACGTGCGCAATACTTGCAGCTAGCTACTACAAGGCTTCTACTAAAATACGCTTTAAAAAAGACCTTTAAAGCTAGAAAGAAAGTATTGTAATAGGCTAGTGCCTAGAAAGCTTAACCTAGATAAAATCTAGAGTAGTTCTACTCTAAAGAAACAAAATAAACTAGTAGATAGTTGTTTTACTCTAAAAAGAATAGCATAGAAACTTATTATCTAAACTCTTTAAAGCTTTATTAAATCTAAACTGTTACTAGGCATTTACAAGCTTTGCGCGGCTATTACAAGTAATAGGTATTAATTTTTAATTGTAATGTTGTTAAGCTTTCTATAATCTATACAAAGCTATAGGCTTTTGTTTTTCTTTTATACAAAAAAAATAAGTGCTTTTGCTAGTAACTTTAATTTGCGTATATATTCTTTCTTTAGGCTTTTTTAAAAAACTTTTTGTGTTTTTTTAAGTTTTTTTTTAGATGTTGCGTATAGTAGGCTAAAAGGTAGTTTCTTTTCTTTCTAAAGCTTAATTTTATAGTTCTAGAGTTAATGCTTAGGTAGTATAGCTATATTTATCTTTTTCTAAAAAAGTTCTACAAACTTTTAGTATTCTTTAGAAATAGCTAGAGGTACGCAAGTTTCTAATACTCTAGTATTAGCGTTTTTGTTTTAGGTATTCTATTGTTTTTTTGCTAGATAACTTAATGCCTTGTTAGTATCTACTAAGTCGACTACTCTTTCTAGGTGCGTTTTGTTCGAAGTAATATACTCTATTATTATCTTTTTATCTACTATTAAACGCTGTTAATACGTAGGCTTTAAACTACAGGCGTAGTTGTAGTTTGCAAACAAAAGCTTTTGTATTTTCTAATTTATCTATAGATTGTGCTTTTGTAACTATAGAAGTTCTAGTATAACGTTTTAGGTAGCTAATCTAGTAACGTTAAAAATAATTTTTTTCTAGTAGTTTTAGACGCGTAGTGTAGCTTAAACTTCTTTTTAGACAATAAAGATTAGCTTTCTATTAACAGCGTGTAACAAGTATAGTTGCTGTTAGTTTTAGAGTTAAAGTCTAGCTTTTTTTGCTACTTCTTTAGATATAAATTCTGCTATTAATTCTAAGTCTATTAGTGCGCTTATTTATATTCTATTTACTATAATAGGTAGTTTGCAAAGTTCTATAGAGTTAATAGCGTTGTAGCTTTTAAATTAATTCTAGAAGCTAAGCGTTTTTCTAAAAAAAACTTTAGTTAAGCAAATCTATTGTTTACTTTCTTTTTCTAATGCAATATATAGTTAGAGTTTAGGCACGTTTACTAATTTTTTTAGTTATACATCTAGTTATAGAGTGTTTTTATCTAGATAATATTTTATTTGCTATATTCTAGAAAATGTAATGCTAGCTTCTTGTTCTATAGATGTTTGCTGCAAATGTTGTTAAAGCAGTTTATTTAAAGTTTTTAGCAAAACTGTTTTTTTTTTAGAAACTATTCTAAACTGTTCTTTTTAGACCTATGCGTAGCATATACGTTGTAGAAGCAAACTGTCTAAAAGAGTAATCTATACTTAGAATTGCAGTAGTTTCGATTGTATAGGTAATACATTAGCTAGAGTTAATTTTTAGGCTTTTTTTATAGCTATTGCTTTTTATACTAGTTAATTTAGCGTTGCTTAGCTTGCTTTTATATATTCTGTTTTTAAGCTTTTTTCTAGGTTTGTAATTAGAAGTTTTGTTTTTAGATAAAATTGTTCTAGTTATATATATTGTTAATTTTTCTTTAGAGTAGGTGCTAAATAGCTATAGCTAATAGTTTTTTAAAATCTACAAAATAGAATTGTACTTTAGCAGGTATAAAGTATAGTATAACAAGTTGCTAGTTTTCTAGTATCTTGTATTTAGTAGTATCTTTAACATTTTCTAATAAAAAAATATTAGCATTTTTATATTTCTTGTACTAGAGTTTTTTCTTGTTTTCTAGTTTCTATAGTTAATTTTAGGTTACTATCTATTCTAACTTTTCTTTTTAACCTAGTATAGCGTCTTTCTAATTAAAGGTAATAAAAGTATTTAGCTGTTAAATAACCTTGTTTTTAGATTAACAGTTCTATGCAATATAGCCTAGCTTGCTACAACTATAGCACGTTATTAGACTTTTGTTTTTTTTGTTTTTTTTTTTTTATTATAGAGTTCTTGCCTTTAAAAGCTGCGTTAAAGTGCATAGATTCTAGTTTAATTAAAGTATAGTATCTAGAAGTACAAAGTTGTAGTAGCATGCGTTGTTGTCTAGAATTAGAATAGAAAGGTTGCTAGGTATTTTAGTTGTTTGTAGGTAGCGTCTATTATCTATTTCTATAGCTAATTTGTAGAGATTATTGTTAACGTAGATAGATTTGTTAATTAATTTGTCTAAAGTTTCTAGAACTAAGCTACTTTGCATAAGTTCTATTTTAATAGTGTTTTTTAAACTTTAGTAGTATATTTTTATTAAAGCTTTGTTGTTCTATCTAGTTTCTATAGAGTACTACTAAAATTTGTTAGCGTAGTTAGTAGTAGATTTAGTTTAACAAAGTTTCTAGATTTTTTGTTTAGCTAAAAAAGTTTTATTAGCAACTAAAAAGGTTTGTTAAAGTTTCTTTTTAAAGACAAAGTAGTTGTTAAATATGCAAGTAATAGCGTTTTTGTTGTTGTTGTCGTCTATATATTTAATTAAATAGAGTTAAACCTACTTGCTAGCTTGTCTACGTATATAGAAAGCAACTAAAGAAGCTTAGTTGTTATTATTAATATTATCTCTTTAAAACTTAAAGAATAGGTTAAACTAGAAAAGCTAGTCTTTAAGCTTATTACAGTTTCTATAGTAGAGATTAGGTTTAGCAACTTTGTTGCTTTTTTTTTAGGTCTAGGCTAGAGTGTATATAGAAGTATTGCTTATTTTAAAAGTATTTAAAGTGTAAAAGTTTAATAGATAATAGTATATTTTCTATAGATTTTAGTTAGTTTTTAGAAATAAGCAATAAAGTTCTATGCATAGGTAGTTAATATTAAAATAGTAAGTAGAATTTTTCTAAAAAAAATATTATATATTAAAAACTAAGTATACTATAAAAAGTACTAATTTAAGTTAAATACAATAAGCTATAGAAGCTTATTAGCTAAAACTATATACTTTAAAGTAATTTTGTTGCTTTTTTTACTTTGTAAAAGTAGTAAAATTATAGAAAGCGTTTTGTATATATTTGCTTTTATTACTTTGTATACTTTATAAAATTACTAAAAGCTATAAAAGTACTTTGTATAATTACGTAACTTTTTTATACTATGTTCTACAAAGGTGCAAGTATATAGAGCAAAGCAATATTATTTAAACTTGCTTTAGACAGCTAAGTGTATACTTTGTAACTTTTCTTGCTTAACTAAAAGCAACTCTAGTTAGGTAAAGCCTAGCTTTTTTAGATTGTAACATCTATAAACACGTTAAAAAACGCGTCTTTAAAGGCTAGAAAAAAGCTTTTTTTATTAATATAAAAAATATATTAGTATGCTAAGTTTTATATATATTAAAAGTACTTATACTTTAATAGTAAAAAGTAAACTATATTAAGTAGCTAAAGTATATATAATAAGTAAAGTAGTATATAGATAGTAAAAATTTTATTTTTAAAGTAGTAGTTTTTAAAATTCTAGTTAAAATAGCTTTTATAGCTATCTAAAATAAGTAGCCTATAGCTACCTACTTAATATAGCTTTATATATACGTTAAAGTACTTTAACTACTTTAAACTAAGCGCGTTGTTTATTTAGCTATTTTTAGAAACTAAAAGCTTCTAATTACTTAGTATACTTGCTTTTTTATACTATATAGAAATGTAAACGCGTTCTTTATAGATAATAAATAGTAAAGTTATATACTTAGTATTATAGCTTAAAAAAATTACTTTTATTATACTCTAGAAACAACGCAAACTAATAAACCTAAGCGCGTTGTACAAAAAGTTACGTAACTAATTAGTAATTAGTAATGCTAAAATTTACTAAGTACTAAGCACTAATTAAAAATTAGTATAGATTAGTGTAATTAGCGCTTTAATTACAACTAATTAAAAAGTATATAGATAAGTATATAGACATAGGCAATAGGCTTTTATAGCTTATTATATTTAACTTAACAAGTACTCTATATAGTACACTTAGTTTTTAATACATAATATTTTTTTTAGAAAAATTCTACTTACTATTTTAATATTAACTACCTATATATAGAACTTTATTGCTTATTTCTAAAAACTAACTAAAATCTAAAAAAAATATACTATTATCTATTAGACTTTTATAGTTAGTAGCATAGATACTCTAAATAACTATAACCTACTTGCTATTACCTAGCTAGATAAAATTAGGCTTTGTACGTTTTTTTAAGCTTGTAACAACTTTTATTAACTTAATTACACCTATTTAGAACCTAGTTTTATTAAAGTTGTATATATTGTTGTTGTAGATACTATACTTAGCTTTAGTATTTGCAACTAGCTTAAACTACGTGCTAACTACTTTAGAATCTTTTTAGAGTATTTTCTACCTATTTTTTGCTTAATTAAAGGCTATTTTAAGCTAATCTAAACGCGTTACAAATCTTTTAGCCTAGCATTTGCCTACTAGCGTACTACTACGCATGTTTAACAATTTATTAGCTATATCTTCTACTTTATATAGCTAGAGCACAAATTCTTACAAATTAAAGTTAAAAATATATTAAACAAGCGTTTTTTCTTTAGTTGTAGTAAGCTTCTAGCAATTAGGCTAGCAATTAGCGCGCGCGAGAGTTCTGTTGTATTGTTGTGTTAACGTTCGTTAGGGTACGCTATATGCCTCAGCAGCGCGTTGTAGGCTTAAAAATTGGCTGTTTCAGTATGCCTAGAGGGCAAGCTTAATTTGGCCTTCTTTTTAAGCGTTATCTCTCTGTAAGTGTTGAGGCATCGCGCGTTGTAGTTGTAGTGTTGCTTGCCAAGAAATTTTGGGCCACTCGGTGAGGTGGGCTACTCGGTAATGGAATACGTTAGAGTATTAGAGCTTTTGTGCGCGTTGTAGCAGAGTGGCTAGAAACTATATGTAGCTAGAAAGTATATAACGTATTCCACCACCGAGTGGGTCAAACCACCGAGCGGGTCAAAATTTCTTGGCATCTACTATTGCTACTTCAACACGCGATGTCTCAACACTTACAGATATCTAGGACTCAGCAAGAAGGAAATATCGAGCTTGCCCTCCAGGCATACAAAGACGGCCAAATACGAAGCCTGCGACGCGCCGCTACTACATACAACGTGCCATTTGGTACCCTACAACAAAGACACCAAGGAATCCGCGCCCGAGCCAATACCCGCGCTAATTGCCAGAAGCTTACAGCAACTGAAGAGCAGACAATTATACAATATATTCTTAACCTTGATTTGCGAGGATTCCCACCCCGGCTATGCGAGGTAGCAGATATGGCGGATAAACTATTGCGCGAGCGTGGTGGGAAGCCTGTAGGCAAGAATTGGGCAGAGAGATTTGTAACGCGTTCAGATCAGCTCCAAACTGCGTTTACCCGAGCAAAAGATCGCCAGAGAATACAGCAAGAGGATCCAGAGGTTATACGCGCATGGTTCAAGCTAGTAGAGGATACAATAACTAAGTACGGCATCCATAACAACGACGTGCACAACTTTGACGAAACTGGCTTTCAGATGGGTATAATCGGGTCTATGAAGGTCGTTACAGGTTCAGAAAGGCGTAACAGGCCTAATACCGTTCAGCCAGGCGATCGGGAGTGGGTTACCGTTATCCAGAGCATTTGCGCCGCAGGGTACGCGAGCCCACCATTCATCATCTACAAAGGGCGCGTACACATCTCCGCATGGTACGAAGAGGTGGGTATACCAGGCAATTGGAAGCTCTCAGTCTCTGAGAATGGGTGGACGAATAACGAACTCGGTCTTGCGTGGTTGAAGCATTTTGACACGCATACAAAGTCGCGTCAGGTAGGGGTGTATCGGCTACTAATTCTGGACGGCCACGAGAGCCATCTTAACCAGCATTTTAAGGACTACTGCCTGGAGAACAAGATCCTCACTATCTGCATGCCACCTCACTCATCGCATATACTCCAGCCGCTTGACGTGGTCTGCTTTTCGCCATTGAAGCGCAAGTACTCCCAATGCGTACGAGACTTAGCACGCCAACGCGTCTTCCACATCAACAAGGAAGGCTTCCTCCCAGCCTTTCGAGACGCGTTTTTCAACGTGTTTACAGAGGAGAACTGCCGAAAGGCCTTTGAGGCGTCAGGACTAGTCCCTACCAACGCGCAGGTAGTGTTGGATCGCCTTGACATACGGATATGCACCCCGCCAGGACCCCCACCACCACAGGCACCATGGATCTCTAAGACCCCAAGCAATTCGCATGAATTCAGCTCTCAGTCAAAGCTCGTACGCCGTTCTATCAAGCGTTCACCTAACGCTGAGACTGGGTTCTTACAGCTTATTAAAGGGGCGGAATTAATGCTACACCAGAACGCGCTTATAAGCTCCCGGATTACTGAGCTTGAAGAGCAAGTAGAGGCGCTGACTCGGCGGAAGTCGCGCAAGCGAAAGCGAATCCAGAACGGCGGTACGATAGAGTACAGCGAGGGGGCAGCACAGGCAGCTGCTGAGGCCTCTTCAGCGCCTCAGCGATCCAAGAAGGCTCGCGTTGAGGATGGTCACCAGACGGTGCAGCCAGGTGTACGGCGGTGTGGGAACTGCGGCAGGACTGGGCACAACGCGCGAACGTGCAAAAAGGATACTGAAGCATCTTCTGAATCTGATGCGAGCACAACGTACGCCGGCTCCTTATTTAATAGCGATTAATCTGATATTCTTTTGGATAAGTTGGTTATGCCAAGAAATTTTGACCCGCTCGGTGGTTTGACCCACTCGGTGGTGGAATACGTTAGCCGAGCTTATACATTTTACGCTCTCTACAACGAACCCCTCGCCTTTCTCGGGATCGACGGCACGCCCCCTGTTCCCTACCCCTGAACCCGCATCGCCAAGCAGCCCAAGCTTTCACTCAGCGGAACCTGATCCCTGCCAGTCGTCGTCACGTCCACATGTTTCAGGTCCAAGTGGCATGTGCTGATCTTCATCATCTGGGCCGCGCAGACGGAACGGTTTCTGCTCTGCTCTGCCCGTGCCATCTTTCCCACACGCTCTTCGCTCTTACCACGACGTCTCTCCTCCCTGGGCCAGAGATCTCAGATCGTCATCCAAGAGAAAAGCAAACATGGGCGCACTGGGGAACCTGATTCCGCTCGTCATCCTGTTCCTCTTCGTCGGAGGGGCGGCGTGGGTGGGGTGGCAGGTACGGCATTCCTCTTCCTCCTTCTCCTAACCAGCCTCCACTATTTCCCCTCCGCCCTCCCTTTCTTCCCCCCAGGACTCCGAAAACGAGAAGAAAAAGAAACCAATCCACCTCGATTCGAAAGCTCCGATCCCACTCCCAATCCCAACCCCCCCGCCAACCAAGAAAAGGGAAAGGAAAAGAACACCAGCTAACACCACCCCCACGCGACAGATCTACCTCTACTCGAACCAGCTCGCGACGCGCGGCGTGCGCAAGATGGAGAAGAAGAACATCGTCTTCACCAAGGACGGGGCGAGGGTGGGCGTCAAGGAGGTGCAGGCCGAGGAGTACGCGGATCGGACGCAGAGGTGTGTTTTGCTCCTGGTTCTCGTTCTCGTTTTGTTGGGTGGTGGTGTTGGGGATGATGGGGAGTTGGTGTGGAAGGGCGGAGGAGAGACGGGGAGGCGGGGAGGGAGGGATACTGCGATGTTAATGGGAGGAGAAAAGGGGGGTATATGCCGCATAACTACGCTAACAGAATCACCAGGGCGTTCGTCAAGACGTGGAACGCGGCGTACGAGGACCGGAGGTACGTTCTCCCTTTCCCTTTCCCGTATCCATCCCCATCCACCTTCCAACTTGCTCGCCTCGACTCCCTCGTGAGCAACGTACATGCTAACCCCGACCCTGCTCAAAGACCACCAATCTCCCGCACCACTTCTTCGTCGCAGAAACGATGAAATGATGAAGTGCTTCCCATCTATTTCCCGCTCACCGCGGTGTTCATTCCGTTTTCCAAGGTAGACGTTCGGATTTGGCGAGTGTGGTAGGCTGTGCGTTCTGTTTGCTTTGGGACGGCCGATTCGGGCGTTCACTGCGAGCGGTGTCTCTGCATTGCTCGGGGTTTGTTCAGTTCATTGTTACTGTGCGGGTATATAAAGCTCATGGGGAGTTAGTATTCCCTTTTTCTTTCTGTCTTTGACTTCGCTCCCGCGAATATGTACATGTTCGCCTGCCGGCTCCGCGTCTACTTACCTACTCGTCCCTTTTTTTTGCCTTGGAGATGAATGACGTGATGTCCACCCACGATCCAAGCAAGCATCGCTGCATCGTCCACTATTCACGTAACTCCCTCCCGCATCACATGTCCGGAGATGCGTATTTCCCATCTATCCAGGGGTATAGATAGATGCGTGACTATGAAGACGGCACACACGCCATGAACGCAAAACACCGAACAGCACAAGCTAATTATATTATTCCAATACCCCCTTATCTTCCTTTTCCCCCATAGGAGGGAAACACCAAAAATCAAAAAGAGGAGGTAATTATAAGAAAACCCAAGCAGGAGGCCGAACCTAATCCATGACCAAGAAGAAAAGATTTTTTTTCCAACTCCATTGCCCACCGGATCGGGAGCTCCACACCCATCATGCATCCAACTCCCAACTCTTCTTCTCCGTCCCGAACAGAACAGAACCACCTCACGCAGCGGCATCACCATTAGTCGCCGCCGCCGTCGCCGCAGCCGCAGAGGTGGCTTGCTGCTTCGCCATGCGCTTGCTCATGCTGGACTTGGTTAGCAATGCAATCCATCCACGAGGGAAAGGGAAAGAGATGAACAGGGGAACCCACAAATCGAAGAACGCAAACTGGCTGGCCGAAATGCCGTACTCGTACACGAAGCGGCTGGCCAGGAACGAGCCGAAGATTGCGCGGAGGTAGGAGTCGGGCACCTGTGACAGTCAGCGTTAGCATTTCATTCATCCCATTCCTCTTCCATCCTACATCCCCCGTCCCGTTCTCCCCATCCCCCCAACCCCCCAAACCCCCCAACCCCCCCTCCCCAGCAACAACCAGACCACCCAAGGAGAAAAGAAAAAAAAAGGCGAAACTCACCCTCTCGACAATCCTCTCCAGCCCAATCTCCGCCTGCAACGTCCGTGGCAGCGCCTCCCGCAGCACACTCGTCCGGAACCCCTCGTCATCCCACAGCTTCGTGCCCTGCAGCTCCTCCTGCAACCGCGTGATCGCCACGCTCAGCGTATCGCTCAGCACGCTGCGCGGTTGCCCGGAGGCCTCGTGCTCGCGCCAGATGGCCTCGAACTCGAGGCGCGCGTTCTCCTGGATGATGCTCTGGACCTCGCGGACGTACGCGTCGTAGAAGGGCGGCGGGGTCCCCGACGCAGCGTCCACGCACATGTTGGCCAGGAACCCCGCGTCGTCGAAGGACAGCGAGGCCAGGACCTCGAGCGACGAGGACGTCACGCCGCCCTTGTTGGCCGACGCGTCCTTGTACAGGATGCAGCCGGCGCGCTCGAGGCGGAGCTTCGCGTCCTGCGTGATGAAGAGGTTGGCGCCCTCGACGATGTACGGGATGCGCGACTTGCCGTCGACGATGAGGTGGTTGACGCTCGTCAGGTCGATGGACTCCGGGCGGCCGCCGCAGGGGACGAAGACGTCGAAGTCGTCCGTCTCGCGCAGGTGGAACGTGTTGCGGAAGGAGGTGCCGTTGTAGACGAGCTCGCCCGAGGGCAGCCGCACGTTGGTGTCGTCGACGAGGACGCGGTATCCCTGCGGCGACAGCTTGGAGACGTCGAAGTGGTTGATCATCTTGCGGGCGGTCGCGAGCCGGACGAGCTCCTCGCGGTGGATGCCGTGCGGGTCGTACAGCACGCCCGAGCCGTCGACGACGGCCACGTACTTCTCGTTGCCGAGCTTGATCTCGTTGGAGCCCAGGTCGCCGTCGGGCCCGCCGGTCTGCAGCTTGCGCACCTGGGCCGGGTCCAGGCCCAGCTTGCGGTAGATGCCCAGCACGTACTGCCGGACCGACTGCGTCGTCATGCCGTACGCGTCGTGCGGGATGCCGCCCAGCTTGGGGCTCTTGCCCGTGAAGAACGACTTCCACCAGCGCGCGCCCCGGCTGCGCGCGTGCTCCGTCGCCCAGTCGACCAGCCCCGCCGTGTTCTCGTCGGGCCCCATGAACAGGATCTCCTCCTTGCCGTACAGGTCGACGATCGGGTCCTTGATCCCCGGGCTGGTCGGCGGCAGCAGCAGGTCCAGGATGCTGTCAATGTACTTCTCGAACGCCACCGTGGCCTTGTCCTGGTGGTGGTAGTCCAGAAGCACGACGCCTTTAGAGCCGCCTTCGGGGATGTCCTTGTTCTTGCGCTGCTGCGTGTTGGCCAGGTTGTAGTTCTCGTCGAACATGGAGCGCGCGTTGATGGCGTACGCCTCCTGGTTCCGCGACTTGACGATGCGGATGCCGCCGCGCGCGATGTCCCGGAAGCGCAGGTGGAAGCCGCGGAACTCGGAGCCGATGACCAGGAACATGCCGTACAGCGGATCCGGGTACTCGGAGGACGGGAGGAAGCTGGGGTTGAAGCGGAAGCTCAGGGCGACCTTGGTCGGCGTGTAGAAGTTGGTCTTGAGGACGTGCTTGTTGAAGACCTGGAAGTAGTCCATGACCTTCTGGTGGTGGTCGTTGATGACGGCGCGGTTGATGGCCTCGCCCAGCTCATCGTCGCTGAGGACCCTATCCGTCTTGAAGCGGATGTAGCTGAGCGTGGGCAGGAAGTCGTCCTGCTCGCCCCGCAGCGGCTTGTAGTGCGTCGCCGCGAACGAGAGGTAGAGGCTGTGCACCAGGTCCGGGTACTGGTTGATGATCTCCATGATGTAGTCGGCCGTGTACGTCTCGGTGCGCAGCCGCTTCTTCAGCTTGGAGAGGAGCTCCGCGTGCGCGCTGTTCTCCGTGCTGAGGATCGACGCCAGCGCCGTGTACTCGCTCCCCAGACGGTTGAGGAAGTGCGAGATGAAGACCCACACGCAATGGGCGTAGATGCTCTCCTGGAGGCTGAGCTTGGACGTGGCGAACAGCGTCTGGAACCGGTTCCGCGGGATGCAGTAGAGGAGCGAGACCTCCTTCATGATCTGGTAGATGGACGACTCGATGGGCGGGTACTTGCCCCCGAGGCCGTGCGCCTCGCGCAGGTAGAGCGACATGGTCGTGTACCCGTTGGAGAACTGCTCGACGTACTTGCGCGTCGTCGTCAGGCCGTAGTAGTGGTACAGGTCGCTGAGGGCGCTGAAGAAGTCGATGGCGGAGCCCTGCTTGTAGGCGATGACCAGCCGCTTGTCGCGCGTGCCCTCGATGTCGAAGGGCTCGATGACGGGCCCGGTCCGCTCCATCGCCAGCGAGAGAGCATGCTGGTAGATGTCCTTTGTGTTCTTGGTCGCCTTGAGCAGGAAGCGCTTGTCGCCGATCTTCTCGATGTCGCACTCGTCCTCGTCCGGGGTGGGGTTGTCGAAGGCGCACTCGTAGACGAAGTAGCAGCGCAGCTTCTCCTCGCTGTTGGGGAGCGGGCTGTCGGAGCGGAAGCTCTCGACGCGGTAGCCCTGGCCGTCCTTGGAGACGTTGAGGTACTTTTCGTCGATGCGGCTCTCGTACTGCGGGCCCTTCATCACCGATACACCCGGCCTGCTAGTGTCGATGTATACGGCGTGGTCGGAGGACTCCTTGTCGAGGCGGATCTCGAAGCGCTTGTCATCGCGGGCGTAGGCGGCGACCTTGGCGGAGTAGAGGGAGTGGATGTGGTTCGCGATGCTGGCGTAGTGTTAGTTAAGTGTAGCTTCGGGTGGTGTGGTTCCTGCATGCACGTACGCTTCGACGGACTCGGTCGCAAAGTACATGTCGTCGATGCCGAGCTGGTCGTAGAACCATTCGACCTCGCCCTGGACGACGTCCTCGGGGATGAAGGCCTTCTCCAGGACGGACTCTATGACGCTCTCCATCTGCTTCTCCTTGCCCTCGAAGGTGGGCGCGACATAGCCGGAGCCACCCAGGCCCTCGGCGGGCAGGACGCGCGGGGACGAATGGCCCGACGATGTGCTGGTGACGCTGAGATGTGTAGGTAGAGGCGAGGGACGCTGCAGCGGCTCGTGGGAGATTGGGTGGAGCATTTTGTTGGGGTGGAGGCTGCTGCCATCGTTGAGCACCGGGGTGGACGACATGGCGGACGGAGATGTGCGGGGAGAGCTAGCTAGCCGGTGCAAAAAGGTATGAGCGGAAAATTAAATAAAGAGCGTCTGGAATCCGCAATCAGTAATCTGCAATTGAAAATGAGGTGAAGGTAAGGGATTGTCGTGGAGAGTGGAGGAGGTGGTGGTGGTGGTGGTGGTTTGTTCTTGAGGAGTTGTGGTGGTGCCGTCGGAGGTCCGGCGGGCTTGGGGTCAAAAAGTGGAAAGATGACGTTGACGGACCTTTTGAGGGAGAAAGGTCGAGGCAGGCACGGAATGGATAAGGATAAGCGGGGCCTCTCCAATTGGGTCTTTTATTCCACCGCCTTTTTCTGGTGGAAAGCTACAGGAATTTCAGTGCAGTAGTGGTGGGACGCCACAATCTGAAGGACAGAGGCGAGGGTAGCACGGCGGTGATAAGAGGGAGGTGAGGTGGTAGAAGTGGGTATGCCGGTAGATGGAGGGTACGACAATACAATAAAGAGGTAAAGTGAGAGGTAATAGAGCAGCAAGGCAAAGCTGGGGCGGCGGATGCGCCATTTTATGGGGAATGGGGAGGATGGCGGCCAGGGACGGACCCATCCAGGAACCGCAGGACTACTGGACTGGACTACTGGAGGAGTGGTTGCATCGCAGGGCGGCCTCTGACGGGGCTTTGACTAATGGCTCGACAACGGTGAGGAATAGCTGGGCCATCCCATCCATGGATCTCGCAGTAATGGCAAAGCTGCACAATCAAGTGACCACAACCAAACCAACGGGGCCTCACTTTCTTGCATTGCACAATCTTGTCCACCGCCGCCGCCGTCGGCCCCCTTTTCCCGCGAAGAGTCATTCATTGCTGTGTAATTGTTTAGCAGCACAGGCACAGGCGATTGTCAGCCAGGGCATCTGGACGCAGCGAGAGCGAGAGAGCACGAGATCCACCACCTGCGACCACGCGACGCCGCAGTTCACGATGCTTGGCGGCTCGAGGCGGCTGAAAGACCGTGCCCAGGTGTGAGAGGCGGTGCGGGCGGCTTGGCGGATGGCATTTGCGGGGCACGTGTCCAGGGGGGCAGGCAGAGACCATCTTCCATCTTCCGTCCTCCTGCAGATCAACGGCCGGCTGGAGTCCGTTCCAGTTGGGTAAAAACCAGTGGAGCTGTGGAGACCAACGTAATCATGGGGTTGGGGGACGACGGAACGTGAGGGAATTGTTCGATGTCGTTATGTACAAACAGCGAGTCTGTGTGTCCATGGTAGCTTCGATGGGGTTATTTAGCACCGCACATGATCACTCTTCGAACATGCCATGCACGCAAGGTCCGACTCCGACAGGCCCAAAAGCAAAAAAGCAATTCCTCCAGCTATTGTCGTCAAATGGCGAATACCTCCCCTCATCTCCCCTTCCAATCCACTATCCACTATCCACTCCTCACCGACTCTTGCCTCTCCTTGCACAACTCCCACACATGACCACCGCTTCTGACTCTCCTCCACGCTCGAGCCTGGAACTACCCAGGGATAGCAACAGTAGCTTTCCCCTGACCGCGTAACGGGCTTCTAGAATCCGCGAATTTCTCAGCCTCCACGGCTGACAAAGGCGTCTCCAGCGTCTAGTAACCTCTTCCCCTCACGTGCACCTACCCCTGCATCTGACCTCCCTTCCACGATGCTCGCCACTCTATTATTGGCCCCTCCCTCCTTACCACTGTTAGGTACAAGTACCTCTTGTACCTCTCCCCTCCCTCCCAATCCGTCCTAGCGTATGTCGGCTAGGCTCGGCTGATGTACGACATGCCCATCCATGTACTCCACGAATTTTCGATGGATGCAAGAACCAGGGGAAGAAAAAGGTTTTTGCAAGGGGGGATAGAAGAAAGGAAGGCCGCTCAACAGAATCCGTCATCTCCGTCATCCCTCATGTACGATTTGCTAATACGGCACTGATATATGATATTCGGTGCTTCTGGGCGCGGAGCACGGTGCCGAAGTATCCTTCCCCGCATTTTTGTTGATGGACAGTACTGTAATTGTATTGTATGTTATGGATTGATTCGGGTTCTGCTTTTTACCCTGGAGAATCAAGAAAAAAGGTGAAGAGGGAGAAATGGAGAAAAAGTATACATACAACCCCGCAAACTCCCCTACCGTGTACAAGAAAAAGAAAAGAAAAGGAAAGGAAAAAGAAATAGCTGAGAAGAAAAGAAAAGGAAAAAAAAAAGAGAACAAAAAATGCCCGCCGCTCAACGTAGTAGTAATAGCCACACCCACAGCCATATACATTCAATCGGCCCTACACTCCCCAACTCACTCCTTCACACATCCATGAAACACCAACCCCCCTCCTACATCATCATAGCATGCAAATCAAACACCTCGTTCCTCCAACCCCCCTCATCCCACTCCTCCACCCTCTCCCCCGCCCTCACCGCCTCCTCCTCCCACAACCTCACCACGCTCCCAGGCGCATACTTCCCCCTAAACACGCCCCGTCCCGGCGCCGCAACGCCCACCCGAGCATACACATCCGGATCCTCCTCGGGCGTCAACCTCGTCAGCACCGCCTTGAAGAACGTGCGCAGGTCCTCCGGGTCCGCGATCCGCGTCGCCCGCAGCCGCTCCCGCGCGAACACCAACTCCCGGTTCGCCGCGTGGATGGCGTCCGCGATCCCCGCCGCCAGCTGCCTCTCCATGACCTTGCGCATGATGGGCCGCAGGAGGGGCTTCAGCAGCCAGCCGAGGAAGGACAGCTTCGACTTGCGCAGCGTGTAGGTGAGCTTGTGGACGTGGACGCGCACCGCGCGCAGCGTGAGCATCTGCTCCATCCGGTCCTTGGCGATCTCCACGTCGAGGTGCACGTCGATGCCGCGCTCGTCGAGGTGGAACGACGCGATGCCCTCGTCTGCTAGCCGCAGGAGCCCGCTGTGCGCGCGGAGCAGGAAGCCCACTTCGTCGGCCCGCAGCGAGAGGCCGTCCATCTTGATCGTCAACTTCGACGTCACTTTCGACGCCACGCGGAACCGCGCCTTGCGGATCTCGAAGTCGTTGTACGTCTCCACGCGGAACCGGAAGGGCAGGAACGACGTGTGGTTGACCGTCTTGCCCGGCTCGATGATGAGGTTTTCCAGGAGAAGGTCCACCTCCGGAGTCGATACTTCCAGACGGGGTATCGGTATGTATTGGATCGCCTTGACCAGGAGAGGCACAAACACATTGATGGCGTCGCTGACGAGCTCGCTGTTCGTGTATGCATGCCTGGGAGACAGGATATTGAAGATCCGCGTGGTGGACTTGACCAGCCTGGCAACGTCCTCGTCGCGAGCTACAGTGTGGAAAGTCCTCTGCGCTTGTTCAAAGAACTTGTCGACGTCCTCCCGGAGCGACGAGTCCGTCCCGACACCACGAGACTTCCTCCGCAGTTCCTGGAACTTCTCATCTGCGTTGTCGAAGAAACTGGGGTCCGTCAACAACTTCTGCAGCGAGTTGCCAATGTCGGAAATCAAGTGCTCAAACTCGGGATCTCGCCGAGAATGCTCCAGCACGGCATGGAAACGTTCCTCGAGCTTCTTCCACTCTTCTGCATGGCCGAAAGAGCTGACCAGCAGCCAGAAGTTCTTCACTGCCTTCTCCATTTCCCGGTTAGGCTCCACATCCTCTTGGGCGACCTGAAGGGTGTCTTCCGCGACTCGCGAATATGTCATGGCGTACTCTTGTAGCAGGCTGGCTAGCGTCGACACCGACTCGGAATAGTCGCGCTTCTGCCGCAGATTGGTCACTGTCCTCTTGAGACGCCACAAGAGCGACTCTCCTTCGTCGCCGGTGAGCTTGTCTTCCAGGCTGTGTTCTGCCTCACGCACGACTTTCGCCGCACCTGAGCCCACCACCTGGGCAACCTCCGCTACCTCGCCTTCGAGCTCCTCCGTTGTGGGAGGAGGCCCGGTGTCTGCATCCGTTCCGGGCTCTTTGAGTGTCTTCTGTTCGGCTTGCGAGGGCTCAATGGTCTCCCCAGCTTCGCGCGCGACCTCGGAGAGGGTGAAGGCGGAGTCTCTGAACACTTCGCGGCCGACGACGTTGAGATCAGAGAGGAATTTGCGGAAGTCGGAATTCGTGAGAAGCAACGAGCCGACGGTCTGGGCACTCCTATAAGCTACCAAAGGTTAGTAACATTGCCTGGAAACCAGATACCACAAGGAATAGCTGCATCGACAAGGACGTACCCGCTGTGATATCTGCTTTGCTCTTTGACTTGGACACACGGCGTGCGATGTGTCCGGCATCGACAGACACCCTGGACTTTGACAGGTACCATATGAAGTCCTGTATCTGATCCTTGCCATTCTTGTGCTGCAGGAGATCAATGAAGTCGTGGATCCACTGTTTTGTGTACTTCACGAGCAGGCGACCGGAATCACTGAGGTCGGGGTTGTCAGGGTTTAAGATGTCGGCGGCAAGCAAACTGCGGAGGTTGATGACGGTCTGTTCAGTTGATGGCATGAAACCTTTGGAGAGAGCGCGGAACATCTGGTAGGTGTGCAGCTTTTGGTGCACCTCCCGCTGGAGCACTGTATCATCGCGGTACTGGGGGAGCAGCGGCTGGTGCTCGTCGCTGCGAGCGGACTTGCGGAATCCGAAGCACGAAGACATGGTGAATTGGCTGGCAATGAGTGTTCAATTCTGGGAGTGCAGCACAATGCAGCACAAGTTCGGAGGCTGGGAGGCCGTTGTCGACAGGCTTAAACTGGGCACTGCCTCTCCTCTCCGCCCGCCTGAAGCCTGGAGGAAGCTCTCTCATCGTGACGCAGGGCAATTCAATGTTCCTGGTTACGTCATGGGGCGTGCCGGGGGATGGTTCTTCCGACCCGTGGACCCCGAAGTCTGGGGTAGACGTAGGGCTGGGCGAGTGTTGATCAACAACTACACAAGGAGCATGTCACCACGAGCGCTCTCACTACAGTTGCTTGGTGGAGCCGATGCCGACCTACCTAGGCACAGAAATGTCTGCCGAGCAGTTTCCCGAAGTCGACTGGCAGTCATCCCTTGCTATTCCATGCACAAACGGCAGGGTCATATCGATATGGATGGCAGCTGCAGACGGACGTCGATTACCACCTTCGTGCAGTGATGGAACCCGCAATTGCCCGTTTCGAAGGTGTCGCAATCTACGGAGAGAGTCGAACGAATCGAACAGGGTCCCCAGCAGCATTTATCGGGTCCCCAGAGTGGGTTTCGTCTTCGCTCATTGGAAGCTCCCGGAGTGCTCGCTCGTTGGGGTATACATTTATCCGCAGTCAAACCCACTTGCCATGATTGCAACGGATTCTCTGTACGGATTGCTGGGATTTCACTGCATTCCTGATTTCTCACACCGAAAGTCCAGCAGACTCGGTGCTACTCCAACGAATCGGGGATGTTGTGAGATGGACGGAATCGGAAAAGGATGCGAGCAGTCGGTGTGCGGGTGCAGGTTGCACAGTTCCTCAGCCAATGCAGGTCAACAGCGCGCTTCTCCGCCAAGGATCGTGAGCGTTGCCAAAGGTCGTTGGGCTGGAGGGCGCAGCGCCACTTGTGGACTCCCTTGAACCCCTTGAACTAACGGTCTCCCATGACCAGGTGTTCCGGAAAACACGGCGAGGATCTCGTGGCCCAAAGTTTCCCAAAGGGCACAGTTTGAGATCGTGGTGGACAGGAACAAAGCCCAAGGGGATGGGTAATGTTCGGCGCCCGACTTATCCAAACAGCAGCTGTTGCTGACATCCGCGACGTCGAAAAATCGCTCTCTGTGCCTGGATAACATGTCCGTGCTCCCTGTCCGCGACTGTGCTCCTGGAAGTCTCGGGACGGTCTCATCAGCATGTCACCACTCTCGCAACAAAAACGAATATAATGTCATCCAACACAGCGTCGATGAGTGTTGAAGAAAGGAAAGTGTGGGGGAGCCAGCAAAGTGGATCCGACTCCGTCCACCGGCGGCAGAGCGACCCGTAGCGTGGTCTGGATGAGAAAGTGCCAAAACGGACGGTTTGACGCCTGGGGGAAATTCCTGAGGGTGAATCATGTTGGACGGCCACTACTACTCCGAGTTCTCCCGATTTACGCTGGCCTGCCCTGCGCCACCCCGGCTGCGGTTGCGGGAATGCAGAGAGTCGCATGGGGACAGGGGTCCAGGGCTCCGCTCCTGAGACTTTTGCCTAACTCGGGCAAGCGCAACTGAATCGCAGCCGCCAGTGCGCCACGCCTGGGGCGGTCTCTGCGGTCCGTGCGCCCGTCACTATCCTGGCCTTTCACCACATGAATGTTGCTCTGTAACGCAATCCGCCGCGTCTGCTCGATGCTCCTCCCGCCAATTGACGCCTAAGCACTCTTTACGCTTTCCGATAGGTTAGTAAGTCGCCCGTTCCAAACCAATTCCAGACCCGCCGCCCTCCTCTTTTACTTTTTCATATGCCGTTGTCGCGTGCTTTCATCCTTCGACCTTGGGTGTCAATGCCGCGACTAATTCCTTTAAAAGGGGGCCTCCGCTGCCTGAGCTCAAACAGCAATTCCCAGTCTTTCCCACTACTCATCAATCGTTACCATTCTTCCCCGAGGACATTGGCTACCATCGCAAACATGCCTCATAGCACCACGCCTGCGAGACCCGAGCTGGGTCCTCGCCAACTCAGCACAACGTGAGTCGACCCTCCTCCCACCACCTACCTTCGCCATGTACAGTCCACTGACTGACTGACCTTTAGTGCCGGCGATTACTGCACTGCAAATCCCCCAGAGGTCCGCAAGTTCTTGAGGACCTACGGCTTGACGCCACCCACCACAGAGAGCTATGAGATCCAGGCCAAACGGTGTCTCCAGCTCCTCAAGATGAAGCCGACCAATCTCGAGAAGTTCCAATACCTGGTGCACCTCAAGGCCACCAACGTCCACCTCTTCTACCGTCTGCTGGCAGACAACATCAAGGTGAGTTGCTGAGTTGCTGAGTTGCGTCCTGACTCAAGCCCGTGTGGCTCCGGTCACCGGAAGCTAACGGCAATAGCAACTGACCCCACTCATCTACACCCCCACCGTCGGCGAGGCTTGCCAACGCTGGCACGAAATCTTTACCCAGCCCGAGGGCATGTACCTCTCCTACTGCGACCGAGGCCACATTCGCGAGATCCTGGACAACTGGCCCCATCAGGTCCAAATCACCGTCATCACAGATGGCTCCCGCATCCTCGGCCTGGGAGACCTCGGAGTCAATGGCATGGGCATTCCCGTGGGCAAGCTGGCCTTGTACACTGCATGTGCAGGAATCAGGCCAGATGCCACCCTTCCCCTGACCATCGACCTCGGCACAAGCAACGAGAAGCTTCGGAACGATCCTCTCTACTTCGGCTCCAGGACGCCCAAGGTGTCTCCTGAGCAGGAGATCGAGTTCCTCGATGAGCTCATGGAGGCGCTCACGGACAAGTGGCCCGGGTATGTACCACTTCCACCTCGCTGACCCACCGTCCTGACCTGGCATAGCATCGTGATCCAATTCGAGGACTTCAAGAACCCCTTCCCCTCCCTCGAGCGCTACAAGGACAAATACACCATGTTCAACGACGACGTCCAGGGCACCGGTGCCGTCGTCACCGCTGGCATCATCAACGCCGTGCGGAGTTCTGGCATCCCCGCCAAGGACCACAGGGCCGTCTTCTACGGCGCTGGCAGCGCTGGCGTGGGTGTTGCCAAGCAGATCGTGGAGTACTTCATAAAGGAGGGTCTGACGGAAGAGGAGGCCAAGCGCAAGTTCTGGTTCGTGGACTCGCAAGGCCTCGTCACCAAGGATCGTGGCGACAGGCTCGCCGAGCACAAGGTCTACTTTGCTCGCGAGGACAACAAGGGACGCCAATACCAGTCGCTGGCCCGCATCATCGATCTGGTGAGGCCGACCATTCTCATGGGTCTGTCTACCAGCGGCGGTGCCTTCAACCCCCAGATTCTCACGAGGATGGGCGAGTTGAACGACAAGCCCATCATCTTCCCTCTGTCCAACCCCTTGACTGCATCCGAGTGCAACTTCGAGGACGCTGTCCGGTGCACGGATGGGCGTTGTCTCTTCGCCTCAGGCTCTCCGATGGATGCGATTGAGCACAATGGCAAGCTCCTTACTCCGGGCCAAGGTAAGTCGCAGACCCGAGTATGAGGGTCCGAGACATGTGATCTGACGGTGACACAGGCAACAACATGTACGTCTTCCCTGGCATCGGGCTGGGCGCCATCATCTCCAAGGCCACGGCCGTCACCCAGGATATGATCTATGCCTCCGCAGAATCCCTGGCCACTTCGCTCAACGAGCAGGAGAAGGCCGACGGCTGGCTGTATCCTGCCATCGGTCGCATTCGCGAGGTCTCCGTCATCGTGACCCGCGGCGTTATTCGTGCCGCGCAGAAGAACGGCGTCGACCGCGTCCCGGAACTCAGGGCTTATTCCGACGAAGAGCTCGACGAGTACATCAAGACGCGCATGTACAACCCCTTTGATGAACAAAAGGTTCTTGGGGAAGAGGTCTCACAGCTTCTCGCCACCGCCTCTGGCCACCCCAGCGGCCGTGTTAACGGCGTCGCCGCTAAGATTAATGGTCTGGTGAGCGGCCTCAACGCTGCTCACTTGTAGACCTGTGGATTCACGGGTCCCGTACGGCATATTAGCTCGGCGTCCAGGGTCTTCTCTTCTGTCCTTTCCGATTCTGGGTTTCAGCACGTTTTGGTAGATATAGAGGTTTGGGTTCTCTTTTTGTTTGGTTTGGGCACACACACACACACAAAATGCTGGCATGGCTCGGATACCCCCCTTCTCTTTGGATGATGTCCCGGGGGCATGTGTCCATTCTTCGACGGTGTAGAGTTGAGCATGCCGTCTGCGGGTGCCTGTGGGTCTGGTCTACGTGCTGTGGTCTCGATCGCTGTGGTGCTTCGTTCTGTTGGGCAGCTGTGGGCTGCTTGATGGGAAGGGGCTGGACCTGATATAACAATACATGGTTTAATTCTTTTGGCGTCATATTATTATTGCTCTTGTGGTTTTTGCGGGGACTGTGAGTAAACCGGTAATTTACAGCTATGGAGTACACAGACCCATTGCCCCAGATTCACATGCCCTCCGACTTCCATACTTGTGTAGGCACTGTTTTCCCAACTTTGCCATGATCCATCTCACGCCTGCCACCACGCCAGGATCTCCCTACCTCGTGGGGCCCATTCGGAATCCACTCCGCGACGGACTAACGACAATAATGGGACGATGTTCTGTCGGCAAAGTAGTACGCAGCCTAACCCCGGGGCCGTTAACGTCCTCTGTAGTGTGGACCATGCTATGTATGTACCGAATATGTGCCAGCGCGCTAGGTCGTTAGCGTGTGGGGAATGGTATGACTCCCCGCCATTCGCCATTTGGGGCGTGCAGGGGGTAGGGGAGCTTGAAGGGGGGGCGAGGGAGGTCCGCGATTGTCCGACCTCGGTGGGTGGTTGGGGGATTTTTGCCTAGGTATATATGCTGCATGTTTGGGGTGTTGGGGTATTGGGGTGTTGGGAGAGAAGGGAGAGAAGGGAGTGGTAGCATTGGGAGAGGGAGGGAGGGAGGGGGAGGAGAGGGAGGGAGAGGGAGAGGGAGAGGGAAGGGTGTGTATGAGGTCCATTCCCATGCTGAGTACACAGTATGCGGGACCAACGGTGGGCTGCGTGGATATCCTGGGATTCCCGATGATGTACATAGTACGGAGTGGAATGACTATTCGCAGGAGGAAGACTGATTACAAAGGATGGGATAGCCCCGGGATAACGAGCGATGGCACTACTTGAGGTCCGGTTCCCCGTCGCGAGAGGATGGAGTTTCGGACAAAGTGGACTTGTTTTCCAGAGGACCGGCCAGCTGCAGAGAGCACATGTATCCGGTTAACTAGATTACTGGTGCTGAACGAGGACTCCTCGAATTCGAGAGGGAATGATGGCGAGCGGAATTCAATGTCCTGGACGGGATATGGGGTACCCATCAATAATGTCTCGTTCCCACGTTCTTCCCAGCTCCGAGAACCTAGGTCCCCAGGCCTGACTAGGAAAGACGATTGATTATTGGGGAACTGCTAATCCCAGCGCCACTGGAATTGTCTCTGTTCCACCACGTCGTCCTCGTCATTGTCAGGGCACGACATGACATGACATGACATGGCCACGCAGCTGTCCAGCGAACTACTCCAGCATATGTGACTCACCCATTCGATGCCTCTCGGAGTCTCTCCCCTCTACCCATCGTGCCATCCCACGCGCCTCGGGGAATGGATCTCAGATCCTCGTCGCTTTTTTGGGCCCTGGGGAGGCGGCGGGGACGGACGGGGATGTGCCTGGATGGTTCTGCGTCCGGAATCTACGTTATACGTTAGGCGGGCTTGGGGGGCGCCTGGGGGATATGTGTGGCGGGGTGTGTGGTAGCGAGGTGGGTCTTGGTCTTCCCATGGTCTCGATCTCGGGCGGGTCTGGCTACGAGTGGTATGTAGACGGAGTAGGTTCGGGAGGATGCGGGTTGAGTTGTGTAGGATGGGCGAGATGTCGTGGAGGAGGGGGATGCGTGGTGCATGTGCTTTTGTTGTGCGTCTGGTTGGGTGGATGCGGGTCGGTACTCTTGGTACTTTGTGATGGGGAGACCTGGGGTGCATTGCATTGATCGGGGAGGAACGGAGAGGGAAAATCTAAACTTGGGACGTTTATGGGAGAGGGAGTTTGAGGATGGAACATGTGTGTTGGGATGTCCGAGAAGGGAGCTTGAAGCATGTGGTTCTTCGCTTGGGAGTCTATGCATGCGGTGTCTGGGATTAGTCCGGGGTGGTTAGAGTAGGGTAGACTAGAGCAGGGTTGGGTGTGCGCATGTGAAAGTGTAGAGAGTATGGCGTGGGTAATCTCGGGTCCATGGTTTACATGTGGTTGTTGGCAGTTGCAAGTGGTGGGACCCGTTGACGCGAATGGACGGGGGAACGATGGCAGTGGAAGTTGGAGCTGAATGGGAATTGCAAATTTTGATTCAATTTTGCTAGTTGATTCGACCTTGTCCTCTATATCTCCAGAACGCCCAGAAGACGGGGAACAGCTATGCAGAGCTGAAGGTCCCATCCTCCCAACCGCGGCCCCTCAGTGCTCAGTGCTCAGTGCTCAGTCACAAAGCTAAGCCGTCGCCTTCAGCCTCGCTCCCACCGTCAGACAGCTCCTTCTTGAACTTCACGGGAGACTCGTTGGGCCCATCGAGGAGAGCAGCCGCATCGTCGTCCTTCCCAGGGTTCTTCTTGGGCTGACCTCGACTACGCTTCGTTGGGGTAGTATTGTCGCCCTCCTCGCCATTAGTGGCTTTGATCTTGCGCTTGCGGGGCGTTGACGCTTTTGGACGAGGACCATTAGAATCTAGCAGGCCTTGCTCCGCCTTCAAGGCCTCCAGCTCGGGCTTCAGCATTTGACGAAGTCGGGAAACCATCAGCTTGCAGGCAACTTCGGTGCGGTTGCTAACACGGGGCGCGCCCTAGGATAAGAGTATTAGCGTAAGTGAAAATAGAGTAACACGGGTGGGATAGGACTTACGACGTAATTGAGCTTGGTGCTGCTCGCCTCAAGGAGGCTGACAACGTAGACGAGCTGTATATAGTTAGTAGGCGGAATAGATATTAAGACAGGCAGTTCCTAGACAGACCTTTTCGTGCTCAGTCCAGCCGCTCCCAGCGTTGGCGTTGTTGCCGTCCTTGTTAGTAGTCATTGTTGTCGGTGTGGGACTAGTTCGGAGAATAAGTTAGACGGATATTGTGCTGGAAGACCTTGTGGAGACGTACAGTAGTCTGCTTTCGAGAAGGGGAGGATTGCAGTGTTGTCGACCTTGAGAGCAGAGTGTAGGTGTAAGTTGAAGGAAGGGTGGACCTTTGGAGTTGTAAGTTATAGAGAGACGCTGGTTGTAGCTTCTTCACTTACCTTGAATAAATTTCCTTTGAGATGGGGAGAGATCCTACTAAGCGGGAGTATGAAGTGCGCACCCTGGGGCATGTTTGGAATGGCTGTCCCGTCATACTCACCTCGCATGATCAATTTCAGTGCCGATCTCCTCTCCCAAGCTCATTGAAGTGAGAATGGCAGCGACGGACACTATCACACTGAGCGTTTGCCCATGATACCACCCTACGGTCGGACCCACACTGCTCATTTCAAACCCCCACAAGCCTTGCTGCTAGTGACGGCCAGTTGGCGACCGTTTGTCTCTGTTTACATGTTTACATGTAGATTACGGGTCGCGTCCCAGAGGACATATATCTCTGACCGGTCTGCTGCCTCCGTCCTCATCCGTACACCAACACACCCACAACTTCTTACACCACAGTACTGCTCCTATCACCAAGACAACACCGTAAGTGCGAAATGCAGCTGCTTGCTGCTTGAGCATCTAACTGACAACACTGTAGACATCATCATCATGTCTGACAACGAGGGCGGAGGCAAAGGCCTCAAGGTCTGGACGGACCGCGAGCGAGTAAGTGAAGCCCTGCAACTCCCCCACATACGCAAGGCTAATTCAGCCAGCTTGTATATCTCTTCGCGCTTATGGAGAAATCCTCTCTCGGCAAGCTTGACTTCAAGGTAAGCTAGAACACCTGGTACCCTACACCTTCCCGCACGGAAACCAATCAAGTTGAATAGTCTACCCCCCGTCCCCAGGGACGCACCGAGATTGCGTGCCAACGCATGATCGATCGACTCAAGATGACGCTCAAGGATGATCTTGAGAGGCTGAACGCCGGTCAAGAGATCCTCGACCCTGACGCCGCGCCCAAGGCGGCTAAGACGCCCAAGTCTCTCAAGCGCAAAACAATGGCTAACGACGAGGAGGGTACCCCCAAGAAGCGCGGACGCAAGAGGAAGGATTTAGACGGCCAAGATGCTACTGGTAGGGACGTAAGTGAGGGATTTCCGAAGGAACTTGATTACGGCGACGACTAATTCAGGTCTGAGCGACTGTCCTTCTGGAGGTCGCATTGGAAGTCGTCACCGACGGAAAGGATAGCCCTTACCGCCACATATCAAAAGGCATTCCAAAGAACATCACGCCCTAAGATTTTCTTATCTTTTTACTTCCCAAGGTCTCCAACCTTTCCTGTGGCCCTGAATTGATAGAGGCACGTGACAAATCATGTGACCTTATCCCTATGCGCGACCTAAACCCAAATCGTTTGGTTTTGTATTGCGGCGTCCTTATGTAATCCATGCCCCCTGTGCCGCGGAGAGGGCTCGGCAGGGCTCATTTGTAAAAGCGCATCGTCTATCAGACCTCCGCGCGTTTTGGAGATTGTGAGCGATAGAGTTGGTACCCTTTGCGCATTCTTGCAGCGTTGGACTTCTTATTCTGTAGTGATTGGTGGTCGCCCTTGGCTGACTACCGATCTCTGGATGCTTCGGGCCCATTTCGCCTTCAGAAGTTTCAGCAGTCAACTTTATTCGCCGCGCTCACCTTCGCCTTCCTCACCCTCACTCTCACCCTCCTTTATTTCTACATTGGTCACTCGCCCCTCAGCCTCTCACCGGACAACTACTCCTTTCTTCGGCAATTCACTTCATTGCTGTGCTCCTAGACGTACATCCGCCTTCATGGACCAACATGTGGACGCGTCCGAATCCCGCACGAAGCGCAAACATCCCCCCACCCCCTCCAACGAACGGCCGATGAAGCAGATCAGGGCGCAACCCGATCTGCATGGCCGGAATGGGACGGTTAAAGTAGACGAACCACAATCGTCAGCTTCGGAAGTCAGCCTCGACGAGATACCATCTACGCATATCACCGGAAGCGTCCACGATACGGCGGAGTGGCAAAAGACTATAGAACATGTCGTCAAGAACGTCGTGTCGATCCATTTCTGTCAGACATGTTCCTTCGACACGGATGCGGCTGTTTCTTCGGAGGCGACTGGATTCGTGGTGGATGCGGAGCAGGGCTATATTCTCACGAACAGACACGTTGTCGGAGCAGGTCCCTTCATCGGTTATTGTATTTTCGACAATCATGAAGAGGTAGGCTACATGAACCCCCTGATATCGTCGCCTGCTGACATTTCCATTCCAGTGCGATGTTTGGCCCGTATACCGCGACCCCGTTCACGATTTCGGTATCCTTCGTTTCGACCCCAAAGCTATCAAATACATGCCCCTATCCGCTCTCGAGCTCCGTCCAGACTTAGCACGGGTGGGCGTGGAGATTCGGGTAGTGGGAAATGATGCTGGCGAAAAACTGAGTATCTTGTCGGGAGTTATCAGTCGTCTGGATCGCAATGCTCCCGAATATGGTGAAGGATACTCGGATTTCAACACGAATTACATCCAGGCTGCGGCTGCGGCGAGTGGTGGCAGTTCTGGGAGTCCCGTCGTGAACAAGGATGGATTCGCGGTGGCACTCCAGGCCGGTGGGAGAGCGGACGGAGCCGCAACCGACTACTTTCTTCCCCTGGACCGGCCTCTTCGGGCTCTAGAGCTGATCAGGAAGGGCGAACACGTCTCGAGAGGCACCATTCAGACACAGTGGCTTTTGAAGCCGTTCGATGAGTGCCGGAGGCTAGGTCTCTCATCCACATGGGAGAAGGCGATGCGCACACACTTCCCCAAAGAGACAGGGATGCTGGTTGCCGAAGTCGTCCTACCAGACGGACCTGCGTCGAAGAAGGTTGAGGAGGGCGATCTGCTCATTAAAGTCAACGGCGAGCTTCTCACCCAATTCGTCCGCCTGGACGCCATTCTCGACGAGAACGTGGGGAAGAAAGTCACCATGCTGATTCAAAGAGCTGGCGAGGATATCGAAATCGAGCTGGACATTGGCGACTTGCACAGAATCACCCCTGATCGCTTCGTTTCCGTCGCGGGCGCCTCTTTCCACGACCTTTCCTACCAGCAAGCCAGGCTGTATGCTATATCACTGAAGACCAAGGGTGTATATGTATGCGAAGCAGCCGGTTCCTTTCGCTTCGCTGACGGATATTCATCGGGATGGCTCGTTCAGGAGGTTGACAACCAGCCCACCCCTGACCTTGACACCTTCATCGAGGTGATGAGGAATGTCCCGGACAAGAAGCGAGTAGTCATCAAGTACAAGCACTTACGGGACCTGCACTCATCCAGCATATACATATCCTCTATCGACCGGCATTGGCACCCTACCATGAGACTCGCGAAACGCAACGACACTACCGGTTTGTGGGATTTCAGCAAACTTGCCGAGGCCGTCCCTGCGCTCCCGCCTGCTCCTACCCGAGCGAACTTCGTGAAAGTCAACTCAAAGTACGAGAAAGCTGTGGATATCATACGTAGCTTTGTCCGCGTCAGCGTTTCGATGCCGGTGAAGCTCGATGGTTTCCCGAAGACGCATAAGCAGGGCTATGGCCTGGTCGTAGATGCCGAGCAAGGTCTCGTCCTTGTTTCTCGTGCGCTCATTCCCTACGACCTCTGCGATATATCGCTCGTAATCGCCGAGTCGATCTTCGTGGACGCGAAGATCGTTTTCCTACATCCCCTGCAAAACTACGCCATCATCAAGTATGACACTTCGCTGGTGAATGCGCCAGTCAAGACGCCCAAATTTTCCACCGACTCCATCAAAAAGGGTGACGACACCATCTTTTTCGGACTCAACCAGAACTTCCGCCCCGTCGTTACCAAGACAGTGGTGACTGACATCTCCTCCGTTGCGATTCCCGCAAGTGTGGTCGTCCCTAGATATCGAGCCATCAACTTCGATGCCATCACCGTAGAAACCAACCAGGCCTCCCATAGCGCTTCTGGTGTTTTGATGGCCGAAGACGGAACCGTCCAGGCACTCTGGCTATCTTACCTTGGAGAACGCACCTCGCATAGTGGTAAGGACGTTGAGTATCACCTGGGTCTCGACGCCCAGATGGTCCTCCCCGTCCTCAAGCAAATTCAAAGTGGGGAGACTCCCAAGCTGCGAATTCTGAACGTGGAAGTTCAACCGGTGCAAATTAGCCATGCGCGGATCATGGGGGTCAGCGAAGAATGGATTGCTAAGACAGAACAAGAAGACCCAGAACGTCATCAACTCTTCATGGTCCGTAAAGTGGACTCTGGACACGAGGGCATTCAGGAAGGAGATATCTTGCTCACTCTGAATGGCAAACTCATCACTCGCTCCTCAGACCTCGACATCATGTACCACAACGAATACCTAGACGCCCTCGTCGTGCGCAAAAAGCAGGAAATGACGCTCAAAGTCCCCACCGTTCCTACCGAGGATCTCGAAACCGACCGCGTCGTCCTCTTCTGCGGCGCTACGCTCCACAGACCCCATCAAGCCGTCCGCCAGCAGATCAGCAAAGTTCACTCCGACGTTTACATCTCATCCCGCGCCCGCGGGTCCCCGGCCTACCTGTATGGCCTCTCCAGCACGAATTTCCTCACCCATGTGAATAACGTACCTACGCCTGACTTGGATGCTTTCCTGAGGGAAGTAAAAAAGGTGGGAGATAACGAGTACTTCCGCCTGAAAGTCATGACTTTTGACGATGTACCATGGGTCTGCACGATGAAGAAGAATGAGCATTACTTCCCGACAATAGAGTACGTCAAGGATGCTAGTGAGCCCCTTGGATGGAAGAAGGTCATTCACGAGTGCGATGAGGGGGGTGCGAGGGAAGGGGCAGTCGCCGAGGAGATGGAGGTGGATGGGAGTGTGGAGAGTATATTGGAGCCGGAGCCGGAGGGGAAGTGAATGGTTGATGGTGCGAATCAGGCTGCATTTCCAAGGCTATAAAAGCGATATAGTGTATTATAGGTTGGTGGTGGATGTACATGGTATACCCTTTTGTGTCGATAGAGGGTCCTCATCAGCAAAGCGGTTGAAATGCGTACTTCATTCCATTGTTATGACGTGTTGTTCGATGGCCTTCGTTTTCCGTGGGTCGGTTATCCCGAGCTGAGCCTCGCTTGACGTTGGGCTGAACAGATGAGCAGATGAGGCTGAGGCTGTGCACCTGCTGGACGACGCTCCTCTACTCATGCGCCACGGGACCTATATTGCGTATAACCTTCACGGTAGAACATCCCCTCTGCATTCATAGTCATCCGTCAGACCGTCATTGAGAATTCTGGATTTGTCACCGCGAGCATTAGAAGAAGGATACCGACAACCCCGACACGCCATTTCATTGATTAACGAGCAGACCGCAATTCGAACCACCCAAGAGAATCAATCTGCAATAGACCGGATCAGAATCTAAAGGACAGACTGGACAAAAATTCAAGAACAGACGGGGGAAACAGAGCCCGGGGCCACTCGTCTGGGCAACAGGAGGCTAACACCACCCCGGACGACACTGTTCCCTTGAGCGTTGGAAGAGAAGGTTGAAGGGACAGTACTCTGGAGGGGGCACAGAATTCATTACTCCTGACACTGGATATTGAACGCACTCATCATGTACCTTCCTTCGGCAAGCACGAGCAGTCAGGTTCTCGAACGCGCGCAAAGTACAACCTCGGGCTTCTATGATGGCGTTCACGACATGTATGGTCCCGGAGCGTTCATTGCCTGGATCGTAACCGGATACTGTGTCGTCATACAAGTTTTTGCACCTATGGAAGGCTCCCTGTACTGGAACATCGACAAGGACCTTGCGGTTTTCATTCTTTATCCCCTCGTCGCTGCTGGTCAACTGATCTATAAAGTGAGCCATTACGACGGGCCCCGGGCAGACTTTTGGGATTCTCTCCATTCCGATGGCCCAGATAACCCGGCAGTGGCGCCTATATGGGCGTGTACTATGGTATGCACCACCGGCTTCCCACTGAACGCCTGTCTTCTCATTCTTCTACGGAGGTCGAAAATCCGTTCCGCCTTCTTACTCGGCGCCAATCTCTGGCTCCTGATCGGTCTCCTGTATACATGGGTCCCGTGTACCGGATTTCTCGTTATGGTGGCCTTGTGTATTGGGTTTCTAGAAATCGCTTCTCTGGCCGTAATGGCGTGCCTTTTTCCGCCCTTCATACCTGCTCTCGTAATAATGATGTTACAAAGTACCTATGAGGAGTTCTTCGGGTTCTCATTATCAGCCTTCGGACTTTTTGTATGGATTGGACTCCGTATATCGGGATGCCTGGGGTGTCTGCTTGTTCTATATACCGCGGCGGCGTTGCTCGCTCTTCCGGGATTCTATGTTCTCCTAATGCCGCATTCGAATCACAAGATTGGCGACTTTGGACAAGTTATGGCGCTCGCGGCTGCCGCGTTCAATGCGGGGTTTTCTTTGCGGGCGCTTTGGAGGGAGTATGGGAGGAGGTGGGTGGATTACTCGTTCGGACGGTCAGCCTGGAACAGACTTTCATAGTGCGACAGCGATACCCAAACCACCCGTATAGAGAAAGGTGGAATTAATCTTAGCTCATCACCAGCGGAATCTTATTTCCCGGAGTAACGTTAGCACCACGCATGATAAACGCGTAAAATATATTTCATCGCGAAAGCAGAGAGAAGTTTCAATATAAGCAAACAAGAGATTAGGGTAAGATTGGAAAAGAATACGCCGTATATTTCTTTCTCAACTTGAGTCAACGTGTATATTGGACACAGAACTTTGAAAAAATCACGGACTTTGTCTCAAATAGGCCGCCACAACTGCGAAGTCAAGGCCCTCTTTTCTGATACCCTGATTATCCGCCCTCTTTGCTACCGGAACGTACTCATTTTCTCCTGGTGCTCTATCAACCACCACATTATCATTATTGATAGAAGCAATACCGTAAGAGAAAAACTTCGAGTTTCTCTCGTAGAAAACGGCGCTGGTCTGGCAACTGTTGTTACCGCAAGATGTGCGATTTGGCCCTTCTGTAAACGTCCAGAAACCGCTGGAGTAGAGGTTGACGTTTGTGCTGTATAAGATGTGTTGGTAGATGGACCTGCGGCACTGAGAGGGAGAGTTAGTGCCTTTCACAGTTTAACTTTCCACGACCTTGTGTGCAACACGAAGAACCAGGGTGCATAGTCCCGCCAATACTTCAACACGGGAAGGTAAAAAGGGGAGGAGACCACTCACAACCGGATCTTCCCTCGAACACCATCCGAATCTCGGCTCACCCATCAACAACTCCTTCTCCCCCCACGGCTTTGGAGCGAACACCTCGTTCCCCCACCCCTGCCAACCCGCCGTCTCCCCCATCTGCATCCCCACAAACACATTCGCCGCGTTCCACATCAATACCTGATACAAAGCAAAATGCTCCACTCCCCACCCAAGCATCCACGTCCCCTTCGTCGCCTCTATGAAAAACCCACCCGCAGGCGAGGGGGGAGCGGCCAACCCATCCCACCCATCTAAGTCGCGGTCCGCGGCCCACGCCCAGGAATTCTCCCAGTACGAGGAGGACGTGGATGTCAAGTGTACGGCCATGTGCACGGCTCGGCACTCCTGGATCGAAGGACACGTATTCGCCTTCACGCCATTCGCACCTCCAATCCGAACGTGCGTGTTGAAGAATCCAACATCCCCTGGTCTCACACCCGCCATGTTTACCTCAACGAGTACTGCGCCCGGGAGGATATCCTTCACTGTGAAGACGAAGTCGGTGAATTGTGCGATGCCCGTGTTGCCGGGGCGGCCGACTTGGATTACGGGTTTGGGGCTTTGGGGGTCTTGAAAGAGGGCGCCGGCCCCACTGAGCTCAGTGTAGGATTCTCCCCACAGACGGCTGTTGGGAGGGATGAGGAGGGTGTCTTTGAGGATGTAAGTTCCGTGTGGGAAGTAGGCCACTTTCCCGGCTTTGGCAGCGTCGTTCAGAATGGCTTGGAGAGAGGCGGTGTCGTCGGTGAGGCCGTCGCCTTTTACGGGGTGGGATGCGACGTCTCGGACGTTGACGATTTGGTCGAGGGTGAAGTCGGCGTAAGTGGGCGGCATGACGGTGTGGTAGAAGCCTGTGCTGTTGATTAAGGCGGAGGGGCGGGAAGTGGTGACTTTTTGGCCAGCGAGTTTTTCTGGTTTGGGGAAGGGTGCTGAATTGCCAGTGTACATGTTGCCGCGGATCCAGGTCGTGCCAGGCGCAATAGATCCCGTCAGAAGTGACGATTCTCCTGCTTTGACGGTCTGGATCATATCCGTGAGAAATTGATAAAGTGACGGCAAATTCGAACTTACTGAGGAAACGGTAGAGTCGACCAACACATTCTCCAAAACAATCGATCCCACAGTTCCAGTCTGATTCGCATCTGTCCTAACCAAGGCTTCCATATTCGATGCGGTAGAATCAATCATGGTCAAGGACCCCAACGACCCACCACTCATATCCACTCCCGTGGTAACATCCTCAAATCTGCATCCCTGAACCGTCATCTGTACCATACTTACCGGCCTGATTCCCGTCTTCACCCCTTTAAAGTAGATATTCTTGAAGTGATATTGCATACTCTCCCCGAGATAACCCGTCCCTCCACCCCTAACCTCCAAATCATTCAGCAACAACGGCGAATTCCTTCCTATAGCTCTTACCGCTACGTGCCCTTGCGCTCCCTTCGGCATCTCAAACACAGAGTTCGACAACTGACAGCCCTGACTAACGTTCCAATCCACCAACGCAAGCTCCACACTCTTCGATACCTCCGTACTATCAAATACCAAATTCTTCATTTCGGTATGGATCGATTTCGTCCCATTCAAATACCGATCCGCGCCCGCAATCATCGCCGTCCCGCTGAAATCTCTAGTCGCTTTCAATCTCGGCCGACTCGTGGGATCACCTATCCACACCGTGCCAATCGTATTCTGAATCGTGCTGCTGACCAAATATGTCCCTGGAGGGAAATACACCACTGCGGGCTGACCGGTTGTGCCCCACCATCCTGAGCCGCGGGCTGAGATGCTGTTGTCGCCGATGGCGATGGCGGTGCGGATGGCGATGGTGTCGTCGGTGGTGCCGTCACCTTTGGCGCCGTAGTCACGGACGTTGCGGAAGACGGACCAGTTTTTGCTGAGGATGGGGTTGACGCCGTTGTGGAGGATGTTGGCGTACCAGTATGTGCTTGCTGGGGCTGAGGACGAGTTGGTTGGCAACTCGTTTGCCAGTCCGGAGGCGGATATGGCTAGGCCGATGAAGAGGAGGAGGGCTCGCATTCTGGAAATGAGTACTAGAAAGGGAGATGAGATTATGAGATGTCTTTTTCCCGAATCCTTTATTTCGCGACTGTTATATATTTAAAGCAGCTTCATAGAGCTTGGCCTTGCCTAGTTATTCTTAAATCCGCCACCCTCTCCCAAAGACTTGCATCTCACCCTCTTAACAAATTATCTCTTACCAGAGCCCGGGTGTCGCTCAGGGTTTGAGATCGCATGTTTCCTCCTTTAAGCATATTACACACTGCGCCAAGTTCCGATGTCTTTTACCGACTATTTGAAAATGCCATATTGCGCATCGCAGGGTAGGATTCCGAAGTTCCCTTCTAGATTAAGCAGCCAGCGGATAATATAAGCAAGCCCGGTAACGGTGACGGTTACGTGCGTACGCTTGTTCGAATACTCTTAGAGATATTTATAGGTGTACTGGTACACGATTGGTCCAGTGCTGGTTTTGGAAGCGATGCTCTCGCTTTCTTCTATTCAGGCTTGCAATCGAAGCTTCTCTGCGCAATGAGGGCACAAACAGTATGAACCACGCTTGTATATAGACTAGAGAAAATGGTAGGATAGACCTTTGCCACATTTTGACGCCTACTTGAATTTTAGACGCCGGTAACGTGACTCCTGTGAATGTGTAGTAAGTTCTATATGTCGAAATCTGGAAGGCAAGAACCGTGAAGCTTCAGAATTATAAAACCGTAAGGCTAGGATAGTTATATCAATAATGAAATAATGCAAATTTGCAATAGATTACCCGCTCATGACAGCCTTCTTCAGTCCAGTGCCTACTTTCCTTAGTACAGGTGAATGACGCATTACACATTATATGACTGGAGACGGACTGGATCTCTCCCTGTAAATGCCATAACAAGGACGTAACCCTCAAATTTATCGACGCTTTACCCAGATACCCTGGTTTTCCGCGACCATCGCAGTGATTGTCCGCGATTTACCAGCCAGAGAAAGCGGCGAGACCGGCCAATCCCACCAACATGCCCTTCTCAAACCCATAACGTGTTCCCCCGCCCGTACTCTGCGGAAGTTGTCCCGAAGCAGTCGCAGAAGAGACAGCCGCTCCAGTTCCTGTCCCCGCTGTCCCCGTACTCTGGACATCAGCCCCAGAACTCGTCGTAGCGCCCACAGCAGTGATCGAGGATGGTGTCGGCCTCGCCATCGCCGTCGACGCCCTCGACGTCAACTTATCATCCACATTCTTCGTCAACCACAGGTCCTCCCCACCCATCGTCGCCGTCGCCCACTCCCCGACTTGCTCCGTCCCCGAAAACACCAGCGAAGTCGACATCGGCGTACTAATCTCCCCATCCGTAATGCTAACCTGGCAACTCATCGTCGCATCCGTCTTGTCGAGCAGCTGGGTGCAGCCCCAACTCCACGCGAACAGCGTATGTTTCCCCTGTGCGCTGGAGAATTTGCCTTCGATGCTGCGCATGGAGGGGTTGAGATAGATCGAGGTGTACTCGAGGCCCGAGTTGATTGGGCATTCGTAGAGGTAGGAGACGCTCTTGGGGCAGAAGATGCGGGCGGATGTGGTGAGGGAGTTGAGGGCTGTCGTGGTCGCGACGTAGTTTATGGGGCCTGAGGAGCTGGGTTCGCTGTAGGGGATGTAGAAAGAGAATGGAGCTTGGGTTTGGATTGGGGTCGGGGCGGTGGGGGCGGAAGAGGCTGTTGCGAGGGAGATGGTGGATGAGAGACTTAGGACGAGGGGGAGGTGTTGGCGCATTTTGTTACTTGATTGCAGGGGGTATTGTGGAAAATAGGTGAAGAATGCTTTTCCCCAAACTCTTGAAAATAAAGAGGACCTGTAAGGTTTATATGTATTGGATTGTAGGCGGGTACGACTAATGCCAATATTTACTCCGCCTCAATGACGGCCTTGAAACCTGTACGCGAGCTGTCTCACCGGTTGATGGTTACAGTTTGTGCCTAGTCTACATTAATCGTAGCGAAGCACGAATTCTAAAGAGGGACAAGGTTGTAATACTAGGCTTGGTTGGCCTTAACGCACATCTTACCTGGACGGATGCAATGATCATCCTCGGCATGCTGTCACATGGAAATCCTTCACCCAAGCATACGGAAAAGCATCCCTTGCATGTTTGAAATCGTAAATGAGAGACCGAACATGTGGAGTCAGTCCAGACACACATCCCGACCTATCTAAGAACTCCTTAGACACCTAAGCCCTTACCAGACCATAGGTAATCTAATAGCCCATATGCAACCCCGGCGTACAAATCGTTCTACAAAAAAGAAGCAGGCATAAAGCCCATAAATGGCAAGCAACAGAATGAGAGCATAAAACTATAACAGCTCGCCCTCCCCCTCGTCCTCGAAACTACCCTCCTCATCCCATTCCAATTGGTCGGCCGCCTCATCCGCTAACCTCTGCACCTCAGCCAACCCGGAAACCTCTTCCACCCACCCTTTCTCGTTGAGAGCTCTCTTGACGAAGCCCCAAGGGTTTTCCTCGTAGAGTTTGAGAATCTTAGGGCTACAAGCAGAGCAGCAATCGTAGGGCTTTCCCTCGACTTGGATGTTGGAGAAGTTGCTGAGGTAACCGCGGATAGTGTGCGGTACTGAACCTAGTGGATGCACAAAGTGCGGTGGGAGCGATGGATGTGAGGGAGAAGGTGGTGATGCCGGAGCGTTTGTCGGCGTGACTGGGGCGCGTGATTTAAGGGGGTGCTGGAGGATGCTGACGAGAAGCTCTACAAGGAGGCTTGATGCTAGAGGGGCAATGCCTGGGCGTGTCACTGTGCACTGCTGGTCGAGGGTCGCATCTTTCATCGACTAGAGTTGTCAGCGTGACTTCTTGTTGGCAGGGAGGAACTTACGTCTGCAGGCGCCACGACGTCGTTGCAAAAGTAACAACCTAATTCTTGTTCACCATCCGCTGTCGCTTTCAGACCATGTCGCATAACCACATAGGTGTCGAAACCAAGCGCGGCATTCAGGACTATCTTCCCAGCTGATTTGCCCATTACC